>OY720634.1:16907981-18107981 GCA_963169105.1 Ceriagrion tenellum
CGGTCGAAAATGTATTGGCTCTCTAGTTATTCATTATAGATGCGATCTCAGCGTGAGTGAAAGAATATATGTGGGCTCAAGGTACTACTAGGCTTTGGTTTCTCTTGTGGTATACTGGCGAATATGTCCTCTAAGAGACAGGCAGAGTGCCGTCCCGTAAGCTGGGATGTGCACGTGGCTCGGTTGGTATAAAAGCTGGTTAGCTTGCGTAATCTGCTGAATATTATTGCTATAGTCAAGAAATAGCCTTTGACGGTGTCCAAAGCCGCGGTGGGTGTCGGAAGCTGTATAAGGTCGACCTATCCCAAGATAGGTATGGCTAAACAAACTATACAATTGATATTTGGAATGGGAGAGATGTGAATGGGAAAGAAAATGAGTTGACGATTGAAATGAAAATGAGACAAAGAGATGCCCTGGGTTTATTTCAAAACACTCCTCCCTTGAAAGTCTACAATTCAACCAATGATGCAGGCTACATCTGTTTCATTGTTGTTGTCGTGTTCCACGGGCGCTGTCATGGTCGTCTTAGTTTCGGCATTGCTCTCTTTCATCGTCTTGGTCCATCGGTCAGGTCTTAGTATTTCGTAATATCGCATCCATTATTCATTTTATCAGTCTATTTAATTCTTAGCTTAATATCTCAACTATATTTTGTTTTTAATTCGCGTTTTACGTTTTAGAGTAACCTTGCAGCTTAACATTTCTAAGTTTTGCCGTTGACGGTTACCAGATATGGTAAAGAATTATAAAATCTATTTTCAGTATTTTCTCGCCTATTATCGTATGATACTGGATGTGGTGCAAGGATGCGATTGTATATTGTTTTCTCTCAATAAAACCATATGAAACAGGAAATTGGCTATGAACAATTAAGCATATTCGCTGCACGAGTCATGCCATTCCTTTTGGTGGCAGGTTCAGTTAAAGTGATTTTTTTATTATTGAACAGAATAGGAAACCTGCTTTTTTGTTATTTCCTCACATTTCTCTTTTAGTTTTAGTGTATTATCTCACTACTTCATTAGCGCTTCTTTGCTATTTGAACGGCTAAAATTCCTCCTATTTAAATTAACTTTCCATCTCACATAAGCCATGAATTTCTCGGTTTACTCCTTATTATTACTATATTCATTCATCTATCACACGTCCGTCGACCTCCATCAATTCTCTCAATATGGCCGAATCAACGGAGCAAACTCCTTTCCTATGTGTCTCATTAAGTATCAGAGAGGAGCAAATATTTCAAATTTATTTCGGCTGACTTAAAAACAGAGTACACGAGCCTTCGCGCTTGACGCAGGAAAAGGTTGAATTATTAAATGTGCACTTAGCGCTGTGAAATATTTATTTCTAAGGGAAGGAAATGTTCGTAGCAGGAGTGGTAATGCGCGGAGTCTTAACGGTTCGCTCTCATGAACGTCGTCAACTACCGATTGGTTCCACGTCTCAGTGTAAGAGAGTGATGGCTGCATGCACCACATCTATGCATCACTGAAGTCGTACACTGGGCTTATTACGCCCCAGGTGTAAACCAATGAGGATCCATATCCGTGTTGCTTTTACGACAAAAGTGATGCTATTTAATATGCCGGTTCTCCGGCCCTTATCGCGCTTATTGATTTTTAGTACCTTTGTTGTGGACATTAATACTCCTGAAGTAGTCTGTGTAAATTCTTATGAAATTTAGAGGAATATATGAGTTTTCACACTTCTTCTTTCAATGTATATTCACTAATGGATATCTACGACGACACGGAGAATTCCTTGGAACCAAATTCCATGCGACGTTATTCAAGGAGTATTGATGGTGCCGAGAGTGGTGAATGGTGAATGATCGAGATATTTGCAAAGAATATGAACCATTTTCTATTAGATATGCTTGCCTTTACATTCCAGAGATACATATTGACGAAAAAGGGATTTATAATTACTAGATTTCAATCATCAATTTCAATGTTTAAATTGTATTTTTTATTTATTTAAAAATAAATGAATCACTCTGCGAAATGATTTTTTACAGAATCGCAAAAAAGAACTTATGTTGCGAAAGCATTTTCACAAAGCGGCGAGAAAAAAATGAGTCATGTCGAAGACTATATATAGATGTATTTATTTAATTGCTAAAAACTTCAGTTACGTAAAACTATTATGACATGGGAAAAACCTCGCACAAACTACTTTAAGGAGGAATGCTGAGGGTGGAGTTTCAGAGAAGGAATTTGAGTTGGCGAGAATGGTTGTGGATGGGGGGAGGAGATAGGAACGAGTTGGAGTCGGCCGTGCCATGAAAAACCCTAATGCGATGGCGACGGAAAGGGTTTTCTCTCCGTGATCGGATTGAAAACACATACCTCTCATTGGTGTGTTTGAAAACGGGAGCGTTAAAGGTGAGGCCGGAGTGCTCTTCCTTCATGGCGAATGGGAAAAAGGACACGCCAAGAATATGAGCCAATCCATTTCAAATCACCCAGGCAATGTTGCTCAACATTTTTATTTTCCTGGACTTTTTTTCGTGTGTTTCCTATTGGTAGACAGTCGCAAAATTCTATTTGAAAAAATTTTATAAGCCATAGTTTTTTTTTGGTAGCCATTTTTAAAATGGAGGTTGGGAAGATTTTAATGAAAAACGTGGTTTACGGAAAGTTTCATTGCTAAACTATTTTTAAAGATATCAGAATAATTCAAAAATCAGTGTGTTCAACATAAAATTTACTTCAGGTATATGCTATGCTAAGTTATGGTTGAGCATTGTTTTCTGTCGATAAATATTATTTCTAGTTTTAAATCAGTTATAGTTACAAATATAAGGTACGCCTAGATAAAAAATGATAATTTTTAATTTCAAATATAAGTTGATTGTTTTAGATAAAACTATTTGTAATGTAATGATTTAAACAAGCCCTTGTTCGCAAACTTGGCACTGCATGAGCGTGTTTTCACTGATCTGATCACTTTCACTGATCTAATACTCTTAATTTAGTTGATTTTCAGTCATAATTTTTTTGTGATACATTTCTATGTGTATAAAGAAGGTTCTGTAAAATTTTCACTAGTTTTAATGTAGTCCCTTTTTAGATATTGACCTGAGAAAAGTTTCGTTAAAAGGCTTTCGGGCATTTTTGAAAAGCTCTAGAAAATAAAGGAGTGCATTCTCAGGACTAAAACTTATACTGCAGGTAGTTATGTAAGTATTCAACACAGAAATAACATATTATTAGTGAGTCCTGTTTCCTTCATAAACATTTATGGTCTTAAAAAGTAACGATTGATAATTTTTTCCGAGTTAATACGGAAAGAGTTAGCCTAACTCTCTTGCATGATAGAAAAATTAAAAAAATGTACACCTTAAAGTACATTTTATGCTGAACCCACTGGTTTTTAAATTATTCTGATATCTTTAAAAAATAGCTTGGCAATTTAACTTTCCGAAAACCACGTTTTTCATTAAAATTTGTCCAACCGCCCTTTTAAAAATGGCCGCCTGAAAAAAACTATGGCTTATAAAATTTTTCAAAGAGTGTTTGCGACTGTCTACTAATAGGGAACACGTGGAAAAAATCCAGGGAAATAAAAATATTGAACAACAAATTTTATATTGGGTGATTTGAAATGGATTGACCCACCAGGGAGTTTGCACACTTTCGTCTGTGGTCACGGAATGTGGAATTAACTTATTATTCCGTCATCAGATCTCTCCTACTTCTGCAACTGATGATTCTGCTTAAAATTTTACTTTTCGGTTGGTCCAAATTTTAACTCAACCAGCTACCAGCGGCATTTGATTGAATTTGATTCAACCATTCAAGTTGCCTCTTTTGCCATCATATTGATGTAATTAGCGTCGTTTGCTCTGCATTTGAGTTGTTGGATTATTCAATCACAAGAATGAACATTTTTAATTTCTTTGCTCTACTCCTGATGAGTTGGTCTCACTAATGATGCGCCCAATTAAGTGTGAAATTGTGCTCGTGTTCTACTTTACTAGTATTATATATTCTGTAATTTATTTGCTTACTTCTATTTTACGATTCTGGTTTCTCTTGAACCCTGAATGCCAAACGCAAACACGACCAAAAGCAAAATGTTAAAGAGAATCTTTTCCAATTTCCTTTGACCTGGAAGTATTGATAAAATTAGACTAAGGCATGGTAGAACAAAAGCTGAGACTGAGAGTTCGCGGACCAATTGCAGCTCCCGCTCTTTAAGACCAATTTGCAAGACTATTGAAATACATGTAGTTTCATCCGATTGGTTCACCTCACAAGTTTTTAAGCATGGCCTTGAGTGCACCCGTGCGTGTGGGACGGGAAGCTCGACCCTTTGGGACGTCGGTAAATACTTTTACGCTGTATATGTCGTCAGTCTGACAGCGCGTTGCTTTCGATACCAAAAGAAGTATTTCGTCTCTATAATTTGAAGGAGATAGAAGGCAGTCATCGCTCAATGGGCATAAAATGAGGTTTAAATATAAATATCATATTTGGAATACTTTCATCAGCCTCCCCGAAACAACTAAATCTCCCGTCAAAGTTCCTGGCGCTGCCCTGCGCGGCAAGGAAGGCATGTAAATGTGGATGGGTTAATTTAAAAGATGGAGGGGGGAGGGAGGTAGACAACCAGAGTGAGAGAAAGAGGCAGGGAAACCAAACTACTTCGAGAAAAAACCACGGGAAACTTTCACGCAAGGCCAGTGGTTAAAATCGTCCATCGCTCTGGCTTTGCCTTGAAGTCTACCTTGCAGGAGGCAAGTTGGTTCGAGGTGACAATTTTTCCAGTAGGAGCTACTTCAAAAACTATATGAGGAGGATGAAGGAATGGAAAATTGCCTCGTCTGTCTGACTTAAAAACTACAGGAAATGAATGAGTGAGCCCGGAATGACAACATTTTCAGGGCGACGTCGGACTATAAAATGGAAAAAAAGTGTTTTTGGACGAGAAACTATTCGTTACTTATAGTGAATGTTAAAGAAAACATTTAATTACTTATTTACATCATCCGTTTGATGAGAATGGAATTTCAAATGGTTTTTACGATCGGTGCTGAAGATAACAATAACCTGGAGCTTTTTCCTGAAAGTAATACGAATCAGGGAGGTAAAGACGTTCTCAAATTATTGTCTGAGTTCCATCAGCTTGTTGGGCGGGGAAATGAGGGCAGATACTGTTGGTAATATCACTTTGTGTCACTAGAGAAGGGGACATATTGAGTATCAGGGTGGTTCACAATATTTGGCCATGGCAAACCGCGGGCTGAACGTGTATAGGCCTATCCATCAACCCTTGCAATTGCACCATTATAATGTATTTTTGTGAGTAAGCCAACTTGTTAATGCAACGAATGAATTGAAGTTTCCCATTTGTTTAACTAGGAGGCATCCGGCTTCGGAAAAATTGCATATTTTCCGCTATGTAAGTGATGATTTTCTCAAGGTAGATTGTTACGGGTGCATTTTAGGAATTGAGGAGGATTCAATTGCATTATATTTCGTCTCTCCATAAACTTTTTTTCGTCATCCAAACGCCTACTAATCCTGCAATCGATCGCCAGTTTTCAAAATCGCATTTTGTTTTTATACAATTCATCATATCAAAATTACTATTTGCAAATATGTTTTGCGAATATATTAAGCCCGAAAGCGATACTTATGTATATTATATTCTACAATGGTTAGGAGAGTGAATATTACAAAGTGATTTCTTTGAAGGCTTCCGCGACTCTTATAATTATTAATGTTGCTCTTTTCAGGTATTTCCGTCGCGTGTTTGGTTTTTTCGACAACAGTTTCTCCCCTCTTCCTGGGGGCGTCTTCAGGTCCGTTGGACATTTTTGTAATTGTTATTATTTATTTTCGTTGTTATGTATTGCGTTGCTAGTACATCTAGGACCATAGGGTGTCTCGATTGCCCGCTCCTCGTTGTGGTTTCACCACTCTCTCCCAGGTTGAGGCAAGTGGGTATCCATCCTCCCGATTGAAATTCGATGGATATTTCACCAGCTCTACCGCTTCTCTGATCAACCTGGGAAAATAACGATTTTCCCTTGAGAGTACTCTCACTTGGTCAAAGGCAATCTGATGTCCTGACAACGAGGAGCGGGCAATCGAGACACCCTATGGTCCTAGATGTACTAGCAACGCAATACATAACAACAAAAATAAATAATAACAATTACAAAAATGTCCAACGGACCTGAAGACGCCCCCAGGAAGAGGGGAGAAACTGTTGTCGAAAAAACCAAACACGCGACGGAAATACCTGCAAAGAGCAACATTAATAATTACAAAGTGATCTTAGAGAACATTTAAAGAGAAGGTGTTTGGCGTAGAGGAAAGAACATAGTCACTGGATTGGCTTCTAGGAGTGGCCATTCTGCGCGAGAGGGGCAGCGGTGTGAAGCGGCCTCGACCGTCTTTAAGGTGTCTGGTCGCGTTCGTTTGACTTATCGTCCTTTTTTTGTTTGATCTACACCTTTGGGGCGCCCGGGCTAATTTCGACGTTGACTCCTTGCCAGAGATTTTTCGGATCGTATTTGCGCGTGACAATCTGATCTCCATTCCACACCCGTCCTCCTCACTTCCGCACCACCGCGCTCTGCATTTGCCATCACCTTCCCATCCCTCATCACTTCTCTTCGCTCAAGGCTTGCTTCAATTTCCCCCTTCCTCCCTCCCTCTCCCCCCCTCTTGCCTCCAGCCCTCGCTCGCACCACCTCCTCACATCCGCCCCCGTCTATATACTTCTCTCGTACCTGGTAGCTCTGACCATCGCAGTTGGTTGTGTGATCCTAAAGCTACGTTTTCATGGACGCGTCAGACGCGCACGCGCGCGACGAAACCCGTCATTTCTTCGCGTGAACCGTTCGCATGCAAGCGAACCTACGCGTATGCGAACCTACGCGTAGGATCTTCAATGGTTTGCTAGTTAAATTTGTGGAATATTGAGCTCATATTGAAATGAAATAAGAACACTTCGTAAAAATCCACACAAACTTTAATGGTATAAGCCCGACCGGTGTCAACACTTTCGTGTCATTCTCTTAGGGGGTATTGTCCCTTAAGAATGACTTGATAGTGTTGAAACCGGTCGGGCTTATACCATTAAAGTTTGTGTGGATTGTTACAAATTGTTCTCATTTCATCTCAATATCTACGCGTAGGAGCTTAACCTGAGCCACTTCTAGACTTATTTTTGTCCCTCACATACTTATACCAGAGGGCTCTCCACCGAGCCGACACATTTTTTTCTGTAAAACACAATGGATTTACCACAAATGTATCGACGCATGTAAGCTTTGAGAATCATCGGAAATAAAAGTTGTTCATACCTTCCACTCCAATGGATACTCCTATCTCCCTTCACGCCTTCTCCCTTAGGTTTCTATCTTTGTATCGATAGTCCTTATAATTGTACAGGTACGTGTACCTCCCTCGAAATTTCGGACATGATCATTTCATCCATAGAACCTACACTTCGCCGGTCAGCCATCTTTCTGTTTCTACGCGTTCCACGCGTCGAAAGATGAAAATATTTCTACTCGGGTGACGCGACTCTACGCGAATATACGCAAACTCACGAGAAGAAATCCGGGCTTCTGATTGGCTGAAGATTTCTGCCTGGCTGAAGGCTGAAGGCGGGCTTTCGCGTCTCTTCGTCTGAAATGCGTTCATGAAAACGTACCTAAAAATTGGTTCACTGCAGCCATCCTTCCCCACGTAATATTTGTTCCCTCGCTCTCTTTTGGCTCTTTTTATGCACTTTTCTCATTATTTAGTTGATTTATTTTAGCCATTGGTCCTCTTCTTTGGATGTAACCTCTATTTGTGTTTAAATATAATATTCTTCACAAATCCATAATGTCTTACCGTGTGACGAATCTCTCTAGTTCTTTTTTATGTGCAATTTTCCGCATACTGTCGGCGCAGAAATTATGTGCACTCGAGTTTGGGTACAAATAAAAAGTTAACGAAAAGACTTACAGAGAAACTAATGGTACTATCATTTTTTTCATTTATTTCTACGTTATGTAATAGTAAATTTTAATTTATTTGATGAATTTTTATATTTTTTACTACAGTTATAACGTAAAAAGTACCAGTTATTTACGGCACGCGGGAAAAGCTCCGACTTTGGTACTTTGTAACTCAAACACAAGATCTTCAATGTCAACTATATTTATGTAAATGGAGGATAGATATGTTTGCTATACATTGTACGAGTTGGAGCTATGAATGTTTCATAGAAATAAAGTTATTATTAATTTTTTACAGTTATTGCATTTCAAAACTGGGGCATCGTAAGATGTCGTTCTTGGTCTCGTTGCAATTCGCATGCCTTGAACGTTTCCAATATGTTATTGTCCAAAACATCGATAAGCGCGTTTTATTTAAATCGAGTGATATTTATAACGGACGAAGTGAGAGGTCCCGTTAGGCGAAACGCCTAGCCGAATCGGTGCTGTGTTGCCGCGTACACCCGCTCGGGTCCCCAGCGGTCGGCGCAGCCTCGAGCTCCGTGTTAGGAAAGGAAAGGTTTGCAGGCTTTAATTTGTGCAAGTTATCCATAACGGAGAAATGAAATAATTTTTTGTATCCTCTTGAGATGCATTCGCAAGACCCAGGTTTTGACACCTCGTGCCATCGTCAGAACCTGTGTCAAAATTTGCGTCTTGTTATTAAATGTCAGGTGGATTTAACAAGTCGTTTTATTTCTCCGTACTTTGTTTGTACACAGAGCTTTATTCCAATGCAAACCTTTATCACCACATTACCGCTACCGCATTACTAAATACCTCACGGGAATCATCGCCAAAAATAACTTGCCAGTGTGAATGAGCGAAAGGGTAAGGAATGCGATTACATTGTTAACCAGGGCCGCCTTCCAGGCCGGCTTGGGCAGGCGCCGAGCGCAGGGGGCCCGAGCGGGTATATGCGGCAACACAGCACCGATTCGGCTAGGCGTTTTGCCTAACGGGACCTCTCACTTCGTCCATTATAAATATCACTCGATTTAAATTAAACGCGCTTATCGATGTTTTGGACAATAACATATTGGAAACGTTCAAGGCATGCCAATTGCAACGAGACCAAGAACGAAATCTTACGATGCCCCAGTTTTGAAATGCCATAACTTTAAAAAGTTAATAATAACTGTATTTCTATGAAACATACATAGCTCCAACTCGCACAATGTATAGCAAACATATCTATCCTCCATTTACATAAATATAGTTGACATTGAAGATCTTGTGTTTGAGTTACAAAGTACCAAAGTCGGAGCTTTTCCCGCGTGCCGTAAATAACTGGTACTTTTTACGTTATAGCTGTAGTAAAAAATATAAAAATTCATCAAAAAAATTAAAGTTTACTATTACATAACGTAGAAATGAATGAGAAAAATGATAGTACCATTAGTTTCTCTGTAAGTCTTTTCGTTAACTTTTTATTTGTACCCAAACTCGAGTGCACATAAATTCTGCGCCGACAGTAGTCCTTTCCTCTTCTTCTATAAACGTTATCATTTATTACTGTGCTCGTCCATTTGGTCCTCAAATCCCTGATCTCCAACTTTTCTCCAACAATCTCCAACTGAGCAGGTTTCGAAAGCTTAAAATATTTCCTGATCTATTTTTCTAATGGCCCATACTACCGATCAATAGAGTGCCACTTTAGATACGACTTTTCTCGTTTGTAGTCTATTCTTCTCCAACCTGTGATTTAATTTACGTGCGTGACAGTATTAAGAATAGGTACATGAGCACCTTGGTCCTTCCAGAACAAATGTAGTTTCATTCATTTTACTCTTCTATTTTTACCGTGATTTCTACATTGCAGTAATCACCCATTATAGCTAAAGTCTTTTTATATTACATCGAATTTGTGTGTTTGT
This sequence comes from Ceriagrion tenellum, assembly GCA_963169105.1. Classification (NCBI taxonomy): domain Eukaryota; kingdom Metazoa; phylum Arthropoda; class Insecta; order Odonata; family Coenagrionidae; genus Ceriagrion; species Ceriagrion tenellum. The sequence continues at coordinate 16,917,870 of OY720634.1, forward strand.
GGCATATATTGTGATCCAGTTACAAGGTAGTTCTGGTAGATAGCAATGCTGCCATAGTGGTTACACATTTTTATAGTATTTAGGGCTAAACAGTGATTAAACATTTTTTATTTGATTAAGCTCTCGTATGATCTTTATGCCTGGCTTTTTGCGGGAAAGAAAAGCACTCCGAGGACAGAATAAGCAAGTTTTCAGTTATTTTATACCGTTTTATTTATTACAAATATTGAATCTCGAAACAAATTCATAATCTTCAGAAATTACAATGATAACTTAATCATCAAGTATTATTGGGCATTCATTCTTTTCTTTAATAAGATACCTCGAGTTTTCTAGTGAAATGACGCATAGAAAGTAAACATTATCATTCGATAATTTTTCATGAATTGTTAATAATAATGTTGAATTGAAGGTGTAAAATAGTGAATAACATCTTTGGATATGGCGAGTGGTAATTTGCTTCATCAAAACTCGCTTCAGTCGAATAATTTGCTCATTTGATTACTTTACTAAACAAGTACCAATTACCTAATTTAGATTGGAAATGAGTTACTGAGTTAACTGAATTAAAATTTAAATAAAACTATTGATTAACGGTGAGTGATGATATAATGGAATTTAAGACGTTTTTAGTTATTGGACGAGCTATCCATAACAAGCAGACCGAATGGAAACAGTGCTACTACTACCCAAAACAAACCAACCGGCGTAACAACTATAAACGATGCAGATAGGATTAGATAATTATGATCACATAAGTTATATGTGATTGTAAAATAATTAATACTCAGGTGTGTTGTCATGTGTTATTCTACAGGTAAAAATGTGACGTATTTTTGTTCAGAAGTATCCGTATCGAGTAACTTCTTGAAAAGAGTTGAAAATGCTCAGTTCTCTTAGTCGATGTTTAGTACCAGGCAATAGTTTAGCAGGAAATTTTGCTGATTAAATTATGCTCGTGTGTGCTTCCGACATTGAAAGGACTTAATTGAAAGTCTGCTTTGTGATATAGCGATTCCTACGCCCTCACGCCCCTCTAGTCAGGCTTGTGTATTGGCAACTAACTCCTCTGATCGTATCTTTATTAGTTGATCCTGTACAATATGAAATATAAATTACCGTACCTCTTGACCTCGTTATGTAGCATTGCTCGAATGGAGGGACTTGGAATGTCTTGGGATGAGTACGATCCCTAACAATAGAAGGGATACATCAGTCTTTAAGTGACTTGTAAAATAGACGAAATCGGAAATATTGTGGTAAAATAACGTTGATATATTTGCATTATTTTACCTGAGCTGACAGCTGTGGTGGCTCGGTACGCCAAGGTTATAATTCTGGATTATTCATCACAAGAATGTGATCTAGGACATGAGAATAGCACGAATCTGAAATTCATCTCGCTATCAAGAAAATATAATCATCGACAGTGAGCTTGATTAGTTACCTCGCTAAATTTAAGTGATGTTTTGGAACTGTTTTGTGACGCACTTCTTTTTATCAATGACACATTATTCAAATTAATTGTTTCGCGTTCCTGCATCGGAACTGGGGTGGTGGGCTTTCAAGCGTTGACAGGTAAATTACGCTTTTCCTCGTGCTGTGTGTCAGATGCATTTTTTTTAAGTCATCTTTTTTTTTGAGTTTGTGATAACGTATAGAATCCCACGGGTGAAATGACTATTTGAGGCAACTAATTTGAGCTATTTTGTCAGTAAATGGTATCTGCATTGGTGTAAACATTGACAAAAATTTGGTCACAGCCATTCATTGTTCTTTTTTTACTAATATCATGCGTGTGATGAAATGGATATAAAAACCTTTAATTACAATTTGCGTGCATTAATTGCTTGTTGATCGGAATGACGAACACCTAATTCATTGTAAAGTGGCACGGACGTCATTGAATATTGGTGGAGACAGCTAATTAGTTGTCGATGTTTGTTCATGATTCGCTAATACTGCAGAGACATACCGTTAATCCAAAGTCGCATCGTACAAACCGGTGAGGTTTCACTGAGTTGTAAATGTAAAATATCAGAGGTTTTTTCTATCAGAATCTAAAATTATTGTTTCCTAATCAGGGCGATTTTAGCTTAAATACTTTTTCTTTCGTGAATATCGTAAAAACGAGTTTATAAGTATATCTTTTACCGCGGCTAGTGCCAGCTATGGCTGAAATTATCTGTTTTTCTGGAATCTTTCTGCTTGTTGTGACGATAATGAAACTTTCATTGTTTCGGGCTGGTGAAACTTCCACGTTAATTGTAAGCGTTCAACAAGAGTTTTTAGACTTGATATACGTATTACCAATTACAAGGGGTCAAAAGAGGTGCTTAGGAGATTATTTTCTTCTTTAATCCCGGATGTGGTCCACTGTTCCACCACCAGTGCTTAGATTTCACTTATTGGTGAGCTAGTATATTAGTTATGTATATTCAATTTCTTCATCATTTGTTCCCTCTCTTTTTCTCTGGTACTCCATGACTAGTTGTTCTAACCTGTCATATGTTACTATGTAAAACTTGATTAAGCGTCTGGTGATGTAAAGTGTTTGTAGAGGTTTTCCTATCAGACCGCTATCTTCAGCACGCTTCTACGTACATTCTTAGAATAAACCTTGGCGAGCATCGTAACGCCTCGTGTGATTAAATTTACTCTAAGAAGTGGCGACAATAATTCGTAAACTGGCCTTAAAAAGGTGTTGGGGTGTAAGAGTGATGCGTCACACATCTTGCGGATGCACGGGTAATTTTCGTCCGTCTCAATCGCTCGACCGGAGAGGAGTCTCTCCGATTAAAGTATTTATGAGCTGCATATTGGAGCTTGGATTTTTACTTGCACCTCATAACCAGCCAACAATATTGTCATCCACAAATGGAGTAATATCTTTACAAGGTAACGGAAAAGGAAAAACACTCTAGCCAACGAACTTTTCCTTTGCGGTTCAAATCTGAACTTCTGAACAAAACTCGGGCCGTGCAGTGAGATGCTACTGAGAAGAGACATATGTATTTCCAAATCAGGGGCACCAAATTATGGGAGAAACCGATGATATATCGGACTAGTGGCTCCAGTAAATAATGGGACTCTAGATAATCCCATTGTTAAAATCTCAACTATTCACTGAACATCCTCGCCTTGGTGGTCGTTTTCAGTGGCGCAATTGTATCTGATTTGAAAGGGACCATATCCACGTATTGATATCAAATGGTATAATTTCATTTATGATTCATTAAACTGGAGAGTTAAACCAAGCGCAGTGTTGGAGGCAGAAGACTATGAAAAGTGCATCGTTTGCCTTTTACGATGACTCTCAGAATAGTGTTTTAATAATTATCGGAGCTCAAATCATAAGTATCGGAGTAGAGAACTTAATCTTGCGTGAAATGGCTCCTATGTACGATGGGAATGCCATTAGTCGGAATGGCATTGCGATCATGGCCACGAAAAATGTATAACCGATTTATGAAGTTTATCGTATCCCATTTCACATGGCACTACGCATATTCTGGTTCCAATTAATTACCCCTAACTTTGTGCGATAACTAGATTTAAAATGTCGTAGATGTATCAAATTCATGCTATCTCTGTGGATTGGACGAATTTGTAACTGGAGAAATTCACGCATTGCGATTCTTTACCGAAAAAAACTTCCTGTATTCAAGTTACAGCTTTAGAATGCCAACAGTTGTGGTAATTGATCTAAATATATTGCTTTTTCTACACTAATTTTTTGTCATTTATTTTATCTGTGGTTTACTTAAAAATTAAGAGCTCCACATGTTGGACTCAACACTAATATGCAAATTTAAAAAAACACTTTTTCAATATTCCATTCATAGTTAAGGTAAAATTTTTCGGCTAGTTGATAGAAATGGTGAGTCTCTCCCTAAACACAAGGGAGGAGAACAAACCTTTTCGAATTGGTTGCAATTCTGAGGAAACGATGTCCATCTCATGGTGCTCCAGAAAGTTGTTTCTATTTTTCTTTAGGTGGTAAAAGCATTTGAGCCTATATTTTCACTATGGAAATGGTGAGTTATTTATTGCTTATGTAGCCACAGTAGTAAACAAAGCCTCTTAAATACGTTCATGGTTTCTTCGATTCCGCTTATATTTTAATTACAATATTTTTCAGTAAAGGCTCCCAAATTGTGCATAACTTTCATATCGTTTATACAGGCTGTGTTAGTGGCAAGGAAATTTATCTGATGTAAGGAATGTATTTGATTACAGTTCATCATTTTTGATGCTGTTACTTCAGCCAACCTGTAAGCTAAGAATTTTATCAGTCGTGACAGTTTGTAAAGCCACCATTGTTCAACAAACTCATTTGCAAACATATTTTATGATTCTTCATATCAACGAGTGAAATCACTTCAGTAATAATACTTTGGAGTTAATTTTACTTTTAGGAGCAGTGAAAATCCTTATTTTTCTCTTTTTCTCTGATATTTAGGAAATAAATGGTGTAGAATGACGTTGAAATAAACAGTGACGGCGGAATAATGTCCTCATTTCCTAACTCTGATGTCGCGGGTACGAGTCATACCTGGCTAGGTTTTTCTCCATCAAGTTCTGCAGCTTCGACCCCTAGAAAACCCTGGTGACAAACTTTGAATTGTCTATTGGGATCGTATATGTGTACGGGTCGCTATAATTGGTCAGAAATACAAATTATAGCATAATAGCCTTTAAATAAATAGCCTTTAGATAAATGGAAGGAAAGCGAGGAAGGGAAAGAAGAAGAATAGGTATGCTCGATGACATAAAAAATGGCCGAAGTTACAGGTAAATGTAAGAAGATTCTCAGGACCGACAGCAATGAAGGGCAACCAGTTGAAACGTGTCACAAGACAGATTCCACTTAGAAGAAGATGAAGAAGAGCCTTTCTCATCTACTGCTTTCAGACCTGGTGCTTGTTTACTCTAATGCGTACTTCGTGGACCACAATTTGACCTTGGCAGCCCCTCGATCGTTCAGCTAATAATTGCCAAAGGAAGCACTCCGGCTTTCAACTGACCATAAATACAGTTTAATGGTTTGGAGATGACTGGAGTTTTCCATTCAAGATGGCGAACTTAGAGGAGATCGGAGCTCACCTGCGCTCTTTAGCGCGCATGGAACGATGAGGGCTTGCGAAACGTTTCGTCACCTGCCGGCAGATGGGTGCACTGTAGTCACGGCCGCATATTTCCTGTATAGTTATCGGTTTCGTTCAAAATAAGCATATACAAACGGAAGTATTCTACCGCTGAGATATTGAGAACTTTGCAACTCCTCTTTTTGAAGCCTTTGCTGAAAATCAACAAACATGTCAGCTATCATGGACATCTTTATTGACGTGCTTTTGCTGTTTAGCGCACACCAACTCTTCTAGCGATCATTTTTGAGGTGTACTGCCTAGTTCGCAGGATCCGATAAACGAGTGATTGCCTTAGTGCCTTGTAATGCCAAGTGTTTTGTCCAAAAGTGTGAATGGAAAGTTCTCGAAATGTGCAAACTTTCGCGCCTTCAATGGAAAGCTCCCGATTATGAGAGGGCGTCCGTGGTGTTTGGCTCAAACGAGAGGAATGGTGCGTTGCTTTTATGTGCGCACTCGAGCTAGTGTTTGATGTACGCTGTGTGGAAAGTTGCATCGTGGCACTAATCTCACGGCTCGCCTCCTCTCCCCTGGTGGTCGCACGTTGGCGCCGGCGCCAGCACTTAGAGTGACGTCAGAGGGAATCATCCCCCGGTCATCACAAAACTCTTTTATCTGCCACAACCTCCTGTTTCTCTCTCGTGCCGCTCCTCGCGACCTCTTTGTCACGCCGCGCGTGTTAATGGATGCGGACTACCGAAGCCCTCACTGCCTACTTTGAATGGCTCTCATTCATCCCCTCACGGATCGCTCATCTGTCGCCAACTTTGTCTCACTAATCACCGGGGCAATAGGAAAGTGTAAGAGTACAGTATGTAACGAGTGCGGTATATTTGCGAATGCCATACATGGACGGAGTTGGGCGCGCGAACGGAGCAAGTGCGGGCAGCCACCCAAGTAGTGGTAGAAATTATAAATATATATGAATTTAAACATACGAGCAATATATGGCTCATTTTAGAAGATAGAATTGGCCGCTACTAATAGCCACTACTCAGGCTGCTATGGAAAAATACTAATTTTGCAGTCTAAGGTAGATTAATAATTTTGTCCTTGAAAGAGTAATATAGACAGAAAAACGAAGTTTTTTTTGCGCTCCTTATAGCTAATTCAGTGCTGTGCATAATTCATTTTTTAGCGTACGAAAAATCCCTGTGCTACCTGGAATTTTACCAGCATGTATGATAAAAAGTCCTCTTTTAACATGCGCGGAACTTTGATTACCATTCCTTCTTGTCCCTTAAACCCTAGCCGCTTCCTCTTATCTTGGTGCGTCTCCTTTCATGCACTCCCTGTGAGAGTGCATTATCACCTCGACAATGACATAACTTGAGTCGACATCTAGGTCGGAATAATTAAAACCATTTTGGAATATTGCGAAAAGTGAATTATTTACAAACCATCGCAATGTTGTTCCACCACGTGAAGCCTGAGAATTTATTATAAAATCATTCTACAATTGAATAAACATATAAATATTTGCATGCATCAACCAGAAAAGGAATAAGTTTAATCAATATGAAATTGATATGAGTGATCACCGATGTTCAAAATGTTTTCAAATGCCTGAGAAATGCCCATAGCGTGGTTGGTCGCTTCTGAGTTGATGCACTATTTGCTTTTCTCTGCTGCACTGACATTGTAAGCTGGACCATGACTGACGGTCGTCGGTAGCTGGATTACTTTTGCCTTTTACTTTTTCTGATCGCTAATAGACGGCAATTGTGGGTTCTTCTCAATCTCTGACGTCTACGATTTCTTTCACTTCCTTACGACGGCGATAACTGCAGAATGCTTTCGATAAATGAGTCGAAATCCTATGGTAATTAGGTGTAAAGCGCCCCAAATCAATGCTCCGACCTCATCCAGAAGTTACGTACATTCCGCCGAAAACACTCAGCATATAAATATATTAAACATAGATTGTACACGCTTATTTTCGTCCCCACTACTTTTAAGGTTGCGAGAACATTTATATATTTTTTTGTGTGTGAGCTATGAATCGTTTGGGAACCACTGTCCAGGGTGGCGATCGTCAGGGAAAACCTGGAATTTTCAGGGAAATTTGAATTTCTGGAAAAGTCAGGAAATTCTCGTAACAGTCAGAAAGAAGCTGGAATAGGAAACCTCGTTATTTTTCTACCCTTACGTTTATCGGTCAGTCTTTCCCGCCCTTTATTTCACCAACTAAAACTAACGTCCATCGCTGACGTGCATGGAATAAGCGTCATCAATTCGTGGAGTATTCAGTTGTGAATCTTTGTTATTTAGTTGTGAATCAGACGTACAATGTATTCCAAAGTGTATCTTTATTGCGATATTTGCCTAGTAGTATTAAAATTCATGATCACAATGTATTACGCTCATCACAAGGAATCCGAGGCTATGTTGTTGGGAAAATTTTACTTCGCTTTTTTTTTTTTTTTTTTGACTTCCCAAACTCAGGTCAAGAGGTAGCTGGAGCACACAAGCTTATATTATATACATGCTTGCAAAATATGAGACGATGATTAGAAAATTTAAAGCCGCTGTAGAAAATTTAATTCAGCAGAAAAAAAAATATTCCATTAATAGGTGACCTATTGTCGATCGGTCAGGGAAGTCGGTAAATCCATCAAGGAAAAGTCATGGAAAAGTCAGGGAATTTAAAAATTGGCTATCAGTAGCCACCCTGACTGCACTTACCCAGTGTTTTCACATGCACCGATCCCATTCGCCTAACCGAGGGAAGGGCGGACAATGCGACTGCCATCAGGGCCACTACTCGGCGAGTCCGCTAATCGCATTTTGCGGATCTACCATACGCCAGCGAGGCCCTTCTCGTGTACCCACCCAGGTTTTGCGACATTCGATACATTCACTGGCCAAGTGAAGGCCCTTCAGATATTGCATTTAGGATAACCATTCGTGGTGAATGAGGAGTTTTCTGACGCGCAGAATGTATGGGATAATGCACACCTAAATCCCGAACGATCACACGATCTTTCTCCCTGCCTTTTCGTGAATCATGCGCGGGAGGCTTTTAGCGTTCACCAAAATGAAAGAGAAAGTCATCATGAGATATCGAAGACTTTTCGGGTTCTCTTCCGCGTGTTTCCATTGTCGAAGACGACAGTTTCGACAGCGTTGCAGCTGTCTTCTTCAGGTCAGAAGTGACGATGCGTGTGAATGTGACCGATCTATATAGCCGGCCGTTTTCCCGCCATTTCAGTCTGGTGCGCTGCCATTGGCCGCTTCCTTTTTCTTTGCGAAAATTCTTTTCCAGGCGTAGGAGAGAGTGTAGCCATCTTCTCTGTTGATGTTCTCGGGTGTTTTTGCGATTTCGATGGCCTCCCTGATGAGTCTGGGGAAGTAGCGGTTTTCTTTTGCTATTAACTTGGCTTCTTCGAAATTCATATTGTGACAAGGTCCACTCCAGGTGTGTTCGGCCAGAGCTGATTTGCGTAGCTGCCTATTCTTTATGTCTCTTTGGTGCTCTCTCAGGCGGCATTTGAGAGCTCTCGATGTCTGTCCGATGTAGGATTTCCCGCATTCGCACTTCACCTGGTAGACTTTTTTGTTATCTGGTAGGCGGTCCTTGGCCTTGCATAGGATGTCTGAGGTTTTCTGGACGCAGTTGAAACGGGTGACGACATTGTGTTTCGCCAGTACTCTGGATATCTTCTCACTGGTGCCAGCAACATATGGAATGACGGCGAAGGCTGCAGGTTTTGGCTTATCCTCGGAGGTCCTTTTCAGGTCCACCGCGTCTTCCATTTTTCTCGTTATCTTCCGGATAACTTCAGGCTGGTATCCATTCTTACGGAATGCGTGGCATAGGTGGGATTTTTCTTGGTTGAAGGAAGATATGTCAGAAATTACGCGTGCTCGATAAAATAAAGTTTTCATAACTCCTGCTTTCTGATGAGCGTGGTGGTGCGAGTCCGCATGTAGGTATCGGTCCGTGTGGGTGACCTTCCGGTACACTGAGTGTCCTAGCGTACCGTCTTCTTTTTTGGAGACCAAAACGTCGAGAAAAGGAAGGCAATTATTTTCTTCTATTTCCATTGTAAAGCGGATAGAAGGTCTTTGCTTATTCATGTGCTTTAAGAAGTTGCTCAGCTCCTCCTTCCCGTGCTGCCAAATGATAAATGTGTCATCCACATATCTTACGAAGAGTTTGGGTTTTTTCGGACAGGATGCCAGAGCCTCTCGTTCGAAGTCCTCCATGTATAGATTGGCGACCACAGGCGATAGGGGGGAGCCCATGGCCGTGCCTTCCACTTGTTTGTAGAATTTGTCATTCCATAGAAAATATGAGTTCTGGAGACAGAAACCCACCAACTTAGGGAAGTCCTCGGGCAGTCCTTTGTTCGTCAGCGCTTTGATAGTATCGATGGCTCCATCTATGGGAATGTTGGTGAACAGTGATTCCACGTCCAGGCTCACGAGTATATCACCCTAGAAAGACGATTACAATAAAAAGATCAAAAAACTACTAACGGTGGATACATACAGCGAGCTGAAGTCCGACCCCACAGGAAGAATCCAACGTGAAACGAAATGGCTGATTGACCATTCCTCCATACCGGAGAAAGACAGACGCTGGCTGATAGTGCCCGCACCAAAACCACCGCGACTATACGGACTACCAAAGGTGCACAAAACTGGAGTCCCACTGCGCCCGATCGTCAGTGCCATCGACTCTCCTACTCACAAATTAGCAAGACACCTAGCAAGCGCATTGTTTCCTTATTCTGGGAAAACTTCCACCTTCGTCAAGAACTCAGCGCACTTCATTGACATACTTAAAAACGTGAGAGTGAACAAGGGTGATATACTCGTGAGCCTGGACGTGGAATCACTGTTCACCAACATTCCCATAGATGGAGCCATCGATACTATCAAAGCGCTGACGAACAAAGGACTGCCCGAGGACTTCCCTAAGTTGGTGGGTTTCTGTCTCCAGAACTCATATTTTCTATGCCCTCTCTTCCTTTTCTCGACGTTTTGGTCTCCAAAAAAGAAGACGGTACGCTAGGACACTCAGTGTACCGGAAGGTCACCCACACGGACCGATACCTACATGCGGACTCGCACCACCACGCTCATCAGAAAGCAGGAGTTATGAAAACTTTATTTTATCGAGCACGCGTAATTTCTGACATATCTTCCTTCAACCAAGAAAAATCCCACCTATGCCACGCATTCCGTAAGAATGGATACCAGCCTGAAGTTATCCGGAAGATAACGAGAAAAATGGAAGACGCGGTGGACCTGAAAAGGACCTCCGAGGATAAGCCAAAACCTGCAGCCTTCGCCGTCATTCCATATGTTGCTGGCACCAGTGAGAAGATATCCAGAGTACTGGCGAAACACAATGTCGTCACCCGTTTCAACTGCGTCCAGAAAACCTCAGACATCCTATGCAAGGCCAAGGACCGCCTACCAGATAACAAAAAAGAAGGCGTCTACCAGGTGAAGTGCGAATGCGGGAAATCCTACATCGGACAGACATCGAGAGCTCTCAAATGCCGCCTGAGAGAGCACCAAAGAGACATAAAGAATAGGCAGCTACGCAAATCAGCTCTGGCCGAACACACCTGGAGTGGACCTTGTCACAATATGAATTTCGAAGAAGCCAAGTTAATAGCAAAAGAAAACCGCTACTTCCCCAGACTCATCAGGGAGGCCATCGAAATCGCAAAAACACCCGAGAACATCAACAGAGAAGATGGCTACACTCTCTCCTACGCCTGGAAAAGAATTTTCGCAAAGAAAAAGGAAGCGGCCAATGGCAGCGCACCAGACTGAAATGGCGGGAAAACGGCTGGCTATATAGATCGGTCACATTCACACGCATCGTCACTTCTGACCTGAAGAAGACAGCTGCAACGCTGTCGAAACTGTCGTCTTCGACAATGGAAACACGCGGAAGAGAACCCGAAAAGTCTTCGATATCTTCTGAACGACTCCGCGGAAGCCTTAGAGTTCAGAAAGTCATCATTTTTTTAAATCTTTGGATCGTATGCGTCTTAAATGGAACCGTCATTTCCACTCCCGAGATTTTCATTTCTCAATCATCAAAATGAATCATAAATATTAGTATGAAATGTACCTTATTGTTTCCATTAGAAACCATGCTTTATTTTTTTTTCTGTATCAGAAATTACTGCAAAAAATTTGGTGAATATGTACCAATTAGCATTATTTCATTCATTAACTTGCCGCGGCGCTCTCTGTAATTTTGTTTTGGACAAAGGAGTGTTTCGCTGCTTTTTTTGGGAGCTAAATGCTCTCTCTCTCTCATAAATACACTTATAAGCATATAAAAGTGCTGGGTGTTTGGCCGTTACTAGAATAGCACGTACCTACCCGTTGAAGGACAGAAAAGGGAGAGATCGCGAACGTTCGGCAAATGGATAGTGAGCCGCATCATTTTCACTATCCCTGAAAATGATGACATCGGAAAACCGTAATTTGAGATGTCATTTCCGCCTTTACCTTCATGTACAAAAAAGTTATATATTGCAGTTTGTCGCTTAATAAATAAAAACTCTGTTAATAATAGACTAACAGCTACATTTGAAAAGATATTCATCAGTTTTGGCAAGCTTTTGTGTGATAATAAGTTAATGTTTTATTTGATTTTGTAGATTCTGTTTATTTTATTGATCATTTGAAAATAATAGTAAATAACTTCATTTTTTGGTGGATTTTGGCTTTCTTGCGGCCATATACTTCTACAAAAATGTGCTAATTGTCTAAAAAATATTGTGTTTATGATCACTGATCATTCCAATACCTTTTTTCATCTCCTAACTGTATACCGAGTACGTGGCAAACAATTCTACTCTCATTGTTGAACATATAAAACAATAAGTTTGGATATTACATCTTACTCGCTCATAGTTCTTTTTCTTTCGTGATTAGACTCCAATTATAATAAGTTGCTAGGCTAGGCAATCATATACCAACTCATTCAGTTATTTGCTTCGTAGATTGCCATTATGTCCATTTACTTAAAAGTTCCTCGAGTGTGAGAAAATGTTACCGCTTGCACTTATGCGTAACTCTATACTTTGGCTATCAGTATTCGTAGGTTTATGTGTCTCGATGCAAGAGTTTCTCTCTTGATTTATCTTTGATTGATCTCTTTCATATCTGCCCTATCCCATGCTATGATATCCCACTCCCATGTTTTGCATTCCCGTATTTAAATGCCTTTTTAACTGTATATCATTAAGCTGGTATTATCTCAGTTGCTCATAATAATTTGTAAATAGCGATTTTCTTGTCCTTTCGTGTATTGTTGTGAATACCCTAGGCATTTTTTGATTCTAGTCGTACCATATTTTAAGTCATTTTACTTTTTTGACGTAACATTGTGTAATTAACGAGCTTACGGTTTTTCGCTTTAGTTAACAAGCAATTTTTCTTCCTTATAGGTGAGGATACAATTCTGCCTCTGCCCACTGAATTGGCCGTGCATCTACCGGATGATATGGAATTTGGTGTGTTACTCACGGTCAAGATAATATAATTTAATAAGATTTTTCCGTCTTTTCGGTAGAATATGTGTCATAGTAAGATCTTATTCTATTTCCCTAAAAACAGTTACATGCCTCACATGGTTGTTAAGCTGCTCCGCTCGTTTTTATGGTGGAAGATCAGGCTTTATATCGCACTATTTTTTTATGTGGCTTTAATTCATCTGTTTGCTGCTTGGAAAAGTAAAAGCGTGTAATGGATGTATTATATAAGTGCTGACCTCTTGACCCGTGCATTTTAAAATCAACCCCGTGAGTTCTCACTGCAAGCTCGGGCGCGAATATTTTATTATTACTGTTGGTTCGTCAAAATCGTAACTCTTAACGCAGGAAAAAATCAAATTCATTGTACCACTATGACAAATTTCAAGCTATTCGGGACCAGCCACGGAGTACCACTTTTACGGAGTCACCCGCAATGCACACATGTGCGAATTTCCACAGAGGAAAAAATCATCCGCCTGATGATTTTTTCTATGTGGAAATTCGTACCACTATGAGTCATATTAGAAGTCTCACCAAATTAATTTTTTGGGGATCACTATGAGTAAAACGATAGCGGCTAATCGAAAATATCGAGTGAATTGAGTAAAACATCATTACTATTTGATTTTGCACCCCGTGAAAAAACTTCGGACGGTTACAGTGGCGGTCCAAATTTTTGAAATATTTTAATGATTGAAAAAGTAGAGAATTTCAATATTTTTACTGGAAGGACTAATTGTATGTGTGCAACTGGGTATGTCAAGAAAATTACATTGGTGAAGGGTTACTTGATAACTGTTTGTGGCAAAAGAGGGATGGATAGGGTGAAGAATGTGTGAGTACTCTGTGGTTTTAGGCTTGATGGAGTGGAATCGGAACACAACTAATTAGGAAAAACTAGGCAACTTCCACTGTGATAAAATTTATTCCGACCGGTATTCAGGTGAAGATGCTGTAGAAAGCGAAACCGGTCGGAATAAATTTTATCACAGTGGAAGTTGCCTATTTTTTCATACTTAGAATGTGTGGGTGTTGAAGAAATGTGGTTGGGTGCTCTATAAATGGACATGTAGGGACGGAGTGTGCTTCGATGGTTTGACCTGTTCGAAAGAATCAATGGCAATTGAATGAGGAAAAATATACATGGTGAATTCTACGACAGGATGAGGTAGGACGTGAAAATTATGAGTGAATGATCTTGGAGAGTATTTGCAGGGGGACGAATCGTAAGAGTGTTAAGAGTTGGAGAGATCGTGTGAAAATGCTCGACTCTTAAGTGAATCGAAATTGATTTATATGGATAGGATATTACTGTGTAAATTGTTTAAAGAGAGCCATTTTTTCTAAGGGCTAACGGCAATAACCAAATTCTTTGACTTCGCCTACCCCGAAATGGATTGAGATGATGGGTATATAAATCGTGTGTGTGGAATTTTTCGGAGTAGTAAACGAAATGACACAATCGTGGAACAGAGAGAGAAATATCAAATAATAAAAAGTATTTCGTAACTCATTGATTCAGGACTTTAGTGGCCTTTGCATGCTCAGAAGGGGTTTTGTACGATGAGTTTGTACGTATGTATGTATTTCAGAATAAAACGTTGATAATTAAATTATGAATTTATCAGTGAAAGGACATCATTTGGAAAGGAACATAAACGCGGGGTACGTACCTACATAGCGATGAATACTTGATTTTCATATATCCTTTATTTGCGTGAAATTATACAGTAAACCACTTGATTTGTTAGAGAAGACTTAAGGATATATAAATAATAACAGCCATGCAGACTCCACGCCTCCGTTCTGCAATCCATCCTGTTTTAGTGGCCTCTTTGCCAAGTGGAATAATCTGCGACGACTACTCTGGCCTGGAGATATCCATCCTCTCCCTTAGTTACCCCAATCTCGTCAAATCTCTGCTCTCAAAGTCCTCCGTCTCATCTTCTCTCCACTTTCTTTGTGCCTCCCTATCCGTCACCAGTTCCCACCCTCTTAAGATCAATCGGAAAACCTTACCCACCCCCGCCTCCCTTCCCGTCTACTCTCTTTCTCTGTCTCTTCGAAGCCTCATTTCTTATTCAAGCCAATCTGATAAGACGTGAAGGAAACGGAATACAGAATTGCTTACCGAAGGAATCCAAAGAATTAGGAGGGAATAAATCTGTTGTTGAAGAGTTCGGGTCCGTGGGTGAGTGAAGGGATGAAAAAAAAACTGGAGGAGCGAAAAATATCTGATTTAAATATGTAAAAGAAGGATGTAGCTGAAGCCCGCCAAGTTTATGGAGAGTTGGGCGGGAAGGGGAATTTTTTCGCCTTCTCCTGCCTCCACTTTCCTCCGGCTGATGTTACGGGAATGGTGCATGGTGGCGGCGGCTGATCTTGGATGTCAAATTTATTGGGCAATCGTGCAAGAAAAGGGGTGGAGGAAGGTTCTGTCCTAGCAGACCTTGTGTTTTTGGAGTGTGGGGACAGGGAAGCGTGGATTCCGAAACCTAATGCTGATGCATTTAAGCATTTTGATAATTATATGGCACCAAAAGATTTTATGCAGTTACCACAAGAGTTATACTATTGTAACAACCAAGTGTTTTTTACAAAGAAACTGTTAAATTGGTTATGTATGATTTTACATTTTCCCGGCGAATAACATTTGTGTAAATTTCTCGGGCTCGCCACCGGGTAAGAAATTCATAGGCAGCCGACGTTTCGGGTTCCGACTCCTTACCCTTGTAGCCTTGAGAATGGGTAACGAGTCGGAACCCGAAGCGTCGGCTGCCAATGAATTTCTTACCCGGTGGCGAGCCCGAGAAATTTTCACAAATGTTAAATTGTTTATTTTTACAAAAAGTTGTTGAAATATTATTCAAAACTTTAGCTTAAGCCTCGTCAATAATGTTTCTATTGACCATGTTTACGGATTCCATAAAGTTTATGTAGAGTTGCTCCAAATTCATTGTATTCTATTAATTGTAATTAACTGAGATATATACTACTATAGATAAATTGTAACATCTGTGTGACATGACGATATTTTCATATTGTGTAAGGACACTACTTGTTATGTTTAGTTGAATAGCTCTTTGTATATTTTATTTTGTTATATTTTCATGTAACTTCCTATCAACGCCATATCCAAGGAATGGCAACCCCATCACAGGAACTTTCCATCAGGGGTAGCTAATTTCACTCTTCTGTTTAATAATTCATTTTTATAATTATTTTTGGAGTGGCATAAATATTTTTACTTATTTATAATTATTACTTATTATTATATCTTGCCCGTCTGGCAGAGGGGATATTTATATATCGGAGGGTGGGGATGGACTGGCTGGGATTTGCTAGGAGTACATCTACATTATACCCCGCGAGACGCTGCATCGGCATGTGGCAGGGGTTGTTAGGTCACCAGCCGTGTAAAGGTGAAAGTTATTTTTGGAGATGAAATTGTAACGTGAATTATTGGAGTGTATTTAGTGGAGCTTAATGTTTATTGTGGTCGCTTACTGTTCGCGGAAAGAACGAGTTTTTGTATCTATCTGTTCGGCTGTGTATCTCTCTTATTTTATCGCATCTGTCAGACCAATAAATGTAGTGAGGCGTCATGATAATATTCTCTATGCCGCTCTGAAAAATATCAGTTCTGAAGTTATCAAGCAACCTAAGCCTAGCGGGTAGCCTCCGAGTCTCTAGGGGCTCCCACCTTAATCCCTCTTAAAAGTTGTGAGACACTATATGTACGATATATGTAGAAGTTTTTAACGAAGCGTGCTGCTTTCCTTTGAATTTTATTAATTTTTTTGGTTAAATCTATTTGACCAGGGTCCCAAATGCTCGCGGCGTATTCGAGGCATGGCCTAACCAGAGCGAAGTAGCATCTCTCCTTGACTCTTTCATCCGAGGACCTTCCTAATATACGTTTAACAAAACCAAGTTTCTTTAATGCTGAGCCACATATGTTTTGTATGTGTAATCCCCACGATATATCAGAAGTTAAGGTAATTCCGATATTTTTTCTGTATCTGAAGAAGAGTAGTGGTAATCGGGTGTAGGCTAGGGGAGGTAGCAGGTCGAAAAAGTGGTAGGGGGAGGAGGCCGAGCCCACTGGGGAAGCCCCGCCCTCTTTTCGCTGATTAAAGGCAATGAAGCTCTCGGCTCGAAGTTATGCCGCCGCGATGTTCGACGTTTCCGAATTACGTATTCCGTTCGCCTCTCTCTCTCCTCAAGAGACGGGCTTTAAAAAAAAAGAGCGCCGCTTCCTATCGTTTGGGGTGTTTGTCTGGAAGGGAGAAGATGGGGTAGGAATGCTTGAAGGAAGGGATGCCTTCGGTAGTTTCAGCGAGATTTTTCACTACACAATCGAAACCACGCTCGAATGTTGTTTTAATTGCAGCAGCACTAGGAAGCATGAAGTAAATACGGTAATATTTATGCTGCATGAATACAATTTTATATGACTGAAAGTTTTAGTAATGAAATAAATGTATAATTATAAATCTTTAATTTAACTTTTTTCACTCGGTTAGTTTATAAATTCTTCCCAACGGATGGTTTTTTTCGTGAAGATGCAATTTAAATTATTATGGTGAGCATATGATTTACTTTTTTCAAAATTAGCGAAAACAACGCACAAAATGCACACTTAGATTTCTGAATAGATCTAGGTGTTACCAATAACTCGTTTTATAAGGGGGGTCGGGTAGGTGGGGTGGCTAGAGTGCTGGCTAACCATACGGACGGCCAGGGTTCGAATCCCTGCAGAGGAGGATGTTTTTCAGAGGAAACCCGATCCCTACTTGAGTGTCTTGTGGAGGGCACTTCAAGTACAGAACTCCATCTGTCGGAAGAGACGTTAAACCGTGGTCCCCTTGGCGCCTTTCGTTAAGAGCAGGCTGATGCCGACGCCGGGTTTCTATCCACTCTTCCTCCCTTATCTGTCCCCTTTGGCACAAATGACCTTAGCTATCGGTCGCCTCCCCAAAAATCCATCCATCCATCGTTTTATAAATAAATTCTCTCTGGGGAGCTTATTCGTACCATATCCCGTGTGGAGGGTTTGGTATTCATCGGCAAATATCTCTTTAAGTAGTGCAATTTAGGAGGGTGGGGGTATTTTGGTATCTTTGGAAGGTTGGGATATTTTCTCTAAAATGAAACTATATTCATTGATTTCTTGGTGAAATGATATCTCGCTCAAACTACCTGAAGGGAGAAAGGAGAGAGAAAGGGAGAGATAGAGAGAGTGGAAACACTAGAAAGGGGTAGAAATGGGAATTTCGTGTGTAGGGTTCTGTATGTTTTGTAGGGGAAAGGGAGGCAAATGAAACGAAGGAGAGTAAATCGAAGCAAGAGGGGGGGAGGACTTACATCGCGTGGGATAGGAGTTAAAATGGAGAGTTTTGAGTCAACCGTATGAAATATGAGCCCCCGTGACACGGATAGGGGCGTGAAATGGATATGCCTCTTGTTTCTCTCCGCGTGTTCGTTTTCCAAACTTAGGCAACAGATTAATTGATTGATGCATTCCATTAATTGATTGCCCCGCCCGTTTTTGCCATAATTTCCCCTCTTTGTGGATGAAATTCTGATTCAGGATTGATGTAGTAGAAACTGTCCCTAATAGCAAATGCAAAGACGTTGGAGTTCTCGTTTGATAACAGATATAATTTGACTAGTTTTGATGTTACTATGTCTTCATCAAGATGAATTCATGATATGAAGATGAAGCAGTAATATAGATACCAGTCCAAAATTATTTTTGCTAAAGAAAACTGCAAAGGTTTTGCTTTTATCATTTTCCTCTCTGGACACATCACCATTAGGCTGACTGATTACCGCTACGAACCTATTCGTGTCACCGCAGACTGGCTTGGAGTAAAGCTTGCGGTTGCCTAAACAGCGTGTAATGTATATCTACTAAAGTGTTCCTTATTAGATTTGAGTTCCTCTCTTCTTTTTTTCTGTACTGCACTGAAAGTACGGAAAGAAAAATTATAGTGAGAAGGCAGGCCTATGGACTGTTTTGAACTGATGATGGCAGCAGAAAGCTCGGTGAAAATGTTGAAGAGCAGATACCAAACATAGCAGGGAATAGCTCGAAAGTTTTAATATAAGAAGACGTCAAAGTGCCTCGTACACCTGAAAAGCTTTGTCTCCTTTTCGTTGTTTAGAGAAACTTATGCCCATATTGATGATATATTCCTTGTTATTGTGAGTGTTAGTTGAAGTAGGGTATACTTGTAATAGAAGCTTGAAATTATAATTAGAACATAGAATTGAGGAAGCATTTACTTGTTGACTCAAAATAAGAATTTTATATATGGTTCCATTCAAATCGAAATTTTCCGTTATAACTTAAAGGGAAGCGAAGAGAATTTCCCCAACGACTTTGAAGATCGAACATTAACGCCTTTGAAGATGTCAAAATTTTAATGCTACAATTGGCCTCACCAGTATATTTTCCATATCAAACACTCGCATTGGAATATTCCAAGTGTCAGGAAATGAGAAATTGTTTAAAACTTCAATTTACCTCAGCCTTATTCGTTTCGCTCAATTTATTATACTTATTGGACATATTTAGTCTGATTCCTTTTTTTACCTCCCGGGACTTTAACCGTGACGTGACGGTTAGGAAATAAATAGTGTATTAATATATTGATATAACGTATCAATTAGTGTAAATTTTCCCATTTGTAGCATATTTACATGTTTTAGGGTATTGAATTTTCTTCTTAAAAAGTTTATATATGTAATTGCATGAAAAAGGTAATAGTAGTTTTGTCCGACAATGTTTTAATTGGTTTGTCAAAAACTTTTTCCAGCGTATTTTGATTAATAATTGAACCGCCAATGCAGGGAGGTAATCGTAACTAAGGGGATATTTGATAATATCACCGTGGAAATCAGAAGTATTCATGTCTAGAAACCTTTCTTCCACAGAACCGGAATACAATTTTTTATATTCTCAGGGGAAACGGGAGTGGCAATGCTAGAGATTTGGAGACAAATACTTACCGGGAGTACCAATCCTCGCCATTTTCTCAGCTTGCCAAGGTATTCATTCAGAGGTAGTTTTCATATTCTTGTCCCATTCTTATTCCATCTATTTCCGTGTCGAAGTGATGACAATAATATACAGCTATTCAATTGGAATGTGTTAAAGAGTGTAAGTGACTACAATAGATGGGATGGGGGTGGTTGAGTTCTGAGGGAGGTTTTGTATTCTGAACGGGGGGAAAAGGGCCCGAGTGGAGGGAGGAGTTAAGGGAGAGTTAGGTTTTGGTAATTTTGGGTCCATGGAGAGAGTGGTTCACCGGAATTTCAAATGGACTCCGGGCCTGGCGATCGCTGCGCATACAAATGGCGAATGCCAAATAAATTTTTTTGGCGATTGCTCGGATTTTTACCGCTCCTGTCGTCTTGGATTTGAGAAGGGGAGTTAGAAGTTGTGCGATAACTTGTGAACCCCTTTTCTAAAACCAGTTTTTAGCTTTAGCGAGTTTAGTGCGACTTCTTTCGTTCGTAGAGGAGTGAAATTAAATGCCCCCAATGTCTCATTTACGTCTACTTAGTGGCCTTCAGGCCATCTTAGAGGTTTATGGCAGGGTTGGGATAATCACCTACAAGTTTCTAAATACACCCTTATAAAGTTAGCAAAACTACGACCATCAATGCATACACTAAACCTTACGAATGATCGTCAGGTGGTAAAATTTCCCCAGCATGCAGTACACTATAGGAATGCTACCATTGTTAGAGAAACTATTTGAATTAACATGTTTTGCAACTACATAAACGCTTAGAGATACATGGGTCATGCTGTTCTCTTGCGAAATGAAATGATAACACTACGTTGCACACTAGGAAACAAGCGAGACCAATTTATTTATTTTACTATACTGTTTATCGACAAGCTTAACTGAAGCTCTTATCGACCCTATTATGGTTTTGTATCGATCGCGGGGAAAATGGCATTTTTATGTTTGTTTTTCTTTCCATTTCATTATCTATGATCATTGTCTAATCTTCCGTAGTGTGCCGAGTTTTTTAATATATTATTGAGCTCAATATCAAGATCTAAACATTTATTGCCATCGGAATACAGATCGGCTTGAAAATTTAATAAAGGTTCGACATTTAACCGGAATCTGGAGCGACTCTATTATCTATTGTTGCAAAAATCGACTTACACCAACAATATTTACGGCTGTAAACGCAGCTTGCCGAAATTCGATGCGGGTCTTCTGACTCGATTTTTAAGCTTACCTCAATACTTAGGATTAAATACTAGGAGCTTATTCAAAGCCACTACCCTTTCAACAAATCTCAATTTACAAGTAGTTATTTTCAGATGGATTGGACATTCTCATTGGCCTTGAAGGGGTCAATCTCGAAGGTAAAAACCCAGCTACCGCTGATTTAACCAATGAGAGAGTTTGAAGATTATTCTTTATTAAGGTAGTTGGAGCAATTTGCGTGTATCTACAGATTTACGCCATGCGATGCATACGTTTACGTATTATAAATATGCATTGATAACTGAAAAAAATGAATGTAACCGACTTGGTTTCTTGGCAATGTAAGTATATATTAATTAATAGTCTTATTATATTATATATATATATTATATAATATTATATTATATTATATATATATATATATATATATATATATATATATATATATATATATATATATATATATATATATATATATATATATATATATATATATAAAGTTCTTGCGAAGATTCCACGAACGTGCCAAACAATATAAATCTTCGTCACAGGGTGACACTAAACATAAAACATAAAAAAGCAAACTCACGAGTTAAAATTTTCGGTGGGTCGCCCGCACCTTCGTCAGTGATAGATTCTATCACTGACGAAGGTGCGGGCGACCCACCGAAAATTTTAACTCGTGAGTTTGCTTTTTTATGTTTTATGTTTAGTGTCACCCTGTGACGAAGATTTATATTATATATATATATATATATATATATATATATATATATATATATATATATATATATATATATATATATATATATATATTAATTAATAGCCTTTGTCACTATTTCGAAATATTTCGATTAAGTGTGTACAGGATTCCTCCTAAACGCTAAATTATGTACATCATATTATTTTAACGAATGCTAACAAATAGTGTGCAAAAGTGCTTCTTCTCTAAGAATACTCTCGGCATCAGCTTCCTTTCACTCTGAGGAATTTTGTGCATTTATTACCTTTCGAACAAGCCACTCCTAATGAGACCTCTCAGTTTCACGAAGGCTTCCCCGTAATCCGCTCCCACAGTCTCCCTTTCTTCATCTGCTCAACACCTCTGTCCCGTGAGCTTTTTCTCTTGACGATGCGTCACACCGTAAATGGCTCACCGATTTAAAACATTTTGGGTAGGCCAAAGAGATTAAATTCACCGTAAAAAATTCTATTGACTTGACCGGTATTGGATTCCGATTCTCCCGGCTAACGATCATAACCGTCGTATAAAATTGTTATGTTTCGCAAAGTAATGGCAAAAGCAGTGTTTCCTCCCATTACGACTAGAGAGGTTAGCAGCTATTTAAGAAATAACTTCACACTCGTCACCACACCTTCCATTAGCCATTAAGATTCAATCCTTCCCGCTTCCATCATTCAATGTTTTTGCCGCCTTGCATAAGTAAAAAAATGGGCATTGTATTGCAGTTTAACTCAGGGCAGTTCTGTTGATAAGTATAGCGTGGCATAAAAGTCAAAAGTAGTACTGTAAGAAGTCGTTCACGTGGAGACCGGCGCCTGCCTCTTTCGTAAGACTCAAGTAGCTCTATGAGGGAGCTTTGTAAATGACAAATGGGGCTTTAAGGAGAATCAGAGGCCCACATGGAGAACGATACTCATCCGTAAATTTCCAGAATTTCCTGGAGGAAACCCCTTTCACCCCTATCTTCCGGACATGAGTTGGGAAATAATAATCGTTCAATTTCAATTTCTCTTCTCCGTAATATTGGGGTCGTGACATCTAAAATTGGAAAACTTATGTCAAACATTCTCGAACAATAACCACGATATATTTCACACTTTTAATTCAACTCACAACCAAAAACGGTGACAGCAACATTGTGAATGTTTCGAAGAAGATATCCACGAAGTTACTCCTGAGATTTTTACTAACATAAATTTACGTTTGAGTTTCATTCTCTTCTTGTGCTTGCGTTTGCCACGCCTGTAAACGTATTTTTATATCATTATGATCATATTTTTATGCATTTTTGTCCATTTTTATCATTTACCCCTTCAGGGTGTCGACCAGTGAGAAAGACAATGAGGGGAAATCAAAACCCTCCCCCCTTTTCCCCCCAATTATTGTGTCGGAGCAAGGGAAAGAGTCGCCCCTGCTGTTTATCGGACGAGTGGATGGAGGGTTGTTGTTTTTTTATGAGTGCGCTCGCGTGTGCTCATTGTCCATCTGTCACCGTTCCCATTGTCTCGTCGGAATAGGGGACGGATCCGCAATTCGCGGGAAACAAACGAGCAACGACGTGCGAGCAAACAAACAGACGACTCTCAAGTCGCGATTGGCTGCTCCAGGGGGGGGCTGCTGGCTGGCTCCCTTTTTCTACCTTCACCTACCCCCAGTCTCCTTCCCCTTCTCCGTCTGCAGTGCAGCCTCTGGAGTGAGAGGGGTGGATTTGGAGTTTGGGGCAGAAGAAGGGACGAAAACGGAGACAGGGGAGTGCAGTGTAGATTGAGAGGGAGAGAATCGAGCATATGAAACGGGTGACGGAGGGTTAGGGAAGAGCCGAGAGACGGGAGAGTGGGGTCGCCGCGAGCCATCCCTTCACGCACAATGCGAGGAACGCGTCGAGTTGTCGCCCATCACGGTACTTCATCCCCTTCAAATGCAACCCCTTTCCCTGCGAAAGCCCCTTAGGGGGAAAAATGAGCGCGTAAAGGTTTGAGGGAGAGAATGAATGGGGTTGTGAGCAATCTCGCCTCCCTTAGGGAGCCCTGGCATTTATTTCGTCGCAAATTGGCTGAAGATGGCCCCGAGTGAGGACGGGATTTCTATGGACTTTCATTTGGAGGTCCACTGACGAATCAATGCACCATTTGCGAATTTCCCTTCGCAAGCCACGTGGCACTTATTTAAATGTAGGCAATATTTCTGTTACTACAGCAAGCAAGGGTGGTAAGAGTTGGCTTGTCATATTTTCGGTTTCGTCAACGCCGGCTATTTTATTCGCAGTTTAATAACCTAGACCTTTACGTCTGTTTACGTATTTTAATCAATAATTCTCTTATTTTTTTTGAGACTCGATGTTCATGTCTGTGTCCTGGCTAATCCCTATCGGCCTTCTTTCTCGAGGTGTTTACTTGCCATCATGCTATTTGCGGTTCTTATTGTCATCGCCATTTATATTTGTATTTCATGGGTTTTAATAGCATCTTTAAGAAAGTTTCTAGCTTCAGGCTTGGTGAAGAGAATTACAGAATATCACGCTAGAAAAGATGCTGACTAAGTTCAAAATCCATCTCAACAGCTGTGCTTGAATAATTTGAAACAACGACTGTCAGATACCTTGACTTTAAAGCGATGTCACGTGAATGGCTTTTTTTAAGCTGGTTATGAAAATATGAAATAAAAATAGCAGTATATGTATAATTGGCAATGTAGTTATCTACTATGTACCGAAGTTTTGTGTGCAGTTCGTGGTTAAGTTAATTTCTTCTGTGCGAGAATCCGTAGAACCTGACTTTCCTCAGAAAGGACGGCCTAGGTCTTCTTTTATGCTAGTTTACTTTCAAATTTTCTTCTTCTCTTGCATTTCTTACTATGTCCTACCGTAAGAACTAAATGGGATGATTAGATAAAATAGGCTGCCTTCTAAATCCACAATCTTAGGACTCGAGTAAGAAAGCTGATAAAAATAACCGCAGCAATAAGCTGCGGCATTTTATTAAAGCTTGAATCATTAGCCACGATAAATTCTTCCTACAGTATAAGACTTTCATAATTTGTTTCTGAAATTTAGTTTTTCATCACCCCAGGCATAACATGAGTGTTAAACCGTGCTACATTTCCAGTAGCTCAAGTTTGTGAGATAATTGTTATAGCTTCTTCAGGATTAAGTTGGCAAGTCCTTTCGTGTTATTAATCGTAAAATGCGAGAACTCGCACATTTCTCGTCATTTTAATTATTGATGTTCCTAGTGTCATTGTAATTTATCTCCTTATCGACGATATTTGGGTTCTCCAATTACTCGAATCTGATCGTTTGGTTGCACTCGTAAGAGATAGACTTTTGAAGAATAATAAAACAACTATTCATTCGAAAAACAATGGGTTGGGTGGAATCCAAGCAAAATGTCCTTGATGTCGAAAACGTTTCGAATTGAGTACAGGTCTTGAAATTGCGCAACCATTGCGTTATATAGGTGTTTTATGCTTTAGACCACCTCATTGATGCATTGAAGAGAATCAATCAGAAATCATTGTCGCACCACATATAATTCACTACATCATCGATTTTAGAAACTTTGTAGTCTCTCAATTGTTGTAGTGTACATAGATAGCGTGGAAAACGTGGGTTCCAGGCGTTTGGGGATACAAGGGAGCAAGGTAGTGAAATTATGTGATGGAGTACAAATTAGCAAAGAGTTGGAAGGTGGTTGTCAAATGGTTATCTATCTTTTAGCAGAGCATTCTATCTGTGGGAGTGAAGGTAGGATTGAAATCGGACGGGATTACGGTCTAAGGTTTTAGGTCAAAGGCTTAGTTTCCAAGATACCTGAAAGTTTCTCATTTAATGAAAATAAGGGCTGACTTTATTTCAACTGCCTATTTACAAATTTTAGGGAAACTGAAACTTTGCAAATTTCCGTATCGGCGTTATGCCTTTTTAGTAAGTTTTCCCTTCTCTTTGCCTGAGAAGAAATATCTGAACTTCATTTTTCTCTCCTCCGCGGTGCCTTATTTTCTTCCTTAATTCCGAGTTAATGTTGTCTTAATTTTAAACATCAGACTAAATTATATGTTGACATAATGATTTGAATACAGAATAATATAAGTAAAAATGTTTGGGAAAACCTCATGTCCTTTTAGTTCTATCTACATTCTAAATATCTAAATAGTTAATGAACTATTCATCCGCTAATCAAATAATAACGTTTTGAGAAATTCGAGGCACTCACCGATGAGATGTTTATGTCAGTATTTTACATACTTCAGCGTTCTGGGCTATTATTTAATTAATTGCTGATTTCATGTCATCAGTATACTTAAACTCTTCTTTGTGTCCGGAGTCGACCCCGGTGGCGGCGGGGTGAGGGCGAGGGTTCGAGTCCCGCCTGGGTAGAATATTATCTGCCCAGGACATGGGTGTTTGTGTATGTACTGGGTTGGGAGAAGAGGGGATGGTTCCGTCTAATCCAATCCACAATAAGTAAACAAAAATAATAATAATGTGAGTTTTATAAAGCCTTTAATTGTAAAAAAAATAATATCCTTGGAACAATTGTTTCTTAGTCGTCATTGATTCTTCTCTGATGTATTTGGTGGATTTTTTGTTTTATGTTTCTTCATATAAGTATTGCTAACCTTGACACTGAAATACGATTTTGAGAAAGGCACCTTTGGGCAACGCTTATTTCGCATATGCATCTCGTTGTTGCCCATAGATATTTTGAAGTCAGCCGCGGTACGATAAGGCGTTGATGCCCTCGTGGGAAATCAACTAAGAGGATGCCAACCATTCCGCCATGTGTCAAGTGAGACGTGATTATGTTCAAAGTTTTTTCTTGGGCGACGACTTGTGGAACTGAACGGTCGATTGCATTATCTCTTTTACAATGGATACTTTGTACCTTTGTTTTTTTATGTGATAAACTTAACGTGGTTTTGGAAATAAAAATATCGAAATGAAAATTATAAAAAAAACTTTATTGAGAAACCGATACGAAAGCGACAATGCCAATGCCAGCGATACGGCCAAGGAATATTTTAAAACTTCGGTTATTCATTCTATAGGGTCACCATAGTTCCCAACATTTTTAATAATAATAAATAATAAATATTTATTTCACTCCAACAAGAAATACAAAAATAATAAACTAAACAGAAGATTGAAGTTAGGCACCCCTGATGGAAAGTTCCTGTGATGGGGTTGCCATTCCTTGGATATGGCGTTTTTCGGCAGTTACATGAAAATATTACCAAATAAAATAAACAAAGGGCTATTCATTAAAAAATACAGGTAGTGTCCTTACAAAATGTGAAAATATCATCTCATGATACAAATGTTACAACTTATCTATAGTAGTATATATCTCAGTTAATTACAATTACAATGCATATGGAGCAACTCTACATAAACTATATGGAATCCATGAACATGATCAATAGCTCGGTTTACATCGGATAGTTCATCCCTTTCACGCGATTTTGCTGTAAGTGGCTGGTAAGAGACTCCGATGGAGCGTATGTATGTGTATAATCTCCTGTGAGCAATGAAAGGACGAAGCTGTGTCGCCCGAGGCGATAAAAGTTCCTTCCGCGTGCCAGAGTGATGAGAGCTGGCGGGACGAGTGGCGACAATGGCCAATTTCGAAACTATTCCTGGAAGGGAGCGTTATCTTTCATCCTGCTGGGTGATTTTCGCGGCAGAAGAGAGCGAATGGAATATTCTACGAACGACTGAATCCTGCGTGTGGCGTGCCCCGACGTTTTGTGAGCTTTCATCGTGCACGGAAAGGCTGCGCCTTACGAGGAACTTTACTTTGCCTCAAGCAGATCCCTTTTTTTTTCCCAAACGCCCCTCCCCTTTGTCGTGTGTCTTTTCCACGTGAAACTTTGCCGGATACTCCGTCACACTGGCAACGTTGAGTGTACGAACCCCTGGAATTTGGAACAAAAAGTGTTTTCGGTGGCATTGTTATTCACCATAAGTTGGATTTTTCAAATAAAGTGTCGGAGGAGATGAAAGATGTTTGTTTGTTGCGTTGAATGTCGACGGAGAGTTGTGGGATGAGGGGAGATAACTTGAAAGAATAGGATGGGGATGGCGCGAAGGCAAGAAATGGGCAAGTAATTCCAGTTGTAAAAATTTTTTTGTAAATATGGTTTTTTCCCCGCTTACTCAATGTTGGAATGCTTCTCGGGTCCTGCACCGGGTCAGGCCGTTTGTGAGTTATATTCTTGAAACTGGTTTCCTGCTATTCATTAGCGTAAATCTGTAGTTGTGGTTGGAACGTTTCTTTTCCATCCAAATTTTCATGGCTTCTATGACTAGGCCATCCACGTAGCCTTGCAAAGAAGTTGAGCATCAAAACATCAGTCAGTATGGTGTGTCTAGCAGCCTAATTTTTTTAGCCTCGAAAATTATTAACCTCGTCAGTAGCCCAGAAATTTTGACGTGGCAGAATCTAAATTGTCTATTACAGTCTAAGTGAAGATTTGTCGGGGGATATGGAGTATTTACATTAACGGATATTCCAAGGTTCGACTGTGTCGAGTCTGCTAAGAATAAGGTCCTAGATGAGGTGAAGAACCGTAGAAGAATTGTTATTGGAATCTTTTCTAGATTTCCAATCTGGCCATCTATGCGGTATTTACCCTTCCTTCCGCTCCGCGACAAGGAAATCTGGGATGAGGGTAGATAACTCGATTATATGAGACCTTAATATTGAAATATTCTTGAGTTGAAATTCTCAATTAATATTTTCGATGACTTGGTCATCGCTGTAATTTACCGAAGTAGCATTATCATAAAGGTTCTTTTATATATTTATTTTCAAGTTTCCTTTCTTACATAAATTCTTTCATATTTCTTTCTATACCACGCCTATTGTATAACGAAGATTTTCTTGTGGTAAAAGAACCCGTGCTCTTTCTGGAAAATGCTGTATGCCGTGTGTAAACTCTACTATATTGTTGTACTGTACTATAATATTGTAAACCCAGAGAATCCCCAGTGGCCTTTTTCACTGTATTCGTCCCTCCCCCGTCTACCCTCCCCGGCCACGCCTCCCTGACACGCCGTTCACTCGTCCGCAGCTTCCCCGTGAAAGTTGATGTCGAAATGGATTTCGTTTCATACGCCGTCGCATTACGTGCATCCAATTAACGAATCGTGTCTCTTCCCTTAGCCGCGCGGGACTAGAACCAACGTTCCATAGCTGGACGGAAGCGGACGCTAGTGTTATGGTGGTAATGCTATTTCACTGTTATTAAGTCGTATTCAAATACGATGGCCGAATAAGGTGGGCGACGCCAACGAACGATGAGTAAATCTTGTCAAAGTCTAACTTTTCCATCTCGCGACGTCAACGTAGGCAAATCAGAAAAGGCTTTATTGCAGTATTTACTAAATTTAATGTCGAAAATTTCCTTTTTACTGTTTAGCTTCACAATAAAGCACAATTAACCTTCTTCGTGCATTAATTGCCGTTATTATCCACCAATTCTTCATGATTTATTTTTAAAATATGAAAATAAAGAGCTATTTTGCAACCTTTCACATTTACGTTTTCGAAAACAATATCAGTAGTCTTATATGCTCTCGTTAAGCGTATTGAAATCCGCCTTCACGGGAAGACTGCGGAAAACTGAACGCAAACGTCCATTTACGTCTCGTCAGGAAACTTCAATCGTAATTCCACGCTAAATCACACGGTAGAGGGGAACGTCGGTGTCCAGCAGCACTTTATTTGCTCTGTTAGTTGCTGTTCCACAGGGGACTCTCAACTTTATGCTCCGCGACGCCCCTTCTGTCTCACTGCTTGATAAATGCACGACGAAAGAGGGGAAAGCAGTGCTGTATAACTGTACGTGTACCTGGTGACCGAGTTTCACTCGAAAACAAAATGTACCGATTCATACGAAATGAAACAATCACAAATTTTGTTTTTAAAACAAACAAATACCATCGGTCACAATAAATTATATGAGACTTTAATGTTGAAATATTCTTGAGGTTAAATACCCAATTAATATTTTCGATGTCTTCGTCATTATTGTAATTTACTGAAGTAGCAGATCAAGGTTCTTTTAAATATTTCTTTTCATTTTTCCTTTCTTACATAAAATCTTTCACACTTCTTCCCATACTACGCTTATTGTATAACGAAGATTTTTACTTGGTAAAAGAACCCGTAAGCCGCTTAGCCCTTTTCTTTCTGGAAAATGGTACATGCTGTGCATAAACTCTCCTGCAAGTATATGATAGCTAAGTGAAAGGTGTCAGATTAAGAGATGGACCGCGAAAGTCATGGGGTTGCATGTGGGTGAAGAAACTCGTGAAGAGGGGGAATGTTCAAAGTCTTTAGATTTAGAGAGCATGCTTGAAGAAATGCAGTAATGGAAATGGAAGTGGCATGTGACGATAGGGAAATTTAGACGAAACTATTAAAGGGGAGATCAAGTTTCTAAGGCTAGTGGGAACAATTATTTGTCAATCTTGTGACGAGTGTAGTTTAGTTGCTAATAGCGCTCGCAGACGGGATAGGGCGCATGAGCGGAACAAGTAGCGCCATTTGCAACAATGCCGCACGAGTTGCTCTCTTTTTTATCATAATTGCGTAAAAATTATAAATACATGTAAATAAATACCTGTATGGACAATTCAGTCGTTTAATCAGATGAAAAAAGCTGTAAAACGCCCGTAGGAAATTTCCCATTAATAGCCATTGCACAGGTTGTCAAGAGAAAATTTCATTATTTTAATGTGAGAAAAATTCAGAATTTTTTCAATGTAAACGTACTCTGAACTAAAGCAAAGTGTGTTACTAAATTAGTTGGAAGAATATCCTAATTCATTCTTCCTGCCATCAGTTTTCCCAAATGAAAATTGCTTATTGGTATGTATGCAGTGATGTAAATAGAATAATTGATGGGGTATTCCAAGAGAAATTGTGTCTATGAAGAATAGTCCTACCTATAGTGTCCCAGGCGTATGATGTTTTCCATTCAAGATGTTAAGGTTAGCTCACAATGGGAACACTTGAGTGCATTCGAGCGACGTTAAATGCAACAATGTGCGCTTTGCTAATGAAAGAGAAAGCGCACAGTATTGTTACGAAGTGATTAGCGCAATAGAGCAAATGGAAAGCGCACATAACCACACCCTACTATTTTATCATATTCTCGGGAAAAACTCTCTTCCCTCTCTTCTTGGATTGGATTGGATTTGGGGGAGCCGACCGACAGCTAAGGTCATTTATGCCATAAGGGACAGGTAAGGGAGGAAGGGTGGTTAGAAACCCGGTGTCGGCATTAGACTGCTCTTAACGAAAAGCAACAAGGGGCCCATGGTTTTACGTCTCGTCCGACAGACGGAGTACTGTATTTGAAATGCCCTCCACACGACACTCAAGTAGGAATCGGGTCTCCTCTGAAAAACATCCGCCTCTGCAGGGATTTGCACCCTGGCCGCCGCCGTATGGTTAGCCAGTACTTACTCCAGTCACCACACCAACCCGACCCTCCTTCTCTCTAGATCTACATCTACATACTATACCCGCGAGCCGCCGTTTGGGCGTGTGGAAGGGGGTGGTAGGTCACAAGCCCTGTTAAGATGTAAAAGTTTTGGAGGTGAAATGGTGTCATGTCCTATGAGAGTGCATTTGAAGGAGCTCAGTTTTTATTGTGGTCGATTATTGTGCGCGAAAAAAAACGAGTTTTTGTACCTATATGTTCGGCAGAGTACCTCTCTTATTTTATCGCATCTGTCAGACCGATAAATGTAGTAAGGTGTCATGATAGTATTTTCTGTGTGGCTCTGAAAAATAATCCCTCTAACAGTCTAACAGGGGCTCCCACCTTAATCATTCTAGCAGTTGTGTAACACTATATGTTCGTCCGTAGCAGTTTTTAACGAAGCGTGCTGCTTTTCTTTGTACTTTGTTAATATTTTTGGTTAAATCTTTATGACCAGAGTCCCAAATGCTCGCGGCGTATTCGAGGTGTGGCCTATACAGAGCGAAGTAGCGTCTCTTTTTTACTTTTCCATTCAAGGACCTTCTTATTATACGCTTAACAAAACTGTTTCTTTAATACTGTGCCGCATATGTTTTGTATGTGTGTTCCCTACGATATATCTGAATTTAAGGTAATTCCAAGATATTTTACTGCATTTGAAGATTTTATGTTTACTGTCTGTTACCCTCACCTCTCTCGCCTTTCCTCCTCCGTTCTCTCTTCTCTTCCTCTCGTTACCCTCTCTCTCTTTCTCTTTCCCGCGACGCAATCTAATCAAACATTCCTTTCATCGTATCGCCGTCGTATCCTCCGCATCATGCACTCTTATCCAGCCTTCCTTTTCCTTTCCCCTTCCTCTCTTTCTCTCTCACTTTTATCACCTTCGCACCTCATCCGCTCCGCCGCGCACTCCTCCACCACCCCTCTCCCCTTCCCCCACACCCAAGTTACCCGCTTGTCGCTATACTACTGCCGCATTCATGGTTTAAAATGGGTGTGTACGGGAAGGGAAGAGGGAGAAACGTATAATAATAATAATATATTTATTACTCACAACAATTAAACAAACATTTATCTTCACAACGTGAGTAATATTAGGTAGCCTAAAAGGAGGACCTGTATTAAGACTACCGTAATTTGGTCAATAGTTATGCGTTAGTTTTCTTCATAATTGAACATTGAAATAGATACACAAGTTTATCAGTACTTTAAGCGGAATTAGCAAGTTTATCACATACAATTATAACAAGGTATCCTCTATTCTTGCTTGAGTAAATCACCAAGAATGTATATTTTTCAATGTCGTATTAACAGATTTGGATTTAACACATGAATTAGGCAATAGATTGTACACTTTAGGTCCGACAAACAAAAAACATCGTTTAAATAACTTTAGGTTTGTTTTGGAAAAGGTTACTCGAGGTTTTTGAAGGTTGAAGGGAGAAGGCAAATATAGTAGTAACCCAGCGTTTCTACTTCTTATATAAAAGCGCTGTAGGACCTAATAAATGTATAAATGTATCAATGGGAGCAACCGTATCTGATAATAAGTGGAAAGGAGCTTTCAAAACGGCTTTTTTTTCAAAATCACTCTAATAATTTTCTTTTGAAGAAATACGACTGGTTTTAATGAGTTAAAATAAGCTCCACCCCAACGGAAACTACGATGGAGAAGGGCAATGATTTTAGGGAGAGGATTCAGATCATGGAGAGAGGAAGAAAATGAGATAAGGTCTTACATTGAAAATATCTTGTACAATTATGTACCATCCACCCAATTATGAGTTCTTCCTCACTTTTCTGTACATTAAAATATCAAATTTCCTTTATTCTTTACTTGCTTGTTCTTGCCATGTCATTCTGTTTTAATGTTTAATGAGCCTTGTTTCTGCATAGTTTTCTCCTTGTTGCTTCTTCTGTAAAGTGCACCATAAAACTATAATTTGTTTTTGTTACACTGAACACTCATGTTTTGTTAATTTTTTATCTATGCTTAAACTTTTTGTATGTATAAATATAATACTGCCGAGCACAAATTATTCATTTGATGGCAACCCCAACACAAGGTTTCATTTGGGGTGCCTAATTTCACGAAATTTATGCATTAATAAGTCGTATATTAAAATGTCTTTTGGTGAAATAATAAACAGTATTGTTCATCCCACTGCACTCGACTCCCCCCTCCTGCTGCCTACTTCTGCTCATTCAACCCCACCCCCCGTCCTTTACCTGTTCCTCCTCCTTCATCCCCCTTCCTCCCCCTTCCTCTCTCTTATCTCATTATCCACCTCTCTTCATGATCTGAATCCTCTCCCTGATATCTTTGCCTTTCTCCATTCTTCGTTCCTCCCTCTTCCCTCTCCGTCCACACCCATTTTCCACCATTAGGCCATTTCAGGTTGTTTATCCTAAGTTTTAATGGAAAGCATATTCGAAAATTATTTATTTTTAATTTCGGTAGCTATATGGAGCATGAATTAAACACAAAAAAGAATGGTACAAAAATACTGCTATATGTGACTGACTGAAATTTCCACTTAATAAAATGCTTAGTTAGGTCTCTACCTTTGACCCTTTTTTCCCCGCCGTCTTCTTAAAATGCTCTGACTGCTGTCCATTAATGCGGTGAAAATTTTGTCTTTTAAATCGTTTGAAAAGTTATACTAATGCTCAATTTTAGTTTTTGAAGAAATCAATTCTTTAGAAATTTCATATTGCTTATATAAATTCTATTTGCAGTGCCTACTCGTCCCGCATCCTAAGTTATGTTTTGGCTCGTATCTCACAAATGAATGCAGTGATTGGCTAATATATTGTTGCTACAGAAAATTTGGAATATTTTTCTCCATTTAAAAGTGATATTCGTTGAATTTTATGAAAAATAATATCTCGCCTAAACTCAAAATGATGGGCACCAAATACTTTGCAGTTTTGCGTCCAGTTTAGCGGAAGGAGTTACGCTCTGGAAGTGTTCTATTCTGCTCTTTCAACACTTCATCCAGTCTTTGCCTTCTCTTTCGCTTCTTCTCTTTCCGTTCCTTTTTCTTGCCCGCCGCGCCTTCTTCATCGTATGTATGTGTCTCTTGCTCTGAGCTGTTCGCGGATCGATTCGCTTCACTAGGGAAAAAGTCATCCGGTGGTGTTTCCGCACGCAGTTCTAGGCATGATAGACTGTGTTAGAGACTGGTGTTAAGACAGGCGTGAGTATCCTTTATACGTAAAAGCACGCTTACGCCTCTTTGGTGGCGATGATATGGTGATTGTCTCGTTCAGGTCGTCGCCATGAGGTATAAACGGCTCTTCGTATGTCAAAAAAAAACCATTGCCTCTCATCTAGATAAGTGTTTTCCCCTATTTTCCGTCCCGCAAACTCCAATATCTCGCCAAAATTTCCCTGTAGACAAAGTCAAACATTCGAGCCATAGAAGCGTTTTCAAAGATGATGATGATGGTAGACGTTTTCAGCTTGTAACCGTAGTGCCCTTCGGCACCACCTCTGACTATTTTTATGTTACTTCTTAATTTAATAGACAAATGTTAATGAGCTTTTGCACAGCTTTTATCCGTTGAGTCTGATGCCTTTGGGGAAATGCATGACTTTTTTCCTTGGCATGGAAGTATTACAACTCATACCTGAGTTAGTTTAGTAATCACTCCGTTGGTACTTCTTGTACGTCTCACTACTTGGTATGCTAGAGAGATATCACAGAGAAGCATTGAGTCTATTGAGTAATGATGTCCATGAGCTGAATTAGACGATAAAGGCTTTTTTCAAATCAGAACTGTTTTTCCGGAGTTAAATCCAAAATTGACATCTCTGTCATATTCTCTCATTTATTATTAGGACAAGAGAACCTTACAAAATATTCCTTCGTAGAATCTTAACTCTGCGACATTTTAAGAAATTATTCAAATTCTGTAAGAATTCTACTCAAAATATCTGACGAACTAAACTTTTTCAAAATATGAAATATGATCAGTGCATGACTTGTAGTGTACAGGGAAATCCGTAACATTAGTGATAAGGAAGCGAATTACTAAGTGGAACTAACTATAATGACATCTCGTGGAGCAAATATATTCGAGAATAAACTGGTCTGGCTAATCGTAAATTGGGATTTATTTAAAGAGTTCTAGGAAAGTGCGACGACAGAGTTAGAGAAATCAGTTGCTTCTCCCTTGTTAGACCCCACTTAGAATACGCTGATAGTGTTTGGGATCCTCATGAGATAGACTTAAAAACAGAGTTAGAACGCGTGTAGAGAAGATCAGCAAGATATGTGAAAGGCCGTTATGATAGTTTCGTTAGTGTCTGACCTCTTGCAAACACTAGGAAGGGAAACGGTATCAGACAGTCGATTGAAAATTAGACTCAATCTTTTAAGTAACTTCAGAGCAAATTTATTTGCCGAAGAAGTTTTCAATATCATACGAACTCCAACATACTACGGTAGATCAGATCATGAAAATAAAATGAGGGAAATATATTGTAGAAGAGATAGGTTTAAAATGTCGTTTTTCTCACTATCGTTAAGAGACCATAATGATTGTGTTGACACTTAGATGTAGGTTAGTTGACAGGTAGTGTAGCTGATTAATTCGTGTACCCCCTAATGCATGTCTCTAAATCTGCCGAGTAGTGCTAACACCATGTTTTGCATGTTCCCTGCATGACTATTGTTTCACGTTTTCGTTGTTACATTATAGAATAAGATTGTGGTTTCTGTAGCATTTGTAGCATACCTATTATGTGGTGCATGTTGGTGAAAGTAAATTTCTTAAATGTAGTTCATGTTGGTGATAAGTCACCCCATGCCAAACACCCCTGTGGTGACTAGCAGGGTAATAAGTAGATGTAGATGTACCTTTATGTTACAGAGGAGGTATAGGTACCACAGAGTTTTCGTATTTTAATGACATATTTTTTCGAAACAACCAATACTGAATTGATAGAGTTTTGCGTTTATTTAAATTCTTCTGCGCTTTTCAATAATTTAAGTTGATTGGTTTCTCATAATGGGACATTGAGAAACTTATTTCTGCCAAGAAATGCAATAAGTAACGTTATCTTACGATTTGAATTCGCAGATTGGTTAGCTCTTTAGCCACTAATAATCTGAGTGCCTCGCATTGACTAGCAACTTCTTGCCTCCAAATCACTTCCACCGTTAAGAATCACTGAAAATGAATGGCTGATATTTCACCGATTTTATAGGAAAACTTTGGCTTGTGCTGTTACCTGTTGCGACGTAACCTTAAGAGGTAGCCTTGCTGAGTTCCATGATGATGAGTCATCTACTTCGCTCTTACGCATGGCTGGCTACCCGTATGTGTGTATGACCCAGTTGCTAGGAGCAGTGAGCCAGATGATCGCCAGTAGATGTGGCGAGAGACATTCCACATACGTTCTCCTATAGGTGACATAGAGCATATATTTTTCATTATACACGTATCGCAAGGGAAATTGCTTGAAACTTGAAACAGCTGATCTGCTTCTCTGATTTCCATCTGCTTCACCAAAAATGTTGTATACAAAGCAATCTTTTACTAGTAGATATTGTATATTGTTTACCATTGTTGTATATATTGTTTTATTATCAAAAATAAAAACGTTATTCATTACGATTTTACTAGGTCGCCAATATTTGTGCCTGTTTTTCGTGGCTTTTAAACGTGTAGCGTTATAAATATTCCGGGTTTTAGTTGAGGCCGTCGAGGCGTGTTGACCGGAGGGAAAACCATGTTTACATCATGATGTAGATGGAAAGGCTTGAAGCTGTTGATATTTCTAATGAAAAATATACTGATAGTTTTCATTACAAATTACATTAGCAAAGTTGTAAGGGGTAAAGAAAGAAGGAGCTTACGAGCGTGAGCTGGGCGCGAGAAGAGAGATATGGACGAAGGCGAAGAGGGAAATTGAGAGAGGGGGGGTAATGATTCAGTGGGCGTGGAATGGAAACTAGGATGGATGGGGAAAGGACGGGAGATTCGATGAGACCTCGAGAAATATGGATGGCGTGATCAGCTTGGTGCCGGTATCGCAGGAGAGGGTGGGTGATTAAGGAAGAGGGGAGAGTGGGTGGGGGAGCGGGGGTTAGGGAGTGCTCGGGCGTAACATTGGCGCTCGAATCTAAAAGAGACTGATGAAGGTTATTAAAGGATTGTGAAGGAAGTGAAAGGGGCCCTTCCATCAATGAGGGTTGGTTATTACGGCCATAAGTCGGGTTTTAGGGCAGATTTAGTCCTCTCCCGTTGCTCGACGGACCGGATTATCCTGTGGTTCATGAAGGGAAACATAAAAGGAGACGATCGACGGGGACCGAGGATGGATCCTTGAGGGACACCTTTCCTTATTTAGAGGCTGGTTCCACGGGCCTCCTCAAATCCCACGGCTATTCATTCACCCCGCACATTTTATCGGTTTATATATTGCGTTTCAATAATAAATATTGAGCTCTTAAGCATAAAATGGGTAGATTTTGAATAATTAAAAGTAAATGTCCTTATACAACCTATAAATACCGTATAGCTGTTACAATTTAGTGAGGACTTAAATTTTTGGGGTCGTAAAAGAATTTTAGTCTCTAGGTAGATAAACTTCGCATAGATGAGACAACTCTGCATATATGTTTCCGATTTAAACTGAATTAGTGATTCTTCATGATTCGTCGGAGTAATTAATACAGCGGAATGGCGCTACAAATTATCGACCGTGAATTTATTCTCGCTATCCTTTGGAGACGAAGATACGTAATATTTAAGATGTAGAATAGCCTTAAGGGTTTGGAGTAGGAAATATTCTAAAAGAATAATTGTAGTATGTACATTGGTGCATGTATAAGCCCAATGTGTCACCGCAATTTTAGTACACAATTTTTTAAAAGACGTCGGCCTATTCTTCGCTGAAAACTAATTGTCTTTATCGGAAGGATCCTATCGTAAAATGTATCGTTACGGCGCTACACTTCAAGTTTACTTTTTCAGTGCTTCCTTGCTTACATTTACTGCTAGTTACATTTTAGGATGCTATAAAACTTAGTATCAGTAGAACTTTATAGTCATCATCTCTATTCATATTTTGTGGCTTCTTTTCAAAAAACCATTCTAACGACAAATCAAAAACTTTTTTTCCTACGTTTCATTTATTCACTCATGAGCTTAATATATGAATAATAATTTGAAGCAGTGCTTATTGCTGACAAGTCATTGGACAATAACGAGAAGCAGAAACCGCTAATTATTCAGCATTTCGCGTAACTGATGCTTAAGATAATTTGTCGATTGAAGAAACGTGAAGGAGAAATCGCTGTAAATGGAAATCATTTTTAAATTGGCTGAAATGAGTTAATGAAAATTCGCGAATTTGTTTATTCTTCATGTCGTACTCTGTCATAATCGTGTGATATCTTTTCTTTTTCTTCATTGTTTTCTTCACCAATTATTCTCTCCTGTTCTCCAAGTAATCCTTGGAGCTGCTATGACTTGAATTATAGTCATGAAGTTTTAATATTCTGAATTCATAGATGTACTTTTTTCTAAAAATTTGTAATATTATCGTATTTATAAAATTCTTATTGTAAAACTCCCATGGCTATGTGATTATTTTTTTTCATGCTTGATAATAATCCTTTTTTCTGTTCGTAACAATTTGCCCGACTAATACGAATCCTAGTGAAAGATTTTTCTCGTCTTTTAACGGTTAGTTTGCTTGCAGTTGCATGAGATGTGAAGATAAAAATGGGCCTATTTATGGCAGATGAATTTGTTCGAGCGTAGCGTCTTTCTTCTCACGAATCCTCAATGCAGTGGTGAGGAGGAGGAGTTACGTAATGGAGAACGAGATGGAGTTATGAAGTGGAGCGGAAGGAGAAACGGTGAGGAACCGTGAGGAAGCATTTTGTAGACTCTGGGATACTGCACCGCAGGACTCTAGAGGACGATAAATTCCTTTCATTTGTGGACGTGTTCTCCCGCGAATGTTATGATTAGAGTTTTATGGTGGAGTGGTGAGTGCGCCATCCAAATGTTCCAAGGAAGGGAAACCACTTCAACTTCACTGCTTCCTCAACGCCCCTATCCCTCTGTTCTCTTATATCGGATTCGTCAAAATAAATGAAACGGAGCGGGAAATACATGAGTCAAATGTCTCAAACGGAGGATCCGCGTCACAGAGTAATCAACAAAATAAAAAACAAAACTGGATTGATTCGAGGTGATTTAACTAGTCTAATAACATAGATACGTTATCAGAGCACCAGTTTACTAAATATTCATACGTATTTTTTTAGCTTGACTCATTTTTTTACACCTTTCCCTGCACCCATCTTCAATACCGAAGATTTTTATGGCGATTATTTAAAAATTGCTGTAATCAGTAATTGATTCATAGCATAATTGAGATCAAATACATGCTTACACTTTTGCATTTATGACGAGACCAATAAATAATTTCTAATTTTATAAATGAACGGCGGATATCAGAAAAAGAAGACTGCAATTTTTCGGACATATCAATAGACTCCCACCGACAAGACTCCTATCACATATTTACAAGGTGTCAATTCAACAATTCCATGGTTGTCACAAGTCAGATATGATCTAGAAAAAGCAAAAATAGACTTTAGAGAAATTGAAAACCTTCAGAAATAAGATACACCAGTGGAGCCTAATGCCAGAGAACGAAGTCCCAAAGAAACCAGGGACAAAGTGGACGGAAGAGAGAAGGAGAATCTACGGAGAAAGAATGAGAGAAGTGTGGAAGGAAGGAACTTTGAAATAAGAAATGAGTCATAATGCTTTGCGTGATCCAACAGGGTCCATACGCAACTAATAATAATAATAAATATACTTAATGAAGTCTCTCTGGTCTGCATAACCGCACCATTTCTCCTGAGATATGGCTTCTATATTTTTGGAAAATACCTCAATAATTGTAGAAATTAATTATAGAGCTAGAGAGGAGTATATTGGCTAACATTTTGTTATCGATGGAAAGGTGAGATGTTTCTCTTAATTTTGAGGCAAATTTATTGGATTTTATGTGAAATAGTTTCTCGATCAAACCATCTTCAGTCAAAATGAAGGTCACCATACATTCCTCAGTTTTACGTCCAGTTTAGCGGAATGCGTCTTCTAAGCGTGGCGCCCGAGTAAGAAGCAAAGTTTCAGTGAAACAAGGAATGTCGCACATTTTAGGCTTCAAAGCAGTGCCCTCTGGATAGGTGTTTTTTTTACTAATCTAACGACCTCAACGGCCAAATTTTCTCATTCTTCTTCTTTCGGCTTGTTTGATCATATATGTTCCATTTTACTCTTTTATCTCCTCCACCCGTCCTGTCTCCTCACCTGTCTCTCTCTAGTTTTTATTACAGTTTCCTTTTGACAAGGCTTTCCTTTTGTGCACTTTTCCCTTAGTGCCGCTCTCGTAAAACGTGTTGGAAGCTCCCATTCAAGAGGTCGTTCGGTGCGGGGGGGAGGGGGTGGGGATATCAAGGAGATCTTGATAGCGCTGGGAATCCTGGTGCT
Source organism: Ceriagrion tenellum (assembly GCA_963169105.1). Lineage (NCBI taxonomy): Eukaryota > Metazoa > Arthropoda > Insecta > Odonata > Coenagrionidae > Ceriagrion > Ceriagrion tenellum. The sequence goes on from OY720634.1 coordinate 16,958,536, forward strand.
CGTGCATCTTTTTAATCAAATCGTAGCACAAAGGGCTGAATTCAGGAAAAAATCTGGCTGAAATCATGAAGACGCTTTTTTTAGGTTGAGCCTGAAAAACTTCGCTCGGCACTCGTCAATTTTTTAGTGCACTGTGTGACGTATGAGGTTTCTTTCTGTTATAAAGTACAAATAAGTTACGAGAGCTCTATCTATAACTAATTTATCCTTCGATTTTTCATATAAATCACCACAATCAAGCTCATTCAGAACCTGTACAAGTGCATTTCTGGAAGAGAAAATGGTAATGGCCAACAGGTGAATTTTTTGCCCTTAAGGTAGTTAGAGCGACATATTATTGTACCTAGAAATCAATGAATTTTTTCTCATATTAAAGAAAAATATATCACCCGTCCATTGACGCCAAAACCTCAACCCCTTATCACATTACTTTCCGAGATATTTGCCAAAAATACCAGCCCTTTTACATGGAAAATGGTACCTGTATGCACTCCAGAGAGACCTTATATTAAAAATGAGGCATTTCCTACGCTTAGATCTCGTCAAAAAATCAACAGTATGTAGTTTGTGTGTTTTCTCAACTACCTTTTGAAAATTAATCATATAGTCACCGCAGTAAATTATTCGGGATCACAATAAACCTTCCGTTTTGATGGAGTTTCTAACGTACCGCGTGAAAAAAATGAGTCATTTTAAAGACTTATTAGATATTTTTATTTGATCACTTACAATTTATGTCCTGTAAATTTATTTTATTCCACCATTATTAATGCAATATTTATTTCGTGTGTCTCACAGTTGGTGAAATTAAAACGTATATATCGAATATGGTCTCTATTATGATTAGGAAACTATCTCGCTCACACTACCTTAATTGTTTGTAACATAATATGATTACTTCTACCTATGCTGCTGTTAAAAAAAATAATGGGCACTGTTAACACTTAATGTTTTGCAGCTAAGCTTAGGAAAAGTAAATGTAGATATCACTAGTTACGTAAATATTCTTGCACGAGTCTCTTCGAAGTCTCTATTTGGTGATTTGGAATAGACTTGCTGCGACCATTTGCGATCCTGTAAGAAAACTGGATCTCTTAGAATTGTCGAATTTATAATTCTTTCATTTTATAAACAAGAAGCTGAGTAATATATAATTCTGTTATCGTCTATACTGTTCTGTCTTCAATACAAGTTTTACATGCGAATGACTTACCTACTCCATCGATCGTCTATTTCTGTGCTAATATTTAACTGCACCAAACTTCCCCCGTTCCATCGAACTCGATTTTTTGCGACTTCTTCTGAAGCTTCAACTTTCTCTAAATTGGTGTTTTTTCTGTCGTGGTCCTCTCCGGGGTCGTCTTCCTTTAGTCATTCTTTCCACTACTTCCCTCCTCAGCACACTATCCTCCTCCTTTCTATTTATGTGTCCACGCCATCTTATTATTTTGATAACAATCTCACTAATTTAATCGGCTCTCTTAAATGTCTCTTATTTTCCTATTGTACATAGTTCTCTATTCTAATTTTTCATTTTTAAGCCGATAAATGTCCAATGATATATTATTCTCAAATAGTATAACTTCATTCTCCTTCTCATTTTTCAGTTTCCATGTCTCACATTCACATAACAGTATGGTGCAAATTATTGCCCTCTAAAGTCGATTTTTTGTTTGGTGTCACATGGATTTCAAATATAAGATTCTGAGGAATGCATATGAGCATATATTTTCTGGGCTTAACATGCTTGGTATTCTCTACTTCTTCTGTATTATCATTTGACATAATTACTTTTAATAATTCAAAACTGTTTTCTTTATCAAATTCCCTCCCATATATTTGTGAAGAAATTGAATTTTTATTTGTTCTTTTCGTATTATACATGCGCCTATCTTTTTAAACATATACCGTTAGTCTGTATCTACCTATTTAGTCTGTTTTTCTATGAGGAAAGGACTTTATGCAACGTGTTCTAGCTGTATTATTGACTTTAATTATAACGAGGAAATGTATATTTGGCAATAAGGTTTGTAGTTCAATCTTAACTGTCTTTTTTCTCGGTGAATATGTAGTTTCGTTCCCATTCGGGAATAAATTTTTTCAACCCCTATAAATGTGTGTTGTCGGTGACATTTTAAGGCAAGATAATGCATGAATCCGGATTGTTTTAAGTAAATAAAGTTTTGAAAAAAGTGATAAAATACGGTTTTGAGCGAAAATTGAAGATAAGGGGTGCTGATTTTGGCGGCCATTTTGGGGAGTTTAATGAGATTTTCAGGAGATAGCGCAGTGATCGAGTAACCTTCATAGAGCAGTTGCAGTCATGTAGGATCGCGTATTTTCTAGAAAAAAATGCCTCGAGCTGATTGGTGATTGTATGCGTAAATGTAGCAGCTGCATCCATGTAGGATCGCGTATTTTCTGGGAAAAAAGTCCTTCGAGCTGATTGGTGATTGTATGCGTAAGTAAGAGGTGAAATACGTAGGTGTTCCTCTGGTGGAAACGTTGGGAAGATGGAAATATGGCGTAAAGCGCATCGGAAAATGGTGATTTTTGTGCTAAAATATTCATAAAACTGCTAGGAATTAGGTAAAAAAAGGTGATATATTATGAAATCCGGATTCTTTAGCTTTAAAATAAGGTATAAATTAGCGCGGTAGGTCACCTGAGACGACTGTAAAGCAGTTCGCGGAATGGGAACGAAACTACATATCTTCCTTTTTCTCTTCTATGCCCGATACAATCCTCTTAAAGCATTAACCATCAGCGTAGTCGTCCCCCGTCCAACTTCTACCCTTTTCCACCCCCTTTGTACTTTCTCGCATACATCTTAAGCAGTTTTAACTGCTTTGCGCCGAACTCTCCTTTCACCGCCTATTTATCTCATCCCCACCCGGTATCCTCTTTTGCTTGACCGTAATTAAAGTCCAGCGCACTCCAATCATCTTCATATTTCATTCCCAAACCCCTTCGCCTTTTTTTCCCTACAACTTCTCTCATGGAAGAGTTAAGGCTTTGGGCGCACATTTTCAATCTCATCTTCTCTCTACATTTTTTCCGTTAACCTAGCTTGAAGCAAAAGTTTCTCGCGTATTTAAGTCTTCCCTCTTCTACCATCACATTAATACGCACAAATACAACTCCTTTCCCGAGGAACAAATTTTGGAAAAAATCTCTAATGACCGTAATAAATTGGCACCACTCGTAAAAAAGTTGGCTGTGTTGGTTGAACGGAAACATCAGTGACCTACTACAACCTCTCGACCAGAAAACCACTCTGTGGTTGTTTACGGGAATGTTAATTCCTCGCCAGTGACCACTCACAGACAACCACTCAACCCAAAATGAGATACTTCAGAGGGTTTAAGGGATCCATTTAAGGATGCCTGGATTATGACCACAAGCACACTATCTGTGAATGTTTACGGGAATTAAATTCCACGCCAGAGACAAACACAGAGCAATCAAACTTGCAAGCACTCAGAAAATCGCTCCCTCACACATTGAAATGGGTCCAAATTCTGGGAGAATCAGACTCAAGATGAGCTTGGTGCAAGAAAGACAAGAGACGAAAAGATGAGGGACGAGACGAGAAGTCACTTCCAACCTTGTGTTGCTAGTGTATTTTTCCTTCATCGCTGAATTTGTGGCCGAAATACGCGTGTCCGACGTACGTTGTTTGTTAAACAATTAAATGTCTTTGGTAAAGTCTTCACGGGGTGTGGTAATTGTTTTCAGACGTATCGATGGCTACCTCCGCCGTCGTCTTCTGGTCATCGGCCAACAAGTATCTCACCTGAAATATGATTTGGTTTTTTCCCGGCGTATGATACTAATAAAGTCTTCTCGGGTTTTCCACCAGGTTTGGTAACTGTAGGCCGACGTTTCGATCAGGGCCGAAGTCATGCCCTGAAGACGATGGCGGAGGTAGCCATCGAAACATCGGCCAACAGTTACCAAACCTGGTGGAAAACCCGAGGAGACTTTGCAAGTATCTCACCTGTTGGAAAACCATTAAAGTTGTCACCAACATAATTCGCCAAGACAGAACCAAATCCTACCATAAAATCACCGAAGTGATCACCTGATTTTTTCATGATGAGATCCAAAAATTCAGGATCGACTCAACCTTACCCTATAACAGTCGTATCACAATAAAGAATGAAACTTCCTTACTTTTGAATAAATACCTTACCCTATTCACCCCCTCTCGTCTAAGAACTAGTTCCCGCAGTTTCATTCATAAGGGGTGGACAGTGTCCACTGGACGTCGTCCAGCGCGGAGTCGTAAGACAGAAATGACTAATTTTGATGTAATTAATGCAAACTCGATGAAAATACAATGTCATTTTGATTTTTGCGTTAGCAGTCATAGTGATCTTCATTTATAATTATTACTAAACATATATTTATTGAAATAATTTGTGGTTCTAAAGATACATTAAACAATCAAGATACCCTTTTTTCGCCTGATTTTTTCGTGAAAAGGTAAAAAATTTAAGGATCACCGCAATAAACCCCTATGATACTTATACCACAATATATAACGAAGTATCCATATATTCTGATTGAGGTAAACCTTGGCTATACTAGCCCCTCTCCACTACGAACTAATTATATACGATAAGTGTGGCCACCATCCGGTGCGGACTAAACGCAGGAATGTCTAATATTACAGTAATGAATATGAAATCGTAATGAATAATAATGCAATGTAATTCTCGTTTTTAATAGTATAATCCATTCACCACTTTGTATTGAACTTTTACAAGCTACAGCTATGAAAATGAGAGAAAAAACAAGCAGAGGCTTCTGAGATCTGGTGTTACTGAAGAACGTGCAAGATAAGGAGGACAGAGAGATTGACGAAAGAAGTATACAAGATAGTTGAAGAGTTGACTTTGTGGAATTTCAACATGATATAACAATAATAACTTTGAAATATTCCACGCTGTTTTATTACTAGTAAACAAGCCTAGCCGGTTTCAATGTATGCACATCATCATCAGAGGAAAAATACAGCTTATAGAGGTGGTGGCTTGATATAAATATAGGGTACCACACGGGGAAGAAAGTAAGGAGGAGGTTGGGAGGGGGGGGGAGGATATTAGTAGAGAGGCGGGGGTTAATAAAGCGAGGACACGGGAAATGTAAAACCAACAGCGTCAAGAGTTAAAAGTGGAAGGGAGGGGCACAGTAAAAAGGGGCGACAATTAGTCCGGAATAAAATCATTTAAAACCCTATGACTAGATTTTTTAAAAGCTAAAACAATCAGAATATCAATCAGACTTTTGTATATTTATTTTTTTTAATATTTTTTTGTATCGACTAGAATTTGGCAAGAGTCACGAACGAGGAGGTGTTTAAGAGGATAGGGGAAAGACGGTGTCTACTCAAAATGCTAAGTAAGAGAAGGAACACCTGGATTGGCCATATTCTCGGACACGAAAGCTTGGTTAAGACCATACTAGAAGGTACAGTGGAGGGAAAAAATCAGAGGGGCAGACCTAGACCTGGACTATGTGGCACATATGATGAAGGAACTAGGTTGCAAATCTTACAGTGAAGTGAAAAGATTGGCCCAAGATCGGATAAAGTGGAAGACTGTTGCAGACCAGTCCTAGGATTGTAACCAGAAAAGAAGATATTAACTGTTAATGTGCCTCATTTGAATTCTTCAAGAACGAATCTCGGCCAAACTCTTATGGGGAAAAATTTGAAAAACATTTTATTCGTTGCGCCCATTGGCGTCGCCTTCCGCGAACGCCTTTTCTTCACCCGATGTCTGCGAACTTCTCCGCGATATTAAACGCACGCGAACCGTCTCTCTCCTGGGATCTTGAGTTATAGTTCAATTAGTTCTCCCTCCTCACTTCGCTGCGATTAATTTTTCGGCCTCTTTTTACTAGCAAGACTGATTTTTTCCTACTGCCGAGGCTCACTCTCGTCCTTCCCGCTCTCACCTCTTAACTTTATTGCATCCCAATTTTAGTAAAAAGCAAAAAAAAAGGTTTACGAAGGGCGTGAATGATGGAGGGAAGAAAGGCTATTTTTGCCACACCCGAACGGAAAGTTTTTACGTTTTTTCTGCCCAAGTTTGAAGGAGGGAAGTAGTGACTTTGATCCCTATTTTACTCACATTTTATCTCGTTTGATTACCATAGCGGCGACATCTCGATTCTCTACTGATTTTTCCCTATTAATAAAGATTAATGGATACGTCAATTTAGTATTGTAAACAAAGTAAACTTGGTGTGGGTCTGAGTTCATCGGAAGGTGTTTTTGATGGCGATGAATAATTTGATGGAGAATCCGATATTTTGGTTTGAAAGCTGGAAATGTTTAAAATAATTTTCCAACTATAAAATCAATTGTTCGATGTCACTGGTGTTATGAAGAATCATTCAAATGAATAGGAAACGGCGCGAACATTCAAAAAGGAATAGTGTACTTCTCCCCACTTTGTTGTATGGTAGTGAAACATGGGTATGTCAGGATAGGCATAAGAGTAGACTAAACGCCGTGGGTATGAATTATCTGAGGAGTGTTTTCGGCCAAAATAGGATGAATAGGGACAGGAATGAATGGGTAATAAATGAATGTGGGTTAGATGCTCCAGTAGTGGACATATATGAAAGGAGTGTACTTCGTTGGTTTGGCCATGTTGCGAGAATGGATGAGAATCGAATAACGAAACAGATACATAAGAGTGGAATGAATGGTGCGAGAGGGAGAAGTAGGCTGAGAAAGATGTTTTTGAACGTGTTGAGGAAATTCCTAGGAGAAATATTAGGAGTCTTAAAAACAGGAGGGCGTGTATGAAGCAGTTCATGGGGGTAAATGAAACAAAAGAGGTTTGCAAGGATAGGTCAGTATGGAGGAAATTATTGAAGCTGAGTTAGGTGGACAAATATGTGTTTGTGAATGAAACTGTGCTACTCCGGAAGGGAACGGCGTGATTGGTATGTACGTGTGTATTTTAATGAGCTGCGAGAAAACTCACATCTACGACAAAGTCGCTGATTAATTTGGAAATGTATAAAATATATAATTTAGTGTTAACATTAGAACTTTCTATTCAAACGTGGCAAATAAATGTATGTGCAGTTCGGAAAAGGAAAGGTTAGGAATCGCAATCTGCGTGCGGTGCCTCCCGAACCGAAGGTGCCGCACAGTGGCCTAGAAACCTCGGTTTCCCCGTCAAAAGTTGATTTTCCGACATTGTTAAAATTACTCAAAAATCTAACTTAATTGAAGATAAATGATAATTTCACTATGTATGGGACTTTTTTCCTCCATAATACAGTTGTTTTCCAATACACATACCTGATTTCGAGGGAAACTACTTGTGATTCATTTTTTGAAAATTTTGTTCCATCCATAAAATGAGTTTGCGCATCATTCATAGTTTTTTTTAAATTTTTATTAGCATTTTAACTTCATACTCATTGAGTTTTTATCATTCATTTGGCTATATTATTTGGTTAATAGGTCGATTGGAATAAACTTGCAATTAGCCACTGACAAAGAATCTGTTACGAATTGTAATAATGGCTAGGCAAAAAAAAACACCCTCTAACACCGTGTTACGATATATTAGGGTGGAAAAATAATTTTCTCTATTAAGTTATTATGTAAAAATCATCTGTATTTAGCTGCCTCTTTGCCAACAGCACCTAAATATGTTACTTGGACGCACGGCTTCATGAACGCCATTTTAAGGGGGAGCGGCTGGTTTACTCATACAGAGTTGTCCGGTCATTGTTTTTATTTCTTCACCAAACTATCCATCGCGAAGGGCTGTTTCAGTCGCTTACTCACCAAATTTTGACTGATTGCAATACCTTTTTATTTTCTGTGCGCTATCCAAATGTGACAAGATTGTACGGCTTTAAATGACAGAAAATTTTATAGAATTTATATAGTTATTACTCGATAGTAAACCCAAAGATGGCAAAAAGCTGGAGAACTTCGTAATTATTATCTCATAATAATTATGAGTGGAAACTGTGTTAAATTAATGCATTGACTGAGTCATTCAAAGAGACAATTATTCTAATGCCTAGCAAATCGTAATATCTCCTATGCATTTTAGAATAACAGCTTTTTGAATGATTGCTCTATATTACTATTAAGTTTGATAGTAAGATGTGGAAAGCTTACCAGTAAAATGAGATAAACGCGTGAGTGAGAGAAAAGCAAACCATCTAACAGTGTTCATAGAAACAATTGGTTTGGTGGTCGATCGTCCGCCAAACTTTGGAACATTCAATTACGTCAACAAGATACGTTGATTCGCTGATAATAATGCTCTTAAATTTAATTAATTGAGGGCCTAATGAATCGAATTTCGACGGCAAAAGAGTTTTTACCATTCTATCCACGTTGCTTAATACCACCAAACTTGCACAATTTAATATTAGATGTAGCTCAGATAATAATTGCTGCGCCTCTTCCTGTTACACTGTTTTCTGAGGAAGGGCAGGAATGAAGGAACAAGGACTGCAAAAGATTTAGACAAGTTACACCCGAAAAATATCCGCGGGTGAATCCTACACAAATTTTCATCAACTAGAGGTACGCCTCACAAGAAAACTGGTCATATTCCTAGTGAAGCTCCAGGCCTCCAATTGCCCCCCAACGGAACATCTATGCATACGGATCCTCACGAATCCAGTGAAAAAAATTAACCTTTGAATATCTGAATCAAGGATAGGAAGAATCATTTTAAATAGTATCGAAAAAAATGGAATATAAATTTTAAATCATCTTGAATTTTTATGCGCAGTAAAAATATCCCTGAATTAATTTTGCGTTTTGACGGGGTTACTAAAATGTACTATTTACCAACAAAAGAGTACCTATGCTTATTGCGAGAGCATAGACATCAGGCGGCTATTTTCTTGATTTCTTAAGTGCAAATTAATGATAAAAACACCTCTCTCCACTCATAGTGACATAAAATATCACAATCACTCATTAGGGATGTACATATAACTTAAGTAACTCATGTAAAATGTAATTCATGGAGTAAGACGTCAGTAAAAGAGCCTACTGACTTTTGACGGAAAGTAGGGCTCACCAGACCACTGTGCGCCGGTGGCAGTATCATGCGGGCTACAAAATCCTGATTGCCTCCCTAGTTACACTATTTACTATACATTAATCCCTCGTGTTTTTATAGTTCAAAGTCGCCTCATTCTTACCGTTTCGTCCCTTGAGCCGAACTCCCTTTTTTCGATTCCCTTTGCGGCGCTGGCTTTTACCTTAATTTCCACGGTGTTCCACTACGGAGGCGCCGGGGACGACTTCAGGGAGCTTGGATAAACACGACGAAGGACCGGGGAAGCGGTTCTGAATGTGGTGCGGAGCTTGTGACGTGGAATCTCATCCCTTTAATGCCCTGGTCCGTATATTTGTATATCCACGTGGATAGAAAATTATCACACCCTGCAAGTTGCTGTGAAAATAAATCTATGAGGTTCTATTTAAAATGGAGAATCACGGGCAACAACCAAACACTGGCCTAAAACTTTAAAAATATTAACTTTTGTATTCTATCGGTTAGAGGTAGGTTTTATTGAGAGGCAGAAACAAGCCTCCAGATTCTCTACTCACATCTTTCTCTAGTATTACTACTCCATCTCTCTGTCCGGTCTACTCATCTTTATTCCGTCCATAAAACGTATTCTCTTTCTTCCACTTTTCCCCGAGCCCGTCACCCCTTACTACATTGTGGCCTTGACCCATCGTCCCTCATCAAAATCTCCTGCAACCTACCTTACCTTATGCACTCTTGAATCTCACCATAAGTTTTCTCTCCTCACCCACCATATCAAGCACTTAAGTTGTTTGGTGTTTTAGGGAGGCGAAAGGCAACCGAGGTCGTTCCATCTCTGTGGGGATTTGAACCCTTGCCATCAGTTGGGCATGCCAATAACCTAATCACTATACCAACTCGATCCCCACTAAGCACTTCTTTGCTTGATTGTATAATAACATTTATCAATCATTATTCTAAGCTAAAAAAGCATTACGGTTAATATACGCTTTAGGGTAATTTCTGTTTGCTACTGCAGTATACATGTAACACTCAGAAGGGTGTACCATCCATTCCTCATCCTTTATAACGTGAACTCCAGAGATGAAAGTAACCTGGAAGTTCATATTCACCAAAACAGTGTCTTATCTTGCTGCCGAGTTATTTCCATTGACGCTCCCAAATTGTCCAGTTTCTATGTGCACAAAGAAAGCAAAGCCTCGTCAAATAATATCTAGTCCACTAAAATGACTTATCACTGGTGAGAATAAGCTGCTAAAATTGTATGTGGATGTAAGCAGAGGCGATTGAAAATCCCAAATCCTCAATTATGTACTGAACATCTAAACATCAAAGCAACGCCGCCATGGTGGCATAAAGCACCTATTCTCTAACGACTACACTGAACATTATTTTAAATTAAAGAGTTCAATGAAATGTGCTGATTTGGTAGAAAAAGTAATTGAAGGTAGAAAACGTTGCCTCGATCATATGAAGGAGACAAATGCCACTATCTTGTATTTTTAGGTCACGTGATTCACTTCAGCCGGCATGTACGTGTTTTTTGGTTGGCTGCATTTCTGTCAATTGCATTATTATCTAGGAGCGGGAATGGTATTTACATTTCACCTGTTTTTTCTTCTTTATCGTTGGCTTTTTCCTTTCTGGGATCGCTATTGTCTATTTTCTTTTTCCATTCCTTTCTGTCCCTCCTCCGCACTCAGTCTTTTTGTCGTCATGTCCTTAGCTCGCACAACCCTTTCATCTACTTATTGCTCTTTCTCTGAGTTTCCTACTTCCAGTCAAAGCATTCGTTTTGAACTCTCCTCCTTGCTCAACAGATGCCCATACCAGCGTAATCCACTTTCCTGCACCTTCTCCGATGCCTCCACCACAACAACCATCTCTCTTCTAATCCTGTCCTTCCTTGTCTTTCCCGTAGCCCATCTTAGCATCCTAATTCCTGACTCATTTAATTTCTTCTATAACTCTTTCTTTTCCGGCAAGACCCCTCTGCCATGTATCATGGATGGTCTCATCATTTTCTTTAAAACCTAGTCCCTCAACCTTCTATTTTGTCTTCTCTTTTTTATTGAATTTATTTTCGTATTTCCCAACTTTCCACATTTATTTTATCGTATTATATATTGTAATGTACGTCACCACAATGCTGGTTTGTCGATTAATGAGATATTTTGGCATGATGTAAGTGAGTGCAAGCTGCCTCTTTTTAACTCGATCTACTTACTTTATAGTACATATGTGATTCCCGCCGTATTTTCTGAAATCCCCGCGCTAATGTTTTCTGTCACATCGGGCCGGATTTTAAATATGGCGAACAACTCTGATTTTGATTTGGAAATCGAAATGCAAATGCGTGTGCCGCATCTTTGGTGAGGTCTGGTTACTCACACCCTGAGTGTGTTAATTCCCCGATGGAAAATCCTTGTCTCATTCACGCTCGAGTGGTTTTTGAGTTATCTGTTGGCATTATTGATCGTGAAGGGCGGGAATAGTGACACTCCAAGAGGGAAAGCATGAAGCTTAAAGGTGGAGGATGGGGTTGCATTAACGGCTCCGTAACACTTAAACCCCTGACGAAAATCTGATACCTCTAGTAATGACAAAATGCCCCGTCATGCGTGACGGAAATCCATTTGAAATAAGCTCTACGTCCATAATGATTGACTATATTTTTTTTGTACTGTTCAACGGATCGAAATTTTCATATTTCATAAATTCGTTCATCACCCAAATTTTTTCCCGTCGGTTTGCAATTTATCGATTTTTTCACAACTCCAAGTCTAAAAAATACAATTCCAAATCGTCTTTAATGAATATTTGGATGCTATAGGCATACGAAATGCTAATACCCGTGTGCTAATACCCAATTACCTGAGTGTTCATCGTTCATTCAGCCACATTTCACGATTCTGTCTCTCCTGGGAGCTTCCTATTTTAATTTTTCATTGTTCAGGATATGCTTTTGCCATGGAAAAAGCCACTCATTATTACCAGTTGATCCGTCATGGGCCTTTATTCACTATATTTGAATATGAGACTCATCTTCAGCGATGCTCTCGGTCGTCAAGGGAACGGTTCATGAAAAACGCAACATTCTGGGAAATTTTGCTAACTTTTAAAAAAATATTTCAAAATTTTGAAGAGTAGATAAACATAATTTTCATTGAAAATAGGAAAATTTTTAATATTTAGTATTGTTTGGCGTTCGTCTCTACTTAGTGCGGACATTATTTATTATTAAATTACGTGAAAATTAAGATTGCAAGCAAATAGAGTGAAGTCTGTGTGTTTATATCCTCATGGGGATTTTTGAACGGTCACAGAAACTGTTTTTTTATCAACTAATAAAATTTATTAAAAAAAGATAACGAGCTATCAGTCGCCTTGTTTCGACCTCACTCTTCATTAAATTCATCACACATCCTTCCGACCAAACCACTCGTAGGAGTTGTTAATGGATTTACGAAGAACCGTCATTTTTATATTTAAATATTTCCATGGAATGACGTTGGACAATACAGTGGCGTCGGCCTCGCATTCCTTTCCATTTTTTTTGCCTAAATTGATATTTCAAATTGAAAGAGATGCATTGCCATGAAACTGTTGAGTCACCCAATTCCAAGGGACACTCTGTCGTATTGCTGTATCGCTAAACTTTTTCCCAAGGATAATACCACTGTTCGCTATTACTTGCTTAAAATTTACTCTATTTTATTGGAGGCAATTGTATCATGGGTTTTATACGTAGACAAATTAACGAATAGTTGAGCATATTTTTAGTGAGGAGAGATTCCTGGACTTTTTTTCCCGATTATTTTGTCTCCATGTTCTCAAAGTGTCAAATAATTACAGTAATGAACGACGAAAGCTATCCGTGGAGTTTTCGAATTGATTAACCTTTGCGAGTCTTTAATTAATTATCCTGGAACTTAATGGCTTATCATTGTTTCGGATTTAATTTTAATGATTCGGATAACCACTTACAGGTAAAATTTCATGATGGGAACTTTGAATCATCTTTAGAAATCAAATTCTGTGCCCAAGTCAAGCGGGTTTCTATTCAAATTTGACATATGTGATTATCAGCCCAGATATGGCCCACTGTCATTCAAATCATTTTGTGCTCCGGATGGAAGTGCTTACGATCCAGCAATATGATGATGACAACGAACTTCAAAATAATGCAATGGGGCTCACTTTGATCCCCGAAGGCAAATCTGTGAAGATGGAAATTTCAAAGTGGGTTATCGCTTAGACAAACGCTTCTATTAAAATGTAAGCTGCAAAGAACAATGGTAGAAAAGTTTTTCGTCGTGAAAATAAAAAAACAACTGTATTTGTGTTTATGTTTTATTTATTGCTAGTTACTTTCACTTGTATGGGTGTGTTAACTCTGAGCGTGTTTGGGTTACAATGCAGCTTACTGGATCACTGTCGTGTCTCCCGCTCTATTGAATATTAAAACCGTCGCAGTGCCGAGGCCTTTAATATTTCCCCCGAGCGTCCAATGTGCAGAGAGACTGGGGTGGAGCTTATCTCATGCGGTCTCATTCTTTTTTCACTCGCCCATCCCTGTTTTAAGGCCTCGGGGGATGGGTTTCAACCGAGATTATTGCATTATTTAATCTGATCTTTTATATTTGATTTCAACCATTGGTCTGCCGGAATTGTTGGTGCCTGCACGTGCTTTTTGGCGACGGGCCTTTGTGTACTAAAGCTCTTCAAACGGTGAACGACTGAGAGTCTGGATAACTTTTCCACTCAGATATCCTATAAGAATGTTTTTAAATTTCAGGGTATACTTTAAAATATAAATAATTCGGCTATTTGGTGACTTACTTCATCTCCATTCGTTCTCTTCCGTACCATGCGTAAGCGTAGCAAATCTATTGATTGCAGTTTTGTGATAGCATATGGAATGAATCTCTTACATCACATCTGAATCTGTCTTGTATGTACGATATAAAGATTTTACATTACGATAGTGATATTGCACTGATTACAAAGTATGTCTTCATAGATGACACCAGTGCGTTGAAAATAGTCGTCCCTTGTACCTACAATAACTTCAGTGGAAAGATATGCTTTTCTTATATCTCTTAAAAATATGAATTTCCACATCTTTAATCATGAAACCTTCGAATGTTGATCTCGTGATTGGGCAGGCATGAGATGGATATCAAAAGATGCATTATTTTCTTCCAGAAAAAGATACCAGAGATCCATTATCCATACGAATAGAGAGAGTAATTGTCCATTGCGGACATTTTTCTCGACCTTTTCTGGAATTCGCGATGCCGCCGTGATTCTCGCCGTTCAATCCTACAATTGCCTGATGCCTGAAACCCACCATTGTTTCCTGTTTAGTGCTAGTTGTATTACTTCCTGGTTGTTACTCCTGGTAGGTTCTCATTATGAGTCCTATGTATTTATCTCTTTGCCTTCCTCGTGGAACTTTTCCCTGTTTTAAATTCAATCAAAATCTTCACTAACACATTGTGTTTGAGGGTGTGTCCAATCCCTCCAGCCTTTTTTTTCTCCACAGTGCTATGAAGGGCCTTAGTGGAAGCAGTAGTATTTGTTTATGTACGGTGCGTCGACGGCATTGTCATTTTGCACCACTAAAAGTCATGCATATAAAATTATAAGAAGTGAATTCGGTAATGTAGTGAAATAACTGATGTAAACCATGAATCAAAGATAAAAGAGCATTTGTATCCTTAAAATACTATTAAAAAGGCCAGTTTCATTTAAAAACATTCAAACACGATGAAGGGCATCGGAGTCATTACCTAAGATGCCTATGTCTCCCGCTAACTGCAGCCTATTGTGCATGAACCGGTATTTATCACACTCCGTCAGAATGTGCCGAAGGCTCAGAGAGCAACCACAGTCATCGTAACGAGGTGGTCTTTTCCTCTTGGTGAATGAAGGGTCTTTTCCTCCTCTTCTCTTCTCTGTACTTCATCATCTGTTATTTTATCCATCCATTTGATCTTCTGCATCCTCCTCCAATACCAGGTTTTGAAAGCTTCCAGTCCATTCCGGTCAGCTCTTCCAATAGTCCATGCTTCCGATCCTTAGAGTGCCATGCTCCTCCCGAATGTTTTCGCGTACTGGTATCCTCTGACATTTCTAAAAACAATTATTATATTTTGACTCGAAAAAGATGTAAAAAACCGCACTTTTATCCCTTCCCCGTCATCTGCCCTTCCCGGCCCTCTCTTTCCACCCATCCATCCGTCTACCGCCGTCAAATCACCCTCCACCGATCACATTTCTCCGCGCTCTGCTTTCCAGGGTGCGGAAACAGAGGGAGCGGGGGGACAGCATCCAGAAACTTGCAGGCGACGGAAATCCCTACCATCGCCGGAGTGAAATCATTTTCTAATCCTTCGTCATGGGAAATGGATTGAGCGATGAATGTGAAAGGGCAGGGGCGTGGATGAAGGAACATCAAACCACCAATATTCTTTTTTCCTTTGGTCCATTCTTTCCACCATCTTAAATATTTCTTCCAATGCTTCACGAATTAACTTTTTGGGGCTTAGGGCCGAATCCTGAAACCTCGCTATAACAGAATATCCGCTGGATACGTCATCAGATGCTATAGCGGCCCACCTCCGCTACTAACGCCTGCTACTAATCCACTACAGCAATCATGGCCGCCGGATTTCGTCTGCTGGACGTATCTCATTTATAGTCAATAAATATTGATGCAAAGCGAGCTATATGCCCATGATAACCACTTTAAATTAAATAGAAATATAGCAGGAATGTTTTAATTACCCGCTTAGATGCTGAAAGGAGTATCGAACGTAATATAACTAATGTCGCGAATTTCCACAGAGAAAAAATCATCCGCCTTGACCGGGATTCGAACCCGGATCCCTCGATTTCCGGCCGGTTCGAATCCCGGTCTAGGCGGATGATTTTTTCTCTGTGGAAATTCGCACATTTGTGCATTGCGGGTGACTCCGTAAAAGTGAAACTCCGTGGCTAGTCCCGGATAGCTTAAAATTTGATAACTAATGTCATCAAAACCGTATTAACCCTCTTAGTGCCACAGGCCGATATATCGGCTTTTGCTCCACAGGCGAAAAGTGCCATGAGCCGATATATCGGCTCGAGCACAAATTATTTTTCAAACTAATTTTGTTGTAATAATGACATTTATCCTTTATGCAATGTATCAGAATATTATAAACAACAATTAATTCATATTCAGTGAAATAAAATACACATTACATTCATATCTAAAATAGTAACTTCATATTGTTTTTTTCATAAGGTGTTACAAAACTCAAATTCATGCTGGCACTTTTCGCTAGTACCACCAAATTTCGGTGGCACTAAGAGGGTTAAAGCCTCCTCGGCTTCCAAATTTTTATTGCTGTTAATTTACATATGGGCTTTGTCATCCCTTATAAAATACAATTTATTTTTGTACAAGCTTAACAAGAATGCGGTAATCACCCACCTTGTGCCTAACAAATCCACATTTTGCATAAAATACTTATGTCAACAAATCCGTTTTCGAGCCATTTCTGCCCACCCTCAATTAACGTTAGTTTACGTGTTGAGATGACCTTGCCGCTGAAAAACCATTTTATTCTATGGAAAATCGTATCTTAAACTTTTAATATTGTGGTATAAATGATAAGTAAAAGTTTAGTGAAGTGTTACTAATATCTATGGAATTGTACAGTGCTTCTCCTTCTGTTTACCTTACGTCGTTATATTCGTCTCATAATGAATGACACGTATATCTCTGAGCTTTAAAACACAATTCTTATTTTAAATATAGCGCTAGTGTCTAACCTATCTTGGTAAAATTATTAGATCTATGGTTTTACCTCGAAATTTGCCGTCAACAGAATTGATATTCGAGAGTGAAATGAAATAAACCTTGTAGCTTTCAAACTAGTTCATTAGAAAAACTACCCGGCCGGTTTCAACACTTTCGTGCCCTTATCAATCAACACAAGAGGGAGTTATTCTCTTGATAGTTACGTGAATATGTTTAAACCGGTAGGATATTTTTTACCAGTAAATTAGAGTGGAACTTTAAAGCTTATTTAAATCGTTCTCGAATACTATGTAAAATTTGCATTTGGGTGTGTATTTGTACTTCACCGTGAAAGAAACTGCAACCAGTCCTGTTTGGTCTCCTGCAGACGTATTAGTGAATTGGTGAATTGATTAATATTTATTAGCACTAATTCTTGTATCCCTGAAGAGGTGATGTTATATCTCTAAATGTGTCTAAGTTCCTGAATTGTATTGATATCCTAATGTCAAACTACAGTTTCCTTTAATGGCCGAAGCAAAATACTCGAAGTTTCCCATTGATTATGTTAAAACTTGACTAGTCTCAATGTTACTACCTCATCTTCAAAACTTCCAAACCACACCTGAATTTGTATTTCATACAGTTACTCCTGAAAATCTGAATAGGAAATCGTCTTGTAAAGGCCACTCACCAATCTCCTACTCCATATCTGTAACAAATTACGCTCATCGCAGAAGTTATTGTTCATTGAAGCCTCCTCTCTAATCCGAACGTTATCCTTCTGCGCTCTTTTACGTGGACTAATAAATAAACCGAATTTTACGGAGCAAATCATTCTGACTTTGGTGATTCGATCGCTCGCTTTTATATATCTCTTGCCTTTCTCTCTTTATATATCTGTAAAGCTTCGTCTGCGAGAGTTGCCTCCAGTTTGATTTTAATGGAAGGCTGTGACTGAAAGCAAAGGAAATCCATTTTTCAGTGGCGATGAAGGGCGCGAGAACCCTTTTGATTTTAAAATCACCTTTTTTCATATGTAGCGCTCCAATGGACCGGTTTGATCGCTCTGGCTCACCTTTCCTGCAGGAAACACTCCAGCGGCCGTTTCATGTGTTCGACAAAAAATTCTTCCGCGGGGATGGATCACCTTTCATGCGGACTGGTTCGTTTCGATGTTCTACGAACTTACCTTTTTCAGCAGAAAAAAAGGGCAATTTTTTTAGCTCTGTTCCACGGGCAGAATCTCTTGCTAGAGCCTTTAACTACTTTTGACTCTATTAACAGTTTGTGAGGACGTATGATTGCGTTGTGTTGGTTGGATTCACGAACTGTAAATTGTTTCGAGTATCCAACCAGGCATTCCCGAGTTTTGGAAATTTGAAATGACCAGAACCTTCTCGTCATTCCAAATATGTGCGGCCGAATTGTCGATGTCACCCTGGAATTCAATACTCAAGTCATTGCTTCATTCTTTAGGTTTGTTAAATATCTAATTTTATTTGTATTACTCATTGTCATGAAGGATGTTGGGCGGGCGGGGAACGGGAAGAAAGAGAATATGCCTTATGGACAGGATGACGAAGTAATGGTATGCCGAGGCGAAAAAGGCACTATCTGCACTAATTATAAAGCCAGGAGGAGTTTCTCTGATTTTCAACAAAAACCTTGCTTTAACCGATAGAATACTTAGATAAAATAAATGCTTCAGATGTCATTAGCAACGTCTCGCCAGTTCTCGTTGCTATTCAATCAATCAGTTTTTCCAAGCCCGTGATATTTCTGTTTTAAACCTCACTTTTTTCTCCTTTGTCATCCGTGCTTGCAGCTTACCGGCTCTCTTCTTCTAACACCCCTCGCTCCCCAATCAGTCCCTTTCCCAGCGGTCAATCAGGGTAATTGCCACATCGCGTGGTCCATATCGAAGGTGCGTGGATCATTAGCGACCTATCTGAGACGGGTCGAGGAAACAGGGTGTGGGGAACGACGAGGAAGCGGTAGGTGACCTCATGGACATACATCATCCTGGCGTAATTCACAAGATGTGGAATTCAATTAAATACTGCGTGGCACCCTCCGCCCTGGGCACTGTTTAGAACACACCACACAGTCGGGTAAAAACAACCTCTAAGTATCGAGAGGGTGAGCTATCACTTCATTACGTAATACACAAATCCAATGAATTTGACCACGTCATAAAGAAAACTTATCTTTCTAGAGAACACAAAATTTACGTAATCCTACCTCTCTACTTTTCATGATGTATGCCCAGAAATTCCAGCCATTTTCCACAGGAAATGGTAAATCTAGAGAACGATCCGGGGAAACTTCATGAATAAAATATAGAATTTCTAACACGTAGATCTTTGATCAGATACAAATAGTGTTTAGTTTAATTACCGCAGTACGTTTCCTGGAAACGCAAAAAAATCGTCCATCGTGAATGTCTTTTCAGCGTTCAAGCGTTATGCGTGAAAAAAGTCCAGTCATCACCTTTTGCATTGATGCTCAGTTAATAGTCGTGAGATGTAGTCTTATAAAACTATGCATTTGCATCATTGATTACACGATGTACACTCCATTTCTCTTAATGTTGCTCAATTTAAAAAAATAAAATTTGGATATGGACTGTCATTTGACCAGGAAAAACCTCGTTAAACTAAACATCACTTACACTACTTTTAATTTAAAATTGATTTCAGAAGTGATATGATGCTTAGAACCATCTTTCTTTGAGGAGAGTAGCAATCGGATACTTCTTCGTCAACTTCTGACTCGCATTTTGGCGTATAACCTTCCGAAATGTATTTCTCGAAACAGTGGTGTTTAAATTGACGATTAACATTAAAATTGATTCTTACAAAACCCAATTCTTTAATTTTTTGCCTCACCGCTTTTTGTCTTCATACTAAATTCCATGATGTTTCAAGATAAAACTGGAAATTGTCTCTCAACATGCAAAGAAACCAAAATTCTGGTCAAGGAGAATGATGGGATGTATAGCATATACATCATAATAGCATGACATTAGGACTCATGTAGCTCTACTTTATCCTCTCCATATTTCTTCTGACACTTTTTCCCTACCTTTGGGCAAAGGGAACCTTTTGTCTTTTTGTCTTCATTCATTAATTAAAGACACTGTGCCGTGAATATTAAAAATACTTAAGAAACAAATCAATGGTGAATAAACAAGTATGTCTGACTGTGAATATGAACTGTTTTGGATTATAACGATGTTTTGCGCTAGGAAACTTTGTAATCTGCTGAGAAGTGAGGCCTTCCTAGATAGTGGCACAATTGTTACAATGCATTGAGTATATGAAATAACATGTCATTCATTTATGGGTTATTGGTTTTAATGTTAAATATGCGCGTTTGTATTTCGTTTTATGGTTTCAATAGACTTTTTGACAATTTTTGTCTTAAATGATCCTTTCTAATAGGTCTTAAACAACTCCTTGATACATATTGTGGACATATTTGTTGTGATGTCAGAAATATTTGCTGCAGAAACGAAAGTCTCAAGTTATGAGGATGAGTTTTTTTTTGTATTTCACACATTCAGAAGGTTTGTTGCATTATTTTAAATTGTAATTATAATTAAACTTTTAGAGAGGAATTGATGGCAAATATTGATTTTTTAGATTTCCGATTTATATTTAGGGATACTTATCGTTTTCTCATTTCTGTATCGAATGTAGATAACTAATTATTACGAATTGATTAATAATACAAGTTATACCTGAGAGATGGAGGTACTTTGGTCTGTGCATAACGAATAATAAAGCTTAAAGAGAGGTAAATTTTAAGATTATATCGGGAAAGTGTTCTTGTGGACGTCTGTTCTTGCCTAATACCAGGCATCGTACTTGTTAAAGTCATCCATACATACCAATCACGTCTTTCCCTTCCGGGGTAGGCATATGATGCTAAATATTCGATATTCCTGTCTTAAGTGATATCGTTGTTTCTCCAAAGGCTAGACCTTGTCGCTTAAGCTATTTACGTCTCGCGAAAGCTGTTGGTATCACCTTTCCATAGGAGTTGATGTTCATGAATGACGCCAAACTGTGAAGCAAAGGCATTGTATGTCACCCTCTAAAGTCATTCCCTAACCTTTTTCTTTCCACTGTGTTTTTAATGAACACGTTATGCCGTGTTATATCTTATTAGATCTCCAAAGAGTTCATTTTTGCCTGCGTGAATCTTAAGTGATACATGCGCATTATTTGGCACAGAAAGTATAGAATTGCTTGGTTCTCTTTAATAGAAATGAGTCCAGTTATTTTTCGTTTGCAGGTCTCCTCTTTCAACGAATTTTGGATTTCACATTTGAGTCTGAGTCTAGTTTAATAACTCTCTACCGAATCCGCTAAGTGTATCCAATGATTGTGAATGCCAATATACGATCAAACTTTAGGTTTAGCGCTTTATCCGGTCGCTTCCCATCTGCGAATTATTAACGACCATTGTATTGACTTGAGGGAAGCCTTTCTCCGATCCTGGATGTGTGTGCTATTGTCGACTCGCTTGTGCACTTTTCGCATCGCTTAGCTTTCGGCGCGTTGAGTGCACAACGCGGGTGTTAGAACAGCCTCAAGAAGAAAAATTCTCGTGAGCAAGTACAAAGTATGGATGCGTTGTATATTTTCAGTTAATCCCTAAGACATAAGAAGTTTGGTGAAGTTAAGAGGAGTTATGTGATTGTACTTTCTTAAATGACTTAATGTCACGATAAAGCCTTTTATTTCGTCACCTCTGTATGAATCCTTTTATCCCTCTGCGGAAATTATATTTCAACTACTGGCAAATGAAATAATTTTATGCATTGCCTGTCATGAAGCGGAAATGAATTTTTGTGAGCTGGCTGAATGTAATGAAAAGTTTTCTGGACTCAAATAAAAATATTTCACTCCTGCCAAAATGAGCTATAAAAACACGCAGAATTACCCTTGTGGGAAAAAAGCCAACTGAATCGAAAATCGAAGAACATACCTTTAACAACCCTTGGTAACATGGCGTCTGCTCATTAGGCCAGCAAGCAGAGGTTTCCTCGTTCAAATCCCGGTAGAGGTGAATATATCCTCATGGCTATTTCCACGTATTCTTTTAGCCTGTTCATGCTAATCAGGGGTGTACTCACCAATGTGATGACTGCTTTCACGTGCACGCCTAACCCGGTCGTGGACAGTAGCGATCACGGTATACTCTCAGAAACACACCTAATTTTATCCGTTAATACTTCATTTTTCGGGTTGTGAATGTTATTCACATGAGTGGAGTATTCATAATTAGCAATGAAGACTGATATAGCCGTCTTGTCCCTAGATACAATTTTTTGTTTTAGTCGGGCTATTGCCGTCAATAGGTTATCATGCAGTAAATACGACCATTGAACCCATTTTAATTTTTATTATATATTTTTACATCAATTTTTATGCTTAGCTTTGCATGTTACATTTTAGATTGGCAAAAAAAACATTTCACATTTTTTACATATTTTTGCGGAAATCTTCAAAACATTTTCCGGGACAGAGTGAAGGCTTATCAGGACATGTCTTGAACCGGTAAGAAGTCTCTTTTCTTTTGGACGTTTTAGTGCATTGCCTGCATCTTGAATAATAATACTTTCTTTTATGATTTGCGGGAATTGGAATTAATTCCTGATAGTGAAGAAGAAGACCTGTGTTGTTGAGAGGTACTTTGGGGTCAGATTTCTTTTCTCGCCGTCCTCCATGCATTAATCCTTGTCTAACTATTTTTCTTCCATCATCAACATTTGTTACTCCCAAATATTCGTTTTCAATTTAATCTCTAAAGGTTAAATATGACATATTAGTATCATGGATTTGTTTGTACAGGAACAAGGCATTCCATCGGAATTAACTCAACCCCCTCAGACATCCCATTTACGCGCACGCTTTCTGTGGAAATCCCCACTCGAATTCATTCCGAAGCGAAGCCATCCTCGTTCCATTTGCACCAGTGGGAAAGGAGAAGTGAGAGAACAGTTGAAGTGCCACTGGTATGCTTCCCTGGAGTCCCAATGCCATCCTCTCGCGAGTCGGAATGGAACGAATCCAATGTGTCTCTCATTCCGTCCCTTGGCCCACGATTTCCAGGGGAGCCCACATGGCGGCCGTGAGGTGGAGCACCATTGACCCTGGGGCCGGAATGGTCGAGGGAAAGTGGTCGAGAGAGGACGACTCCCGGGCAAGGCCTCGGCTTCTTCCCGGGATCACCTCGACGGAATTGAACAATCATGAGAACTCCAAATGTTGAACGCATTAAGGCGACTGCGAAGGAAAATCAACCGAGCCAACGATCTTTGCGCAGTGAATTTTTCGTGTATAAAGGTCAAAGAGTGAAAGAGGTGCACTTCTACGTCTACATCTACGAAATACCGTGCAAGCCACCACTAGGGTGTGTGGCACGGGGTGATTCAACACCAGGCATTCAGCACTCATCCCAGTCCAACCAGAACCGCACGCGTTCCCCGGAATGCCAGGCACAGGCCAAAGCAGTCAGGACAACGGTACGCAGTCAGACTACAAACTAGGAGAGTGATACGAAGAAGAACATGCTACCATGCAGCATACTACTCAAGATATAACTGCTGGTTAGTATTATTAATGCGACAAATAAATAGCACTACAAGGTACTAAGACATGCAGGAGTATATCATGCCGGAGATTGCATGCGAGGTTAGTATCTACAATTCATTTTAAGATATTTAGCACTACTAAAAAAACATATTTAACATAGCATCCTAGAACTGATCTATCACTACTATTCTACATCTATATCTACGTCATACCCTGCAAGCCACCCCAAGGGTGTATGGCAGGGGTTAATGCCCTTTTTACTTTTACATTACTAATTTTTAACCTTTCTAGCTTTCAACGCTAGTCACTCGAATGTTTATTAGAATTGTGCCGTGTAGGCGCAAGTTAGCACCAAGCATAGTAACTCGTTTACCACGCTAGAGTTACTGGGCGCTGGTTACAGGCATATGATAATAATCTAGATGAGACAAGCTCGGACAACGTTTGCCTTCGACCGATGTCGAAAATCGAGAAGTTGGGGAAGATGTTTGGCTTTGGAAAATTATAGTATTAGTTATAAAGAAAACGTTCCAAATGTTGGCATAACATTGGTCAAACTCGCTATAAACCAGGAAAATATACTGCAGAACGAAGTGTTTTAAACTGTCGTCTTGTTCTTCGATCGATGAGAGATGAAAATGGCTGCAAATGAGAGTAAAGTGGATTTGTGGACTTGTCGTGAATTTGATTAGTTGATTTGTTTCCTGATGCTTGTTTCGCATTCTGCCACGTTGTAATAACGTCACGATTTACTTGACCCCTGCATAACTCCTGTATCTCATTTACGTAGTTGCAGTATATGAACATTAATACCAATAGTTTCTGCAGCATTGATAGGATACCTATTGTCAGTGCATTTTGGTGATAACTCATCCCCTGCCACACACATTGAGGTTACTTGCAAAGTAACATGTAGGTATAAAAATGCTTGGCAATAATTATTTTCCCGTGGACACATATTTGCTCTCAATCTTCACTATGTACTAGATAGGTCTGTTTTGGCTGCTTTATCCTCGATTTCCAATTGAAATACCTGTGACCAGAAGTCAGTTGAACCCATGACAGCAATACGAGATAGTGAAATGGAGTTCCAAGTAGAAAGACAGCAGCAAATTAATCCTGAAAGAGAAATTAAATTTCTCTACTCTAAACAAGTCCATTCCATGGATGTTTCATCGCGTAGATTAACATTCTGGACAGATAATAAATATGCAAGTGACTGAGCGAAATATCAATACTACTGCAGTGGCTTGTTTTTTTGCAAGAAAATGTGTTTGAGATGTATTTTGAGATGAGATTTTCAAGTGGCCATTTTTCCATCATTCAAAGGTTTAGTGCTAAATGTTTCACTCAGCAAATATCGCATGCAAGTGGAATCGAATGAGCAGAAATACTTGCTCATTCGATTATTCGTTTCTCGGATTCGGGGAGTCAAACAATTGTACTAGTATACACCAGGGTTGATATTCGCTATGAAAAAATCATTTGCCTTGACCGGGACTCGAACCCGAATCTCCAAATTGCCGGTCAGGTGTGTTAGCCAGTTACACCACCTAGCCATCCTCCTCCATGGCGAATTTCGAGCTAGCTAACACACCTGACCGACAATTGGGAGATCCGGGTTCGAATCCTGGTCAAGTCAAATGATTTTTTTCATAGCGAACTTCAACCCTGGTGTATATGCACCCGTGCGAGTGACTTCGTACCACATCATTTGTTAAATGCAATGTTTGAAAATTGTAGTAGTATTATCCTGTGCGCTGTTTTTCGAACAGGTCATCCAGTTTAGGTAGAATACCTGCTATACAATCCTTTTTTCATGAATGTGTTTAATTCGCAATGGAAAAGTCATTAACCTGGACGTATTCGAATATTCTCGAAAGCCCTCGCTTTTGCGCCGAGTGCTCTCACCAATTCTTCTTCCTAGTGGGTCCTCTTTTAGACTGACGGGAAAATGACTCCTGGATAACTCAATTGGTTACTGCTCTCGGCGCAGATTCGAAGGGTCTGAGTTCAAATTCCAGTTCAGGCGAATGATTTTTCCACGGTGAATTTCATGCAATGGTGTGACCACCAGCGGGTGACTCCATTTAAGGTAGTTCGAGCGAAATATTATTTTACCTAGAAATCAATGAATTCGGTCTCATTTTAAAGAAAAACATATCACCCTTCCATTGACACCAAAAATTCAACCCCTTACCACACTACTTTTCGAGTTATTTGCCAGAAAATACCAGCCCTTTTACATGGGAAATGGTACGTGGATGCACTCCAGAGAGACTTTATATAAAAAATGAGGCATTTCCCACACTTAGATCTCGTAAAAAAATCAACAGCTTGTAGTTTGTGTGTTTTCTCAACGATTTTTGAAATTTAATCAAATTGTCAACGCAGTAAATTCTTCACAAAAAACCATCCATTTTGATGGAGTTTCAAGCGTACCGCGTGAAAAAAATGGGTCAAGTTGAAGACTTATTTACACATTTTAATTTGATTACTGACAATTTCTGCAATTAAATTTATTTTATTGCACCATTGATGATGCAATATTTAATTCGTGTGTCTCACAGCTGGTGAAATTAAAACGTATGATTCGAACATGGACTCTAATATGACTAGGGAACTATCTCGCTCGCACTACCTTATGTTACTGAGCGGCCGCAATTCTTTGAATTTGTCCTTTTTCTTCACCGCCATCTGCACCATCTAAACTGGAAATACGCATCTTATTCGAGCCCTCGAGCAGCCGGAGAACACAAGAATTTGCTAGTACAGAGGTAGATGTTCACATTGTCGCCGCAGCCATAATGTCGGCCGGAATGGAAGGAGGCCGGAGCGAGGGTAGGAGTGGTTTCCTCCCTCCCTCCTGTGGTCTTCTTCCCCTTCTCAACCCCCCATTTGAAATGCCCTCTTTTTTACCCTCAGTCCCTCCCTCCTTTCTGCACATGCATACACATTCTGCGTCTCTCTTCTTTCCATGTCAGCGCGTCCGACCCTAAGGCGTTGCCTGCTCAATATTTTCTGACTCCCCGCATGCATTGTGTATGAGTCCCACCGCATTCCACCTCCCCGTCCCGGGCATCTAGACTTTCTCTCTTTCCTGCCCCTTTTTCTTAAGCCTGTTTCACACGATACTTGATCCTGCACAAGACCATAGTATACCAGTCGTTACAAGATATCAAGGATCTAGTATACTTTGTGCCTTACCAGTAGGCTTCTCAGCATCGTTAAACTTGTACTGATAGGTAATGGGTATTTTTATCCATGTCGTAACACATGTCTACAAAAATATCAAATTAACCAATCAATGAATGGCAGGCGACCAAAACGGGAGTTGGGCATTTTTTTATTTTACATTAATTTCTTTGTCTGGAAATTACTGAAAGTCCAATGAAATTATAGATGAGCGCTGATTTTAGAACTTGAAAATTTTATAGAGGTTGTTAAAGCCAACTTGACTGGTCGAAGGCGACTTGAGTCCCACCAAGATTAGAGCACGTTTGACTCTTTCAAATATTGCAAATTAGTAAACACGTCTCGTGCCTTTTGGGGAGGGGCGTTGCGTGACCGAAGGACCCATAATGTCAGCCTTTGTGAATCCTTTGTTTAAATCATTAGATTGTGGTAGTATCATAGTTTCGCATCATGAAAGCAAAGCAATTATGAAATCAAGTATCTCAGCCATCTGCACCGTCACATCACAACCGTTGCCCGCTTGGTAGCTGGTGTACAGGTTTTTAAACTTACAGTTAGTGTGAATAAGTCCTGAATTATATTTTGCAAATATAGAAATCATAATGCTGCGCTTATGTTTTTATCAGTTTCTTATTGTCTCTGGTGGGCAAAGGCCCGACAACTTCTTCGTTCTCTTTGAAAGTAGTTAGAGCTGCATTTTTGGGTCATTGAGTGCTCATTTTAATGCTTTTTTGATAAAATTATTTGATCAATTTTCACTTAGGTTCATCTGCTAATGCGTTGGAATTCACCTTGCTGGCAGAAAGTGAAATGATACGAGAAAGGTTAAATTGTCCTTCATAAGAGGTGTTAGAACTAGAGCTATCAGCTATTGAAATTTGGACGAAATTATGCGAAAAAATATTATAGTAAAATATTTGACTCCTTGATCTATTTTAGAGATAGTTTCGATTATAAACGTGTAACATTAGACTTTTAGAGGAAAATCAATGCATTTGTAATCGAATTATTACCAAATTTCCCCTTCTTATCTTTCAAAAGCATGCTCCTCCATCTGTTCTTTTGCCTCATTCAGATTTCCTCATCAAATACCCCTCTACCATGTTTAATACCTGCAAAGGAATTATGTTTTAAATATTTACATTTTAATTAGCATTCTAGTATAAACTTTAACTGGATAAGTCTACACCCAGAAGTAAAATTACCGCCCTATGATCTTTTGCTGGACAAACGAAGCTTCTTTTATACGAATAAATCATGTTTCAAAAGATTGCGTGTTCAAATAGAATTCTGTTACCAAAAAAACGCCATCGGTGAGCCACTTTTATCTTTATTTTATCTCAAATTACAACATTATAGCAAATGTGTATGTAAAACTATTCAGAAACAGTTTCATTCTCATTAACCGGCAGAGGGCTCTGCGCTACGATGAATCTCCACACTTCAACCCATTCCCCTCATGTGAAAGATGACACTTAGCCCGCATGGAAGTGTCTGTCGGTATAATGTAAGTTGGTACTTAGCATCACTTAATTAAATCTCGCTGCTTCAGGGAAATATGTGGTGCAGATTTTTAAACAATTGTATTCTCTCCTAACTAGGGTTTTAAGCCGATCTGCGGGTTTTATCATTTTTCATTTCTTCATTGCACGCCTAAATTTGAGTAGACTTTAAGACTCAGATATCAAATTTAGATCACTAAGTTCTTAGATCATTATCTATATCGTAAATAGAACGTGTGATATCCCCATGTCCCCCAATAGCATGTGAAAATTAAGCCATTTTAGAGTAGAACTTCCCCCTGAGTCGGATCAGGTGATGAAGATTTACCTGTTTTTATTCCACGCAGATACATATTCATTGGCAACAATTTCTCCAGCTGCCTCTTTAAGGCCTGATATTTTCACCGTAGAAGAAATTGGAAAGCCTTCACAGTCGAAATAATAAAAAGAGAAATTTATACGTATACATATATATTTGAAGAGAACCAGTCGTTGCCTCCCAGGACATGTTTGGTCGTGAATTATTTCCCCTATCCTTTGTTTAAGGTACACATTTCAACTTTTTATCGATTGTTCCCGATACTCTACATGGTCTTACCCTGTGTTAAATTTTCGACGATGTTCTAGTTAAAATGTATAGTCAGGATACCTTGTACAATTATGAGTATAACTAAAAGCTTTTACTCTTTGGTTAGGGCTACAAGTACTCTCGAACTTGGTGGCGTACTTTTTAATGTGATCACACGTTTAATGGAATGTTAATCAGCTCCAGTTTTGCATATAGATCACATTACGAGTTATTTTGCAGTCTAAATTGTAACGTTTAAATGCTGGCGCTCATGAACGCCCACTGCTTTTCTTTTTTTCCCGTTTACCTAAACAGCCGCGGAGACCGCTGTTGTTGGAGAGGGGAAGTGTGCGTGGACGGCTCGGGCTGAGGGGTAGAGAGTTGAGTTCGTCCATGAGCTCCGTTGGGAGATGTTTCGTTAACGAGTCTCGTCTTTTGGGTAGCGTTAGGTTTAGGCACGTCAGTATAGGCTTGTATTTTCCGTGTTGTGAAAGTTGTTTCATTTTCTTTTTCCCTCACCCTGTCCTTTTTCCCACCCGACCCCATTCTCGATGATGAACAGGTGTTCGAGTCAACGAGTGGTTGACCGACACTACAAACACTGAGAGAATTCCTAAATTTTTAATTAACTTGTTTCATCCTTCAACCTTCCCCCTTCCGAGTGCGGGCGGAGTTATATTCTCGTACTGGCGCCCATATTATCGATGATCACGTCTGAGCCCTCCCGGGAGGAACGTCACAAAATATTGAAATAACGTCGTGTATTGTTACTTAAATATTTTTATTAGGGCCGTAGTTTTGTACGTGCTACCATATTCATTGCTCTGCAGATGAATTATTCATTATGGGGATATGACTTGATACTTTGACCCTAAGAGATGAAAGATTTCGTTGTAAATGAGAAAATTAGGTGAGCTTTAAATTAGCTATTCTATCGAGGTATTACAAAATGTGAACATTTTAAAGCCATATGATAGGAAACAAAGCACATGCCTTATTTTATCCAGAATGTGTGAATAAGACGACAAGGTATTTTCCAGAATGATTTTAATTGTGTATTCTTTTACGATGTTCTTCTTGTAACAATCAAAAAAGTATTGGAGTCACCACATGTGCCTGAAATCAAAGCTGGAGGCACTCCAAAATCTGTGACCCTGAGCGGGGACACTTAGGGGACTCTTTGCCCTTTAAGAAGGATCCTCCGACAACGACATCCCTTTCAGATTGAAATACCTCAAGGAAACCGTTATCGGAGTATCGGAATAAAACAAATTTTCCGTTTTCAGAGCATCGAATGATCGCTCCATCTTTCCCTCCTTCCTGCATCGGCTATTTCATCGCTTTTCCCTTGATCTGAATTATTTCCTTCCGCGTGGGGGTCGCTGAAGAGAAGCGCTCAAATGAAAGGGAAAAAAAGAGATGCAATGAATTCCTCGTCAAACGGAGGGGAAAATGCCGTAGGGGACCCAATCACACCCACCCACTACGCTGATCGTCCATCCCTGCATTCCTCCCCCCATTCCCCTTGAAAAGAAATCGAATCGTATAAGGGAATATCCTGTTCGCTTCCTCCTCCCAATCATTTAAAGAAGCCCCTGACCCCGACGCGACGTCCCCTGCCCGTGCCACCTTTTGAAAACCTCTTATTTTTCCTTTGAAGCTTCGTGCAGGTTTTCCAGTATTCTTCTCCACATGCTATTCCGCTCTCCCTGGTTAAAACCTTTACTAATTTAAGGTGCCTGGGATGGTAATGGCGCGTCATAGAGTGCACTACTTTATAATGATTCGCTAAGTATGTCGAAAATATTTCATGGACAATTTTCAGCTAAGTGTATATGTTTTTGTATTGAAGCTAACCATATTTAGAGTGATGGGATACATACAAGAATTATAGTTTACTTTTTCACCTCGTTTTTTGACTGGAGTTTTCGGCGCGGAATTTGAAATTTTTACGAAATTTCATTCAAATATGTTGTTTTCAAGTGTTGGACTCTCGTCCTGACCCCATGTTATTTTGTTAGCAACCAAGCTTGAAATAATAACAATTATGGATTCTTGCAATTAAAGAAAAATCTGTGCATCTTTATTGCGAAATATACACGAGGTGCCATGTGCCATAAGTCTACGTCTTAAGATAGGATTTAATGATCGAAAACCCACCCCGGTATAATGCATTTTCTCACTTTTGTCTACTCGTTTCACCAATAAAAACAGGTATGAAAAATTTCACGGATGACTGTGCATAAGAAAAAATTGCACCTATTCCCCTCGATGACCTAAGATCAGCATTTTTTGCTAGGTCTAAAATGCGCGTTGGTGATTGTCTGGTTCAGATGGAGATTGCAAATTGCCTTTGCGATTAAAGATAGTTAAAATGAAGTAACACTACTATTCATGTTCATTTTGTCTTCAGCATCATCCTCCGGCACCGGGTTTCGAAGGCATCTAGTCCTCTAATCTTTTCTGATCAGCTTCTCAAAAGGTCCATTCTACCAATCCATAGAGTGCCACGCTCCACACTAACATTTTCATATACTGTTTCCATTTTTGTAGTCCTATATCCATTGAGCACAGCAGTTATCTTTTTCCCACGAATTCCTTCTTAGCTTAGGCTATTCTCTACTTGATTTCCGCTAATGATAGGTACTAGCATGTAATTATTTTGCTAAAGAGAAACTCGTATATCCTCTCCGCGATATAAACGTGATAACTTATGATTTACTGATTTCCTTTTCCATCCCACGGAAGAGAAACAAAAAAACTCCTGTTTATCTGTTCTCCAAAGTTAAGCGGTGGTTTTGTGATTATGAGTCACCTAATCACTTGTAAATGCCTTCAATTTATTTCGTAGTAATTTATGATACCAGTATTCAACAATAATAAAACTTTTATTTACACAATGGACATAACTATGAAGAAAGTGTATGTAAAGCGTCACGAAAATCTGTGTATGAGCAAAAATCGATTCCTCAACCTTGATCCTCACGTGATCTGCAGGTTTGAAATAGCGCCCTTATCTACCAAAGAGTGAGATAAAGGAATGAAGAGGGAAGAAACGTGTGGATGCGAAGGGATTGGAAGACAACTCAGTTAACAGCAGCCAACACGACGGGGGCATTGACGAGATATAGACATTCTCCAAAGAGATCAACTCGAGGGTCACGATTTATTTTTAAAGCTCGAACCGTTCTAAAGCAGTGGACTCACGTCAGTCTCTGGTATAATCCAATATTTTGACTTTAAACCTCTCTGGTTTTCGCAGTTTATAGAGTGCTTCGCAAATTTCTCTTCTCGTCGTAATTGATTTAAGAGAAACTGAGTGTTCCTTTGTTCTTATGCCGAAACTTTGCGCTGTCAGTCCTTCATACATACCATCAAATTTCTCACAGGCCAGTTCATAAATACTTCATTTACTCTTTGTATTCGCATTACCTCTATGTTAGGCTAAGGAGTCTTTTGTAGTGTAAGGCGTTGTGTGCAAAATTTGGAATTTATTAATGGGGAATTTCTTTACTATCTTATTGGTTACATTCTCAATAAGTTGTTATGAGCCCAATTTTTGAGTTTATATGAAGTGCTTTCCCGGCGTATGCTGGTAGTAATATTATTTAACATCTCTCATGGGTCAAATATGGGTCAAACTCTCCATTTCTGCCGACTCTTTACTTGCCCAAATGAAGATGGATGACTCGTGCATTGAAACGTCGGCCGAGATGAAGATTGTTACCCGGACACGAAACAGTCTTTACTGACACTATTTTTTACAATCTCCATCAGTTTCCTACTGAAAAATATAGTGTTGCTATATTTTACCTTTTAATCTCTGTTAGCTCATGTGCCTGCCTTTTCTGATGAATTACCACTCGCATTGGCTGTTTTGTTATCGAACATTCCTATATCTGCCAAATCCAACCTTACCGAGGGGTTTATTAAGGAGCCGATGGAAAAGGGAATGAAAAGCTGTAATTTTGCTTGAATTACAATGTCCTGAATAGACTTGAATGACCTTATCAGTATATGTTAACACACTTTGATTGGAGACGGTATGTCAATTACTCACCTAAGAAATAGACAAATAATACAAATTATCCAGAGGTTCTTGGCGGTCTCACCAGTGAATACAATTTTTGGATGGATTTTATTAAAAAACCCTCGTCAAGATGTCCAATTAGCGCACCAACTTTTTCATAAAATCGAAATAACGCCAAAATGTCTAAATCTATGCTGTTTTTAATGGTTAATGTTCCGTGGTAAAACTTTTATATTCAGTAAAGTTCATGAATACTTCCGCAAGCGACGGGGGCTTGGAAAAATCCTCGGACTGTTCATAAAAACCACTATTAAAGGAGAAATATTTTGTACTGACGCAATATTGAATGAGACATATAGCACATTTCTCACATCATATGTAACTCCACATTTTTTACAAATAAGTTGTTATTCGCACCACTTCATAAGGTGACACATTAGTAAAGAGATTAACAATGTCGAAGGACACTGATCATGATTTTGGAGGACATTGATTTCTTTGATTCAATTAATGATCCCAATAGAATTCTTTACAGCAGTCGTGTTTGGATGCCCGTACATTGCGACCTGGAACGCTTTGTGCCAACTCATGACTTGTGGCGCCAACACTGGTGACCACAGTGAAGGAAAAACTATGCTATTGTGTGTCTTTATTAGCTCAGCACAAGCGTGAGGAACATTAGATTCGGGGAACACAATTCGTGTCTTTTTATCAGGATGGTCAATGTATTTCACGCAGAGTACTTTGTCAAATGCTTGAATATACGAGGGTGGTTTATAATTAATAATCCTTGAAGCGATCTGTCAGCAATACATCGTAATCTTGGTATTGTTTACATAGGCCATCTTTGATACGGCCACGATCACAATTTCAACCAATTCCGTCGAGTACTTTGCGTGTGTCAGCTGTTTGAAGTTGACAAGTTTGTTTTTTTTTGCAAAATGGAAAAAGAACAAATCGGTCAGATTTTTGCTTTCCGTTTTTGAAAGGGAGGTCGCGTGAGGAAATTAAAAACGAGTCATATACCGTGTATAGTGATGTCTCACCTTTAATTGCCACGATTAAGCTATAGTATAACTAGTTCAGAAATGGCGGAACATCCGTGTTTGATGAGGACCGGCCAGGACGCCTAAATGAGGTCACCACGGAGGAAACCATCAACAAAGTCCGTGATATGTTGCTGAACGACCGCAGATTGAAAATGAGGGAGATAGCTGGGACATGTGGCTTGTCATTGGAACGCGTGCATAATATCGTGCACGAACTTTTGGGCATGAGAAAGCTGCCGGCCCAATGGGTACCGCGTTTGGTAACTGTTGTCAACAAGCGGAATCGTGTGACCACTTCCAAGGAGAGTTTGGCCCTGATGAAGCGATATCCGAGGGACTTCTTCATATGTTACGTACCCGTGGACGAAACATGGATCCACCGCTACACACCAGAATCCAAACAACAGTCGAAGCAGTAGACTTTTCCCGGCGAAAGTGCTCCGAAGAAGGCAAAAACGGTCCCATCGGCCGCGAAGGTCATGGCGACCGTTTTTAGGGATTCTCAAGGTGCGATCCACATCAACTACTTGGCGAAGGAAAGAACAATCACGGTACAGTGTCACAGATGGCCAGGTTCGATGAAGAATTGAAGAAAAAACGGCCCCGTTTGG
This sequence comes from Ceriagrion tenellum, assembly GCA_963169105.1. NCBI lineage: Eukaryota > Metazoa > Arthropoda > Insecta > Odonata > Coenagrionidae > Ceriagrion > Ceriagrion tenellum. The sequence continues at coordinate 16,992,953 of OY720634.1, forward strand.
CCCGGAAAAAAGTCCTCTTTTACCACGACAACGCTCCGGACCATGCATCCCTATCGCCACGGCTAAATTGGTTGAATTGGGCTACGAGGTACTGTCGCATGCTCCTTATTCTCCAGACCTGGCCCCGTACGACTTCTTTCAGTTCCCAAACATTAAGACTTGGCTCGGGGGCAAGCGCTTCACATCGGATGAGGAGATCATAGCGGCCACGGATGAGTGTTTTGCAGAGTTCCCGAAATCATATTTTTCTGAGGGATTGAAGAAGTTGGAAACCCGTTGGGAAAAGTGTATCGCCCTAAAATGGGACTATGTTGAAAAATAAAACAATAAAAATAACTAAAAGCAATGCTTTCATTGGTAGGCTCATTAATTATCATACCACCCTCGTTTAGTATGGACTCGGATGTTTGGAATTGTTGCCTAAGCTACGTGTTGCCGAAATTTCCACTTTTAGTTCACCCAGTCCTTGGCGCCACTTCGATTTGAGTCTTTTCTGTTTTTATCGTAAATAGACGTAGTTAATTGTTGCTTACATGAGACTGGTGAATACTCAATAGCAATCAGGGAGATATGAATTAATTGATGATTAGAATATACCTTGCTATTTTTGATATTTAAAATTTACTTTTTAAATACTGAGAGGAAATATCTATTACAGGAAATAAGTAAGAGGATAATGAAACTTTTATCGCGTGCCGACGACGTTGTTTGCCAGAATCCGATTATAATTGGAATGCATTAAGTCTGTTCGGCTTAAATAAATAATTTAGAATGCCTTGTTTAAACAGAACTTGCTTCGTACCAGGATGCAAAACAGGGTATGCGTCTATGAGGACCCAAAATAGGAGACTTGGATTGAAAAATAAGATTCCATTCAAGGCGGCGGTAGTGGATTCCTTGTTACCTACACTGCAATGATGGCCATTGGGAGTACTCATGAAGTCACCTCGCATTGTTATTAAAACTCCGTATAGCGATATTCACGAAGTGCTAAGAAGTTAATTGTAAATTTGTGTAATTAAATTTGGAGAGGAATTAAATATAGCTGTAGACCGGACGATATTAAAAAAGTGTATAATTACGTCCCTCGTGTATTACTTCATTTTTTTATCCACTACATTATGATTACTTGTAAGTAAAAACCAATGTGTATTCATGGCAAAACCGGTAAGACGTGTTTATTTACCATCTGTCGTCTGTATTTACATTTGAACTTCCGTCTTTCACCTCTAGGCGGCACACTTTCCAAAAATTTAATTGTTTACGGAATTGTAGACAACAGTTTTTGGCGACGAGATCCCAATCCACAATATATATTCATGGTCAAAAGTAAAAAGGCACGGAGTGACTACCCTTTCCCTCCAGTGGCCTTCATTTACGAATGAGAACCTTCAAATCCATCAGTATTTCGAACTTAAGCTCTGCGCATCTGCCAAGTACGTATTCATGTGCTGCCTGGAATACAAATGCCGCAGTTTGAATAATTGAAGTGTCCAGTGAAACCTCAATTCAAATGAATGTTTTTAAAAAATCATCACTTTATCTAGGACCCAGATTTATTAAAACATTTGTAATATTTATGCATGTTGAAATACCTCATCCGTTATTATGAAATAATATCGACAATTGAAGTCTCTTGCGACATTTAGCATAGTTTCGTAGGTTTAGGGAATGAGAAAAGGAGTAAGCGCGGGTTTAACTCTGATGACGGCATCGACCCACTCTTGGAAAATACGCCATTGTGTCCACAGTCCAACGCAACGGACGTATGAAACACATTTATCTTCACACAGCACGTAATTGAGGATCCGGTTACCTCTGAAATGTCTTCGCCATCGCTGAGATTCGAAACGAGGACCTCTGAATGGGAAGCAAGCTTCGAATTCCACTCATCAATTTGATATAAAAAGCAGTTTAATTGATCAGAGCAAATACTTAATTGAAAAATGTGCATGTACTATGTTCCTCATATTTATCATTGCCGGGCCTTTTTAGTGAAACATTTTGACATTAACTTTTCTCATTTTCCTTTTTGCAGGAGAAACTCTCTGTATAAAGAAACAGCTGACCAGAAGTTGGATCTATCTCTTTTGGTAAGTGGCAGCCATTCAAGATGTCATGCTTTTACCACTTTTCGCTTTAATGTATTCGTTATTGTCTCTCGTGGAATTGGAAAAATTCAAATATTTTATTATCACTCGCCAAAGGCCTAACGGCTTGAAAAGAAGGAAAATGGGTTATAGTGGATACCTAATTGCAGTAAACCAAGCAATGTCACACTAAATTGGGTGGCTAATTACGTGTATTCACTTTTGCAAGTCCTAAGTGTGCGAAAATACGCATTTAAGAGTACTGATGGTGCACCATTAAAGCTAAATACTTTCACGTTGTCATGTTTATTTGTATTATCCGTGGAATCATGTCCAAATTGCATCAGCGGTGGCGAGTCAGTTATCTGAAACCCATCGAATAGATGTCCCTTGAAGATGTTATCAGTTGCCCACCATCAAGCGATGGTTGAATGAGCTCCTGGCCAATGTCTGATGCTCCGCACTCAGTAACGAAAACTTGCTCATCTCCGCTTCGGGTTCATTAGGCGAGAGGAGGTTGTTCCCTTTATGTCGTACCTTCCTTGGAAACGGCTTCGAGAGACATGAGCTTCCTTATCAGAATATCTCTCGCTTTCGCTTTAAAACTTCGTGTTCCTGTAACGATTGGAGCTTCCCCATGGAGACGTAGAGTAGGTATTCAGTGAGTTAGTTTTCACTGCACTATATTTCCATGACTAGATTCACATTAGTATTTTCGAGTTCTTACCGATAGTGAATCTCAAGTGGTAACTGATAACAATGAATAGATATGAATTTTAGTTAAATTCACTATGAACGCTGAAAATGTATGGTTATATCTGAGGCTTTCCCGGCTTGTGATGTTTAGTAATTCTACTCGGGAAGTCCACTGAATAAGAGATTCCTTGGTTAACGACGAATCGATGGCGAGTTGTCCATTGTCTTCTGGACCGTCTAGCATTCTGCCATGATTATCTTACCCAGTGGACTTCATGAATCTTGTAATTTATATGTTTTGTCAATGAGAAACGCATTCTTTATTGAGGAAGTTGGAATTGTCTTTCTCCTGTAAAACAGCTAAGATCATGAATGGTACCCAATCTAAATCATGCCGCGTTATTTTGCTGTACTCATGTACTCCCGCTGCATTCACTTGATATTTGGCTAGATACTTTGGCAAAGTCTGTCAAACCCAGTGATCTATTATGGTGATTGAGCTAGATAATTTCTTCGTTGTCTCTTGTTGACTTAGTTCCTTTGCATCATTGCAGACTTCAACCTCGGTTGATATTTTTTGTTATCGGCACGACTCTCTTCCTATATATTTTATAAATATATCGTTTTATCCAATATTTCCTTGAAAATCTTTTTTGAAATATTTATATTTCCGTTAGATCTAACTCCTTAACTTGCTGTAATCCCTGGCTCTCTCACTTATGCTTAAAATTATACTTGGGGTCTATCCAAGGCAGCCCAAATCGTAATAAAGAGCATTCATCTGCTTTACAATTGCTTTTTATCACTCATCGTCAGGTAGGGACCCGTTTTAATAACCTAACCGCTCTTGTCTTGAGTTTTTCTGTCTGAAGAAAGAATTGATGGAGAATTATGATCCAAATACATGTAAAACCCGCACAATAAGGTAATAACATTGGCGAAATTGGCAAAAAGTAGTTAACAAGGTCAATGATCAAAAATAAATTGAATTTTTCATTTTGGGGAAAATAATAAGTCATCATACTAAACAATGTGTTATATCCATTTGTCAAAGATTGTGTTCAACATTTATGGTAAAACCGGTGTAGCCTTTAAGAATCACTTTCCTTTGTGATACGTGTGTTTTGAGAAATGTTTATGCCCGTATAATGTGTTAGTCAGTACAAGTACGTACATGGGAGCTGGCTTGACATCTATCGGTGCACGTTTGACTCACTACGGTTGGCAACCGAATATTACGTACGCACGCGTAGCCTCTTATATCTCACATTCCCACCAACCACCTCCATTCCCCTGCCACTCACCTTTCACATTCTCTACCCCTAATAATCCTCTAAAATACGCACTAGTGGTGGCGCCAACGCCTTGATGAGCCTCTCTTCCGGTGAAAAGGAGATTGGGGCAGTTGTGTTTCTGGGACTTATCGCGCCGCTAATTCTAGAGATAAGCGCCGAGTGTTGCCTTAATCACTTGGTTCGCCTTCTTCTCTTTCTCTCTCTCACACTTCTCACCCTCCGTGCTCAAATGTGTTATCAGCCCCCGTCTCCTCCATGTGTCTCCCCTACCCCCCTCTTCACCCTCACCACATGACCCGGCTTCTCGCCTCACCCGCGCGCCAAGTCCGCCTCCTCTCCGCCTCGCATTACGGCAACCGCCTCCCTCAAAGTAAATCGCATCTCTTCTTCCCTTGCCTCGCCTCGCCAGCGCCGCCTTTTGCCACTTCCTCCAACCACGAACGCCCTCGTCAAAGTCACATTTAAGTTCGCTGGGTATTTGCATCCCTTCTCGGATCATCTCCCTTTTTATTTTTTTTTAAAGGATTTCTCGTCCCTTTTTGTTAAGAAAGGAAGTCATCAGGAGAACTTAATGAGCAAGGGACAGTTAATATCAGTTTTATCTGAGTAAATTTGCCGAGTAATTAAGGGAGGAAAAGTTTGGATTTCCAACACGTTTATGCTAAGGGGGGATTTCCTTATCTCCCTCTCTGTTCCAACGCTTTGATGGTCTCAGCTTCGTTTATTTCCTTAAGCCTGAATTAACGATACTTGACCTTGTACAAGTCCGAGGATGCTAGCTGGCATACTAGGACTTGTGCAAGGTCAAGTATCGTGCGATACAGACCAAGAATACTGGAAATCCTGCATGATCGCTAGCATACTAGCTGATATCCTTGTTTTCGTAATTGGTGCGGTACTAGTTTGATACTTGCTCCTAGTGGGACCTATTAGCCGCCGACCAATCACCTTTGCTCTTTGCTCTGCGGTCGTCAATTTTTGATGTCAGCGCCTCCATAGTCCCTCGTGACAATTACAATTTCCCGCGATCAAATAAACAAATCAAACCTCACAACAAGACACAATGACTTGGGTACCTGAGGCAATTGAGGTTGAAGAGCTGCAGCGGCTAAAAGCCGTCGTCTTCGTTTGGTAACATCCATTTCGGTCGTCAAACTCCTTCCGCGACTGTACTAGAACAAAAATCTACTAAACAGACCTTGTGCAAGTTCAAGTATCGTGTGATAGCACCTAGGAAGGTTTCAAGCATGCTAGGTTTCGTACTGGAAATGCAGTACTCGCTAGCATCCTCGGACTGGTACAAGGTCAAGTATCGTGTGATTCAGGCTTTAGATAGCAGACAAGCAGAGATGGGTGAATCTCAAATCATTTACGTGTCTTGCGACCTAAGGGAATATCTTGTTCCTTACCTCGTGATTTCATCATCACATTTACCAATGGCAAGTTCAAGAAGATGAGGTCACTTGAGATAAGTGGTTTGGTGTGGATTATGTGACGTTCATGTCTTTTTTTGGGTCAAAGTATTCTGTTCAAAGTCAAAAATATCTCTCTTTCCTTCTTAAGTTATCAACTTATTGCAAGGGATTCTCTTCTTTAGCGCTTGCATGTAAATACTATAAGTGACCTTAGATGGCAGTTGAGTCAATCATACGTAAGGCCTAAAATTTAATCTTGAAGGTTATTCCAATCAGAGAATTCTCTTTAAATATATACCTTCACCTAACTCCAGTGCACAAGTTGTGTTGGTTGAGAACGGGGTGTTTATAAAGTGTATGAAACTTTTCACTGTGTCCTTGCGTCGTTTTTATGCGTACTAGTCACCTAAATTGAGGGACTGAGGTGGACTGTAGAAATTTCTTTATATAAAAAGATTCGAACATGGCGGTCGAAGTTTTTGAAGAAATTGCCATGAGAAAAATTCGGCCTGGACCTGGAATCGAACCACGGACTTTTGGTTTGCCGGACCAATGCGCAGGCCACTACGCTATCCAGGCTTCCTAATTCCTATGGCAATTTTGGTGGATACAAGGCAACTAGATGTTAGGCCCTTGCGGTCCATCAAAGATGGCAACGCAAAGGAGAAGAGGGCTTCAAAGAAGCTACAACCAAGAGACAGTATCCTTCACCAGCACATATGCAGTGCTTGGCCATTTGAAACTATTCGAACATGGCGTAGATCTAGTTGCCTTGTATCCACCAAAATTGCCATGGGAATTAGGAAGCCTGGATAGCTAAGTGGTCTGCACATTGGTCCAGCAAACCAAAGGTCCATGGTTTGATTCCAGGTCCAGGCCGAATTTTTCTCATGGTAATTTCTTCAATGTATTTATATAGTTTGAAGTTTGTGTTGCGTCGTCCAGTTACCACTGTTCGCTGTTACCACAATGTTCATCCTCAAAACGTCCTTGAGTTGGCCCTTATGCCAATGATTTTCATAATAATAATTGCTAGCGAGCATTAATATATCGCCTTCCAAGATCTACTCCTTTTCAGTAGTTTTTCCGCCGTTTCTAACTTTTTTCTAAATTTTCTTCGTTATTCTTCCATCTACTTGTGAAATAGTTGGCTAAAAACAATGACGTAAGGAGTAATTAATAATGTTCATGTTTTTTCTTTATGCTGAAAATCAAGGTCGTATGTATGTGAAAAAACTAAATACGTTTTTCTCTTCATTTAATATTGTATCGAATGCTCTTTTATCACCCGACATTGCTCAAACAGAATTAGTTACTGAGCAAGTACTTTATTTATTTATTTATTTATTTTATTTATTTAATAAAATTGTTAACATACAGCATTAGCGCCAATTTATAGTAAACGTATAACAAAAAACAAGAAAGAGGACAAAAACACAATAACAGCATAACAATAAGCAACGAGAGCCCAACATGGAAAGGGGAAAATATTTAATTTGTTGACAGGTGGGATATCGCTTGGGTGGTGAAATTGTTACATGATAAATAAAAAGGATCGACAGTGTGAGGGAGTGCATTTGGAAGGGATGGGAGGCTAAATAAAGGTGAGCACTTGGTGAGAGATGTTCTAGGAATAGACAGATGGAGTAGGGTATGGGTGCGGGTGGATCGAGTTGGTATCCTGAAGTTGAAGAGAGAAGGCAACCAATGGTCGAGTTAAGGGTATTGTGGAGGAGTTTCAAATCCATTTTAAGTCTGTGGTTTTCGAGGTTAGAAATGGAAAGAGAGGACAGCACAGCGTTTGAGGACATATTACGGAAACGTGGGACTCTGTGCTTGACTTTTTTGGCAAAGAAGTGAGAGATGCAATCGAGGGGTTTTAGATTTGTTGGGGCTGACATAGACCAAATTGGGGAACAATATGATACTATGGGAAGGACAATTGTTGATTAGTAGGAATGGAGTGCTATTGGATCTTTAATTTCTGTGAAGCGGTAAAGAAGGCCTAATAGGGACATCGCTTTATTTTTTACAGTCTGAATGGTTCGCTAACTTGCTCAACAGTCTAGGGTACTTGGATGAAATGGAATGGCAAATCGTGAAAGTAAAATTCAGCGGTTCTCAGTTCTTAAGTTATATACTCTTTCATTCTGTAGTACTTCTGGTTGTAGTAGATACAAACTACGTGATTAAAAGTGTGGAAGTTGAATCCTGTGGGAAAGAATAGCATTGTGATTTTTCAAGTTCCTACTCAAGTAAATTGTTGAACATAGATCAAGAAAGTACTCCAAATGGTAGACCTCTACCCGGAACTACGGAACCATCGATATTTTTCTGATTTTAAGGAGATGAAGGTTTCTCACGCTCATATTTGCCATGAGACCGTACCCTAGAGCCTGCCTTCCTTATAACAAACTCTCATCTTAACAGCTTGTTTCGTCCCTGGAGATACGTGCTTTGATTCCGGAATTTTATGAAATAAATGGTCGGAATTTTATTAAATAAATAAACTCTTGCTCTATATCCTCTAATAAAAGTCTTAGATATCCAAAGGAAAGGAATAAAAGAAGAGGAGAAGCGATATGGTGAGTAACTCGATTGTCAGGTGACGGTTTGATGCCGTCATACTTTCATCATCTACCTCAATATTCGTAACAAATCTCTAAGAAAATTTTTAGTAGTTTTTATCATAAGGGAAGTATATCTGAGTGCATCACGCATAGTGCATCACGCATCTTAGGCGGAGACAGAGAAATTTTCTGGATGGATATAATCAAACAAGCGGACGGCGATATTTTGTTCGTGCAGAGCCTCCTATAAGGAAATGTAATAAATTATCCAACTTAATACTCGTGAATATCATTCGGAATAGAGAATACATTTAGATTGGACGAGCATTGAGAGGAAATGGGATAGTAAATATAGCTCTTGAAGGATTGGTAGAAGGGATGAAGAGAAGAGGAAGGAGAAGGCTGAAACTGATAGATGAGGCTAATGGAGAGGGGTACATTGAGACCAAGGAAAGGGCGAGGTACAGAATGAGAATGGAAAAAGTCTTTGTCGAAACATGCTACTCGACAGAACGACTTTCAATGATAGGGGATTGCAAACGGCTCGAGATCAACATTGTAGACTTGAAATTATGGATGACTCCACCTTGCTGAATCTGAGGAAAATTGAGTCATCAGGTTTACGAAATATATCCCTGTCGTATAAAGTTCGATTGATAGAAATATGTACGAACTAGTGGTTCAAATTTTTTGAAAACTCTTTGTTGTCTAAGAAATTTCATAGTTTTCCATGATCAATCAATATTGTGCAAAAATCACAAAATACATCTTTTTTCGCTAACACGAATATTTTGTGCGTGGTAAAATAAAGAACTGAACACTAAAGAAGAACACGAAGGAAACGATAAGTATCTTTCTTTACATTACACTGAAGTTATATCAGGCTTGGCTGGTAGTTATTCTGGTGAGAAAATATATGAGGAAAACAAGATTAACTTCTATCATAAGGGATGGATTTCGTTGAATAGTTTGCTTCTTAGTTGGAGGCAGAGAATTAAGTTGAATGAAATTTTATCGATCAAAAATTTAATTGTTGGTATTTTACAGGTTTAGAGAATTTTATTTAAGATTAGATAAGATTCGAGGTTCTATATTGTAGATTTGATATTTTGAATGACTCCACTATTCTCATTCATAGAAACTCTTGCCGTCAGGTTTTCAATTTACGTCGCACGAGTCGTCGGAAATTCTACTGATAGCAAATATGCCTAAAGAGGAGATTGAAATATTATACGAACGATTTCCAATCCGGAGATAATTTAGAGTTTTTCAGCTATTCTATGCCAAAGTATTTTGGCCGGAGAATAAAATCTGAAGAAACTTAAAACCTTTATATGTTATAAAATGCGTAAGTAAGGAAATGAGAGGTAGGTATCTCTCGGTACATCAAATGCAATAAAAATCGTCCCACTTGCTTGTCGTGGAGATGGGGTTAGGAAAGGTACGTTATATTGGTGGGGTATATTCCGGTTGTCGCTTTACTGTTTGATGACGTCATGCCTTCTCTCCATCCACCGTAGTGGGGAAGGTGGAAGGAAAACAAAGGAAGTACGAGGAGCGAAATGAAAAATAGATTCTCACGTGAAAAAAAAAATTCCCTTCTGCCCCAACTCTGCTACTTCGCTCTGGTTAGGCCACACCTCGAATACGCCGCGAGCATTTGGGACCCTGGTCATAAAGATTTAACCAAAAAAGTTAACAAAATACAAAGAAAAGCAGTACGCTTCGTTAAAAACTGCTCCGAACGAACCTATACTGTTACACAACTGTTAGAGAGATTAAGGTGGTAGCCCCTAGAGACTCGGAGGCTGCACGCTAGGCTTAGGCTGCTTGATAAATTCAGAACTGATATTTTTCAGAGTGACACAGAGGATATTTCATTACGCCTCACTACATTTCTAAGTCTGACAGATGCGATAAAAAAGAGAGCTACTCTGCCGAACAGATAGGTGCAAAAACTCGTTCTTTCCGCGCGCAGTAAGCGATCACAATAAAAACTGAGCTCCTATTAATACACTCTCATTGTAGATGTCACCATTTCACCTCCAAAATATTTTACATCTTTACACGGCTGGTGACTTACCACCCGCTGCGCCCACGCGCCCATGCGGCGGCTCGCGGGGCGTTGTGTAGATGTCGATGTAGATTTTACAGTTTGATGACGTCATGCCCCCCCTCCTTCCACCACAGTGAGGTAGGTGGAAGAAAAACAAAGGAAGTACGAGGAGCGAAATGAAAAATAGAGTCTCGCATGAAATAAAGATTCCCTTCTGCCGCAACTCTGTCACTCCCGCACGCCGTCTTCGCCCTTACGATTCGGAAATCATACAATCCCTGTCTCTCTCTCTCTCTCTGCGTTTGCATGTTTACGCGTTTGTCTTCGTAAATGTGTGTGTTTGTGTGGTTTTGTGTGAGTCCGTGTGCCACCGTGCCATTTCTCCTCCCTCTTCTCTTTTAATCTTTAATTCCACACCCAACCGGTAACCACGTGTCCCCGAGACCCCTTAAAAAATTCTCTTAATTTGGAAACACCCCTCATTGGGATGACTTCTCCGCATGTTGGGGGAAGATTTTTTTTTTTTCGTCGGAGTCCCAGCTCTCTCCTCGCCGCGTTGAAGGGCATTCAGGCGTAATGAAGCACGCATATGTGTATACGGGTACGTGTCGCTGGGGAGAGAAATATATATATATATTCGAAAAGTTAATGAACTTCTCAAAAATGGGCGTGCGTGAACTGAATGCCTATGTATTCCCTTCTCTCTTTCTCTCTCCGAGTCGGGACGAAATGTTTATGAAAAGATATATAAAAAAGGATCTTGAAAAAAAAACAAATTGAAAAAGGGGTCGACGAAAAAATATAAATGGCTGCACGTAGAGGAATGCGTCGCGAGAGAAATTTTTGTTCCCTCGCGGGAGAAAGCAACGCGAAAATCTCCTCGCGAGAATAAAAAATGTACATAAATGTACCAAGAGGATGATAATTACGGACTCTGTCGCAGAAGAACTTTGGTCCCAAAAAAAATATATCATGTCTTCTACCAGCCAGCGTGTTCCATTCATATATTTTAATGAAAATTACACATGGCGGAGTGGTTGGGCTGCTTACTTTTCACTCGAGCGTGTTTGATAGGTTCCTTGAAAAAAAGATGTCAGTTCTTTATTTTTCGTCCTTTGTCCATGAGATAATAATTATGTATATTTATCCATTGGGAAAACAAAATGGGCATGTATGGAATCCACATGGAAATTAATTAAGGATGAAAATTTGGCCATACCAGTATACGTGATTCTTAAAAATCCAGTTTAGGTACATAAAATAAGTAATTAAATGACTAGCTGGCAGCTAGCCTGCTCACTCCGTGAGCGGGGGCTTCCTCTAGGGGCAAGTGTCTTAGTCTAAAATAGATCCTTGGTGAAAATGTTTTTTTTTCATTCACTGTTCTCCTTTGTTGTTTTTAAAGCCATTTGAATAGGAGAGCGCTCTGGGTTACTTTTGTTTCGACCTTTACACTCTTCCACTCTCCCTTGTCTTTGTGTATTTCAGCATCTGGTTGTTGCAACCACAAACCAAAAATGATCCATTTCATCTCCAAACAACATACACCTTTGCACGGCTGGTGACACAACACCCCCTGCCACACGCCCAAGCTGTCGCTCTTTTGGATCATATTTAAACTAACTAAATACACTCCTTTTAATTCATGTCTCCATTTCATCTCCAAATAACTTACACATTTTCACGGCTGGTGACCTAACATCCCCTGCCACACGCCCAAGCTATCGTTGTGCTGTGAAGTGCGTTCATTAGAGTTCCCCGAGAGCTATCTATTCCACTTTGCAGCACTTAAAAAGCTCTCGAGTGCAGCGAGATTTAAAGATTTTATTATTTACATACACTTTTTGCATAGAAAAAGTGAGGACATACAGACACGCTGTAGAAATAATTATATTAGATACTTCCTACGCAACTTAAATTATCATATCTTAATGAAAATTATAATTTTAATATAAACTCGTCTTGTCGTGCACACAAGCGCATAATGAAAGCTACCCATAATACTAGCAACAAAACTTTTCTGAATGTTCAGCAGTTAATAACCATCGTTTTACTTTTATATATTTGAGCTAACCAAGAAATAATTTACGCTTGGCTGAGAGAAATGAGCACTGTACTGAGTGAACTTGGGCTTGGGGAATATATAAATGCGTAGCTGTAATTCTTAAGCTTTCACCAGCATTTTCTACTTTAGTTATATTGTCACGTCTGAGGTAAAAAGAATTTTTTTATCTTATAGATATAGTCTTCGTAATAGTAATCGCTTCAAATGAACAACTTATGGAAAGGGCGGTTAAAGTATAAAAAATTTAAGCCGGGAGTCACAAATTTCCTTTTTGGAAAACCGAAATTGTATCGAAATGATTTTAATGGGCACTTCTTTCAAATTGTGTGTGCTCTGTGCTCTTGCCATTGTCTCATCTTGGATATTCTTCATTATTTGTCACACTTGATGTCACAATACCTTATGAACTAGGCATGGCTTTATTGACATACGCTTCAGGTTAGATTTTTTTCAGTCTTTTACTGGATTTATTTTACGTTGTTTCAATAATTAATGTGAAACCTTCTTCATTCTTCTGGCATTTTTTTGTGTATCTGTTTTTTGATTATGCGACAGTGTGTTCCTGATGGTGAGGTAATTTTGTACGCAGTACTCACTCATTCTCTCTTCAAATTGCTCTATTAACCCAAATTATACCTCCCTACCGTTCTACTTTCTCGGACTTCTTCAATATTCACGTTCCATTCTTGAAGAATAATCAAGTTTCCTGCCCCTTTCATATTCCTTTTTGCTTCCGTTTTACCGTTGTACACCTCTTCTGCTTATTTATCTCTGTAATCGGATCGTGGAATTCATGCCGACACCACAGTTTCCTTCGATTTCGTTTCTGATCTAATTACAATTATCGTAGTAGTAGTAGTTGGTTTTTTTGGGGTGCATCAACGACTAGGGTCATATCGCACCGCACCTATATCAATAAAATAATGTCTTTATCAATATATTTAAAGCTATTTTTATAAAACGTTTACATACAATACTTTGACAGTATTTAAATGAGTCATATTTTACTTATAAGCCCAGTAAAATTTATGAATTGAAGCACCCGAGTAAGAGAATTGGGATTGTCTCCTAGGATCATACCTAGCTCTCCTCTAATTTTAAATTTCTCTCGGAAAACCCTGTATTTGTCGTACTCAGTCTACTACAATTATCTCTCCGTTTTATCGAAGATAGCTTTTCACTCGCATGCCGTCACCTATCCTCAATATTACTCCTAAACGCCTTTCTAATTCTTTATCCAGAGCGGATTACTTGGTAGCTGTTGTTCGAGAAGTCATCTTCTTCAGACTATTTGAGTTTGCAAGTTTACCTAAAACTCACCCATTCTTCTCATCTCCATTTTCATGTTTTAATCTCGTCCGCTGCATATAAGAGATCTATCGTTTCAGGTAACGATCCCAAAATACAGGCACTTAATATTTCCAAAACAATTGTTTTCACATAAATTTCCTAGTTTTCCTGCCGTGAATCGGTAAAATAAACTCCGAGTATCCATTCCAAAAGGCTGCAAGGCTTTCTTATACGAAGTGCCCTCTTTCGTTTGTAGTCACCGCTCTAAGAATTAAATGAGGGACTGATTTACCTCCGGGATAATTTACTGGAGATTTTTTTTTGCAATATTTAATGAAAAAGAGGTTAAGAGAGAAAACTGAAAAGCAGTTTCTTTGCGGGATAAAACGTTGGTGGTTTCCCGATGCCTTCTATTTTGCAGTGCCCTCGCCATTTCGGCCTTAACCGTGCTGGGCGATGTAGAACGCGGATTTTGCCGTCGGTCATGTGAAGGAAGGCTGCTGCCACCTTGTTTGGGTAAATGGCTGGATGGACTGGCAGCGGTCATTCGTTAAGTCACGGCATTTTTTTAACAGGTTTTTAGAGCATTTTTGAATCATCTCACTACAATATGTCCCTCTAAACTCTTTAGATACCATGGATTTTTGTGCACAACCACTTATTCTCTCAGCTAATTGCTGATTTCGCAGCTAACCTTTATATCATAGGTCAATTAACCATCCGAAACCGGGTAGACACGCTCAGTAACGGTAAGCTAGGCCCAGAGTAGGACGAAGTTCTGTATGCCGATTTTAATGTGGATAAGAAGTTTTGAGTATTTTGGTTGGTTCATGAGGAAGGCGTGAGTATTCTATTAGTGGAAGAATGCAAGAGAGGTTGTATTCGCCTGTGATGGCTGATACAGGAGAAAGTCAGTGACGAGAAAGCGCACACGCGAATGAATCCATTGTATGAAGCGTGAGATGCTGGGATATAGCGTGTGTATGAACGTGTGTGAGAAAGAAATGGCGGAAAGCCATGTATATATATGCTGCAGATTATCCGTTTTTAAATTTTCAAAAAACCACACTGAGCGAATACGTCGTAGTGTGCCTTGAAACCCTTTACTTTCCCATGAGCATCGGAAAAAAACCGCCAGCAGTGCGAGGGCGAAATAACAAATGACGGTGACGAGCGCGCCACGCCGTGTGGAAAAGCGGAAACAATCGGCTCGTGGGAAAAGAATTCAGTGATGCGAAGGCGATGGAGGAGAAGGGATGGGTTGAGGGATTTGGTGATAGAGAAGGGGAGGTTGAAGGGAAATGGAAGGAAGGGGGGGGGAGAGGAAGCTCCAATGGCCGTGCCACGTGCGCCGAAAAATTTATTCGAAATAGAAGTCTGAGCGAAAAGCGTTTATTTTTCGCATCGTGGACCCATAATCGTAAATATCACGGCAATGACGGCAGAAAAAAAGACCTCAAGCAGTCGCGTTTAGTTTCATCCAGTCGACAGTAAAATGAGTCGTTGTGGAATGCGACAGGGTCCGTAGTTTCAGAGCCCTGTCATATAATTGTCAGCGCGGCAAAAAGCATCCCTGCCAGCCCATCCAGCAACCCTGGAGAGATGGAAGCACAGCCTCTTTCCCGCTAATGAATTGTTTCTTATGTGCATGTGCATCTTCACGTCGCTAATTTCTTCCAAGTATTGTCCAATGGACTCCGGTGTATGCATCGTCAGAGGTTGACGGCGCAAGCACTCACGGCGATTAGAAAAAGAGGAAGTCCAATGACAAACTACAGCATTGATGGTGAGGAATCGGGAACTGGGGAATAATGTCAGTTTATATGTAATTGAAAACTCTCCATTGAATTTTCACGCATCCACATACGTCACTGCGCATTACTATGCTAGCGAAGCATGATTGGAGTTGCGGAGGAGACTCTTTATGTGGACTTTTTGATTGCCCATAAACTCTCTCCGCTAAGGGGAACAAAGCAGGGTCCGCGTTTCATTATCGTGGTTCCCCAGGTCGCGATCCATCGTTGCAAACTTAAAAATTCTCTGCATATCATTCTCAACTGTTTAAATGCACTCTACGGCTTTCGACTGATTGTTTACTCGGCCTTCTCCAATGGGTTATGATTGTTCTTTATTGACGAAGCTTCGATTTTGTCAAAACATTCGTCGTGAAGCAAAGTCATTTTCCTGCCTTCTCAGGTAATATTCTGTTATGCACGGTTGCTCGAATTACACTAAGAAATCTAAGAAAAATAAAAATAATAAATGCATTCAAAGACTTTGATGTGCACCATTTATGCAATTTGATTGGTAATATTAATATCTATGTTAATGTTTCACGATGTTTTTGATTATCTATGATTTTTTTAATATTTCGCCTCACATGGTATCTTTTGACGTAACGTTACAGTGCCACCTGGCCTTTGTCTATTCGTACTGATCTGTGTATATAAATTAATTTATACCCTGCTGCCTCCTACCTACCCTATTTCCACGTAAGCCTTGGATATTTGAACACTTAGATCCATGATTTTTTAATGGATAAATGTACCGGTAGATACCTGGAATTGAATATTTTTTATAAATATAACCAAATGCGTTAGATATTTATCAGTATTGTCTAGATCTATTCATACTGTTGTGAAAATAATTATATTTGCCCATCGGAAATATGTATAGCAGCATGCTAAGCCAAATCCTACCCCCGCACTAATAAATAAATACGAAATACTGCGATTAATTCTCTCTCCCTCTCCTCCACATTAGAGTCTCCCTATGAGAAGCGATTTCCACCAAATTGACGAGATACTACGTCCCACGTTGTCAGAAAAAAATTTTTTAAGTCTGCATTCTTTTGTGGATGTGATAATAATAATTTCCAGGTTTTTCGGCATTTTCCCCATGACCAGAATACTCGCTTAAAGCAATTTATGGCTGAGAATAATTTGGTTGAGGGTAATGAAATATTTACATTTTATGGGACCGCATGTTTTTAGTCTAGTATATAAGTTAGGTATTTTTGAAACCCCCCAAAAGAGTTCTCATGGATTTTCTATCGTAAGCTTTTTCAGACCATGGTGAACGTAAAATTATAAAGTTTGATTTTTTTAAGCTCTCATTCGTGGTTATCAGAAACCATGACCAATGTGAACGTTCTGGATTTTGCTTAGCTTTTTCCACTAAAGGCCTATTAGCGCCTGGGATTAAAGCTTAAACTTGATTACCTGTAGTGAAAGTCAGACAGTTGGGAAGCGTTGATATCTTGACTTCTCAATCGCAGCTGTCTGCATCTCTCTGTGTCATTAACTGACGAGGAAATAGTCACCCGAGAAAATGTACCCCCGTAAACATAACATCTCGCTAACCTAAAAAAAAATACTACTTTCCTTCGTTAGGACGTTGGAATGGCATTTGAAGGGTCGGAAAAATCTCGAGTCCTCAACTCGCTGCTGAAAAACCAACTCCAGCGTCTTCTTTGACAATTTCCATTTCCTGTTCTCTCATTCTCTTTCTACTCCTCCTCTCCGTATTTACTCGGTTCGTTTCATTTCGAGTTGAATGAGGACATGTGATTGACTGTAACTCTTAATTTTCCTCTCTGTTTACATCAATTTTAAACTTGGGATCTCTTCAGTGAAGAGGAGTAGACAATCAGCAAGAAGGAAAGGGGATGTGGGTAGACGGCATTTCTACTTTATCTACTCTGAAAATAGTGTTTTTGCTCTACTGCTGAATCGGATTGGTGATTTTGTTTATTTGCATCACCAAGTATTTTTTTTCTGTAGAGATATGAGGTGCGCTGTATCGTGTGATGCATTTAGTTGAGTAGCTATAGATTTATCACTAAGGGTGTTAAGCTTCTCAGTTAAATTTTGTAGCTATTAACCTCATCCGATGAGATATGGACTCGTTTTCAGTATTTTGCTGACGTCTCTTGCGCAATTCATAACTCCGTTGCTTCATAGCGGACATATATTGGCCCATTTCCATCATTACTAATCATTTCAAGCGTATCGCATAACATCGTATATTATAATTTACATCATTCTGAGGCTCAAAATTGTTATGCTCGCTTATTAAAGATTATTTTCTTCTATGGAATATGCTCAATATAAAGTATGTTAGCTATAAAACATACTAATTGACGTCAAAATATCCAGATGCCCAGTGATAATACCTAGATGGCGAAAAATATCTTCATCATAACCGGTTAGCGAGGCAATCTGGCTTAACCTGTACGGAATTGCACCTAGAAATGACTATTAAAGCAAGGCTTAGCTAGAAACTTCTGTCTCTATAGCTAGATGTCTTGGTGTCTTTATAGTGCTTGGTGTTTAGGTTATGAAGCCATATTTATAGCTTTAGGGCTATTGTGATGTGTTACGATGTACGCTTCCGATGGATGCGACTGAATGCGTTGCGAAGCGGCCTTTGGCTGGTATTCTCTAAGGCCAAGAGCAATCTCCGGGAGTATATAGAGGAAGGAACAGAAGAGAAATCTTAAATATTAATGGAGCTCGAATTTTTTTTTTCAATTCGAATCTTGTGACTGCTTTTTGCTCCTCACTTCATTTAGTGCGTCATCGCATCGCTGTGGTGGGGTTGACGTTTGACGAAGGCAAATGAAATGAAGACCACGCTGGACGGAACTCAGCAAAGCCTTCATTCCGCGCGACTGTTGAAAGGGGGAAAACTGACGTCGGAAGTGAAGGAAATTAAATGTGTCCTCTTTGTAACATCCTACGTTTCTGCCCATCAGAGTTGAGTTCCGATGGAAACTGGAGGAGCCACGTTTGTGACCACGATACCCGGTTGGGACGCCGCAAGGGGTTCTCCTAGGGCACGGAATATTCCCCATTATATAAAGTGCCATTTGTCCTAGATCTCCATTATCCGTGAATTATAATTAGTCAATGTAAAGTGAGTCACTTTGATTCGGTATAAATTTAATTGTTATTCAGCATTTTAACTTTTTTGTACATAATTCTTCCATACTCACCCCTATTTTTTTATTTAAGTCTTCGTCCTTCGGGTAAAGGAATGGTCGATAAAATAAGTATATGAATTTAATCTGGACTATGATAACATATAAATATATAACATATAAATAAATAACATGAGACGTCATAAATCCGAATTTCGGTTGGCTGCCCCTCACCTCTCCATTCAACAATTCCTCTCAAATTCTTATATTCCTAAAAATGAGAGAAATTTGACTCAATTCATAATTCATGGAAATATTTAGTTTTTGTCTATGAAAGGAAAAATTCTGGGTGGGTATCCTCATATTGCAAAATCAATTGCACCCTCTGTGATTCATTACCCAGCTTGAAACGAAGTCAACGATAAGACACGATTTTCAACCATAAGTGGCATTTTCTTTGTTATTCATTTTATAATAAGACTGTTAAGTAAGATAATCATAATTTTGCTGGCGTCTCACAGTGGGACCAAATCCCCAAAACATGGCCAAAAGTCCAAAAATAAAGTATTACAAATACGTTTTTTCTCTTTGAAATTCAAAAGAGAGATGTTTAGGGCGTATTATAGTAACAAAATTTATTAATTTTAGTGCACATTTGATATTTGAATTGCACCTATAATTGACTGTTCTGTCCTTGCTCTACGTCAGCGGTTTTTTGAACTAATATTCAACTACCACTTATTTCTTAAATAAGAATAATTTTGCCATTAAGCATAAATAAATGTATGCTTTGAGGTTTGATCTTTGAGTTCAGGTGACTAAATATTTCATTTGCTTATATTAATTGGTATTAGGGAACGCATTTTTAAAATAATGCATTTTTAATGTGTTTGATGAATTAATGGAGACCGAAAAAAATAATCTTGATATATCCTGCGTTCTTTCCATTACTATTTTGAAGTTAACACTTCTAACTTGTTTCTCTAAAAAAATTACGTGCTACTATGCGCTACCTTAGAAGATAATGTATATCACCAGAGACACTGCGTGTAGCTGACTGCGAAGTTATCGAGCATGGGCGCCGCTGCTGACAATGAGAAACGTATTTAGGGCTTTGAGGGAGCATTGGTAGCTTTTGATACAGACTTTTTATAACATTGTAACTAACGGAAATATACATAGAAAGGAAGTGCTTTTGAGTAACGTGGGGAAATCTACGTTCAGCTGAGTAAGAATCAGTCTTGGACTGGATCTCGCTTCGAGTGCAGTTGAGTGAATTTCGTTGTGAAACCTTTTCTTGGTCTGATTCGACTTCGCAATTCTGTTTGTGAAATTTTAAACATGTCATTCGTGATTACTTATCGTCAATTGTATCATTTGTTGATGGAGAAGTCCCCTTATCCCTGGAATGTACGATACATGCATGCTGATGGTTCTGTCAGACAGAATTTGCCACAGGGCATATCAGAGGATGATTGGAATAGAGTAAAATTACGTTCCCACAAAATATACTCCGCGATAAAGAAGAAGTGGGACAACTCATGTAGAGTTGAGGAAAAGTTTTTCATCAAATACAACTCATGGCTTGATACAAGTGTTACATTATACATTCCCAGCGTAGACCTTCCAAGTGGTAAAGAAACAGGTAAGAAGGCAAATTGGTGCTTATTATCAATCTCATTGAATGAGCGAATACAGTTTATATTTACATTAGTTATGTTTTGATCTCTGTGCAGCTATGGGTAGACCTGAGAAGGGTTTCTCTTCTTCTTCTGAAAGGAGTAAAAGAAGAAAGGTTGAGGAGCTAAGAAAGGGTGCATCTCCGGAAGTCCTTGCGTACGCTATCCAAATGAGCCTTCGTTCTGCAGGAAAGATGGATGAATCTAAGCTGGTAAAAGAAGCCGTTTTAACGACCCCAACTCGCGCAGAAAAGATAAACTCTGCTTACCATCATCATCAATCGAGTGTTATAACCCCCTACACTCCCCGAGAAGCGTTGTCACTTACCGTTGAAACCGATCTGTCTAAAGCAAACTATCAAACAATAAGAATGGAAGCTAAATCTCGAGGAGCAAAGCTGTATCCATCTTACAAGAAAGTTAGGAACGCAAAACATGAGTGCTATCCGCCGGAAGAAAGTTTAACCGTTACGGAATCAATATCGGAAATTAAACTTCAGGCTCTGTCAGATCTGACAGTGAGCCGAATAGTAGAGCTACAAAAAAGTTATCTTTTTAATCTTCCCTCTGATGTGCGAAAGAATTTGTATTTAATTTCAAAGTGGGGATGTGACGGTAGCAGTGGATATTCCGCTTACAAACAAAAGAGTGGACATGAATTAGTGTTTGACAGAAGCTTGTTCATGACGTGCTTAGTGCCTCTTCAGCTTTATGGCTTGAGTCGCGATAGCGGAAATAAAATTATCGTGTGGCAAAATCCGCGTCCATCGTCTACTAGATATTGCAGGCCAATTAAATTAGAGTTCATTGCTGAAACTTCAGAAAAAATAATGGCAGAAAAGGAAAGAATGGACTGTCAGATAGCTAATCTACAACCTACAACATTGGAAGGAGAATCCGTATCTTACATAAAAGTGCAACACCAGCTAGCAATGACAATGATAGATGGAAAGACCTGCAATGCCATTGCGGAAACTGCCTCTTCTCAAAGGTGCAATATGTGCGGTGGTACTCCGAAAGAAATGAACGATATTGACTTTCTTTTAGAGAAAAATGTCAATGAGAGTGTTAGTCAGTATGGGCTGTCAACTTTGCACGCCTACATACGCTTTTTAGAGTGGTTTCTTCACCTTTCTTTCAGACTGCCATTTAAATCTTGGTTTAAAAATAAAGTACTCAGGAATCAAATTGATGAGAGAGAGTTAAAAATACAGCAGGAGTTTAAGAACAAAATGGGCCTTTTAATTGGAGTGGTTCTTCAAGGAAAAGGAACAACACATGACGGAAATACAGCACGTCGTTTTTTTGAGAATCCCCATCTATCTGCAGAAATCACTGGTGTTAGCGAAGAACTCATCAAGAAATCAGGTACAATCCTAAGGGTCCTATCGAGTGGTTTCGCGGTTGACGCTGAAGCTTTCGGAGCCTATGCCTTAGAAACAGCGCGTTTGTACGTCAAAGAGTATAGTTGATATCCCATGCCTACATCACCGCACAAGATCCTTATTCATGGAGCAACTGTGATATCTGTCGCCCTTTTGGCAATAGGGATGCTTGGTGAAGAAGCTCAAGAGGCCAGAAACAAAGATTTCCCACGTTTTCGGGAATATCGATGCAGAAAAACGTCGCGAGTGGAGATGAACTTGGATTTGTTGCACATTCTTTTAACATCCTCAGATCCAATCATCTCATCACTTCGTCCACTTCCTGCAAAAAGCTTCCGCAGCATTACACCTGAAATGCTAGCTCTTTTAAAGGAACCTGATGTTCCCGGACTTCTGGAACATTAGGATCAGATTGCCGTGGTTCGTATTGCATTTGAGCGTAGTTTTTAAAGATTTTTCAAAGTGAATTTTATGTTGTTTTTCAAGGAAACATGTAGTTACTTGCATAACTTTTCTATTATAAACATACAAAAAAAGGTCTCATTGCATGCATATTTTAAGTGTAACTTTCAAAATAAAAGTCAATATAGTGTAGATTACGCGCGAAACAAAACCCCATGGACGAAGGACGAATGAATGCAGCATAACTTCCTTGCTAACTGCATGTAAAGTTATGTTAACAGTAGATTTCAGTTCTCTATTACCCACTGTTGTAATGCACATTGAATTTTATGCTATTCCCGTGAAAACAGTGGCTTTTAAGAGCGAAATAGACTTTTGGCCACGTTTTAGGGATTTGGCCCCACTGTGCGTCGTTCTTTTTGTTTCATTCCAGATCATTTGCCTTCAACGTACATAATTCCCTCAAAACGAAGTTGAGATCGTTGGGGACTTGTATGTAAGAGTCGAATAGGAAGGCGTAGGAAGTTACACTCGCGAGCACCTGTCGGGGCGACATGGAGGGTGGCTAGTTAATCACGCAGAAATATTTTTTTCCGATCAGGAATTTGAAAATTTTTCTTTCTCGTCGAATAAAAACTCGGTTGGAGCTAAAACAGCCGATTAAAAGTAAATAATTTGAGTGTAGACTTTCAAAACTCTGGATAGATGGCGATGTGGCTTTCAAGTATAGCTACAATTGTTGCACTTTTGGCTCAAAGTTTACCTCGCGTTGCAGCGAGCGTCCCAAGAAGTGAAATTCTTAGCTCCTGAAAGCGCTCGCTGCAACGCGAGGGAAAAGTTGAGCTGAAAGTGCTACAATCGCAGCCAACCCGAACTAGCGAATATTTGAAGGGTTCTGAATTCCTCAAACTTACAAGCTGATGTAAAACTGCGAAAGGCTAAGGTAATGTCGAAAGTCGTACATCTGCATATTGCCAGCCATTTATAGAAGAGGCGTCTCAAATTTACCTCCCAAAACCGTAAAATTTAAAGTATTATTTTATTTTGGTAAGATATTTAACCAATACCTTACACAAAGGAAATGGTTCCAGGCTTGAATTTGTGGAAGTAATTCATAGTAACTTAAATAAAACTTTGTATACTCCACTATAGGTTTAATAACACGACCCAAGTTTCGACACTTCGTGTCATCTTGATCAAGATGACAAGAAGTGTCGAAACCCGAGTCGTGTAATTAAACCTATAGTGGAGTATACAAAGTTTCATTTAAGTTCCAATAGCTAACAGTTGTGCTCCTTAGTCCCAGTATTCTGTTCTCTCAGAGGAAGACCTTGCCAAATAAATAGTCCTAATATTTAAATAAATTTAATAACACATTTAAGTTAATCCATGTATTAAATGTTCCACATTGATGTGAAAATACCAGAGAAAACGGAACAGGAAGAAATAATTAATTTTAAGCAGGTAAGTAGCATCTAAAATTGCGAACTATGCTAATGAACCGTGATTTATCAGCAAATTTCAGTCCTAGCCGCTCATCTTTGAGTATAGTTTTTTTTAAATAAAGCCCTATTATTATTCAAGTTTCCGAGATTTTAAAATTATTTTCGTGTTTAATTTCGGCATTATGGCGTTTAGTTGCTTCCATTACCAATTGTTATCAAAATGTGGCAGCCTATGACAATACGTATAAGTAACCATCTACTATATTTTTCAGAAGATATCTTTTTGCAAATTATTTACGCAATGACATCTCCGGGAAGGAAAGCGAAACTCAGGCATAGAAACAACCAAGCGTGGTGGATTCCAAAAATAATACTAAGCAAATATGATCCTATAATGGCATTTTTGTAGAACATTTGTAAAGTTAGGAAAAATTACAGTTAGTGGAAACATCATTGTATTGTGTTCATTGCATATTTAATGGAAAGTGGTATTTGTAAAATAATATCTTTCGGAAATTGGTTCTTTTCGTCTACAAGTCGATTTATTTAATATCAATTAGTTTTTAAAGTTTATATCAGAAAACTATACAAGCCGATGCCTCTCCACGTTTGTTAACGTGTAAAGATTGATTCATGGTTAACTGCCTCAAGAAGAACATTTTCTCTGCTATTTTCTGGATTGGATGTTTGGGGAGGCGACAGACGGCTAAGGTCATTTGCGCCATAGGGGATAGGTAAGGGAGGAAGGGTGGATAGAAATCTGGCGTCGGCATTTGCCTGCTCTTAACGAAAGGCGCCAAGGGGACCACGGTTTAACGTCTCATCCGACAGACGGATATTGTACTTGAAGTGACCTCCACAAGACACCCAAGTAGGGATCGGGTTTCCTCTGAAAAATATCTTCCTCTGCAGGGATTTGAACCCTGGCCGCCTGAGTGGGTAGCCAGTACTCCAGCCACCACACTTACCCGATCCCCCTTTGCTATTTTAATTTTTGCTATTATTGCCGTACGGTGCACTATATCTTTTATCTTTAACAAAGCTCATCCAAAATCTCGCTGTCTGGAAAAAACAAGATATCACTGTATCTATATTTTTTTCGTTTGGTGATCACTTTAGATTCACAGATTTCACAGATTAAAATAAATCTCTTTCGTCTCATATCTGTTCTTCCTCTGAAATGACGCGAGTCGCTCTTCGCTTGTGCCATTGCTTCTCGCTCTTTGTGCCCCTCCCTCCCTCCCTCCCTTCCTTCTCCCGACCGATCCACCCTCTCCCTCCCTTTCGTGCTCACCCTTTCCCTTCGCTTGTCCCAACGGGCGAGCTCTCGCACATATCTCCGTGCGTTCACATGGAAGAGATTTGTGCGTGCATCTAACCGTGCTTTTATTTTCGACCGAATCAATGGGTGTCGATATTCGCGTATGGGGCGAAATGGCGCCTGAATGCCGATTCAATCCGAGCGATTAATTCCAGTCTTTCGTCACTCGGATCGTGCGTTTTTCCCTCAGGCACGGAAGCGTTTTTTTGGGACCGCATGACGCCGTGATATTTTTGGCTGTAAAAGTGTGTTTTATATTAATCCTGTTAATCTCTTTTCGTAAATGCCTTGAATCCACAATTTCGTCATTTTAATCATCTTAATAATTTAATAGAGTGCTTTCAACTTAGTGACGCAGTTGGCAGAAATGTTTCCCATTAGTTTACTCGTCCAATGCCGTTTGGGAATGAGAATCACGTGACCGAATAATCGCCGCAACGCATGAATCCACGATGAAAGCATTACTTATGTTATTATTGGAAAAATTGTTACTTGCAATTTCTTTTCAAACCAGATTAATATACGAGGGCAGTTTTTTCAACCTCCGATAGGCCATACATAAAATACAAGTGAAAAATAAAAAATTATTTTATTACTAAAAGTTATGTACACTTATGGTTACTTTTCGACATAATCACTGTGACGATTGAGGCATTTTTCGAACCTGCGGACAAGCTTTACAATACCCTATTCATAAAATGTTGCCTCCAATGAAATATAAGTTGTCTTGAAGCTCCTTGTTAGTTTGGAAGCGCTGCTCTGCCAGCCACTTCTTCATTTCAGGGAAAAGATGGAAGTCACTCGGCGCTATCTCGGGACTGTATGGCGAGTGATCGAAAATGTCCCATTGAAATTGCTCAAGGAGCGATTGGGTTGCACCAGCATTGTGAGGATGGGCGTTGTAATGGATCAGGGCGTTATCAGTCAACATTTTTGGGACCCAGCGAGCTCAAAGTTTTTTGAAGCTTAAATGTTCTGTAACGATAGAGTACTGAGAGGATCTTGAAACTTCCATAGACAGAGCACTTATAGTGAACCTACGGTTTTCTCTAACCACTTCGCCAACTCGTTGAATAAGGCCGTCTGTAGTGACAGACCTACATCACTGACCCCCTTTAACCATCCATATCAGTTCGGCCATCTTTAAATTATTGACACCATTCACGCTTAACACCATCACTCGTTTAGTTTTTTCCGTACTCTCGGCTCATTCATTCATTAATGTCTGCTGCACTATTCCCTCCTGCTTGCAGGAAACAAATAACGCTTTTCGATTCTCATTTGGCGGGAGAATCAAAATGAAGCGACCATGTTTGTGTGACTGCTGCTCATCACAGACTGACGACTTGAACTCGGCAGGGACAGAGCGTGTAGTGCAGGAGATGTGCAGTTGCCGACTGCGCATACCACCCGCTGTCGCTTGTCTGGCGTTTTTGTTGAGCGACCGGAGGTTGAAAAAAACTGCCCTCGTATTTCAACTGCACTATGCACTTGGACCGACTTTAATTATGCCCACGGTGTGAGTTGAAGTTATCACCATTCCCCTGCACTTATATGCGTATTTCCTTGAGACATGATTACGGTTTCTGTGACAATGTGGCGGACGCTGTGATATTTTCTCTGTAAACGTGCGTTTTTCTAGTTCTGTTAATCTTTTCACTCATGTACCTTGAAGCCACAACAGTGCCACTTTTATTAAGATTCATTTTGTTAAACATTGTCAGTGCATTAATTTCGGTTATCATGGTTTTTCCGAAACATGCGATTATCCCTTCGACTCCAATTGATTTCACCGTGATATTTAGTCACTGAAGTCGATCAAACGATATTTCTCAGAGAATTTGATTTTTTTAAACGTAGATGACTGGTAAACACCGATCTAAACAACCTGTACAAATAGAAAAATGACCATGTACCAATAACAGAAAAATCAGCTGTCTTAAATATGGAGACATGACGGAAAAGAAAAATCACTCAGTAAATTCCACACTTAAAACTTTTATTCCCGTCCTAGGTTTCGATTGCCTTGCTATCATTTCCACCTTTGAAAATGATTGCAAGACAATCGAAACCTAGGTCGGGAATAAAAGTTTTCAGTGTGGAATTTACTAAGAGATTTTTCTTTTTCGCATGCCTGCGGTAACATTCCACAAAGTTACGCCTTCAACCATTAAGTTTATTTTGCCTTAAATTTCTTGTTGGAAACATAATTATTTAGCCTATCAGTTGCTTTATGTGACCATGCAGCCAAGTTAAATGTGAAGATTATGGATCAGAATGGCAGGTCGAATACATTTCAAGGGAATTATTTTTAGTTCATTCACATGAACGTCGTTTCATAAGATAAAGTAGTGCTATGGACTGAAATTCTATCTAATTCCGTTTGCTGTGTTCGGGCTTAAATTCGTGCTCTAGTTTCTGGTAAGGACTTCTCTCGAGGAATGTAATCGTTTGGCACAAGTTGTGCCTTATCTGCTCTTCTCTTCCTCTCTAAATGGAAGACGGAATAGTGCACCATTGCACATTAATGCTCTGGGATATGCGCTCATGTGCGAGCACCCAAGCTCGCGTAACTGTTTTGGGATTCGGAGAGAGAGGCGATCTAGCAGTTCAAGGAAGTGGAGAGTTAATCGTTACCCGATTTCCTGGAAATTGCCTTCAATAGGCCTTGAGAGAGTTCAGCCTGAAGCGGAGATGCCCGAATAGCTTTACGAATGACGTTAAATTTAAAGTTGAATAGGCTGTAAATAGCATACATCTAGTACGTAATTCGTGTAAGGAAAACTTATTGTTAGAAATTATATGTATCAAATTTCATACGCTAGTATTAAGGTTAAGGTATGAGTCCCTGGGGTTTTGTGTTTGAGTCGCTCGAGATTACGACCGCGTAACTAAGGAGTCACGCGGTACAACAACGAGCGGTTCGAAATTTAGGTGTATTTGAACCACTTGTAAAAATCTCACGCCGTCTCCTCAACCAAGTTTTTCTCGCGTGTTAATGGGTTGTTATCTCCCGATTAGAGGCACAATAAACCACGTTCCAGACTCTAAAGATATACATCAGAGTGATTTAAACTTAAAAAAAAATCTCGGACCGTTCATTGTTGTACCACGTGACTCCTTAGTTACGTAATCGAGATTAACTCGAGCGATACAAACACAACCCCCCAGATCCTCATGGGTATTTCATCTCTTTCTCAGTGTGTCATATCGTTCAGTACTCTGAAAAAGCTCGCATACATGCCTACATATGCATCTCTTTCGGAGTGGGAGAAGTCAATGAATTTTATTATTTCTGTATTCCCTTGAAAACACTTTTCCTTCATTCCAATCTGGTTTCGTCGGCCGCAATCTCCCTCCTCTCCTTGAACTCCATTCCTATCCTGAAAGATGAAAAGGGTTTGCGTATCCTAGTGATCGCATTCACAGTTATGGTAATAATTATTTACACCAATTTACACCAATACGTAACGTACGTAAATTTAACCAATATGAGATGGCTTTCAGATGAGGACTTGATAAGAGGTCGTCGTTTCCGAATGAAAGCTACCGGGTAGTTTTATGTGATGTTCGTTTACGTTATTCAGGAAATCACATCTAAGTATGAAATTTTCCTTGTTGTGAAATGGAAAAGGCGGACCATCTCAATTTTCAGTAGACCATTTACATTGAAATACAGACTTAACCTTTCATTATGATCCTTTATTTCTCGAGGTCTCTTTCTTTCTCTCGCGGTCACTTCATAATTTTCTAATTGGATGAAACTCACCACGAAATAATCATCTAACGTAATCAGTGCTCCAACCCGAGCTTCTTTTTCGCGGTCTAGTCATGTGATTTTTTTCAAGGCAAATTTCACCCCGCAGAATACTATTCTTGAATCTGTATGAGTGATCACGCCATGCTCTCAATCCAGTGGTTGAGAATTATTCATTTCCTTTTAAGGATATTCAGTAAACGCTATTTAATAACTTCAGACTCCAATGGTACAGTCATTTTTCTTTAATATTTACCGTATTATGCTGAGATTTTTGCGATAAACGAATACCTTCCAGTATAATAACCTACATCACGCTTAAATCTATTCCCGTTTTCTGAAGCGGGCACATTATAGGTTACAAAAACGAAATAAATAATGAATTTATATTTTTGATAATTTTTATTTCAGTAGTTTCATAACTGCGGGATGGAATGTTTTAATATGCTACCTCTAGAGGACCTGCGAATGATGCATGGTATGATTAGCTTTTAATTAAATCTGCCTGAAAATCGCCATGAATCTTATCTTTCGAATCATGAGGTGAGGAAAGGATGAAAGCATGTTAAAGCGTAAATGCGATTCTAGACGAAAACGCTGAGAAGTAAACCTCAATGCGGGAGAAAATACCAAGTATGAAATTTTCTTTTCATATTGTACATAATTGGCATGGGATCATCGTACCGTGGAGAAAATCGCACCCTCTGGCACCCGCTTTAGATCCTTCGATGTGGTAGGCGAGCGAAATAACTACCCTAAGCAAACAACCTGGTCCATTTCGGGCCAGGTCAGGTGGCATGAGATTGCCGCACGCTGTGGCGAGAACGATCGGGGAAATGTTGCACTCTAAGCAGTTGTGTGTGTGCTGCTCAACGCGTTTTCGCCTCGCCCGCTATCGATCATCTTCCCCGCTCGTATCGCGATCATATTCGGGGCATTGCTCCCGTATCTTACGCTTTGTAACCCCCTCGTTTTAACCCCTCTCGGGTCACAGTTCTGTTGCATAGGAGTGTCCCTGGAGTGAAACGCGTTTGAGCGGAAGCAAGCGGTAGAATCTGCTTCAATCCGTCCATTTCCCTCCCTCTTTTTAACGAAAGCGGTGCGTGAGCTGGCTCCACGCCTCAGGATTCGGAAATCATGCATTTCCAATGGGCATTCCTTATATTTATTACTCTCTAGTCACTCACCACCTTCCTCTATCCCTACGGAATTGCCCACTGTGGCCTGCAGTGGGCAAATTTAAGGGGAGTGTATACCTCGCCCAAAAATATCCTTTTACTTCTGGTTCCTACCGCAGCCTAGGAGAGAACTTCACTTTCCTCTTCATGACACGCCCCGGACAACAGTGCCACCGATTGCTCACAGTGAAAAACGCGATGCATGGGCTCGCGAGAGTGTTCGCTGTGACCTTATAATGCGCAAGTTGTTGCGTGTTGCTAATCCTTTTTGAAGATTGAGGATTCCCGTTGAGAGTTTGTGCAAAAGCGTACCAAAACACTTCAATCCAAGATTAAACCAAAGACATTTAGAAGATTTAAACAAAAAATTAGTGGATAAAAAAAAGCTGAGCACTTACTCATAAAATGTTACGAGCACACATAGTGTTTCACATATTTTGGAGGGATTAGGTTTGAAGCCCCGAGTCACACGGTGGCTGTACTAGACGTAGTTTCATCGAGAAATTCAGAACAGGTGTATTCAAGGGCAGCATAGAGAATATTATCATAACTCCTCACTACATCTCTAGGTCTGAAAGAAGCGATTAAACAAGAGAGACTCATTACCAAACTCGTAGGTACAAAAATTCGTTCTTTCCGCGCACAATCGGTGACCTGAATAAAAACTGAGCTCCGCTAAATACACTCCCATAATACAAGTCAGCATTTCACCTCCAAAAACCTTAATCCCTTTCATATTTGCTCGGCTGGTATCCTACAAACCCCTGCCACCGCTCCTAGGGTAGCATATAGATATAGGTGAACATTTTTAAAGAAATACTCGTCGTATGCGCCATGGCGATCAGCTGATCTCGAAAAATTTAATTTTTTCCGTTGTATAAATAATTGTGTTCAAATAAACAAACGTAATGCTACAACACTAAAGCTAAATTGTAATCCGTATTTCAGAGTCCTGTGCATAATGCTTTAAATGTGAAAGCAGAGTTGCAAAATAAAAGGGCGTGGACTACTGTGGGAGCGCTTTCGTCTGTGGTATATGTAGCCCCCTTAAGGTAGTGTGAACAAGATATCGCTTCACGAAGTCCGATGAATTCAACCTCATCGTGAAAAAAAAGATGTAATATTTCGGATGGCAAGCCAAAATGTGAGCTACAAACCATTATAAATTTCGATATATTGGCCCAAAAATGACCTTCCCTGTCACATGGTGACAATATGCATTCCAGAGAAAATGTATTGCTTTTAAATCTTTTCGGATACATAACAATTTCGTTTTATTAAATTGGCAATAATAATGATAAAATGATACCTTATCAAACATACCTTACTAAATATCAATTGTTTCATTTCAGTATACAGAATGTGGAATCTTGTCATCCCTGACAAAAAAATATTCCGTCATTGGCCGACTTTTTATATACGAATAGGTAAATTGAAAAAAAAAATGTTGCAGCAAAGGAAATGCATCTCGGTCGATATGTTACAGAATAAAATATTAAATACCGTTTATCCGCTGGAGCATAATAATGAAAAATTACTGAATGCTAGCGGTGAATAATATTTTGTTTACATTTATTTAGCCAGAACATTCTTCTTTAGGGTACACATGATTTTTATTGCCTGTTTTAATTATTGTAATTCAGTATCTGAATCAATAATAATTTTTTTATAAACCTCCATATTCTATTTGCCTTGGAAGTGACTCTTAGTAGAGAGCAAAATAATTTAGATTCCAAGTATTTGTAGTATTGTGTAAACAATTCAATTTTGGGCCTAAGTATTGAAAAATGTATGATAATTTCGCATAAAATGTGATCTTAGCTGAAGAAATTAGCCACCATGGCAATAGAGAATTCTAAATTCTGAAAAAAAGAAATGAATGTCTCTGAGGTTGAACTGAAAGTCTCTACTGCATAAGCACTTCAAATATGCTAAAATGTGATATGCACCGCGGTAATTTTCATAGGATTCCAAAAAATTCCATTGTTGTTCAGATTAGTAGGCCTGTGGAAAGAAATCATATTAGCCAGACGATTAACGATTACATGGTGGTACTTATGCGTGTTTCCGTTTCACGTTTTTTTTCACGAATTTTAATGGTATTTTTCAGTGGTTATTTTCTGTCTGTATGTAAAAAAATATGCAACATATTAATCCGTATTTTTGCCGAATTTTATGGCTCCGTCTTATCCCTTTTCCAATGGGGAAATTCATAATATTTTTCGGTTTATTTGACAATATTTTTATGCTGAAGTGTGATCCATATAGTAAGGCGTAAATAGCAAATGTAATTGGCTGAGGAAGGTCCTGAAACGAAACGAAGAACTTAAAATCTAACACATTTTTCGACGAATATTCACCGTAACTTAAGAATAATAAAGGCTGAGATTCCTTTATGCAGCCGATAAGCGGAAAAACTACGAAAAATGTATATAATTAACGGACTAGACTAGAGGTCGAAGGCAGGTTTTCCTCGGCCAAATATTGACTAAATATCTCGACTTATGCTTGAGTCTGTACTCCAATTTTTCTTTCCTTTGTGTCTAATTTCCAACTAAGAAACGTTTGCGTTCTCTGGACTTCACCTGAACAGCTTAGCTTTTCTCTGCGTAAGCTCATTTAATGTTTCACTTACTTTATCTATGTGTGCCAATTATCAGCAAAAAGAAAGGAATATCTATATTTTATGCAATATGTTTTTATCTCTTGGTTGGTGGGGAAGCGGATGAATTAGAATTATTTGTTGAGAATGGAGTGAAAAAATAAGATGTATATGGAGCTGAGAAAAGAAATTTTATGAGGAGATAGGGAGCTTCACCAGAGATGTATAAGTAGATATTTAGTTCGCATCTAAACCAACTTAGCAGATACGTCTCTTGTTGCAACAGTCACATAATGAATGCTAATACTTCTTACTGTTTTTGTAAAATTATGTCATTTTTCATTTCTTAACCAGTACTGTATAGCACTACGTAAATCACATTTATATATATTTTGGGCATGTTCTCTATCCCCGCGGTGAGGGGAATGATTTGTCAACCTTTTGTAAAAATTGGAATTCATAATGAAGGGGTGGAAATCCTCATCCTTTTGCATGCAATCATCGGAATGTTTTTTTTTGCCTCCAGTCAACCTGAAAATGGTCTTCACAGGCAGCAGTCGATAAAAAGTCATTATTATCCTGAAGGCGTGTGACATTTACACCTTGGGTGGGAGTGCCGTCGACTTTTCCCGAGCCATTGGCAGCGTCCTTGGATGTTATGACACTTACATGGGCTCTCTTAAAATTTTCAATGGACAACCAGACAATTATTATTTTCCCCTTTGGCCTGATAAATGAATTGGGTATTTCTGATGTTTTTACCAATGAATAGCAGCGAAAATACCTATTATTGCCTTATCTCGATCAAGTTAAAGAAACTAATGAATTCTGTTATTATCTTAAGTAGAAATGTTTCCATTTTGATAATCGTTCATGAGCTTTGCTGGGTGTTCATGTCCTTACGTAGTTCTTTTTCTCAGTCTCCTTTGAAGAAACTTCTGAGAGGCAATTGGGGCATTTTTAGTAAAGTATTGCCCATAGATAGCTTATTCCAAGTATTTCCTAATCGATTTCATGCGGTAGTTTTGAGCTGTCAAACCTTAACTATTGAATATAGTTTAAAGCTATTTGTTTCATTTTGTTGAACTAAAGTCATGTAGCTCTTTAGCGATACTTCTCTGGTTCTGTAAATCGTTACCACTACTTTCAGAAGTGACTCTTATGATGACAACGTATGATAACCCCTGGGACTGAGATATTGCACCCTCTTGGTTGGGAAATTTTTCAGTGTCTGTGTGTGGTCGCTGTGTGGGCCGCTTTGCTTTTGCGGTCTACTTCGGTGACGTGATAGGGAATTGTAATGAGTATGAGTACGCCGGACGTGCCGAGCGCAAATGAAAGTGTATTTTCCGTTGGAGACGATGAAGGAAATACCGCCGGCGTGTGTGAAAGGGACGACCCTACCGACACGATGGATATCTCGGAAAGAGGGAGGGGGAACGAGGAGTGTGAGAGAGAGATAAAAGAGGATCTGGATGCGGGGAGGAATGACAGGTAAATTCCCCGGGACATCAAAGCGAGGAGAGCGGAAAGATTCTGCGCTTTTTTCTTTTTTTATTGTTTCTTGTGTGGAATGGGGCGAGTGAGCGAAAGGGGGAAGAGGACAACGTACAGAAGGTATAGTTCCAGCAAAAGTTCCTGCGCAGCGCAAGGGTCAAGTTTAAAGTTGTCTTCACGCGATCATATTTTGAATATTGAAAATACCACTCAATCGATCGCAGGATTTAATTGTTTTCATGTGTGAACGAGCACACTAGTATGCTAAATAGTAAGAAAAGCACCAGACGCACTTGCTAGTATCTCTTGGAACATCCCTATTCCTCGCTCGCGACTAGTACATGCGCATGCGTACAAGCTCATACTCAGCTGGTAGAGGCCATGTAGGATGTACGTAATACCCCAGCCTTCTCAGATTTTAATTTTTTTGCTTCTAGTGTTTAAGTTTTGGCTCCATTGATATTTCCTTAGGTATAGTATCTGGAATGTAGAATTCATTTATTTATCGTCTCAACGTTTGAAAATTCATTTTCCTCTGCTAATTTTATGATGGGATATTTTTTCTCTACATCTGCGTACTACCGTGCGGTCCGCCGTATGGGCTTGTGGCAGGGTGTGCTAGGACGCCAGACGTGTGCAAATATGTAAGGGATAAGGTTTTGGAAGGGGAATGGTAATGTGTATTATGGGCGTGTTGTCAGTGGAGCTCCAGTTTTTTATGGCCTCTTATTGAGCGTGGAAAGAACGAATATTTATACTCATCTGTTTCGCTGTGTACTATCTCTCTTGTTTCATCGCAACTGTTGGAACTGGAGATGTTGGGTGGCGTCAAAAGGATATTCTCTATGTTGCCCTTGAACACACCTGTTCTGCATTTGTCGACCAAACTACGTCTAGTTCAGCCTTTGAGTCTTTAGCGGCTCTAAACCTAATCTCTCTAAAAGCTGTGAAACACTATACGCTCACTTGTGGCAGTTTTTAGAGAAGTGCGCTGATTTCCTTTGTATTTCATTTGTTTTTATGGTGAAATCTTTCTGTCCAGGTTTCCAAATACTCGCGGTATATTCGAGGTGTGGCCTCACCAGAGCAAAGAAGCACCTCTCTTTTACTTTCTCATCTGCGGACCTTCCTATTTCACGCTTGATGTATCCCAGTTTCTTTAATACTGTGCCACATATGTTTTGTTCATATGTTCTCCACAATGTATGTACGTGACTTTTTCATTGGTGGTATTTCACTGAACTTATGTGAGAATCAGAAATTATTACTTGGGGACATAATACCGTTTTGATAAGTCGGAATTGACCTTGCTTATTGTTGATTCAATTTTTGTTTTAATATTTCATACAATCTTTATCAAATTCCATGGTAGTCATATGTTATTTTGCAAAATATATATACTTTGAATATTAACTCGCCGTATATTTTGATGTACTTCGTTGGTTTGGCCATGTTGAGAGAATGGATGAGAGTCGAATGACCAAACAGATATATAAGAGTGAAATGAATGGTGCGAGAGGGAGAGGTTGGCAGAGAAAACTGTGGTTGAATGTGGTAGAGGAAATTCTGAGAAGGAGGAATATTAGGAGTCTTAAAAACAGGAGAGCGTGTATGAAGCAGTGTATGGGGGTAAATGAGGCAAAAGAGGTTTGCAAGGATAGGTCAGTGTGGAGGAAATTATTGAAGCAGAGTTAGGTGGACAAATATGTATTTATGAGTGAAACTTAGTGACTTTGCCTACCCCGGAAGGGAACAGCGTGATTGGTATGTATGGTTGTATATTTTGCATCAGTTCATTTCAAATTTGTCAAGGGGGTTTATATGATTGAAATTGTTGAGTTATTTCTCAGGCCTTTATAACTTCTTACAAAAGAGTTTCTCAAGTCGCTGTATTACTCGGTATAAAACTCCGTCTCGTTTCGCCTCTAGTAACCATGACTACTCAAAATATACCTAGGCTATCAGGTAAAGTTTTGGCGTTGGGTGATTTTAACCACTTACTTTGCGTGTTATTGTCTCGTGTTTGACTCGGCGTAGCAGTATGATTCCCTTGCCTTGTTATCTTTCTCTCTTTCTCTATCTCTCTATCTCTTGTTGCCTTCCTTTATTCTTCCTTCCGTCCAGTTCATCCCCTCTGCTTTTTTTCCTCCTTTGCCGCGCAGGTCTGCGCCAGGAACTTTTGCGGGAGCCATAAAGGTTGGAAAGGTTGCTTTTGGTGGGGGATTGCGAGACACTTATCTTCTTCATCTCTCACCAATCACCTCATCGCAAAAAGGGAAGGAAACGAAAGACGAAAGAGAAGGTAAAAGAAGAGGAGAGTAGGAGAGGTTCGTTCTCGCACTGAGGAGACGCCAACTTGACCGTCTCCGTTGGAGTGAGAAGGCGAGGGGTCGTAGGGCGACGTCTCAGGATGGGGTGGCTTTACACCCGATGACTTAAAGGGGATTTAAAGTGAGAGATTTACGACCTCAAAGAGTGAAGTTGGGGGGGGGGGGCAGGACCTAACGGGAGAAGGAGGGGATATATAAAGGATGTTGCGTGGTAAGTTTGAGAGGGATGGACAGTGGAGAGGTGACCCAGAACAACGCGCGGAAAATTCCCCAAGTGCCGTATTCTGCCCATCCTTCTCTCTTTCCCTTACATTTCTCCTTTTCATTTTTTACTTTTCATTCTTTACTCTCCCAATTATATATTTTCCCCGTAATTGTACATTGTTTACATTCCCCGTAATTGTACATTTTAAGTGCAAAATTACGCAGAGGAAAAATCTTCTGCTATGCCTGGGATTCAAACCCAGATCCCGCGACATCGCACCGAATGCTCTAGCTCAACAAACTACTTATGCCTCCTCCCCTTGTGAAATTTTGAGGGCTTTAAAGAAACAAGTTGTTCCAGACAGCTGGATATACAATATAACGAGCAGTCGAGAACCTGCACTGGCTGCCGTAGTCCGCGAGTTTAGAGGCAAACTGTGAAGGCAATGAGGTATTCGCTCTTTTTGACATTTTTACCCAAATTGAGAGTGTAGAGTTCTACGGAGGAAAATTTCCTGTTACTCCGTTAAGGTAATACCGAGTAGCTAGCCCCGGTATCCTTAAAGTTTCTAGTAATGACTTCATTGCAACCTAAACGAGAGGTTTACTGTAGCCTACTTTCACAGTCGGCGTGGACAAAAGCTTGGCTATCTGTTGCAATAGACGGTTGCACGAATTTTTTAGTCCCATCGGTTCACGGTTTTTCTTCGACCCATGCCAACACTTCAAATTTCGCAGCCTCTCTGCCCTGAATTCGCGTACTTGTGTGATTCTGGAAGCGGTGGTCGGACATTGAACTGAGCCAGAATTTGTGTATTTGCGAAGTCATTATAAAGAGTTTCGACGGGTAGCTATGGATACCACGAGCTGCTCCCGTTTGACAAGAAACATATTTCCCCACTAACCTGATTGAATCGTACTGATCTTCGGCGAAGCCTACTTTCGTGCCAGCGAAAAATGTATTTCTTGGAGACTAAATCTATGACTAAAAAGTATCTAAAACATTTTGCATTCTGGTACTTGTGGGTTTTTGTTCCATAATATTCAATATGCAATTGTACAAATTTCTACAGTTGCAAATATAATTCGAAATACGGCCAATTTCACCCTTTTCAAGGATCTTCTTGCGCATTCCTAAGCTTCCACCATTGTATGTAGGCATGAATATAGAAATTATATTTAGAATTGTTGAAGCTTAGGAATGTATCAAATAGCCTTATTCTGGCAAATCTGGTCGCAGTTGTTGATAAAGTTTGGAAATATACGAAGATTTATTATTCAAAATGAGTATCGTCACTCCCACAAATCCTGAAACAATCAAATCTCTTTGGTATAATTATTGAAGTCTTATGTGAAAGTAGCCACTTACCTCGGCCCGTTGACGTAGGTTGATAAGGAATGTGTTCCCTTTTTCATAACTATGATCAAAATCTCAGAGAAGTACTACTTGAAAACAAGACGAGTAGAGGCTGTATAGAATTGGTATTGTTGAATCGGTCACTGAATTTTTGAAAGATGTTGTGTTGAGTTGTTCATGCTATGGACCTCTTTCTTTTTATGCCCTTCGTATATTAACGTAGTTTTATTTTAAACTAGCAGACATAGAACTGAATAGTACGGGCTTCTTTTGAGTAAATCTACTGCTTTGACTCAAGCCGTTACTTACGAAAAACTTACCACTCGTTAGGGGAAACCTCCTTATTCGATCTCCTTGATCACCGACCTAGTCATCTTAAGCGCTCAGATTTTATTAATGAGTGGTAATTGTTCAATTCTATTGTTTCCCAGTGTAACTACTATCTTGATATCTTTGGTAGGTGATACCGACGTTTTGTATTAAAAACGGTGGTATTAAAAATCTCCAGAGAATTGGCAAAATCTGATCTTGATGTTGGATAATGGTTTCTCGGGTTTTCCACCGGGTGAGCAGGTCCATGGGGCCCAACGTTTCGGAGAACGACTTGTCCTCCATCATCAGGGGGGTATCAGCTTCCGAATGAACGATTCGGAAGTTGATACCCCCCTGATGATGGAGGACAAGTCGTTCTCCGAAACGTTGGGCCCCATGGACCTGCTCACCCGGTGGAAAACCCGTGAAACCTTTATCCATCAGATACGCCGGGAAAACCTGAGATTCTTCATGATCTTGATGTTCTTTGAAAATAAACCAGAGACGATTGTATTTCACCACGAAGGAAGCTGAACGTCATAAATGAGCGAAATAATTGTGCGGAAGCTACAATGTTTCTTAGTTTCAATCTTTAGTCTTTAAAAAAATGTATAAGCATCACGCCACTCCATTTGGCGTTTCAAAACTTAAGTAATTTAGCTATTGCCGTTTGCCCTAAAGAACTGGCTCCCTTTCATTATTTTAATCTATAATCCCCTCTCCTAACCAACCGCTTTCGCTTTTTTTACAGTCATACCTGGCTCTATATATGCTCTTCTGTTTGTATAACTCCTATTCTTCCTCTTCTTTATTGTCTCTTCTACTATATACACCCATGATTTTCACGTTCTCCCCCTTACTTCCACTCTATTCACCTACTACTAACTAATCATGTATCTGTTTAGTTTTTCGTTTGCCTCCTTTCCTAAGATATGACCAAACCCGCGAAACACGCTCCTTTCGTATACGTCTTTTACTGGAGAATTCTACTCAATTCCTTCATCACTCTCCTACTCCTAACCGCACCCTATTACGTCGCCCGCTAACACTTCTTACGTACTCCATTTTCTCAGAATTCTAATACTTATCCTGACATTCCAATGTTTCACTGTCGGAGAACACTTTTGTACTCTCTCCATCTTTTCATGAAGTGATTAATAGGTCCTGCACAAAAAACAATGTTGATGAGATTAATCTTTCATCGTAACTATCGTATGTAGTAGATTGCCATAACTCATTTCTTAATTTTTTGCCCATTCCCAGTTTGCAAAAATTCGTATTCGGATAGTGAACGTTTTTTATTCATGGATTAAATAAATACTTTTCTTCGATATAGAATTTCTGCTCAAGAATATGATTGGAGGGTATTGTGGGACAGCCGAAATTCGCCTTTGCGGTTCTTCCGTTTGAGAAATCATAGAGTCGTCGGTGATCATGTTTGTGCTCCTCTGGTATGGGTTCCTTCATTGGTGAACATTCAGATTAGAAACAGCGTTCATTGTTCTGGGAGAGAAACAAATCCTCGGAATACACATTCAAAATACATGCCGCCGTGAGGCAATCAGTGCATTCAATTGGAAAAACGTCATGATAATCAAGACAAAATTTGTTACTTCCACAATGTATAGATTGTACAATAATCATAATAACAAACATCATAGTTAATATAAAGTTTGGTGTGAATGGCTCTGGAGAAAGCAAATAATGACATGCTCCTGGATATTTTTATGTTATTTGGAAAGGAGGTCCATAGCTTACAAGACAACGTTTGGAATATTTTATCATATTTTTTGCGATAACTGGGTAAATGAAATGATTTCAGTGTGTGGGTTGATTAAAATTATTTATTCAAGTTGTAATACAAATATGATGGTGTTTTTCAATGCAGCACTAAAATAGATAATAAATCCTTTTGAATTGTTCTTCTCTGCTCCAGTTTTAGCCAAGTGAACTAAATGAAGTAAGGAGTCACGTATTCATCACAACGGATCTTAAATGTAAACTGGCATTTTGGAGTCTTTGTAATTGAATGATTAGACCTATGTTTGGGAGAGGTCGAGCCATTTCTCTTTCTCCTTTCCGCTGCAATCTCCTGACTGTGGTCTGCGGTGGAAAGTCGTGGTTTTTGAGGTGTATGAGGTGTGAGGACGGAGCGACCTTTTGGGGGCGAGCACTTTGCCGCCGCTGCCGTCTGGGAAATCAACTCTCTTAGACGACCAAAGCCTTCCCCAGCCGATCTCCTTCTGAAGGATTTTACCTCCGGGGCAAGTGGTCGGCTTAAAAAAGAGGAGATGGAACTGGGTCGCTCTAGTGTAGGTAGGGGGAAGATGGGATGCAAGGGAATAGTGAAGTCGGATTGTTGAGTGCTTGGATGAGCGGGCCCTCGGAAGAAAGACCAATGGCTCACGGTGTCCTCGTCCCGTGTTTTTCCTTCTCATGTTCTGTGTCCTAATCTTAGTCTATCCTCAGTTTTTTTAACCCTTCTACTATCTGTGGGCTACTGCTTAACTTTCTGAGGACAAGCCTTCGAGGGAAAATGTGGTTCTTGTCTGGAGGCTTGCTCTAGACGGCAATAGGCCCTAGGAAAAGATGTGCCTACTGCATTTTTTATTACTGTTTCTCAAGTTAACAAGTTTAGTGGTAGGATTCATAGACCATCTTACCATTTGTCTAGTTATAAAAAAGTCCGTGTATAAATTCGCTTTTAAATGGCGCTTTTTTATGTTTTTTGTCAAATTCTCTTAGTTAAATATTTGCTGCAGGCATTGCAATTTTTTTAAAAGATATCATCTGCTCAAATAATGGCTCTCAAAGTGTCTATTGTTTGGAGTGGATTGCCTTTTTTAAGGGGAATTGCTCTTTTAAAACATCATTCTCAAATATGTAATTAGGTTCTTTACTGTATACTGCACGCTGCATAACGATAGTTAACGTCCGGTACATCATTCAAAGTCGAAAATATTAAAGTTTAGGGCATTTTCATTATTTATACAAAATCTTTACACAGTTTTTAGTCTTTCTTAGGTTATACAAGATACTTCAAAAGAGGTATTTTAATATTCTATTAAATAAATATTTCTAAAAAGAGTACTAAAATAGGACGACTTTATTGCGTACAGCTCTGAAAATATTATGATGGATTACATAAATTTTGGCGTCGGAGGGTGATATTCTTTCGTAAAGTACGTTGTGTTCCGATGGGCTGTTCTGCCTTGCTATCCATGAGCATTTGGAGCAAAGTAGAAATTTTTTGAAATTTTTTATCTTGCACTGACTCCGAAAATTGATTATAAGAACGTATCAATGGATAATGTGAGAAGATGACTTCAGGACTTAATCTTAATGAGGCACATGAAGATTGAAGGAGGAATGCCAAAATGGATAGATTCGAAAATACAAAGAGAGATAGTATGAATTTGTTGCCAGGAAAGAATAAGTCGGATGATCACTAATTGCTGAGGTTTTTCAGATAATATTTTTTTACTCCCACGCTAATGCGAGGATTTTTCTTGCGTGAAACACCCACCAATCACACTTATCCAAAAATAATGGCACAGTTAAAAAATACCCTTAATCACTCTCTCACTGGGGTTTCCAGGAAACAGTGACTCCCTTGATAGTCATTTTGTTGAATACCCAGAGTTACTGAAAATCTGCACATAGCTATCGATGTGCTAATGGCATTAAATCCATTATTGAAATATATGTGTTGGAAAATATATGTGTCTGAAGATTACTCTGTAAGCTCATTCACATATTTATCTGTGTTTCTAATTAATACCTACTTCAAAACTTAATTTATCATAAAGTGGGTACCCCGGTGTGCCTGCTACACATATGTACTTCGATATCATTTTTGATGCAATAAAAAATTTGAAAAAAAATATTTAGTTTATTTGCTCCAGAAAGAGTGAGAAAATTGAGATACGACGGTTGAGATCGAGATTCCAATTTATGCCGATGTTACCGGTAAATATATATCGAGTTAGGCACCTGGGGGTACACAAATGGGTTCCTGTCGCATAAAAAACGATCCTGTGCATACATATCTGCTACGTGGGTTGACGGGAGAATGCCGGGATTGCCACGTGATCTTTTCCCAGGAGAGCCGGCGTTTGGGGCGCGAGGGTGAGTGGCGGCCTGGCGGAGAGGAAGAGCACTATCGCCGCCAACGCCGCGGTCACGTCCGGGGAAGAAAATATATCCTCGTGAGAATGAGAAGGAGACAAGGAAGGAAGGAAGAAAGATTTAGAAAAGAAAGGAAGCGGTTGAGGCGAGGGACGGAGCGGAGCGAGGAAGACAAGAGGACGGGGGAAGGCATGTTTTTATTCCACGGGTGAAGTACGGTTTGGAAAAACAGTTTGACGGGAGAATTTTCCGGCGATGGCCGGAGATGTCGAGCGGGCAGACCCTGGTGTTGGGAACAAGGGAGAGAAGAAAAAAAAAGGGCTTTTGGGGAAGATGTTGAGTGCCGGTGAGTGGAAAGGGTTGCTCCTCCAAGCCACCAGACCCCGATCCCCACCTCATCTCCCCGCCTCGCCCTGACGCTTTGTTCCTTTCCACTCCCCTTCCCATTC
Organism: Ceriagrion tenellum; assembly: GCA_963169105.1. Taxonomy (NCBI): domain Eukaryota; kingdom Metazoa; phylum Arthropoda; class Insecta; order Odonata; family Coenagrionidae; genus Ceriagrion; species Ceriagrion tenellum. Next base: position 17,035,397 of record OY720634.1, read on the forward strand.
GTCGGTGATCGGTCCATTGGACTCCTTCTCCCTCGGCTACCATCTCTTGATTAAGGCAGTAGGAAATGCCTCGGTTTTTCTTCGCCGCCTCCTTTGTCTATCTTTGTGTTGTGGATTTTCCTCTCTGAACTTCAAACTGGAGATAGCTACATAATTTTCCATGACTCTACATTTTGTTTAGTTATTATTGATATAAAAGGCCAAGTATAAGTAAAAGTACTGGTCAAATAGATGTAACCAAAACATTAATAAAACGCAAAGGAAAGCAGCGCGCTTCGTTGAAAACTGCCACGAGCGTACATATATCGTCTCACAACTTTTAGAGGGATTAAGGTGGGAGCCCCTAGAGACTCGGAGGCTACACGCTAGGCTTAGGTTGGTTGATAAATTGCAGAATTGAAGCCATAACTGCGCCTCACCGCTTTTCAGCGAGGGGAAGAAAAGACTTCGATGCCACCATATTGGTAAACTGATATTTTTCAGAGCGACATAGATAATATTACCATGACTCCTCTCTACATCTCTAGGTCTGACGGATGCGATAAAATAAGAGAGATACACTGTCAAACAGATAATTACAAAAACTCGATCTTTCCACGAATAATAAGCGACATCAATAAAAACTGAGCTCCACTATATACACTCCTATAATTCATGTCACCATTTCATCTCCAATAAACTTGTACCTTTACACGGCCGGTGACCTAACACCCCCTGCCACACGCCCATGCGGTGGTTCGCGTGGTATTATGTAGATGTAGATCTCTTAGTTTATCGCAAATTCACTAACTTATGATTTAAGTAACCATCACCTTTTCTCTATCACCTAATGAGGCTTCTCTTATTTTTAGAACCCGATCAGTAAATGTTTTGGTTTTCTCTATCTCAGTTGTAATTGGTATATATATGTGATTTGCTCTGCAGATTTCATAATATTCATGAGCATTCTGTTTGTCTGTACCTAAATGCCAGCACGAAAGGAAACACGTTTTGAGCTCATTTTATTCTCCTATAGTCTATTTTATTTTGCAAAATCAAATTTCAAATGCTGGGCGTAAAAAGTCAAGAGGAACGCCACACAAAAGGATGTATAGCTACGTTTCCAATTTTTAAAATGAGAATGTATTTTGTTTTATGCTCGAAATTGCAAAAATTGAACAAAACACCGGTTAAAATTTTCAAAATGTAATGTTCTTGCAAACCATCCCTAACATTTCAAATTTCACCTTGAATTATCTTGACAAATATTTATACTGAAAATAAGTGCAACATTGAATTATTTTGCGCTTAATTACCATTTTAATTTTCTGATAAAATTTCTACTTTGGAAAAACATTTTTATTCGTCGGAAAAACATTATGCAAAAATAAACTGTAGTGGTGAACAACATTGTAATAGCAGCAGAGTAAGTGGCTGAAATTGCAGAATTGAAGTCATGGCTGCGCCTCACCGCTTTTCAGTGAGGAGAAGGAAAGACTTCGATACCACCATCATATTGGCAAACATAATGTCTCTGATTCTTTTCATCTCCGTGTAAGTTCAGTGGGCTGGTGAAGCGGCAGACGGCTATAAAATTCGGCGTAGGGTCGAGGAAAAATTATCCCCTTGGAAGACACGTGCCTTTATCATACAGGGAGAAATAAACACAACCCCGAAAGACTTCTTTTTGAGGAAATTCAAGGCCACTGAGCTCCCAGTGGCCTTGAATTGAAAGGCCTCAGCGTCTGGGTGATATGTGCTCGCCGCGTGGAATTCCTCTTGGTTGTTGTTCGAGAGACTCAATTGTAAATGTAGCTGTCATTTAGTTCCCTTTGCTGTTCCATCTTCCTGCCTGGCCTCTGCGTTTTTAGGTGGCTGTCAATTTACACCTTCACTCTATTTTAGGAATTTCCTCGTTTCATTCCGTGAAAACTACCTTTTTTGTCTTACTACTGTCCCTACAGTTTTGATAAAATAATCATATCTCTCTTCGTCCCACCTTTTCCTCACAACTCTGAAATTATGTTCCAATTGATTTGAGGAAATCTCATTTGTTGGCAATTTTTCAATTTAAATTGTATGGAATTTTATTTATTGAATATAATTCTGAATAGTTTAGCTTGTTCAGTATTTAATTCTCATTACCATTTTTTTCTAGACAAAAATTGTTTTTTTTTCATGGTCTATTCATGATTTTTTATTATCTTGTATCAAATCTATACCTATCTTAGATTTCAGTTTTGTCACATGTACAGTAATTTTTTTTCACTGAGAGTAGTTATATCTGTCTTTCTATATTTTTAAGCTCCGTTTACTTGTTTACTTTCTGACTTGAGCAAAACCATTTTTTTACTTTGTTAATTACCTCGCTGCTATTCATTGTATCGTGTCGTTCCTCTAAGGGATTTGTCCCGGAGAATAATAAAGGTTCATCCAATTCTATTCGTCTGGTTCTCTCTTTCCTCCAGGTTTGCATAGCTTTTATGCACTAAAAGTTTTGAAACAATGTCATTATTCTTTGCAGTTTTCTGTGCTATCAGAAATTAATGCTGGCTGACTTGTATTTGCGTATTCATAAATGTGTTCGATCGGTAAGGTCCACTAGTTATGGGTTTTTTTAAAGAAACCCTCAGTGCCAAATTCGTGTCATTCCTATCACTCACTTTCTGTTCTCCAAACGACATTTCAGAATAAGGAACTTCACTGTAATCTATTGCTCATTTTATCAAATTTTGAGAGAAGTCACAAAATCCAATGCCGATTTTTTCTTTTTTACCCGTCTATTCCATGTACTCTATTGTAATGTCATTTATCGTATCTAATGCTGCTTTTCGACAAACTTTCTATGACGAATGAGTAGTGCAATCTCTGTTTATGCAAAAACTAAGTTCAAGTTTTCTTAAAAAGTTTGATCTTGTGGTAATAATTTGTACCATTAGAAGTATAGAGAGATGCTCGCTGTACGTAATCCCTCTGAAAGCTTCTAAATTCTCTTTGTTCACTCATAGGAGTTTTTAATGAAGCGTAAAACTTAACTTTTTATTTATTATTTTTTAGTTAAATCTCTATGGCCAGAGTCCAAAATGCTGCTGATATTACGTATCAGTATATGCACCATATTTAACTTTCTGCGAAAGTCATCACTCAAATGCCATACCTATACCTATGTAGGTGAAGTATACATAAAATCATCTGATACATTAAAATATCTTGGAATTACCTTAACTTCTGATATATCGTAGGAAACGCATATACAAAGCATATGTGGCACAGCATTTTAAAGAAACTAGATTTTATTAAGGGTATAATAGGAAGGTCCTCGGTTGAGAAAGTCAAAGAGAGATGCTACCTCGCTCTGGTTAGGCAACACCTGGAATACACCGCGAGCATTTGGACCCTGGTCATGAAATTTGACCTAAAATAATAATAAAATACAAAGTAAAGCTGTACGCTTCATTAAAAACTGCTATGAGTGAGGGAAGAAAATTTAGAAGCTTATAGAGGGATTTCGTATGAAGCCGCTAACACTCGGAGGCTGCGCGCTCGACTTAGTTTGCTTGAAAAATTCAGAACAGGTGTGTTTCAGAGAGACATTGAGAATATTGTTTTGACGCCACCGTACATCTTTTAGGTCTGACAGAAGCAACCAAATAAGAGAGACAGTTTTCCAAAAAGATGGGTACAATTAATCGTTCTTTTCACGCACTATAGGTGACCATAATAAAAAATAAGCCCCTCTCATTATACTTCCATAGTTCACGTCACCATTACCTTCCAAAATCTTATCTCTTAGGGTAGAGGGGATCGGGTTGGTGTGGTGGCTAGAGTACTCGCCTACCGCACTGGCGGCCAGGGTTCAAATCCCTGCGGATGGCGGATACGGAGGCGGATGTTTTTCAGAGGAAACCCTATCCCTACTAGAGTGTCTTGTGGAGGGCACTTCAAGTAGAGTACTCCGTCTGTCGATTGAGACGGTAAACCGTGGTCCCCTTGGCGCCTCTCGTTTAAAGCTGGCTAATGCCGACGCCGGGTTTCTATCCACCCTTCCTCCCTTACCTTATCCCCTATGGCGCAAATGGCCTTAGTCGTCGGTCGCCTCCCCAAATATCCAATCCAATCCTCTTAGGGTAGTATATAGATGTAGATATAGATATAGATTATGGTACCAATATACAGAAACTCTCGAATAGGTATGTGTATATATTGGCAGTGCATTTATTACGTTTGTCACTGCGATTTCAGCCACGGGTTCCTGTCATAGGGATAGCATATGGTGGAATTTTGTGGAATCATGACATAGTTTATAGAGTAAAATATATTTTACTTTGATAATAAAACGATCCGGATTCGATGCTAGTCGGTCTAATGAACTCGAAATATGATATAAAAATATTCAAATGAGGGAATTGCTCACCCGAGTTTTTTTTCATTTCCTTGGTGGCTTCTTCGCCTCTTTAGTTTTACTCGGTCTCCTTTTCCTGTTGGGCCAAAGAGGAGATTCCCTTTGTGAGGAAGGAATGCAACTTTCCCTCCTGTGACTTCTCGCCTTGTTTCTCTCCAGTGCGACCAACTCCCTCACAGAGACTCACACGCTTCGCATCGTTTACCGAAGCAGTGGTCGAAGGAATCCTCCCACACTTCTTTCATCTTTCCTTTGAATGTGTGTGCGAGTGTCCCTATCTCTTCCGGTGGCCGCAGAGAGGAAGAAAGCAAGTGGGGTTCCGAAAGACTAATTGAGTGCATGGCCTGGTTGATCAATTCCACCCTCAAAGAGGTTTTTATTTTCGTTCGCTCTTCGTTTTCCACGGTTCAAAACATAACCTCCGGCTGAAAGTAAATTTCCGGCCCCCCCGATACCACGAAAGTTTGAGCGGTTCCTGTCCCGATCACTCGCCTGATATTTTATATTCCCATCAGCAGGAATGTCCTTGTAGAACGTGCCTTTAGAGAAGGCAAGATTTTTTCTGGTTTCAAATTTTCTTTCCCTAGGATAATAAAAATCAGTATCAGAGTGGCAGGTACCTGGGCGCTATTCAAATCAAGAACGATTAAAAGTTTTCCAAAGATAGTAATTTTAAAATAAGAGGGATACTTGTGTATTTTTCTTTTTTAGGCGTTATCAAACATTTTTTCTATCGCGTACACTGAACCAAAATATTACCTTGTTATAAAAGTAATTCATTCACATGAATTGAGATAAAAATAATTGTTTTTTTTCCATATGCTAAATTTCAATTATTTTATCGGATAGTTTTCACCCTTCTGCATTACATTATTTATGTGCTAAGTTTCTTTCTTCCCGGAAAATTTTTACACTGAGTATGAGTGTTGTTAAGTATTTATTTTTTTACTGAAGTGGAAAAATATTGTCAATCTGGAGGCTTCATAAGGTCACCACCCTAATTTCCGATGTAATTAATTAATTCCGGAAGTCAAGTTTTATCTCGAGGCGCTTGAGTAATGTTTTTTGATGCCACTTTATTTATTTTTTTCTACTATAATTTTGCGTGATGGCTCTTTTGGTCCAACACCTTTAAGTCAAAGGTCGGGATCGCCGTTGAATACATACTAGATGAGTATCAAGAGCAAGGGTGTACTCTTGACTCTAAAAACACAAAGGAGGGACTTTGCACCTTTAAAAAAGGAGATACGAAATTTAAGTTGAAAGGTAGGAGGCCAGGATAAGAGTTGTGCTCCGTATATTGCCTATACCTCATGTTCTAGACACTTAAAAGTATGGGTAAATGGTTCTTGACACTCGATTTGTATTTTTTATGGTTTTGAAGTGAACCAACAAATCACAATGCAGACATATTTGAAATACAACTGGGATCACAAATAAATCAAAACTATTTTTAAAATTTCCAAATTTGCCTTCAGCAATTTGACCAGTCGCTAATTCTGAAGCTCTTCCTTTTCCAGAACCTCAAGTTTATTTTGAAATTGATAAAAATACCAGATCTGAAGGAGATGATCACGAGGTGAAAGTCTGTTAGCAGGATCCAAGTTTTGAAGCTGAGGTTTCCTCTGAACCCTAAAACATGCTAACTACGTAAACGCTATGGATAGGAATGGACTAGGATTTCTATATTTGAAATAAAAAAATTCACAAAACTAGTGATTCATAAAACAAGGTAATTATCCTTGTAGGTCATCAGATAACAGAACTGATTGTTGCTGACAAATTTGAGAAAAAAGAAATGGTATCGAAAAGAAGGCTTGTGTTTCCTTTAAATGCACGAAGATAGATTTCTTAGGGAACTAGAAGTCTGACAACTGTAAGGCTCTTTTGAAACGGTTGCTAATATCTTATTAAAATTTAGTGCGTAAAATTTACCTATAATTTACCTCCTTCATTTTACATTCCAATATTCGGATTTTTTTCGGGAAATCTTGATGTCCCCATAAACATGAGCGTTTCCATCAAGACATTTCTAACATGGAAAAAAAGAATCAAGGAAGGTGAGGTGAAAATAGGTAACCAGACTACTGTTGGACTCTCGCAAGGGACGTTTCCGAAGCAAAATGTATTTCATAAAGTCTTCAGCAGCTAGATTTCAGTGTAGTTATTTGTTGTTTCTCGTGTAAATAAGAATACGTGAAAATGTAAAATTTTCCTTTGATGCCTCAAGAACCTTTTTTGATGAATAAAAACTATTTCATCATGGATGATTGTCATTTTTGGATTCAGAATATTAAATACTATAATGATCAGTGAATAAACCTCTTTGGACAGAATACTTTTTTAATTTTGTAACCAAGTATTATTATCAGAATAACTATATTTTCAAAATGGAATTCTATTAAGTGTCCCTTATATCTGCTGGTATAAGTTGTCTTTAAAATGAAAACACTTAGTTTTTTTTCCACCAATATATTAAAAAACAATTTCTGGTTTCCGGACCGGTTTCGACCTTTTCAGGCCATTATCAAGATTACAAAGCAAAAATACCATGGAACAGCACAGTTTATATAGAAACCCCAAGGAGAGGGAGGTGATTAAAAGAAGGGGGCATGGGAAGTGAGTAAGATTTGAGGAGGTGATTGAGCAAAACTTCAAGGTTTCTTCTAACCCTTTTTTTAACCACCTCCCTCTCCTTGAGGTTTCTATATATACTATGCTGTTCCATGGTATTTTTGCTTTGTAATCTTGATAATGGCCTGAAAAGGCCGAAACCGGTCTAATTGTTTTTTAAATATATATTGGTGGGAAAAACTAAGTGTTTTCATTTTAAAGATGACCAACTTCCACAAAGTAAACTCGCCAACCATTGATTTTATGGTATAGGTTGTTTGAATATTTTGAGTAGGACTCTGGTTTTTGACTTTATCCCAACAGGAATTTCCGTGCCTTTCCGAATTCCGATTCCAGCCCCTCTTATCGCTTCCCTCGCGGGTGCACCTTTGGCGCCTCGCCCGACAGTTTCCTCAATCGCATTCCGAATGCATAACCTGCGAGAATGCTGCACGTGGCGCTCCAATGCGACCTTTTGCCTCCTCGTCACGTTCCATCGCTCCCTTGCCAACAAAAAGAAAAGCCTGTAATGTCTACCCACAGAGAATCGAGGGTTTGGCCCTGCGACTACTGCTTTTAGTTGGTAGCTCCTTCAGAAGTTGCAACTCTGTCCCTGAACTCTTGAGCAAGTCTTGACTCTGAATTTTGTCTAGCTTTTACCATATTGACAGTCTTTCATTAAATGATCAAAATAAGAATCAGGCTACAAGTCTATCCTCCTCGTTTGCGCCCTCTAAAGATGGATGAATGGGTTATTATCCAAGTCAATAGCACGTTACCTTCTTTTATCGGGGCTCTGCTAACAGCTTCCGAATGAGTTTTTCGGTTTGCGGATTGTATGCTGACATTAAAATGGAAGAGACTCCTGAATAGAAACGCGCCCAAATCAGGGTTCTCGACGCTGATTGGCCGCACTACCAGAGGGTAACCCCGACGACGGTATATTTACATACCCATTTCATTTGGACTTGATCGGAAGATGTAGCCTGGCAACATTAGCTACGAAACGCCAATGACTTCGAAATATCATCACTTAGATGAGGCAACAAAACCAAATCTGAAAACTATGGAAATACCTACCCTAAAGGGCTCCGAAAGCCTAAAGTAGAAATTCAATTATAGATTTTTGGTCGCGTTAAAGAACGGCACTGTAGAGAAAGTGTTGGATTCAATTCTAGAGTAGCATGGATATCATTGCTAATAAAACCTTTAAAGGCACCACATCTTGGGTAAAGGCCGCTACCCACCACGGTGGAACTAATAATCTAAGTGAGAGACCATTTTGTCATGTGACTGATGGTGGAAACCGCGTTAGTTGGTGCAACAACTCGAATTTACATCTCTGGCACGTTATTGGCAGTGAGTTATTGGCAGTTTACCAAGTATTGCGGGAAAAGTGTTCAATATTGGTTTAATATTAATCGACCGAGTGAGAAAGGTAACTGTTGATGGGATCTGGGTTACAGTGGAGACATTTTAATAATCCTGGGCGGCGGCCAAGCTCATGTCACACTTGTTTTTGTTAATGGACGCATTCTAGTTCTTAAGAGAGTGCAGATCGTTACAACGCAAGGGATCAATGGCACCAATCACTAATGGTGACCCTAATGATGCTGAACTAAGTGTAATCTCTCTAGCAGTGGAAAGTTTAGATCCTGTACCTATAGCACCTGCATATTTTGAAAAGGCTGGGGATAGAGTTATTTGTTCCGTTGAAAATTGCGTAGTGAATCGAAGGTATATCGGCTTTTTATACTATCGCCGTCTGAACTCTGGGCTTTTTTTATGATGGGACTAAATCGCTGCTGATAATTAATAACAACTCATGATTTAATTTTCTTTTTTCTTGTTGCATTCTACCAGTACAGTATTAATGAAGTGTCCACCATCCGTATGGATTTTTTAAAGCTTATCGGTATTTTTTTATCAACATATTATTTTTCTGAGTAGTTTCAAATTTCACAATTTTGTTTGGATATATTGGTCTAATTTTGGTAGTGTACTGATATCCCCATTTGTCATCAAGAATACCACCTTCTCTCCTTTCTTAATTTTTTATGTGGATGCTCATTCAGCTGTTTTTCCTAGCAACATCCAAATCTTTCAGTCGGAGTTGAATTTAGGATTGTCTCATTGAGTACAAATGTCTCTACAAAGTCTAAAAAACTGTAAATGTGCCTTGATTCCTGTTTCAATCCTGTATTAATCCTTCCTGACTGATGTACCTCTCCCAGTAGTCCCCACCCGGAGATCCGATTGGGGGACTATTTTACCTCCGGAATATTTTACTGGGAGGAATGCCATCATGTCATACATAGTTACAATTAAGGGCTGCACTTCTAGGGAGGTTCATGAGGTGGTTTCCCCGTTGCCTTCTACATCACAGTACCCTGGCCGTTTCTGCGAACTTCACTGTCGCCCGAAGCGGTGGCTGTTGATGCCGGCTCTGTGCCATCAATGCCTTCTACGCATCAATTACTGCTGCCTCTCATTAGTGGGGTCAAATTCGGGCAGCGTGCAAAGTTGGTTGGCAAGCCAGGAATTTTTTTTCCGTTGCTTGGAGTCGAACCTGCGACTCTTGGAGTCAATTACGCTACCACTGCTCCAAACCAGACCCCGTGCCTTGAATTTATTTGTAAATAAGTGTAGAGCTTGCTCCTATATCGAATAGTTAATGGGAAAGTGTGGAGTGTTTTAAGTGATAAATTATTCAATATGTTACGTTTTTGCTTTGCTAAGACTGAAACTTTGACATGCATACGAACGTTGTTTGATCTGTTGAAGTATGTGAATTTTCCCACGCTCACCCGCGTGTTTTCCCATGCGTCCATGCGTCGCATGGCTTTACGGGCGGGCCATAGAAGCTGTCATCGAGTGATCTCGTCGGCGTTATTTCTGGTGAAAAGGGCCGGGACCAGATGGGGGCTGTTGTTGGAGATCGGCCGGTGTGCCCAAATCGCACATCACTCTCGGCTCTCACTTTCCCGCGCCACCGCCTCCTTTGCGAGAAACTTCGCATCCACCGCGGGCCGAGCCAGCACGTCGTCCGGAGCCTACCCTGTGTGTACTACATGTATTACACAATGAATAGGACGTCGTGAAGATGTCATTCATCTCTTCCAAAAGGCGCAAAAGCACAGAATTTGTTTCTTTTTTTATCGGATCCGTCATCATCATTGGTCGTTCAATTCTGAGATTGGTTGAATCTAGCCCTCTATCCTTCTCCATTCAACGTTCGTTCCCTCGAAGAAATGACACCATGTTATACAGAGTTCGAATGCAAGGCTATATCTTCTAGGGGTCATTGATGTGGTGGTTTCTCCGCTGCGTTTCACATTTTAGTATCTCGGCCGATTCCGTGAACTTCTCACTTGCCCCAAGCAATGGCAGTTGATGCCGGACCGATCTTCTTGACCTGCGCCATCGATACCGTCTGCTGAGATTATTTCCTCACTTAAGTGTGGTTGGGGCAAGGGCCTAGCCACGTTGACACACCGGTTCTCGTCTGATCACCGAAGCTAAGCAACGTTGCACCCGGACGGGGTTGGACGGTTGACCCCCATCTGTACCTCAACCGTGGTGCTCTTGTCCTCTGCCTGCAAGCGGCGGGCAGGTTAAATGTGGGACGGTATAATGGACCCAAAGGGGTATGAGAGCCATGAGAGCTCCAGAAGGCTCTCTAAGTGCGGTCAGTTGCGGTAACATGCATGGGTTGGTTTTCACGGTCAGGAAAATATTTTCCGCCTGTTGATATCGAGCCTACAACCCTACTTAGTGGTCGAACTGGGCGAACTCTGTTCCCTTCTGTTGAAGTTGTTTCTTTACCTTCCGCCATTTTATGTATATATAACCCTCTCGATTATGCCTCTCGGTGGATGAATTAGTGTTTATCCCAGTTAACAGTTTTAAAATGCAGCAAAACAGTGAGCACGCCCAATGCCGTTTGATGAAGGGAATCACATGACCGAAGACTCGAAGAGGGTGGCATGTGTTAAATCTGACAATCGTTGAAAAATTCGAGGGCAATAACTTTTCATTACACAGAACACACTAATATTTTCTTTCGAAGAGGGTATCATTGGAAAAATTTACATACTGCTTAACTGTGAGTTGCCAAAATCAATGTTATCCTTAAATATATACCCAAAGATATTTTCTCAAGTTACTGTGGCATGATTTTTTTATGTGCCAAAATCATTGCATGATTCTTCTTTGATGTCAGCTCGAGAAACATTTGACGTTTTACTTGCATTGTCTAGACGTAGTATAGTATCATTGCGGCGAGAAAACTGCCTTCGAATTCAGGTGCCGGAAATGTGTAGCTCTTTCCTCCCGTTTCCCGTGCTATTCTCCCGGAGAGAACCTCGGTATATCCACGAATTATTTAGTAGACCTCCACTATCTCGGAGCATGTCTACCAGGAGTGACCCTATTAACCTGTACTGCCCCGCGCATCGTACCACTAAATACCACCTATCATTTGTAGTCATTGCCACCGCAACATGAAACTCTCAACCGAACTTTATGAAATACAGTCTAACTCTTTCTGCTTTTAAAGCGAAAATATCTCATTACCTGCTTGCGAAGTAGTTCCAAACTTGTTGCTTTGGATTTCTCACTGTTAATATCGAATTAGTTGTCTCACATTTTTGTACTCTCTTTGTGGTTCATAATGCTTGTTTTATTGTAGATTGCTTTTGATAATTTTTCTTATGCTCTCGGGAGTGATGTACCTAGAGCAAAATAAAGTATTCCTATTCTTTCTTGCCATCTAAGCAATTCCAAAGCATACTAAAATAAATTGCAGAAATGTTCTATTTCGTGTATTTGGTGTGGTTAAATCAATTTGGGTCGATTTTGCGTAGAATTGTTGAATTTAACATCGTTGTTAAATAGACGAAAATTGCTCACCTTTTCCAATGCTCTCAATTAGACCTGTCTTGCTCTTCTCAGTAACGAACGTGAGTAATCGATTATTGATACTCCGCGCCGTATCGCAGCGGCCTCTCTTCAGCGTGCGTAACTAATCCATAGGGGAGAGAGGAAAATTGGAGAAATATTTTAATCTCAAACTGTAATTACACGATGGGTATACGGGAAGTATTGAGGTGACAGGACCCACAATTTGACCATCATTGGTCCGGCGGGGCCCCGATCCGATAACGTACTCCGGCAGACCACACGACGTCTACCCAAAAAGGGGGCCGGCGGACATACTATCCCAAGAATTTGGGCAATGGGCTTCGCCGGTTCTCAACAGAAGTGTGGTAAGTTTTTGCGCAAGCGAGACTGGCGGGGACTCGTCTAACGTTGTTGGGGGATCTCAACAGCTACGAGGACTAGGGGTAGGCGGGGGCCCATTGTCGTCCTTTTGACGGCAATCCGCCTCATGGTGTCGGTCTCCTAGTGGTTGTGCTTCGCTAACCATTCCCATTCCTTTACCCTTTTTCCCACTACGTACCCGTCCCGGTGATAAGCGAGAGCTTCAGACCAGGGGGTAGGTTTTTAACCCGCGGGGTGACCCGAAGAGCCCGTAGCTAAGAAGATACTCTTTAATTTGGCATAAACATCTCCGCCCAGCAACATCGGTGATTTAAAATTCCACTTTCTTAGGTGAGATATTGTGGCACAGCATTTTCAAATGATACACAAAGGATATGTTTATGTCTACTTTATTTTCAACTCGTACTACACCTGTAGTACGGGTTGAAAATAAACTGTACTCCATCGTACTACTGTAGTAAGAGTTGAAAATAAACTATAACCCATATTTACTACATCCGTAGTACAAACATCGTAGCAAAACTCGTACTGCATCTGTAGAGTAGTTGAAAATAAACGGTCGATACACGTGTAGTACAGGTTGAAAATAAAGTGGACAGTACGATATACTTTGTGTATTAATCGATATTGTTAAAAATGTTGTTCATTTAATGGGAAAGATACGTAGAAAATAGAGCATTCTTTACCTTTTATTAAGAAGTGACGCAAATAATCAGCAAAAACTAAATGATCAGTAAAACCACTTTTGCAAAATACGCACTTTTGCATAATGTCTTTGAAAAATTCATGTGTTATTGCAAAGCGCGTCAACGGCAAAAAAATGCTCCCCTGTTTTCACGAGTTAAGGGCAGCTGAAGTTCATGACTATTTTCTCCAACCTTCAGAAGTTTCTGCTGCTTTCAAGAAAAGCACTAATAGCTGTGATTATATTTTTTGTCGTTTGGATATTTTATAGTCATAAAATTCCATTATTGGCATATACATAATAAAAAGGTGATTTAGTCATTTCTGACCTGCTTTTCTTCGATTTCAGCCTTCTTTGCGTTGTTAGCGTACTTTGGTGCAGTTAGCGTCCTTCAAATCATAGCATTCTATTAGCTTATACGTACACAATGAAAAGGTAAAGTGGTCATTTCTGACCTGTTTTTTTTCTATTCCAGCCCTCTTTGCGCAGTTAGCGAACTTTGGCGCAGTTTGCGGAAGTAAAATCATAGCATTCCATTGGCTTATACGTAATAAAAAGGTAAATTGGTCATTTCTGACCTGATTTTTTACGATTTAGGCCTCTTTGCGAAGTTAGCGTACTTTAAATCATTGCATTCCTTTAAATCATTGCATTTTCAAATGATACACAAAGGATATGTATATGTCTACTTTATTTTCAACTCGTACTACACCTGTAGTACGGGTTGAAAATAAACTGTACTCCATCGTACATTGGCTTATACATAATAAATAGGTAAATTAGTCATTTCTGATCTGCCTTTTTTCGATTTCAGCCCTCTTTGCGCAGTTAGTATACTTAAAATCTTAGCATTCCATTGGCTTATACAGAATAAAAAGGTAATTTAGTAATTTCTGACCTTTTTTTCGATTTCAGCCCTCTTTGCGCAGTTACCGGACATCAAATCATAGCATTCCATTGGCTTATAAATAATAAATCGCTAAATTAGTCATTTCTGACCTAATTTTTTTTCAATTTCAGCCCTTTGTGCGCAGTTAGCGTACTTTGGTGATCGCTTCCCGTTCTTCTTTTATCCTGCAAACATTCTCCCAATATTCTCTCATATTGTCCGTCCGTTCCTCCACGCCAAGAGGGGGTGTGGTGTGGATTGCTTAAAGGATAAGAGTGGGAGAGAGTGGAGATGGCGTTGGTGGGTGGAACGCACTCTCGCATAACCAACCGAGCGGGTCCGCATAACGTATTCCTTAGGATCCGTCCCTTTCCTTTCATCCCATTCGAGGCGTAAACGTATTCGCGGAGAGAGAGAAAAAACCACGCATGATCTTGCCCCGTCACGTCCTGTTCCCTCCCCGTACTCACCACCACCGCCGCCCACAACACTCGCCGCCCATACCCATCGCCCGCCATCGCCCGCTATCGCCCTATTCAGATATATTTCCATATTCCTTCCCGGCGGCGAACCCTTGTGGACACAAGGCCCCTGTCCATCCCCCTCTTTCTCGCCCTCGCGTCCGGAGTGCTTCGTGCCCGAGGGATGAGTTCACCTTCCCCCCCCCCGTTCCTCTCTGCCTGTCCCTTTACATACGCTATCCGCTCACGCCGCCCGCCGCCACTCCTTGTCCCGCAAAAGGTCCCTCACCCCTCCCTTCCTCTTTCCATCTCCCCACATGATATTTCAACACACGGAAGATCCCTTTCATCGCCCGAGCACGATGTTTTCCCTATCCCATAGGTCCGCCTCACCATGTGCGCCTTTGTGCCCTAGAGAGTGGAAGGAATGGAATAAGAAAATCCGTTGAATGTAATGCTGCGACCTCTTTATTTTCCTAGTGGCATCGAGATTCTTGCATGCATGAAAATGCTGGAGTCTGTCAAAGATAAAAACGCCATTGAAGGTTGGAAATACAGCCAATCAATAAGCCTCTCCATTGCCGTTTGGGGAAGGGTCTGATAAAATAACGATTTTAGCAGCTACAATCGTTGAAAATTTTGAAATAAAATGGATCGTATGATTACATTTTACACTCCACCAGGCTTGATGCTCTTCGAATACCGCGGGTACCAGCTCGGTTTCTTTAAAAGAAAAACTGAGTGAATATTTAAGTAATTTATTTTAATAAGGTCATTTAGCATGAGGGACAAAACACAATTCGCCTTTCAAAAAGATTTTTAAATCTCTGAAATTAATTCGTAGTTTTTATTTGGTTCCAATTTTTTTATTGGATGGTCAGTAAAGGCATTTAACTCCAAAAGATTAGCGCTTGCGAGGTCGTACTTCAGAACCATATCGAGGGGCGGTTTCTTATCGGCAATTCCATAAAGTCCGTCGAATATAATGGCCCACTTGACAGAAATGCAGTCAGTCAGTAAACTAGTCCAAATGTTTTGGGAATCTTTTGCGTGACCAAAGAACTTTAGATGGTGGCCTTTGTGTGAAGCATACGATCAAGAAAAAATTGTTTGCTTTTGATTCCTTTCGAAGGCAAGTCAGTGTACTTCAAATGCGCCATTATCTTCGGCGGATTCTATCTTGCGAGTTACAGTGAGAATGTGTACTGCCATTTCGTGCATCTGTACACATGGCGGAGCAAACACTAAGTTTCCGAATATGCCTTCTCTCAGTTTATTTGGATAAATGAAATCGTTTTCTCGAAATGATGAGCGGTGATACCTTGGTTTTCGTCAATAATCCGTACGTAAGCAATCGACGAAATCTGAAACCGAAGAAAATTGAGGCAATTATTCCCAAAGTAATCTCTATTGTTGTATTTAATACGATCTATTCGTTCAAAAATACATACCAAAACACATTTTTTGAGAAAATATAGTGTTTACTCTAAAAATAATGAGAAATAAGTGTAAAATTAAAAAAAACACAAATGTATGGAATCCGAGGGGGGTAAAGAGACGTGCACATATCACTGGGTGTAAGAGAATTCCCGTCCTTGAGGACAGAGGCAAAATAAACACTACAAAAAATACTCTGTAACCAGTAATCACCTGCATATAACTGTATAATAAGGGCACGCTACATATAAAAAATGACACCAACGCTGAAAATCATTGAAATAGTTTGCCTAGCCACACAAGGTGATGCTCACACAACGAGAAACTACGGCAGACTGCATAGGTGAATATATAATGAATTCTCAGGCTTCACTTGGTAGAACAACATTGCGATGGTTTGTAAATAAATTCACTTTGTAATTGCCATAAGAAAAAATTGGCCTGGACCTGGAATCGAATCATGGACCTTTGGTTTGTTGAACCCATGCGCAGACCACTACGCTATCCAGGCTTCCTAATTCCAACGGCAATTTCGGCGGATACAAGGCAACTAGATCTTAGACCCTTGCGGTCCACAAAAGATGGTAACGCAAAGGAGAAGAGGGCTTCAAAGAAGCCACAACCAAGAGACAGTATCCTTCACCAGCACTTATGCCGTGCTTAGCCATTTGAAAATATTCAAACATGGCGGGTGAATTTATTTTTTGAAGAAATTGCCATGAGAAAAATTCGGCCTGGACCGGGAATCGAACCACAAACCTTACCATCTTTGATTGTTCGCAAGAGCCTAAGCTGTAGCTGCCTTGTATCCACCAAAATTGCCGTTGGAATTAGGAAGCTTGGATAGCGTAGTGGTCTGCGCATTGGTCCGACAAACCAAAGGTCCGTGATTCGATGCCCGGTCCAGGTCGAATTTTTCCCATGGAAATTTCTTCAAAAACAATTTCACCCGCCATGTTTGAATATTTTCACTTTTTAATATTGGTTTTTATTATTCCGTCCTAGGTTTCGACTCAATTCAAGTCATTATCAAGGTGACAATATTACATCACGAGCCACTCTTATACATAGTCAGGGTGGAGGGGGGAGAATTAGGGGAGGGGAAGTAGAGGACGTGAAAGTAGCTACTTGGGCGGAGAGTGGATGACTGGTCAGAATAAGGGGGTGAAAGAGAAAGGTTTGAGTATTGTTTAAAGATTTACGTCATGGGAGGTGGGGAAGGAAAGGTGAGGTCAGGAAAGCAGAGTGGGAAGGTTGATGCCCCTCCCATGACATAAATCCTTAAACAATACTCAATCCTTTCTGCCCCACCCCCTTATTCTTACCAGTCATCCACTCTCCGCTCAATTAGCTGCTTTCCCATCCTCTACTTCCCCTCCCCTACTCCCCTTCCCCTACACCCTGACAATATCCCTTCTCACCGACAATGTATATAAGTGGTTCGTGGTGTAATATATATACCTTGATAATGACTTGACAGATTTTAAGCTATCCGGGACTAGCCACAGAGTTCCACTTTTACAGAGTCACCCGCAATACACAATTGTGCGAAATTCCACTGAGAAAAATAAACACATCACATTCCTCGTAGGCATTGGCGCTAAGCGCTCAGTAGCAACTGATTGTTACATTGTATGTCCGGCAGTCGAGAACATCTGGTCCCGTAAAGGTCACTAAAATCCACAGGTGAACAGGGGGGTTACCACGTAAGCTTCGAATTCGACCCTTCGGTTTCGGTTTCGGCAGCCGGAGTCGAAAATACGTCACAACCGAAGAGTTGGACGAAATGTGCGACCACGTAAGCTTTTCCTCTCGAAGATAATGACGAAGTTCGACTCGAACTTCGACTGGCCTTGCCGAAAGCTTTTGAGGCTTCGAATTCTCAGTATTCGAATCGAATTCGCCGCGGAAGAGTTATTTGGATTACTCTTACCGTTGTTTTTGTGTCTTTAGTTGTGAAATGAATTGACCCAGTGATAATTAAACGTCTATTTTTTAGTTATAAGAGTTGTTAAACCAGCATAAGGAGTCCACAAGCTTCGAATTGCTTGTTCCCCATAAAATATTGTACCAACTCTCAGTGGAAGTGTTGTTTGGATTCCTCTTACCGTTGTTTTTGTGTCTAAAGTTGTGAATTGGTGATAATAAAACGTCTATTTTTTAGTTATGAGTTGTTAAACCAGCATAAGGAGTCACAGCCTTCGAATTGCTTGTTTCCCCATAAAACATATATGGACATTCGCAGCGGAAGTGTTATTTGGATTACTCTTACCGTTGTTTTTGTGTCGTTAGTGGCGAATTGAATTGACCATATGATAATTGAACGTCTATTTTTTAGTTATAACAGTTGTTAAACCAGCCTAAGGGGTCACAGGCTTCGCATTGCTTGTTTCCCCATAAAATATCGTACCAACTCGCAGTGGAAGTGTTGTTTGGATTCCTCTTTCCGTTGTTTTTGTGTCTAAAGTTGTGAATTGGTGATAATAAAACGTCTATTGTTTAGTTGTGAGTTGCTAAACCAGCATAAGGAGTCACAGGCTTCGAATTGCTTGTTTCCCCATAAAACATATATGGACATTCGCGGCGGAAGTGTTGTTTGGATTCCTCTTACCGTTGTTTTTGTGTCTAAAGTTGTGAATTGGTGATAATAAAACGTCTATTGTTTAGTTGTGAGTTGCTAAACCAGCATAAGGAGTCACAGGCTTCGAATTGCTTGTTTCCCCATAAAACATATATGGACATTCGCGGCGGAAGTGTTGTTTGGATTCCTCTTACCGTTGTTTTTGTGTCTAAAGTTGTGAATGGGTGATAATAAAACGTCTATTTTTTTAGTTATAAGAGTTGTTAAACCAGCATAAGGAGTCACAAGCTTCGAATTGCTTGTTTCCCCATAAAATATCGTACCAACTCGCAGTGGAAGTGTTGTTTGGATTCCTCTTACCGTTGTTTTTGTGTCTAAAGTTGTGAATTGGTGATAATAAAACGTCTATTGTTTAGTTGTGAGAGTTGTTAAACCAGCGTAAGGAGTCACAGGCTTCAAATTGCTAGTTTGCCTATCAAATATCGTACACATTGTCTGAGGTAGGTGCCCTTGTGCCATGATAGTAATTGTTAAATATTTAGGCGACTTCAATTGATAGCATACCGTAATTATTAACATTTTAACGAAGGCAGACGCAGACGATTGTCACACAATACGTTGTGTTGGTTTTCTAATCAAATTCTCATCGAGTTTTGGCCGGCACCCTCTTACCGTGAATTGTCTCCTAAGTGATAAAGTAAGCTGATTTGGTGATAATATACTGTATAATTGCTAGTTATTATAGTCGTTTAACCAACTGAAAGAGTCATGAGGCTTCGAAATACTTGTTTACCAATCAAATTCACACCCAGGGAAAACTAATTGCTTGGTAGCTTCCCTGAAAGTATGTCGCCACTCTGAAAGACTGACATATGATCAGGAAGTATTCTGTGTCTGCATTTGATGCATCTTCAAAATCCAGACAGGCTAAATCCAGTTACAGTACTAAAGCTAAATCCACTACTAGTAGATTATATATTAGTTTTCCATAGCAGATAGACAAGTTTCAGAGGATTTAGCAACAGGTCTAACATTTTTACCTGGAACATTTTGCCAAAGGCATTGCAGGCTCAAGTGTCAAAGGTTTTATATTAATGCCTCTGTGGTATTGAGAGAACATACACAACAGCCAGGCAGCTATTTTACTAGCCTAACATCTATCCTCTGTCTATCCCACATCATGATCAGAGCAATGGCCTTGTTGAAAAAGGAGTGCGAATAAGTAAACAAATATAATGGAAAAGGAAAGAGGCTGGGATAGATTTCAGAGATTTGCTTTGCAAGTATATAAGTACTCTAGTGAAAGGGCTAAATGTCTCCCCTGTAAAAATTCTATTTAGTTACTACTTGAGAATAAGACTTCAAGTTCCTACTGAAGCACTTATGCCAAAAGTTCAGGAGGACATTCATGCAGCATTATGCGCCAAGGAGACCAAAATGAAAGAGATTTATGATAGGTCAGCAAATCGCAAATTAGCTCAAATTGTGGAAGGCAGTAGGGTAATGGTGAAAGCATCTAAAAATGAAAACTGGGAATAATATATAATAATAATATATTTATTGAACGGGTTGATATAAAACCCTTTATAAAGTTATACATTGAGTACAAGTATTAAGGCAACAAGGAATAGCAGCTTTAAAGTAAGTAAAGGCACATCAAGGATATGAAGGTAAGCTTAAAAATAAAGAGAAAGAAAAAGAGTAAGAGGAAAAAAAATAGATATGACTTAATCTAACAAGAACATCATACATTCACTACTGAATAAGGCAATTTTAAATGAGAATATGGATATGACTTAAATAAAAAAAGGCAAACACTCAAGGAACATTGCTTCTCACATATCGTTTGAAGGTGCTTGAGGAAGAATTAACAAATTCAATGTCCCTTGAGATTTCATTGGCATCTCTCATTGCACGGTACAGTGGCATGTAGAATGAATAGTTATTTGGCAGATAGGGTACATTAAACAAATTGCTCAGTCTTGTGTTTACCGAAGGTACCCTAAGAGAGAGAAACGGCAATAGAGTTGAGCATTTTATGTAATTGTTCAAGACATAATATAAGAATATAACACCATATTGTTTTCTTCTACATCGAAGACTAGTCAGGTTTAAGTAATTCATTACACTGTCATATTCTCCTTTCATTCTGGGAATAGAAAATTTGATTGAAGCAAACCTTAAAAATTTATGTTGGACCCTCTCCATGGATGATTCATATTTCCCATAAAATGGATTCCACACAATTGAACAGTACTCTAAGATTGATCTGACAAGAGACACATATAATATCCTCAGACAGTGGATGTTTTTAAAATCCTTACATGCACGACAAATAAAACCCAACATTCTATATGCCTTGGATGTTATGGGGATCAGGTGTAATAGTTGAAAAACAGGTTTCTTAGGATTGTACTGGGTAAGAAATATAAAAGGTAATATCATAAGGCAATAATGCTCACTTATGCAGGAATCTTTCACAAGAGGTGCTGTTGAGGGAACCAGCAAGCCTAACATCTACCACAAGAAGTGGTTGGGCTGTCAGAACTCTTCAACAATTGTACCTTTGACAAAAAGGGGAGGCGATGTCGATGTACCAAGGTTGAAATGCCTGTGTGTAGTCAAGTCGGCTACCCAGAATATGATCTGGAAGTGTGAGTGAAAATGAGGGCATGCATTGTAAGTTTTGAATGTCATGATGGTGGTCATAATTAATATATATTGTCGATCATCAAGCAATGCTTACATTTACATGCAAACCTTCATGCCTTCATACATGAATAGAAAAGGACCTTATGCTGATGCTTAGTTAATGGATATGGAATAGAACATTAAGACCAGTAAGATAGAAGTGTTAGAAAAATGAAGAAAGCAATGCCAAAGGTGAGATAGGAATAAGGTTGTTAACAAATATTTTAGTAGTCTGAAAAGGAGGGTTTTGGGGTGGGCCTTAAAGACAGTGACTGAAGGAAGAAATTGCGTTAAGTAATGTTGAGTGAGGGAGATATTTAAAGAAGGGTGGAATATAATGGGCATTTAGGGTGGTATTAAGGAATGTATGATACCTGCTGTTTGAAAATGGAAATTCATTCAATAAGTTGCATGGTATTTGTAGCTAGACCATGAAGGAAGTTCATTGCCTTTTCATGCCAACATTAGGATCAATGACTGATAGGTTACTTGTACCAATGATTGATGTAATATACAGTGGCTTAATCATGAAACTTGATATTTATAGTTGATGAAAATGTGAAATACGTACTGTAATCTCTTACTTTATGCAAGGTGATGCCTGTGATACAACTTCAACAATTCTAATGCCTCGGATGAATATTTTAAAAAATAACTGTAACCCATTTCTCAAAAGTATGAAAATAAAGTAGTTCCTAGTAATTAGAAATGCATAGTCCTTAGTAATTAGAAGTAGTAGACCATTAAGTTTTATCGGCCATCAAACCCTTAAACTAATACCTGCTGGATGAATATTTCATACCACTGTCATAACAGTTCATTCAACTTACTCAGCTGCCACCTTCTTTGCCTCTTCCTTAAGGGAGGTGAAGAAGGAAGTGTATTGTAAAATATTGTCATAGCTGGACCATGAAGGAAGGTCGTTCCCTTTTCATGCCTACATTAAGAGCAATTACCAATAGATTTCTTGTGCCAATAAGTCATATGAGGGTTTTTAAAATAAACTATTAGATCACATTGAACAAACGAAAGTTCTTTCTAAGTGTGAAATTAACTGGCCTACATATTGAAGGCATATTTTTTAACTGCTTCAAAAGTGTCCATCATCATATTGCAGAGATAAGAGAACTTAATGTGCCTTAATTCAAACAATGGTCAAAATTCCATATTCCATTGCATCTTCACCTCTTCTGTCACAGTCTCAAATTTTCCCCCATGCCTGTGCCCTCTTCTCAGTGGTTATCACAAGCCTCTCATCAAGGGAAGTATCTGGAAATGATTATTTTTTAAATGAAATAATGAGACACTAGAAGGCTATTTATCATCAAGGTGAAAGTATGCTCATTTTTCTTAAAATACTTAGTGCTTTTATAATCATCTCTTTATCATGCAAGTGGAAAAATTAACTAATTGAAGAAATGTTTGCAGTCGACATGAAAAAATAATTAAATCACAAAGAAATTTATACTTCTACCATATGATTTCATATTGCCTTAAAATGCAGAAAGGATAAATATTTTACACTGAAATCCTAAAGTGTATTAGTGATCAGAAATTAAAAACTAAGTTTCTCTCTATAGGTTTAAAATAAAACTGAAGTGACATAATGGAATGTCCCTTGTGTCATACACAAACGAAAGTTCTTTCCAATGGTGAAAGTAACTGGCCTACATATTGAAGGCATATGTTTTAGTGCTTCAAAAGTGTCCTTCATCTCATTGCAGAGATAAGAGAACCTGAATATTGACCTGTCAAATAACTCAAGATATAAAACTCAACTTGATGTATTACTCAGGTCCTTTAATTTGCACTACGCTAACCATCAACCAACCAGCAACTCTGCATGCTTGGATAATGTTCTCACTTGTTTTTATCCTCATGAAAATTCTTTTAATGTTTTTAATCCTATAATATCTGACCACAGTGCCGTTGTCTTTAGTATATTGAATATTCTGCCAGTTGAGTACTGTGATCAAATTATTTTAGCGTGGCCAATTAATTAAAGCCCAAAAGAAATGTTTAAAAAATCACTCATTGAAATGGATTGGGTTTCCTTACTCACGGCAGGTAATGGCTCACAAAAATTTACTTTGTTCTTTGATAGAGTTACCTATCTTAGCATGTAACCAAGCATTTCCACAAAAATTGATCAAGCTTAAGCAAACCAGGAATGTAAAGGCAAATTGGTTTACTCCTGACCTTGAGCATATTCGTGGAAAACTGTTGCTTAGTTATCAAGATTCTAAAAATAAGCCAACTCATACTAACATTAAGTTGTACAAGGAACTGAAAAGGGATTATCAAAACAAACTTTCTTGGGCAAAATGCAAAGCTAATGTAGAATTTGTAGACAGCTCCCAAAACAAATCTAAAGCAGCCTGGTCAGTCATCAGGAATATGACTCCTTCAACTAGTGTTACTAAAGATATCCCAATCAAACCCTCTGAATTTAATAATCACTTTGTGCATTCCATTGATAATACTCTTAGAAACATATCCAGTGCCAACCTAGATTTTAAATGCTGCCTCAATAGATCTTCTGCTCCCACTGAAAAATTTCGCTGGAAGTGGGTTACACCATCTGAAATAGTCAAAGCAGTTCCTAAATTTAAGGGATCAAAAAGTAGAGACATCTACGGTCTCTCCAATAACATTATAAAGGCCATTATACAGCAAATCTCCTTTCCATTGTCTGTGGTCATCAACTCTTGCTTCCAGTCAGGACATTTCCCTGATGCTTTAAAATACTCTAAGGTGACACCTATTTATGAGAGGGGTGATAAAAATCACCCTAAGAATTATCGCCTCATCTCTATCATTCCTGTAATAGGAAAAATCATTGAGGCTATATCTAGTGCTCAAATACTCATATATCTGGAAAGAAATAACTTACTCAGTTCACTCAGCCGCATGGTTCTGTTTTCAGTCCATTATTATTTCTACTAATGATTAATGACCTGCCAAGTAACATCTGTAGACTGTCTTCTATATGCTGATGACACTACATTTCTTAGCAAGTGTGAGAATCCTGAGCAGGCACATGAAGAACTATGTGATGTGGAAGAGCAAGCCAGGTATTGGTTCTTGGCTAATAAACTACTAATTAACTCTGCAAAAACACAACATCTTACTTGTCATCTTAGAAATGTTGGTTAAGTTGATAACTCTGTCAAGTTACTTGGATTCAATATTGCTAGTAAACTTACCTGGAACTGTCACATTACTGAAGTCAGCAAAGAACTTTCCAAGTGTTTGTTCCTACTCAGGAGACTGAAAAACTGTGTTTCATAGGAATATGTGAGGCTCACTTACTTTGCCTTCTTTCAAAATCACCTAAACTATGACTTACAGCTCTGGGGACATGAAAGTGGCACAAGAACTTTACTTTTAATACTAAAGAAAGCAGTTAGGATCATCTCAAACTCTGGCCAACAGGACCATTGCCGTCCACTCTTTGTGAGATTGAGTGTAATGACAGTATTTAGCTTGTACATTTATCATTGTTTGACTTATGTAAAAGACAACCTTGATAAATTCAGATTGAGAAACAGTGTGCATGGACATGACACCAGACGTAAAAACACCATAGACATAATGCAATGCTGAGAATCATAACGATGTCACCACAGGATATTCCCTAAAATTTCACAATAAGTATACACACCAAGGAAATAAAGAGCACTGGACGATTTAGGCGCTACACAATGCTTCTACTAGTTCGCTACAGAAGTAAATAATATGGCTAGGATGTGAGAATGCACAAAAACTGTGAGTAGAAATACAGCAGATTTAAAATTAAAATTCAATCTTTGTACTGGCAGTCAAGCATATTCAGTCAACCAATACTACATAATGGTTTGGGTGGAAAAAGAAACTTACCATACGGAAGCATTTTTTGGGTAACAGCTGGCATAGAAATTGGCATTTCGCTGATATGGCAACGATTCAACTAGCCAGTAAATAAACGAATGAATAAAAAATACATTTTTACTTAGATGAATTTTTCTGACAAGTTAATTAAGTTAAGATCACGTTATGTATACGATCTCTCCCAAATAGTGACTTGTACGAAATGGGTTTTTGTACCCAACGAATGTAAAGCTCCAAAACAATTAATCTGAAAAGCTTCCCTACTTTCAACATGAGCGGACATAATTTAGCGTATCTATTTTGGAATATTTCAGACGCACCCGTGCGTACTTCGTCCCGCTAGTTTAATTCAATAGATATATAAATGATCGTGTCTCTTACAAAATGTTAATAGCTAGTTGATTTCCAGTCAAATCAATCCAGCATAGAATTTTTTCCGTTCATGACGCAATATTTACCATAAAACACATATTTTCCATCGACAACAACTATTATACTGGCAAAGTTTGTAGCGGGAACATTTTATGATTGTGCATAAATGAAATACAGCATTAATTTATGCCATATTAATTCAAACGTTAATTCCTACTGCTCCCGTTTGCACCCATGCAAGGCCCACACGATACATCCTTCTTCTGAAATACGTGTTTTGTTATAATTAAGCGCGACTACTCGCGATTATGTGCAGACAAGAACTCAATAAAAGTCAAAGACACGAACCAATGAATTAACGGCAAATAATAACAACGGGAGTGACACATAATACAAATAAATGAACAGGTAGCTTACCTTTCTGTGATTTATTATCCATGTCAAAAGAGGCGGTACCGAACGCTGGCTCTGAAATTTCATTGGCTGAAAACAGTGACGTCATCATTTGCTTCGGCTCTCTTCGCCAAGTTACTGCGTCACTTCGGCAACTCTTTCGAATCGAATTCTGGCGAGTCGAAAGTGCTTACGCGGTCGCATATAAGCGCACTTTCGGCAAGACTTCGAATAGGCGTTCGAATTCGAATTCGTTGCCGAATCCGTTGCCGAAACAGTTTTCGAATTTACAAAATAGCCCCCCAGGACGCCTCGTTCGCTTAACTGGCTAAAGCACGCACTCGGCCGGAAATCAAGGGATCCGGGTTCAAGGCGGATAATTTTTTCTCTGTGGAATTTCGCTCGACTTTAGTAGAAACCTAGGTTGGAATAATAAAAACCATTGCGGAATATTACAAAGTGAATATAGTTACAAACCATTGCCCTGGTGAACGTGTTAGAAATGATGGTAATATTTGATTTCAGCTTTACAATAGGTGCTTTTATTACCGCAAAGGTACATGTTCACACGTGAACAGCTCAACTCTGTCTCTCGTGTATCGTAGTGACATAGCTTATATATATAAAGAAGGTGGTGACGTCATATATTCTTTTGACGGCACCTCTTCAAGGAACACCTCCAGTCCACGCCGCTAGACCGGGTGTCTTGGCCACCATTTGACGATGAAGGCGAAGGGGTTGTCTATCTAACAAACTCGTCGGTCGACCTTTGCTTTCTCAAAATTAGCAGCAAGATCGTGTGGGCACGCCAAAGAAATTCGAGGCAACCGACGAAAGCAAAGACGTACTTAAGCTCGGAAAAAATCGACGAAAATCGAAACCGGCGATAATCGAAATAAACGAAAACCGAATAAGTGCTGTATATACTGTGATGGTCCCTCGATTCGGCTGAAAGGGTTTTTGGGCTGCCGCAATTTTTAAAATGTTCCCTCGCAAATTAGGGAAGGATCTCCGACCCAAACGTTTTTACCATTAGATTTTGCTGACTACGGCGAACCGATGCAGGACTTTGCATACAGAGGGATAGCGGGAATATGTTGAGGGGATGGCAAACAAATAAATGGGGTAGGTAACCCTGCTGTATTCCGTTTCAATGTTTCAATTGACAGAAATTCCGAACTCTGTAGTTTAACGGCCCTTCAGTTGGGCCGAAGTGAGACTCTACGCATAAAGGAATAAAAACCCTCGCTCCATTGCTAGACTACGGAGCAGTAAGAAGAAAAGGGACAAGTGAGGATCGTATGTCGCATCAGTGACTTTCTTACGCTCTCCTTGGGATGATTCCGGCGTCGATTCTTGAAGGGAGTGAGTGGAATGGAGACACGGATGCGACGAGTCCCTTCTCCCATCTGCTGCCAAAGGACGCTGGCCGGGCCAAACTCTGCCCGGAAACCAGCGAACTCCTCCGGGGCTTCCGGTCTCGCGATCTCCGTGGTGATGTCCGCTTGTCTGGCTCTACTTCCCGTGGAAATAAGGCTCGCTGATTCCCCTGTTCCCTTCTGGACGTCACTCCTCCCGTCGACGTTACCGGCGAACTGCCTGCTCTCTCTCTCTCTCTCACATCCGTGAGTTCTGTCTGTTATCACTGTTTTTCTTGTTTTTCTTTCACCTCCGTACGGTTTAAGGTAGATTGAGTGAAGTATCATTTTAGAATGGAAAACAATTTGACTGTCCTGGGACAAAGTCCCTTAGGACATTGAATTAGTTTAAATGCCTTCATGAGGAGTGGAATACAAAAACAAAATATTATGTCTTACAAAAAAAGAAAACAAACAAACTACCTTCAAGTCAGCAGAGAACAATGTAAAATGAGCGAGGTAAATGAAAATGAAAAACAGTCTCAATATCAACAATATAAATAAAATGTTAAAACAAAAATTTACAATATGCACTACCTATTAATAAAAAAAATGAAAAGCAAACAAACAAATATTTTATAAGACAGAAAAACAGCAAATGATTATAGTGAACAAGTAACAATGTCATCTCATATAATTTTGTCTTCTCATATAGAGGAGAGAACCTTTGGGAGACAAAAAGTCAGCCGTACTCCTTTAAAATTGTGAGACGTTCCTAGAAAATTTAATACTATCAGGCAACGAGTTCCATAATTTACAAGATGAGATGCGGAAAGTATTTTCATATTTTGTTGTGCGGTATTTGGGGATTTAGTTTTCATTTTACTTATAAATCATAGAATTTGGTCTCATTTTAAAGAAATATATCTGTTCCTTCTTATGACACCAAAATTCAACCCCTTACCACATTACTTTAGGAGATATTTGCCAAAAAATACCAGCCCTTTCACATGGTAAATGGTACGTGTGTGCACTCCTGAGAGTCATTATTTACAAAATAAGGCATTTCAAACACTTAGATGTTGTAAAAAAATTAACTGCGTGTAGTTTGTATGTTTTCTCAACTATTTTTGAAAATTAATCATATTGTCACCGCAGTAGGTTCCTGAGTATCACAAAGATTCTTACATTTTAAAGAAGTTTCAAACGTACCGTGCGACAAAAATAAGTTAAGTTAAAGACTTATGTAATTATTTTCTTTTAATTACTTACAATTTCTGTCATATAAAAGTATTTTATTGCACCATTAATAATGAAATATTTAATTCATGTGTCCTACAGCTGGTGAAATTAAAAGGTATAATTCGAATATGATCTCTATTATGACTAGGGGGCTATCTCGCTCGGACTGCCTAAAAGGCTTGAGCGAGGTTGGCCATGTGATGGATTTGAAGTGCCTGGGCGAGGGGGAGGTTTTGAGGAACACATTCTGACTCCCGTGGGTCATGCAATAGTTAAAAGAATACCGCTGGCCGACTGCGGTCCAGTGAGTTACATTGCCACTTATATTTCACTTACATTTAAAGTTACAGTGCCTCTTACTATTTACTTACTTTGTCACCTCACGTACAAGAAAAAATACTCCGTCAGTCTCGAGTCAGAAACCCAACAAAACGCGACTGCGTCGCGAAACCCAACAAAAGAAAGTTGCAGAACTCTAGCTGCTCGCAAACCCAAGCTAACGAAACCATGTAATGGTTCGGCACCATTACAATAACACGTATTTATTCGGTCTCAAGAAATTTTTGTGGCCATTTTTTTCATTATGCTCTGCTTCATTTATTCCTTGCAGCTGTTGTGAATTTCATTAATTCTCTAAATTGAAAACGGCATTATTTTGCAGAAAAATGACGCAGAGAATAATGCAAATGATTACATTAAATAGTATTTTACTTCAGCATGTTGTAGTAAAAAGAGATTTGATACTGGCGGATGGCATCAGTATTAGTAAAGAACTACACATGAAAATCGGTTTATTTTTTATTCCAATTTCTATATTGAACTTATGCGCTCGCTTTTTTTTTGGTGAAAATCGTTGTTGATATCCACTTTTTTGAAAATATCTCGGAAGAGAGGGTAAGGCAAAGGGAGGAAGCTTCCCTACATTGTCTTCATTTACACTGACAATCTGTCCGTGAAATCAGGGCATAGGTTATTCAGGTTTTTTTCCATTTCCCTCCACAGTAATTGTATTTGCTCCACTCCAATACTTAAAGAATCTGTCTCGCTAGGGTACAGATACCTATCGTCTGTATACATCCCCCAGACCGATTTGACGAGGGTGGGTCTCCCAGAGGGCAGTTATCATGGCTTCTGCCAGGTTATATATAAGTGCTTCAGTGAGAGCAGACCGTTCAGCCATTTCTAAGTTATAGTTCCTGGGAAAGATATAATGGGTTAGATGAGAAATTTAGTGAGTTTCACTAAATTAGATAAGTGTAGTGCACTTCACAATTTTACCAGTGCCTCGCCGCTTTTGTTTTAGAATAAATGTACCAATTCGTAATCACCCTCAAGACACCAGGGTTGAAATTCGCTATGAAAAAAATCATTTGACTTGACCGGGATGATTTTTTATAGTGAATTTCAACCCTGGTGTATATGCACCCGTGCGAGTGACTTCGTACCACATCATTTTTTACATGCAATGTTTGGAAATTCACCCTCAAGACTTCAATTGAGACTCCAGAGGTGGTTAACAGCGGGTCTATACTGGCTTAGCCGTAGACATTCGCGTCAAGACTATTTCCTATCATCGCTTTCTTAAGCACTTGATAATGTCGCAGGTATTCTCCTGTTACTGACAGATGAATCAATTACTGTAATTTTTGTAGGCAAATTTCCGTTGAAAATTACGGTGATTTTCGAAAACAACCGTAATTTTCCAGCAATTTAAATGTTTTGTAATGGCCGGCCCCGGTGGCGACGGGGTAAAGTCCTTACCTGCTAAACTGAGGGTCGTGGGTTCGAGTCCCGCCTGGGTGGGTTAATCACCACCCAGGCCATGGATGTATGTCAAGTTTTGTTGTCCCGCTCCCTGGAAAACCTCATGAGAGGCTTAGCAGCTTATTGGGATTCCAGGGATATACGGACCAGCCGAATCATCCGGGATGCTAAATAAAAATATTTCATGAAGATTCAATGATAAAAATCATAGTAATGTCTATTACTCCAACTCAAATTACATTCACTAGTCGAGTTTCGAGTGCAGTTAGGTGGTTAGGCCTTGAAGGAGAACCTGTTTAAGGCTACCATCAAAGGATAACATCTTATGTTTACACTTAAACATACATATAGCTCGTGTAGTGAGACCAAGACAATTTCTTAATAACGTAAGTTCGTACCTTAAGAAGGTATAACTTGTTTAAATGCCAGTTTATAGAGTTATTTCAAACTCATTTACATTAATATTTCCTTTACACTCTTTTTCGCGAGAAGCCAAGACTACATTTGTCGATTGTATTTTTACAGGTTTAGAATCAGTGCATGAAGAGGGTGTTAAATTGTAGACTTTTTGTCCTACATGCTAAAAACATCGTTTAAATATCGTTAAATAGGAAAGCCAATAGGAATAGTAAAGGATATTAAATTTATGCCATTAAAATTTATACATTAATTCACTATAAACAAAAACAAAATGAAAAAACTAATACGGCAGCACGCAAATGCGCTTCAATTTGTCATGGTATGAAAAGTATTCGTTCAAACCGTTGTAACGATAGCCTCACAAATATTCCACCAGTAAAAATATTCCACATATGAGTTGTACCAGCCTTAAGTTATAATTAATCCTGTATGAAATATTCATAGACTTGATTTAAGTGAATATGTTTGGAATGTATCAGTATGAAAATTATCTGAAACTGGTAGAATTTTCCAAAAATTTGCCGAAAATAACGGTATTTTTCAGGGATTCGTTAAATTGAAAAAAATACCACGGTAATTAGTGAAATTTCGGAATGACCATCACTTTCGATCCTTCGGCGGTGTATTTTAACGCCACAGTAAACAGTTTATACAACCTAACATCAGTCGTAATATAATAGGAGACTTATTTTGGTCGCTTTGTTTACGTTTCAGCATTGCTGTCCTGCTGTGCGTCGCCGAGCGAGGCACCGTTGCACTTTTCAACCGCAGCATCCAACGGTTCTCACTTGGACTGCTCAAATCTCTTTTCCCCTGAACGGCTTTCTCACATTGGGTCTTTCCGTTCACGGCGGGTTGGCAGCGGCGACTTCCTTCGACATCCGTGCACTCGGGAAAAAAAACTGTGACATCGGAGTGTATCCACTTCACGTCTGTCTCTACTCTTGTCAAAGGGGGAGAGGCGGGGTGGTTGAGAGACTTAGGTGAGCTCTATGGGAGCTTTGCTCTCATGGTAGCCTGACTTGCTTGCGATTTGAGGCTCGACGACACTTAAGCTACCCAAATACCTCTCGTCTCCTCGGCTGCAAACCCTCGCTGAGGAATGGCGGCTTCGGCGAGGGGAAAGGAAAGGAAGGGAAGTTGCATTGAAGAGATTTTGTCCATGAGCAAAGGGACGGCAGAAGTTAGTGGATACCCTGGCGAGGAGAGCTTTTTGGGGTTTTCGAACAGACACTTTCGGGGAGGCCGATAGTCAGGGAAATGAGACGGTTTCATGAGCCACGCGTGGCGCCACTTCCCGGTGTGTCGTAAAATCGTCGCGATTCCTTCGGGTATTTTTAGAATTAAACAAGAATAGGCAGTTAAAAATGCATGAATCGTTGAAGGACGTGAGTCTATTTTAAAGGCACTCAGCTTTTGAACCACTGACGTCCCGTGATGATGGAATGAACGGTATTCTTCCAGCTCGTGATCTCAGTTGTAGCCAGTAATTAGCAAAATGCATTAGTGTATATTAATTAGATTAACAATGTCTCAAATATTTAAAATAATGTTGAGTATATATTTATTTCCCTTTTCTTTCTTTTCTAAATGAACCTTCTGAAGTCAATAAACCCTATTCTCATCTGCTAAGCATGATTAAATAAAGAGATCAACTTCCTTGCCCTATTGACTCTGCGGCAGTTTCCATTGTAAATCGCAATCTCGCGGTAAACTCAAAAATTTTGGAAATAATTCCAATATCACGAATCCAGCCGTTAATGAGGAGTTTGGCTACACAATCCACATTTGAATTGATTCCAGATGAGCTAAGGTAACGCTCAGCCCAATAACACCATGTATAGGCCTATAATGATTCTGAAATACGTTTTTATGATACGTATTTTTATGATTTTAATGAAATACCGTATTTTATGACACGTTTCATGCACGATAACGACATACTATAACTGATAGAGGTGTAAACTGCTGCTTCTATTGGCGTAGAAATGACATTTTCCTTCTGACTGTTCCTGAGATAGCCTGGGAAAGTAGACATTTCATTTTTTTCGGAGAGTGTTTAGAAACATTTTATCGGCCGTATGAAAACATTCAAATCCATACATAATCCAGCGTAAATTTGGAATCTATGATCAACAACTCGCGTTTCTATATTGCATACTGTTACATCTCCTTTTATTGTACTTTTATCTTTCGATGCGTCGCCATCTTGACTACCCATAAGGTCAATGGTAAAACATTAAAATTTTCATTAATTGTTAAAGTATAGAATAATTTTCCAAATAAAAGACTTTCTCAATCGTATTTTGTCTTCCGAATGTAATACATCACAGCATTTCATCAAAACCGTTTGAACGGTTTTCGAGAAAGAATTCAAAACACACATACAGAGATTGCTCGTTACGTTGCACAATTTTCCAGTTGACCGAGTTTCGCTCGACAACAAAATTTGTATTTCAAAATTCCAAATAGTAATTATATTTAGCGAATCATTATCCGAAGGCAAGATAATCCCAATTTTCCCAAAGACTGGAAAATAGCCAATGTCACACCGATATTTAAAAAAGAAGAGAGAAGTGACCCAGGAATTTACCGACCTATATCGTTGACAACACTTTAATGAAAGATCTTCGAACACATTGTCTTTAGCAATATTATGACATTCCTGGATAATAGTAACTTCTTACGTCAGTACGGCTTCCATAAGGCGAGGTCGTGCGAAACACAGCTTACGCTCTTCCTTCATGATGTCCTAAAATCAGGTGAATCGTAGAAGCAAGTCGACTGGATATTCCTTGATCTCAAGAAGGCATTCGACAAGGTTCCTCACAAAAAACTCATATATAAATTGCATTCATGTGTAGTAATTAAAAAAAGTGAATTGGATTAGGGACATTTCACAGTGATCAAAAACAAAGAGTAGTTATTGATGGTTTTAACTCTGATATCGGAAGCTGCACACAAGGCTTAGGCAGCTTGAGATATTCAGAACTGGTGTGTTGCAGAGCGACACAGGTAATATTATCATGACGACTCACTACATTTCTAGGTCTGACAGATGCGATAAAATAAGAGAGATACTCTGCCGAACTGATAGGTACAAAAACTTGTTCTTTCCGCGCACAATATGCGACCACAATAAACTGGGCTCCTCCAAACGCACCCCCATAGGACTTGTTACCATTTCACTGCCAAAACTTTTCCATCTTTACACGACTGGTCACCTACCACCCCCTGCTACACGCCCATGCGGCGGCTCGCGGGGTAGAATGTAGATGTAGATATGGTCGGAGTAATATCTGGTGTTCCTCATGGAAGCGTGATCGACCCTATTTTTTCATTATTTGTATTAATGGCCTAAATTCTCGAGCTAGCAGTAAATTAAGAGTACTTCCAGACGACCGTGAGAGAAGCGAAGACGTGGACTTCGTGGAGTTCTGTCATTGGACCTTAATAACGTTCCTTCGTGGTACCAGGAGTGGGGGTTAGAGATAAATATTAGTAAATGCACAACAGTTCACTTCCTGCGAAAGTCATCTCACAAAATGTGTGTGGAGGAAACATAAAGTCTTCAGATACAGTAAAATATTCTAGAATTACCTTAACTTCTAATTCATAGTGGGAAACACACTTACAAAACATATGCGACACAGCATTAAAGAAACTAGGTTTTAAGCATATAATAGGATTGTCCTGCAGGTCTGCTTGGATATTTTTCTTCGATAACAGCTCCACTGTTTTAGATAAAAATTTACACATTTATTACATATTCACATATACATACTACCCTGAGAGCCGCCGCATATGCATGTGTGTAAGATGTAATGGATAAAGTTTTGGGAGATGAAATCGTAACGTGTATTATGGGAATGTATTTAGTGAAGCTCGGTTTTTATTGTGGTCGCTTATTGTGCGCGGAAATAACGAGTTTGTACCTATCTGTTAGGCAAAGTACTTCTCTCATTTTAACGCTTCAGTCAGACCTAGAAAATTAGTGAGACGTCATGATAATATTCTCCGTGTCGCTCTGAAACACACCAGTTCTGAATATCTCAAGCAACCTAAGTCAAGCCTGCAGCCCCCGAGTCTCTAGGGGCACCCACCTGATAGGTATCCAGAAGTGTTCAAATTTCAAAGAAAATTACGAAAAAATTATTTTTTCCGGGCAATAATCTTTCATCTATGACTTATGTTTCTGAAGCACTATTCAATATTTTAGTTTTCAAATTGTTTGTAAATTCAGGTGTACTGCTAGCGTGCTTTTCGACAAGGTTATTACAGTTTGACTTGAAATTAGGTTGTATCTGAACCCATCAACCATTTATTTGTGAATTGTACTTCCTAAGCATTCTCGTGATCTCATCTTGTTAACAACAGACGGCGCGTCGTATTTGTTGAACACAGACGCCAACATGTCTGAACTTTAACCACTAACGTCGTAGACACTATGACTGATCGACATTATTCGGGAGAAAATGTGTGTCTGGTGAAATACAGGAACGATGAGCAATTCCCGTTCATAGCCTTCATTACTTGGTACCATTAGTTTGCGATCTCGGCGGTCTCTGTAACTTATGTTTACATGCTTGTGTTCTAAGTATTTTGGGGCCACAGGTATTAGACTGAAGTCAGAAATTGGATTGCTTAGTTGATATTTTGGGATGTTTCCGTTGATATCCGCTGTCCATTGAACGGAAAAATGAGTAGCAACCAATGTATACTATGGCGAGAAATGTGTAATTTGAAAACGCGAAATAAATATGTGACACGCAACCTCGGAAGCTTTAAAGGTAAAGAATGGTTTATCCACCTCACTAATATGATATTCCAACTCGGCACTAAAGATTTAGTTCAAGAGCAAGCTGCCGTAGTTTCAAGTAAGGGATTCATTTTATAATTTTATATCATGTTTAATATATATTATCAATTACTTCATGAAATAATTTTAGATCGCTTACTTAGCTTTAAAAGCTATGTCCCAATTTCTTCCGTTTTCATTCTCTTAAAAACTAGACACATCCCGGTGTTGGGACTTTGGCATATGGGTACTCTATCCATGACCCCCTATATTTTTTTGGTAAATTGTCATGTTATCTGAAGCCAAGTTTGGCATCTTCAAGCAACCACTTTATTTCTAAAAATCGGCCTTATATCTCAAACGCCATTTTGGGAGCAAATACCTGACGATTTATGTGTCAATTATGATACCTTGTTGATTTAATATCTCTTTAGGGGGCAGTTTCAGTTTGTTTTTTCTAATCCATATCTATTTGAGCCTTTCACTTCCCTTCGACCACTGAATCATCCGAGGATCGGGTTGGTGTGGTGGCTAGAGTACTCGCCTACCACACGGGCGGCCAGGGTTCTAATCCATGCAGAGGCGGATGTTTTTCAGAGGAAGCCCGATCTCTACTTGAGTGTCTAGTGGAGGGCACTTCAAGTAGAGTACTCCGTCTGTCGGATGAGACGTTAAGCCGCGGTCCCCTTGGCGCCTTTCGTTAAGAGCAGGCTAATGCCGACGCCGGGTTTCTATCCACCCTTCCTCCATTACCTGCCCCCTATGGCGCAAATGACCTTAGCCGTCGGTCGCCTCCCCAAATAACCAATCCTGAATCATCCTTTTCGCCTAGTTTTTTTCATGCAAAGTATAGTAATATTTATTGATATGTTTAGCTATAGCAATCCTTGAAAGTACACTCATCGTTCCGGAGCGATATAGCGAGAAGAACTCCAATATCGGAACAGCTCCGTAATGGGATAAATTGCACTGCTTCGGCACACCACAGGTCCGAAGCGTAGAGATGGGACTGATTTCTCGGCCTGTGAAGTCCGGAGCGTCGCAGCTCCTACAAAACTACACCGACTTGAATGGGAGAGACGCGGGACTACTTTTTCCGGAGGTGTGATTTCTTGGACTGTGTCACGTCACCGAACCATGACGAAGAGATCACCATGACAAAATCATAGGTGCTGAAATCACGGCCTGCGTCTAATTTACAATGGACGCTAACAAATATGACAGAAACGGACGATCAAGTTCAGTTTTCCGCCGTCTTCCCATCATGGAGAAATATATCGCGACTGACGGGAGTATTCATCGCCCAATTTTTACTCTTTTCATGAACGATGTTATAAACGGTTCCGAAGAAGCTATTTATGTTTGCATTTTTTTGATAATAATTGAAATAACCCAAATGACACCGTCTTATTCGCACTAATTGTTTTATTGTGTAGTTAAAAAGTAAGCTGGTTAATCTGTAAATGGAACTTGGTGAAAATTG
This sequence comes from Ceriagrion tenellum, assembly GCA_963169105.1. NCBI lineage: Eukaryota > Metazoa > Arthropoda > Insecta > Odonata > Coenagrionidae > Ceriagrion > Ceriagrion tenellum. The sequence continues at coordinate 17,072,118 of OY720634.1, forward strand.
AACTAAAGCTCCCCTCTGATTGGCTGACATAAACGTGGCGTGACGGAATAGTTAAGACTTCGACAAGATTAGCTCGTCGTTAATTGATGACGCCGTCAGCGTTCGGCTATCGTAATAGCCTTCATTAAATTATAGAGCACCAAAAGTTTTTACCACAAGAGTTATACTGCTGTATCAACCAAGTGTTGTTTACAAAGAAACTGTTAAATTGGTTATTTTTACAAAAAGATGTTGAAATATTATTCAAAACTATAGCTTAAGCCTCTTCAATAAGGTTTCTATTGACCCTGTTCACGGATTCCATAGTATAGTTTATGTAGAGTTGCTCCATATGCATTGTATTCTATTAATTGTAATTAACTGAGATATATACCACTATAGATAAATTGTAACATGTGTGTGATAGGATGATATTTTCATATTGTGTAAGGACACTACTTGTATGCTTAGTTGAGTAGCCCTTTGTATATTTTATTTTGTTATTTTTTCATGTAACTTCCGATAAACGCCATATCCAAGGAATGGCAATCCCATCAAAGGAACTTTCCATCAGGGGTGCCTAATTTCACTCTTTGTTTAATTTGTTATTTTTGCATTTATTGTTGGAGTGGAATAAATATTTATTATTATTAATAACAATCAACAACTTCGCGAATGCTACCGTCCGTTTTCGTCACGTTAGGAAACGTTGCTCGTAATCCCGCCGTAAGAGTGAGAATGGTGAAGAGTTTCTGTGCGAGCGAAGCGACCCTTCTGCTGCAGCTTCTTCTTCTTCTCTGCTCTTGTCTTCATTTATTGCGGCATTTCTCCCGTCGTCACCACTCAAATCATGTCATAGTTTTACCCCTCGTCCATCCCTGCCCATCCCTCATATTTCTCTCCCCAACTCTCAATCCTCACTTGCCCCACGTCCCTGCATATCTCTAACCGCTGTCCTTTTACCAGACTGGTGAATGAGTTGCTCCATAAGCAAATTGTCTTCTTGAAGCCAAAATAAATCAATTTCTACCGCAAAAATAATAAAATACACTGAAAGAATTTTTTTAAAGTTAACATATTGCTGTCATGTAACACTTGAGTCAATCCCTGTATCTTCTCTACTTAATATTTCCAGATGAAATATTTTCTATAATATTCATTTGAGTTGTTTGCTTCCTGATTGGTCGATAGAACTAATTTGATGTATGTATGTGTTTATTCAAGAAGTTTCCTACCGGTTTATCTATTGATAGCAATATTCTTTTAGGCACCAATTTACAGATATCTTTTCTAACATATTTGAAAAATATAGTTTCTATATCATTGTCCATAAATATAAAATCCTCATCCTTGGTAATATTTCTGTTGGTTTTAAATATGTTGCTTTATTTCTCGTGATGCCTACTGTTTTAGCGTGAACATAAAAAATACCACCTTAATAGTACCTTGATATCCTAGGTTACCCGTTGAGTTATTTTTGTTTACCTAAACTGATAACAACAATAATCATTTAACTAGAGTTCTATATACAGGGGTTTATACGTATTATTCACTTCAATTGTTTCTTGTTTGCCTCTTTGTTAATTTTTAATATTTTTTTCAGGTGATTGTTCCGGTTCAAACAGTATAAACAGTCGACCTTCGCAATCTACGGAGAGGCAGCCCTTCTAAGGTAAAGACAACTAAAAATTCCTTCTCAGTGTTCACAGCTCGTTTCGAGGAGTTATTTATGGCGGCGATATTTGACACTATTGGTAGTACCTCATGCTCTGTTGAATACAGGGGAGAGACTACCACAGTCGAAACTTTCAATAATGTGAATAAGAGACGGCCGTAATTAAGTATTCTTACACAGTCAAACAACAAAAACGATCATTTAATTTTGTTAAAATGTTATTTAGTTTAAATTTCGTCTGCCCTGAATGGTGTTGTATATTTTTTCATTCTTCGTAGTCTCTTTTTGACAATAATGCTAACACCCACTAAGAAAAGAAAACCGACCCTGAACCGCATTCACCCTGAAACCGCACAGTTTGTTAACACCTACTTTATGCTGCTGAGAACTAATCGCGTTCTCTTCGTGTGTACGGGAGGTGAGAAATGCGAATCTTAGAGTGTGCGACGATGGCTTAGCATGAATGGATTCTCGATAATCTCCACGATGAAGGTTACAATCGCGCTATTTAACTAACACAACATTTATAAGGCCTAACCTTCTGAATCAGCTGTGTATGTCTGCGTTGGCGAGAGTTTATAATACGTTGACGGAGACTTCTTTAGGTTGACTTTCGATTTCAAAGTGCCTGCTGTTACATTTAGGACGACTGTCTTCGTTTCAACTGTCCTACGCAGCTGAAGTAGAAGATGGAACCCAGTACATTAAGCTGCCGCGCAAGCCTCTGTTACAGTGCTACTGAAAATATTCCTAAGTGGTTATTTCATCAGGTAATCATTGCGTTGCTTGCCGGAATCGCCATGCCGCCCATCGTCTCTTTTGGTATGAAAAAAAATTCCTTATTGCTCGTGAGAATTTTTCATTTTTTTATAACTTGCTTTCTATTTATCCTAATTATACGTGGGTAGCTTCTAAAGTATTTTGAAAGGTCAGGAAAAATAATGCAAGATGAAATTTTGTAGCGATTGCTGTTTGCGTTTGGAGTGAAGTGTGAAATGATGACCGAGGATGTGGAGGTGTGCATTAGTGGATGTTTGTTCAAGTTACTCGGTAATGAGGGAAGGGCTTTGATGAGAGAGTTAAAGGTAAAGATGGGAAGTGACATGCTTCGCGTAACATTACGAGATTCAGTCATTTATTTTCTGTACTCTTCGTCATCGCTATTTGCCGAAAAGTCACTTCTAAACCGATGATTTTCAGCAATGGAAAGCTTTTGAAGGTGTCCTAAGTAAATTTTAATACGTTCTATTTAAGTTTTTTATTTGTTCATTAATGTGTTCTCTCTTTTGTTTGAGTTTTATTTTATCATCGCCATGAGCACACCTGATTTATGCATTTGCAACTTTATATTATTACATCGGTCAAATTTATTGACTAGTGTCGCAAATCTTCACTGAGCAAGGTTAGAAAAAAAATGACTGTAATTATCTGTGTGTTAGCTTCTTGAAGTTTACTAAAATTCGCCGCATAAGATTAAATATCTGCAATCCTACCTTATCGGAATGAATATTCTCTAGAGAAAACGCCTGATTATATAGTGCTTCATATATACACTTATAATTTGTGTCACGTACTTTAAAGAGACTGGTGAATATCAAACGGACGGAAGTAATGAAGAAGTTTAGAGGAGGGTAAAGAGGGAAGGCCGCATCGAACACAAAACAGAATAGAGGGATCGGACGGATTCCCTCGTTTTCCCAATCGGTCCGGTGGGGCGTAATGGGTTTCTGACAAATGTAACTGAAAGAAATAGAAGTCCCAAGAGGAGGGCCAAGGGATAAATACATTAGCCGAGCAAATAAAAATCTGCTTTAGAAGGAACTACTCGGGAGAAAGGGACCTAGCATTTGATCGGGGAGGATTGATGACTGCAGTCAACCAGTTTAAGGATTGAATGACCGATGACGATGACTATAGGGGGCTTGGAAACTTTAATCTTTAAATTAAGATGCATTTTATGGGCTGGTTAGTGTATTGTACTTATTAAACTGCATAATTGATGAAGATGACGTCACGAATGACTCAATTCCTCCAGGGACGCGTCTCATCCTTAACACTGTTAAATTATTTTTCTATTTTTGCATGTCCAGCTCATTGCATATCTGGGCATTTTGTTTTTAACGTTAAACGGAAAGAAAACTGTTTTCAAATATCTTGCTCTCTTAATTAGCGTTGGCCGTGTCTGTTCTGAGGTTCGATCTGAATGTTGCTACTCTAATTACGAGCAGCAGGCTGATTTTCTGGGATCCGGTGGGATTTATTTTACCTGTGGGTTCCGCCAAATTGAGACTGTTATTGGACTTAACTGCTTAACTTTCAAAGAGTTTCATTCCCTCGTTTGGCGAACTTTTGCCAGCAATGAGATGACTACTGGCTCACTCCGAAGAGTCGTTAAGTTGAGCGCCGTAAAAATGTTTGCTTTTTGATGCTTGAAATGAATGCAGCCGCAATCTTCCACTGTGGTCACATTAGTCCTACTAATGGCTCCCTTGCCCTAATTACCCAGTTGTCCTTAATGACGAGCAGCATTATCCCTGAAGTAGATTACAACTGGTATTAAAACTGCATCCGTCCGGAAGAGTAATGTTTGATAAGGCCAATGAGTTTTGATTATTATCTTTGAGGTAAGCAATAATCGCAGTAAAAATCTATCCGGACACTGTCCAAACAAGGTTGAAGTTTTGGAGCCGAATCAAGTCAAACCTTAGGGAATTAATTTATTACGATAAAAAAGGTATATTATATTTATTCATGCCTTTTTTAAATTTAAAATGAACTGTGATTCTAATAAAACTTTGACATTTTTAAGGCCTTTAACCCGGCTAGCATTTTCTGAAATCTTTGCCCGTTGTGAAATCATAATTTTAATGAATACTGAACTGCCTTTTTTTTATGAAAATGCAAGTTTTAGCGAAAGGTTTATTAAGCTAAATGAGAATTACGGGAATCAAAAGGAGAAACAATCCCTAAAAATATCAAGGCCATTGAATCCTACTGGAATGATTTTGATTTTATTTCACAGAGTATACTGATACCGATTGGAAAATAAGCGACATCTTCTCTCCTTTCTTGTCTCTCTTTCCGTTTGAACCTCAACATTTTAAAAGTATGAAGATTAATTCGTTGGATGAAATATCATTCTTTGATTGTGAACAGTAAAATACTGCTCGATATTGATGTTTAACATTATAATTCTTTTCAGTCATTTCTCCACTGTGGAAGACGTTTTTGTGCAAATATGTGTAACAATGTTTAGAATACGACCCTGATAATAGTGTAGGTACTTGACAGTCATAAGTGCAGCCAATTTGTCGTCTTCTCGTCCACTGTCAGTTGGGGGAAAGGAATCAAGTGAACTCATTATTCATGATGGAGACCTTTGTATAAATCATACAATTTTGAAATAACTGCTTACTTTTTCCCCAAGGCCCAATTTAAATGAGCCAAATTAGTACATGTTACTTGTACCTTGGACGTACTCCAATTGACAATTATTTACATTTTTCGCGTTTTGAACAGTACTCCAGCACAGATAGCGTTTATTGAGACGGAAAATGTGAATTTAGTGGAGACCCAATTCCCTGATTGCTCATTTTTTCGGTCACCTACATCTATTGTGAATTACTGTGAGTGCTACGGTTCCAGATGGTAGAATGCATTAGGTTATCTGTGAAAACAATGAATCATGAATATATATTATGGATTGTGATCTCGTCGCCAAAAACTGTTGTCTAGAATTCCATAAACAAACAACTTTTTGGAAATTGGTGCCGCCTAGCGATGAAAGACGGAAGTTCAAATGTAAATACAGTCGACTGATTGTATATAAACACGTCACTGGTTTTACCATGAATATTCATGGGTTTTACTTACAATTAATCATTATGCAGTGGATAAAAAATGTATTACTACACGCGAGACGTAATTATACACTTTTTTAATATCGTCCGGTCTACAGATATATTTAATTCCTCTCCAAATTTAATTACACAAATGCACAATTAACTTCTTAGCACTTCGTGAATATCGCTATACGGAAATTTAATAATAATGCGAGGTGACTTCATGACTATTCCCAATGGCCATCACTGCAGTGTAGGTAAAAAGGAATGCACTTACCGCCGCCATGAACAGATTCTTATTTTTCAATACACATCTCCTATTTTGGGTCCTCGTAGACGCATATCCTGTTTTGCATCCTGGTACGTAGCAAGTTCTGTTTAAACAAGGCATTCTAAATTCTTTATTTAAGCCGAACGGGCTTAATGCATTCCAATTATAATCGGATTCTGGCAAACATCGTCGTCGGCACACGATGGACGTTTCATAAACCTCTTACACATTTTCTGTAATAGATATTGCTCTCTAGGATTTACAAAGTAACTTTTAGATCACAAAAATAGCAAGATATTATTCAAAGCATCAAGTAAATCATATCTCCTCGATCGTTATTGAATATTCACCACAGTCTCACGTTAGCAACAATTAACTACGTCTATTTACAATGACAACTGAAAAGACTCAAATCGAAGTGGCGCCAAGGACTGGGTGAACTAAAAGTGGAAATTTAGGCGACACGTTGCCTAGGCAACAATTCCAAACATCCGAATCCATAAAATATATTCATGCAATAAACAATGAAAACCGTGGTGGACTCTCGAGACTGAGGAGATTTTAAGCTGGGCTGGAGTGATTGTCTAAGGCGAAAATTTAGCCAAATAGTTCGCTTTTTTTATGAATCACTCACGAAGACTTGGAAGTGCGAAGGGATCGCGAGGAAGCGCTTTCGGCGTATGGAGGAGTGTGGGCGTAGTAGTGCGAATGGTAGAGTGAGAAGGGGAAGGAGTTGGTGTTGAAAATGGGAGCGTTGGGGTGGGGGTTTCGTCCGTATGCGTGTGTGTGACACGGGGGGAGTGGTTTAAAGGAGGGAGGGTGGGTGGAATCCACTCCCCCTTTTGGCGTCACCCCTCGTGACCGGCCTCGAATATCTCTCACTCGGCGGAAAGATTAATAGCGATGGCGAAAAATGCTCGCTGCCCCTGACACCTCTCAATTCTTCCGGGGGGGAGTCCCACTCTCGGAGTGCCCTCGTCTTCTTTTTCTCGCGCTCGCCTGTCCGTGACATCGCTCTCTTCTTCACTTCCCTACCTCACCCCTCTCGACCCTCCCAACGCATCCCCCGTCTCCTCCTCATCTACTCCTTTTTTTCCTCCCTTCCAGAGCTCTCTTCTATTTTGATATTCCTCCGCTTTCATTTTTCCCCTATCAAACCCCTCCCCCCTCTCTCTCTCTCTCTATTACTGTGGAATACGGTTCATATTTAACACCAGAAGGACCGAACCCGTCATTTTGACGGTTGACCTCTACCTACTAGATCATATTTCCTATACTTCTTTTTGTATCAAATCAATTTCTTCCGACTTTTAATGATATTTTATGATACCTATCCTGCTTGAAAATAAATTATTTTTTTTCCTATGGAAATGAAATTATAATACCATTTACCTTAAAGGTCCACTGCCCGTCGAAATGAATGGTTGAGTGTTTTCCTTTATTTTTGTGGTTCCTCGTACTTATTTCTTCATGGCATCACTAGTCATCGTCACTTCTGGATATTTCAATGTTTTAGTTTGTTAAAGAAGGGATTTTATACTTCTCAAAATATTTTGATTGAAAAGAAGCCCCACATCTGCCATAGCATTTAGGAACTATCTGCCATACCGATTAGGAACGTAATTTGAAAAAGGCACACTTTTTTCTGAATTTTTTTTGCTTAATAAATTGTTGTAGTAGTACTCAATTGTGTTTATAAATAAATAAAAGTGCAATAATTTAATGCTTTTATCAATGGATTTGACCAAAAAAAGAGGTAATAGTTAAAATTCTTCATACCCGTCAAAATGACGGGTCTTAATCTCATAATCTTTTGGTGCCTACAAAATCACTCCAGTGTTTTCGAAAATTTTTTAACAGAAAAAATTAACAAAATAGAAGGAAAGCAGCACGCTTCGTTAACAACTACTACGAACGAACATATAGTGTTACACAACTGTTAGAGGTATTAGGGTGGGAGCCCTTTGAGACTCGGAGGCTACACGCTAGGCTTAGGTTGCTTGATAAATTCAGAACTGATATTTTTCTGAGCGACTTAGAGAATATTATCATGACTTCTCACTACATCTTTAGGTCTGACATATGTGATAAAATAAGAGAAATACACTGCCGAACAGATAGGTACAAAAACTCGTTCTTTCCGCGCACAATAAGCGACCACAATAAAAACTGAGCTCCTCCAAGTACACTCCCATAGGACATGTCACCATTTCACCTCCAAAACTTTTACATTTTTACACGGCTGGTGACCTACCACCCTCTACCACACGCCAAATGGGGTGGCTCGCGGGGTATTATGTAGATGTAAATTATCCCACTATTCTGGATGGCGGCGAGGTCACGTCGCTCTTCTTCTGGAGGTCGTTGGATCGAGTCCCGTCTGAGTGGAATTTTCCCTCGCTTAAGGCGTAGTAGTAAATGAGTGGTGAAACTTAGCTGCATTTAAGGCCACAAACAAAAACAACCTATCTAAGGTATAAGTTTCAACATATCTAGAATGACTTCCGGCGTTCCGCAGATAATTGTGAACTTCGTGAATTGTAATCTTCTTTACATATTTATACCATCGACATTTATTCCGGAGATGACATCTAAACTAGATTGTTTGCTGACCAAGCGGAAATTTATCAGATACATCCCATTTGGAAGTTCTCTCATCGGACACTAAAAACGTAAATTTGTGTACAGAGTGGGGTTTCTACATAATTTTCATAAATGTAAATTTTTGTTAAAATAATGTTTTTATTACTACTTGAAATGAACAAAGTAAAAATGCTTTAGATTTGTACATGTTCAGAGACGTATCTTCCAATGTTTCCTTTTTCATCTCATCGTACACCCTACCTTTCGCCGTTCCGTCCATGTAACAGGTTCTTTCTCCCCTTCCCGCTCACCTTACATCTAATGTTCCTCTATTTACGGCTTTGAGCTAACCATCGCCTCTCATCCAGCCTCCATTACATTACTTATTGATTTTAATTAAGTGCAATAAATTAATTATGCAGCACGGAGGTTTTTACGATCAATATTACATTTTTCATTTAGAAGATTTAAATTTAAAGAAGGTAAATGAAGTCCAATATCTAAATATCACCATAACTTCAGATATAGCGTGTAGTAAACACATACGATACATAAACGATGCAATGTAGTGCTGCTTTAACCTAGAATTGGTTGAAGAAACTGATGTCATTCAAGCAAAGGCTAGGAAGGCTCTCCAATGATAAGTGAAAGTGAAAGTATTTCGCTCTGGTTAGGCCTCGCCTCGAATAAACAGCGAGTATTTGAGGCCTTGCGCAGAAAGACATAATTTGAGGGGCAACATTCAAATTATATCCACATGCTTCATTAAAACTGCTATGAGTAATCGGCGAGTTAGGCTAGATTGAGAAAAGTATAAGTTTTTTGAGCCAGTAGAGACTTGGAGACTACACGCTGTCCTTAAATTACTTGAAACTTGTAGATGAGGCGAGTATTGTCATGATACAGAGGATATTATTTGATTTCGACCTGTGTATCTAGAACTGATGGGATTGGCAGAGCATGGAAGATACGCTACCGAACTGATGGTTAAAAAGTTTCTTCATTCCACTCACTGTAAGGGACTGGCGCATATGCAGCGTAAGACTAATACACGAAGTACACCTTTGTCCTCTTCATCTCCTTTATTCGATTGCCGAACTCTATCATGGCCTATGTCTCACTACTCTCGTCAAACTCTGTGCGACAGGATGTTACGTAGATCTGTAAAATTCTAATTTCGATCACGATAAACGCCAATTCTCATTTTGTTTTTTTTTTATCTTCTCCTTCTCCTGTCCCCACGTTGGTTCAAGCGATTATAAATACAGATTTGTGTGAAAGTTTGCGTGCGAGTCCTCAACAAAGATTTCTGTAGGTTATTGTGAAATTGATTGCATCGTAAGTACCGGTTAAGTTTTTTAGAAATTCAACGACATTTTAACTCTTATCCTTATGGCATATGGCGTGTCTCGCAATGATTCGATTACACGTGCACAGATTGTCTTATAGTCGTGAAATAATGCATATCATATTGGTATAGTTTTTGCTAGTAAATATTAGGGAACTAAACCGTGTACGACGTTCGAAAACATTGTTAGCGAAATTTCGGATACTGCGCCAAACTCTCTGGCCTAACAAGTTTTAATTTATGGTAAAATTGAGCATAATTCGTGTGTTTCTTTAATTAATGCCTATGCATCATTATGTGTGCTGAATTTATTTGTAGTCCAAGAATTTGCATTTTTACTAAAATATATGATTCTTGAAATGTGTACCGAATGACTCCCGGCTACGGCTCCAGCCTCCTTGACGGCGCTCCCTCTCCTGTTTCCACGCTTTGAGATCCTCTTCGCTTTACTTCTTGGCAACCTAGTTGAAGCCTTCTCTTGTGACGACGTGCAGTGTCGACAGTTTTTAATTTCCAAACCTCCCTCTCGTCGTAACTCATTTTTTAAGATGAAAGGCTCTGGACTTAGGCCAAATGTACAGATCAAAGAGTGGCGATTACTCCTGCCGTTGCACTGTACTCATGCTGAGTCCGAATCCCCCAGAGTTTGACTGGAAATAATTTCATCTCTCACGTGGAAATTATTTCCCTGTTTTATTGGAAATGCAATTGAATTGAATGCGTAATTTCGTGTTGGCATCTCTCAAACTTGTGATTGTGAGATCTCTCTCTCTTCCAAAATGTCTGTTTGATAAGTTGTTTGTGGCTTACATACGTACATACATACATACCAATCACGCCGTTCCCTTCTGAGGTAGTCACAGTCACCAAGTTTCACTCATAAATACATATTTGTACCCACAACTCTGCTTTAATAATTTCCTCCATACTGACCAATCCTTGCAAACCTCTTTTGCCTCATTTACCCCCATACACTGCTTCATACACGCCCTCATGTTTTTATGACTCCTAATATTCCTCCTCCTAAGAATTTCCTCAACCACAGTCAACCACAACTTTCTCGGCCTACCTCTACCTCTCGCACCATTCATTTCACTCTTATATATCTGTTTCGTTATTCGGCTCTCATCCATTCTCTCAAAATATGGCCAAACCAACGAAGCACACTCCTTTCATATATGTCTATTACTGGAGTATCTGACCCACATTCTTTTATTATCCACTCATTCCTGACTCTATCCATCCTACTTTTGCCACAAACACTCCTCAAATAGCTCATGCCCACCGTGTTTTGTCTACTCTTATGTCTATCCTGACCAAAATTAATCAGGACATAGCTGTATTTTCAGTATATTCCGAGGAACTTTAAGTGGGAATACCTTTCTTTGTGATCAATGTGCGTAAAACACACCTTAACCCCTTCCAATTCTTAAATTTTTGCTCATTGCCTCATGAGTTAGCTGAGCATTGTTGTAGTAACCTAAAGCTTGTGTGCATTCATAAATTATAATCCGTTTAATTTGAAAATTTTCCCGGCATACGCAAATGAAATAGGCTATTCAGGTTTTCAACTGGGTTATTTCTTTTGAAACATGACTTCTATGGAAGTGATAACCCAGTTGTAAACCCGAATTGCCTATGCTTATATAATTTAAATCTTTATATTAATATAGGCAAATAGAAAGTGAAAAATAAATCTCATAATTCACCGTTTGTCTTTTCCACACACATATCATATTTTATTGTATTGTCATCTTTATATAAAGTGTTGAATCAAGAAATGGCCGAGTGGACTTTTGATGAGTACAAAATGGCGTATTTATTTAAACTACTCACATTGATGTCTAGCTCCACGCATGAAATAATATCTTCTGCTATCAAAATCCAATTCTAACGACGAACCCGACGACGACAGAACAACGATGCCCACGCTAATGCAGTTTTCCGACCTTGTTATTTTTATTCTCGGCCGATGTTTTTGTCATGTCAAAAATTTATCATTAATTTTATTCCTCTTCATAGTGAAAAGGTAACTTGGTCTGATTCCATACTTTATTCCATACATTTTCTCTCACCGACCCAGGATTCGGCTCATCGTGCCATTTTCAAGGTATATATTTTAGAATAGAATACAATAGAATAGGTTTAATTATACTCTAGGTTTCCCCATAAGAGCAAAAAATAGAAAATACATATAAAATTCTGCTTTGAGCAAAAAATAACACAAAAATATATACACCTGGCCAACATCTCACAGTGATGAAAAAAAAGAATTCACAGTTACAGATTATCAACACTGAAAACAATGGAAAATATAATATATTACAAAGGAAAATATAATATCAATCACAAAGAGATGACAATAAACAATAATTTCTCCGATCACTTTGGAAACATGTAAATCTATAACAGGTTAAATATTTCTAATATTGGCATATATGCTGCTTATGGTATTTATTAAAAAGTGTTTCCTTAAGAACAGACAGCGAGGAAGAATTTTTTATGGATAATGGCAAGGAATTCCAGAGATTAGAACCAGGGATGAGAAATGATTTAAGGTAAGTATTTGTCCGAAGTATGGGGCGTAAGAGGTAGGGGGGGGGTTCAGTTTTAGCGGTTCTAAGGACAGAGACTGATTTGGATTTGAACATGGAAAAGAGATAAACTGGATATTTATTGCAGAAAAGAGTGAAGAGAAATGACCCGAGTAAATATTACCTCCGATAAGATGTTTTAAGCCTTGACAAGTTGTGAAGGTGGTGGGAGATATGCTCGTCTGTACGAAGGCCAAGGAAAAATCTTGCGCAAGGATTTAAGAGCCGCTGAAGCTTTTCTTCTAATTCCAATGGAGGATCATTATAGACCATATTTTACGGAGGTTCACCTCTTATAAATATTTCTGAGATATGGTGGATGAGGTTTAGCTGACTAGAAAGACGTCATTGACTGTGGGGTGAAGGGGAAGGGGGCACAGGCCATGGAAGGTTTTTGATTCAACGGATTATAGGGGGGGGGGGGAAGATGATTCATGTTGACGTTTGAGACTTACGGGTGGGAGGTAGGTTTATGCGCAGGAGAGGTTTATGGGATGGGAGCATGTGGTAACTACAGAGCTTAAAATCAGCGGGGCAATTTACAATTTCAAACTGTTCCGTGAAATCTAGTTTTCCTCCCTTGTCCATAATATGTAAAGTTTGAAAATATTCAAACATAGCGGGAGAATTATTTTGAAGAAATTTCCATGAGAAAAATTCGGCCTGGACCGGGAATCAAACCACGGATCTTTGGTCTGCCGGACCAATGCGCAGACCACTACGCTATCCAGGCTTCCAAATTCCCATGGCAATTTCAAAGATGTTGTTGGACCGTAAGGGCCTAAGATCTAGTTGCCTTGTATCCACCATAATTGCCATGAGAAAATTGAGCCTAGATAGCGTAGTAGTCTGCTCATTTGTCCGTCAATCCAAAGGTCTGTGGTTCGATTCCCGGTCCAGGTCGAATGTTTCTCATGGCAATTTCTTCAAAAAAATTCACCCGCCATGCTTGAATATTTTCAAATGCCTAAGCACGGCATTCGTGCTGGTGAAGGATACTGTCTCTTGTTTGTGGCTTCTCTGAAGCCCTCCTCTCCTTTGCGTTGCCATCTTTGATAGACCGCAAAGGTCTAAGGTCTAGTTGCCTTTTATCCACCAAAATTGCCACGGGAATTAGGAAGCCTGGATAGCGTAGTAGTCTGCGCATTTGTCCGTCAAACCAAAGGTCCGTGGTTAGATTCCCGCTCCAGGCCGAATTTTTCTCATGTAAAGTTTGTGGATCAAAATTGCACGAGTAGTTTTTTCGTCGTATAATTGTGTTGAAATTCCAGAGGAATTGTCACGGCTTGAAAAAACAACGTCTCTGTTCTTCTATTCTGGTTTCTGAAGATCCTCCCAGTCTGGCTGATGTACTTTGATGCAAAATCGTCGCACTTTAACTCGCAAACGCCGATTTGTTTGGAAACTCAGTATTTGTCCTAGGTGTCGAAAAGAATGTTGCCTTCTGCCGTTGGGGTGTAAAATGCCACTCTGAATTTGTCATTTGATATTATTTTCATAATTTAAAAGAGATGTTAGAATTGAAAGGTAGCTTGCGCTAGTGTAATGTTTTTTCCATGTTTTGAGTTGAAGGTCTTTTTCTGGAGGAAGATTCTAGACAATTTTACTCCTTGATATACGTTCAATTTGAGTAATGAAGAAAGTCCCTTTAAGTTTTGTTTCATATTCATCAATGTATGTTGATAAAATGCAAAGTCTTTTATTTTCGATTTCAAAAATTTATTTTCGAACCCAACTTAGTAGATTCACAGCAGAAAGGAGAAGTTATCATATAATTACGAATACATGTTTGCTTGTGAATAAGGATTACGGACTCAAAAATTTTCCCAGGTTTTTTAACCAATTGAACCAGCGTTGTTGCACAAAATGTCTCTGCCGTTTACTCAATCGTGATAGTACCACACTTAATGATTGTACAAGTATGGAAAGCTATAAGCTTTAGGAAAATCAGCCTGTGCATGCGTCCTGAAACAATGGTATAGATAGTTCAGCTATAAATATTTTATGTACTCATTGTCTGAAGAAGTTGTCCTTAGATACAGTTCTATATGTTTTGTGTATTATTAAAATTCCAATGGAAAACAGTTTGAAATTGAATATTAGATCAATTGTTCGTACATTCAATGCCTATAAAATAAGAGAATGTTAAGAATTCCTAATTCATTTGTCACGTAGTCTAAAGTAATGGGGCTAGATCACTGGATCTCAAATATTGTGATGAAATAGATACCACAACTGATGGAGTAGTACTGACTGCGTTTCATAGAACATTGACGTCGTTGAGTCGGTGGAAAAGTATTCTGAGGATAGGCTTGCGCTTTGGAGTGATTTCGCACGGTTGCAGCTGGGTGGTCGTGGGAAAGTATTTGACGGAGAATTTCAGGCAATAATAACAAATGCTAACAAACAAAAGTGAAATCATTCAATAACAAATGGTTTTAGGCTTGACTCTGTAGATCTCTTGCATAGTAACGGATTTAGGCTTGACTTAAAGACATCTTTTGAAAAATTCGAGAACATTAGCAAAAACAGCAATACAGACAATACATGGAAAGAGTTCCTCCAAATTACACGGTCACTTGTCAACAGATATATACCTCATAAGTATAAGAGCGAGAATAGGGAACCAAGGTGGTACAACGCGGAGGTTAGAAAATGTTTAAAACGCCGAGTTAGCCATGCGAAACTAAGAAAAATGAAGAAAAATGTAGCTAATAGCGACCTAAAAAATACCATCGAGCATTATAAAATTTGTAAATCAGCCGCAAAAACAGCCCTTAGAAAAGCGTTTAGCGAATTCAAGAGAAAAGTACTTGGAGAACAACTAGAGGGAAATCCGAAAGCATTTTGGTCATATGTTAGGGAAGTACAGGGAACTAAAAAGTCAACGGTTAATTCCTTGAAAAACGATAGAGGCGAAATAGTAACTTCCAGTTTAGATAAGGCAAATTGTTTGAATTACTTTTTTCAGAGTGTTTTTAATCAACCTATGCATAGTTTCCGCGAAACCATACCAGACCGATTTCAACAACCAATGCCCCCAATCGATATATCTTGTAGCGGAATCGTATCCTTACTAAGTAACATTAGCCCGAACAAGTCCTCAGGTCCTGATGAAATTCCAGCTCGTGTTTATAAAGAATTAGCTCTCGAAATGGCTCCGTATCTTAAAGTAATATTTAACAAATCCCTCGAAGAACACGCGGTTCCCAAAGACTGGAAGATAGCAAACGTGACCCCAATTTATAAAAGCGGAGATAGGGAACAGCCATGTAATTATAGACCAATATCATTAACGTCACTATCATGTAAAATTATAGAGCATATAATAGTTACATCAATAATGGGACACCTCGACAGCCAGGATTTATTAACAACAAACCAGCATGGGTTCAGAAAAGGACGGTCTTGCGAAACTCAATTAGGTCTTTTTGTTCACGATATTTTAGTTTCCGGAGAAGGTAACGTACAGGTAGATGCAGCGTTTCTTGACTTTAGAAAAGCTTTTGACAAGGTTCCCCACTGTAAGTTACTCGCGAAGTTAGCATCATACGGAATAGACAGTAATATAGTAGGCTGGGTAGGAGATTTCTTACATGAACGCGTTCAAAGGGTGGTATTAGATGGTGTCAGCTCAGGCGAAGTAAAAGTTACATCGGGTGTTCCCCAGGGAAGCGTGATAGGCCCAATTTTATTTCTTCTGTACGTAAACGACTTGAATAGTGTAGTAAAAAATAGCAAGCTCCGTCTTTTTGCCGATGATGCAGTAGTGTATAAAGAAATTAGAAATGAAGAGGACAGACAGTGTTTAGCTAAGGATTTAGATGCGATTGATGATTGGTGTGATAGATGGCAGCTAGAATTAAATTTGAAGAAATGCGCGATTATGAATTTTTGGAAAAAGAATGGCCTTCCCCGGAATAATTATAGCATCAAAGAAAACAAAATATGTAACGTAGAATCAATTAAATACTTAGGCGTCACCATCAGTGAAGACATGTCATGGGGGAAACACATCAGGGAAATAACTAGTGTAGCAAACCGTAGATTAGGATTCGTAAAAAGGGTTCTAGGCAAATGCGATGAGAGAGTCCGAGAAAGAAGCTATTTTACACTTGTCAGGCCTCATTTAGAATATGCCGCTAGTATATGGGATCCGTACGAGGAAGGTATGATAAAAGAGTTAGAGCGCGTGCAAAGGAGATCTGCTAGGTTTGTTAAATGCCGTTATGATAATTGTATTAGTGTTACGAGTTTAATAGAAGAACTAGGATGGGAATTATTATCAGAACGCAGGTTAAAATTTAGGTTAAACCTTTTAAGTAAATTCGAAACCGATTTGTTCACAGATGACGTTAGATATATATTAAGAACCCCTGCGTATTATGCTAGGTTTGACCATATTAACAAAATTAGAGAGATAGATTGTCGTACCGATAGATTTAAAATGTCATTTTTCCCGCGTACCATAAGAGAGAACAATAGGCAACGTAGCAAAAGGGATAGGTAGGTGAAACATAGTTAGAATAGTCTGTAGTGCATGATGCATGTAATAACTACCAATAATCCCTTCCTTATTATGTAGATTTTAACCTGTACTATACCGTAGTAACTAATATTCTATTGTAATAACTACTGCAATTACTTTCAATAACTAATAATCTACTGTAGTAACTAATAAACTATGACCCTATTTTCTAGCATGTCTACATTATATATCCTACTTACATGGCAATAGTGCATGTTTGGTGATCTTCACCCCCTGCCACACACCCTCGTGGTGGCTCGCAGGGTATTACGTAGATGTAGATGTAGATGTAGTAACGAGATAACACCGTCCTACTTTTAGGTGTAGAACAGCAAACGCATCTAAATATATATGCCTCTTGAAAGGTGGAGAGGAAGAAAATTGAGATTAGGGAGTAAATTAGGAAGGGGTGTGCGAGGATTAAGATGCGGGCAAAAGTTAAACGAAGATAACAAGCTCTATGATAATTTTTGTGTGAGAAAGTTTAGGGTGACGCGAACAATACAACCTCCCTCTTTGCCTTTATAGAAATGGCTACGCGAACTCAGTTTCTAGGCGTGGTGATACGGATGAGCTTCTATAGATGGCAAGCAAGTTCCCATGTACCTTCTCCACTGATGGAAACATGGTGCGGGCACACATATTTGTCAAAATACACATGTCACTATGGAAACTGTATAGTAACAGGTCCGCCTGCTTCAAAAAATGTTTTACTACACAAATAAATCTTTGAAATTAAAACTTTTCGTGTAGTTTATCACAAATATATATGTTGTATACATTGAAGATAAGAAACGCAATAGTTTCGATAATATTAATCACTTTTTCGTTACATTTTTGCTATTCCGCCCATGTCTTAGCCAGTTTATTTAGGCTTTTCAACTTGTGTGATGTGTTACTGGAGAATGCGTTTTCTCGGACAAGAAAAACCTCAATAACTTAAGTAGGTAAAGGCGGTATTAGAAATGAGGGATATACTTTGCAAAATGGAAATTTTGTTTCTCGGAGGGGATTCTCTCTAAGAGTTCTAGGAAATTTTTGGGACTGGGTAATTTCAAAATCTAGTACGGAGGAAGCTCTAGGCCAAAATAAATACCTTTTCCCTTCTAACGTGTCGTACAGAGGTCTCTCCGGGCACACCCCTTTCCCTCCCGTTTGACGTCCGCCTTCCTCGCCGAAACCTCACATACACATCTACATTCTACCCCGCGAGCCGCCGACTGGGCGTGTGGCAGGAGGTGGTAGGTCACCAGCCGTGTAAATATGTAAAATTTTTCGACTTTAAATGGTGACATGTGCTATGGATGCATGGAAATGTGTAGAAATTCTTAGGTAATTATCTTTTTTAAAATTATATTGATGTCGATGTGTCGGAATGTGATTGTTGTACCCTCACATTTTTCTTTGTATGTAGCCCTGATGATGGAATTCTTTAAATTCCGAAACGTTGGCAAAGGATGATTGTTTGAATCACTAACACTGACCTATACTTGATATTTTGAATGGGATTTATAAAGGAAGAGGTCGATAGCAGAATACTGCATTTTTTTTACGTCATCCCTTCTTGGGTTCATCCCCCTCATCCAACAAACACCACGCTCTCTTCTCCTGCGCTCTCCTTCTTCTGCTCCTCCTGACTATCCTTCTCACTCTCATTTCCCTCCCTCGCACCTTCCTCCTCTCTTATGAAACGGACAACCCTTCTCCCCATGTGATCTCCCTCCTCGCCCTTCCGCCACCTATTCCAATAAATCCCACTCTCAAGATGACGCCGGCCTCTGCGCTCCTCCATCCTCCCGCCCTCCGCTTATATCTCTCCAACTCATACCTCCTCCGTGTTTTTATGTTTTCCAAGGGATCCTATTTTTTTTCTCGCGTATTTTTTTTCCTCAGTCGGCTCGTAACCCTTGAGAGAGTGTGTGTGTGGATTCCCGAGGCGACGGCAGAGAGAGAGAGAGATATGATTAACCGTCTGTCGCCCTTTCGCTCCTCACAACCTTATGTTTCCCTCTCCCTCTCTCTCCACGTCCTTTTTTTCATCCAATTTTCGATGAATATTTCGCCCGCAGCCCTCGCCTGCTAAACTCCTATTTATTTACGGCCCCAATGGATCCGAAATGAAATATTGGGATCATGTATTAAACTGGGTCATTCGGACGCCTCGTGGACGCATAAAATTGCGCAGACGCTCTCGGAGATTTGCGGTCGAGTTTCCACATTGCTTAAGAATATGGACGGAGTAAGCTTAGGACTATTATCCAACAAAATATTTGGCCCGTAGAGTCAGAAAGCTTATTTATTTTCAAAAACTTCGGTACCCTTTGCCATTACTGTGACGGTAAAACTCTACCAAATCTAAGGAAGAGAACGCGGCTTGATACCTTATATCAAGATTTTATCGTTCATTTTCTGGCAGTTTCGACTCTGAAAACTAAATTTTAATTTTTTGATACCCTTTGCGTTCACAATGACGGTAAAACTTTTTAACATCCATCAAATCTAGGGTCAAATGGCAGAATCCCTCCCAATGGTATTTTATCGCTCATTTCCCACCAATTTTGACGCAAAAGTTATCGGTAAACGACTTTCTCTTTTTTCGCTCAATCACGTAGGTTCATTTTTTTTATTTTCTGTGGGGTAGGTTCTGCACATTACTTGATCCTTCATAGTACTCTTCTTTGGTAGTAATTCTCAGAGGTACCTAGATAAAAATGTTTTCACCGAAAAGTATGGGAAATAATTTTCCGCATTTTTGCCCTCAGGAATCGGCCTATCACTCTCGCTTTGGCCAATTTTGAAGAATTTGGTCATTTAATCCCAACCACGTGTTTGACTCGTCTCCGTGGAAGGGTCTGCCATGGTGCTTAAATTTAATGACAGGCCGAGGTCCACTGGGAAAACCTCTTGGTCAGCCAGTGGGTAGCAAACCGCACTTACGAGTGATTGGTCGGTCTCAAACCTCGCCCGCCCTCCTCGGCAGCCTCGTACCTTCTTCCCCGTGTGCTACCCGGGAATGCATCTCACATACTTCTCGTGGAGAATTTTACGCACCCGTACGTACGTAAGCTAGTCGGTAATTGAGATTCTCAATCTCAAAAATGAACCTGCAGCCCTGGGATAAAAATGAGCCAGTCATAAAAAAATAGATTTGGTAAATGATATTTGTATTACTCTATAAAATGTTGTAAAAAATGAAACATGAAGTATAAAATACATTAAACGGTAATCAAATTTTATGTTAGTGTAAATAAACTGTACCAGTGGCCAAAACTGTCGTAGCATTAAATAAATTGTCGCTTTGTACATTCCAGACAGTTATATTATCACCGACCATTGTTCTTTGGTCTCCATGGTTTTACTGTGATGATGACAGTATGCGTCGAAACCATTTTTGGCTGTAAAAAATAAACTGGAATCTACAAAATCAGTATTTATTTTACGTGTCATGTTTCCACAAAGATAAACTTGAAAACTCGACTTGTGTCAGTAGTAGCAGTTTAAATGGCAGAAGTTCCAGAGGTGGAGACTTGACTGCGGCTCAAAGCTTGGAGGATTGGTAAATGCTAAGCCGCTTTTCCTCTGAGGACAGCTACTATTCAAAGATACGTTTTAGAGTGAGGTGAGTGAGGTTCCATTTATAATTTCGGATGGGGTTTTGTTACAAAGATTAAATTTACTGACAGAAAATGATTTTCGCCATATTTTACTAATGACTCACGGAATTTCCAAGGGTCTCACTTAAATAGCGAAGAGTCCTTATGACTCACAGAAGGTCGGTACCCGGTAATTTGGCATTCCTGAGTTTAGTAGTTTTTACTGTGTATTCATTTAGAAAAGATTTCTACGTCCCAGCATTGTGAGGCAATTCAGTTCTTGCCTGTAAGGGGTGACGTGCTCGTTCCTTAAGGTAGTGCAAGCGAGATAGTTCCCTAATCATAATAGAGACCATATTCGAATTATACGTTTTTATTTCACCAGCTTTGAGACATACGAATTAATCATTGCATTATTAATGGTGACATAATATAGTTTTACATGACTGAAATTGTTAGTAATCAGATGAAAATATCTGAATAAGTCTTTAATTTGACTCATTTTTTAACGTGGTACGTTTGAAACTCCATCAAAACGAAAAGCTTATTGTGATTTCAAAGAATTTACTGTGGCGACAATATGATTAATTTTCAAAAATAGTTGAGAAAACACTCTTACTACTTTTGACAAGATCTATGTGTTAAAACTTATTCATTTGTTAAATAAGGTCCCTCTGGAGTGCATACACGTACCATTTCCCATGTAAAATGGCCGGTATTTCCTGGCAAGTATCTCGGAAAGTAATGTAGTAAGGGGTTGAATTTTTGGCGTCAATGGAAGGGTGATGTATTTTTCTTTAAAATGAGATCAAATTCATTGATTTCTAGGTAGAATGATATTGCGCTCAAACTACCTTATGGAGAGAGAGTAAAAAAGATGAAAGATGATTTCCAGCATCGCAGTCATTCTCCAGGGCTGGTTGTGTTTGAAACGCTCGAGATTATTCCGAACACATAACTAAGGAGTCATGCGGTACAAACTCGAGGTTTCCGAGATTTTGGTGTATTCAAGCCTCTCGGATGGATTACTTAAATGTATCATCTAGCAATACAAAATGTATAACTTTTACAATACCACAAAACATATAAAGAAAACTGGCACGACTTACGACTTGGGTTTCAGTGCATGAGCACCGTCTTCAGGTGAGAAGTCATGGTCGGAATCTCCTTTTTATGCAAAACCATGGAAGGGGGAGGGGAGAAAGGAAGGGGGAGAGGAGATGAGGGGTAAAAAACGGGACGGGGGGGGGGACTTAAGGATCGAGGTTAGTGAGAAGTTGAAAGGGAAGAATGCGTCACAGTCTCAAGGATAGGGGAAGGGGAAGGAAACAGACACCCATTGAAGACATTGACGTTAGGGTTCGGAAGCCTTTTTAAAATTTCTAATTGCTCTAGAGCATTAAGCTCTCGTCAATTACTGTTAAAATGTAAAATGCTATCATTAAAATTGCTATCATGTTCATTACACAGGAGGTGTTTGGCAAAGTTACTTCTGTTTTCACAATTGTTCAAAAAAGCACTGGAATTTTCTTTAGTCCTTGCATTAAAATTTCTAGTAGTTTGTCCAACATACACACTATTGCAGTCACTACACTTTAGTTCATAGACACCACTTTTCTTCTTCTTGTCTATTCTTTACTTACACTGAATTAGCAAGTTCTTGAGATTATATGGGGTTTTGAAACAAATGTTTTTCTTTATACTGTGCTATTGTAAAAGTTATACATTTTTCATTGATAAAATGTCATACCACCAAGTCACCAGTGATCTTGTTTTATTTGTGTCATCTAACATTCGATGCATATCTATATTAAACTAGGATGTTCAACTCGATCAACAATATCCAACTCAATCCGAAATACTGATCTTGATATAAGCAAATTCTTCTCGAATTACCCGTAGGATCAGCGTTCCAAAATTTACCAACGTTTCGGCAAGCGTCTCGCTCACCATCAGCACGGCTGTAAAAATTACACACAATTGGCCGCCATATATTTATACCTTATCCTTTAACACCGCCGGCTAACATACCCCGCCGACATATCAGGTTACCACTGATTGGTCGATTGTTGCCATCCTTCCTTGCTCACTATCCCGAACCTTCAGGATGACTCCGAGAATGAGCTTCCATGTGTAGCATAAGCGGAAGCCTGGAATCGATGCTGCAATACTATTGCGTTTCCAGTTTCCCGTGCGCTCTGGACTCCGGAGGATCCAGTGTTGCGTCCGCACGAAATTGATGACAAAAGAAACACACGCGAGGTACCCGGTGCGCGAAAGTAAATATTTTTTTTAAATCTCCAAGCGCCAAAATAACTAAATTTCGAAGATGTTTTCCATACCCCAATCCTAAACTTAATGACCAATCACACACACGTTTAAAGACAGAAAACCAGTAATATTTCCACTAAAAAGTGGAACATTATGACAATAACCTTATTTTGATAATATTGTAGTGATATTTGATAGATTTCTCATTAATTTTTCCTTTGAAAATAATGATTATAGCATTTTATGTTCCGTGGTAACAATATAATGCTGATTTAGATGTTCACGAGTGGTATACATACCAAAATCTGGAACACATTGTCAGTGTATCATGTGGATTAGTGACGCTATCGGAGTTATCTTGGGCAGTTCAAACACAACGCTATAGGCTGGAAAACTTCGCAATGAGCGAAGATTGACTTGGAATATAAAAAGAGGGTAGCGTGCTGAAAAAATTTCGGCCGCAAATGAGACGACCAGGACTCACATGGGAATGAGTCGCACAGACAATGCATTGTGATGAGTTCTTTTCTGTCAGTTTACCTGGCCTACACCTGGGGTCCGCATTCCGCTCGCCCCTGAGAACCTCCTTTGGAATCTAGGGTACAGGGAAAGGGATTCAGGGAATGGATTAACTCGGCTGAGGGTTGCCAAATGACAGAAGGACATTGCGGCGGGTGCGATGGGGTGCATAAAATAGCCGAGGAAAGGAAAGAGATTCGTTTTTCGAGTAGCAGCAAATGAAACGGGGAATGGGATAGTCGTGATGGTGATGAGAAATGTGTATAAGATAGCGTCCGTCTTAAGATGAGAGTCACCTTGTGCCAGAGAAAATTTGCAGATGGAAAGGTTAATTTGAATGCGCCTCGGTCTTGTCGCACGTTTCTGCATTTTTTGTTACGTTCCAGTATTATTTGCCTGTAAAATTGCCTGCCTTGTTATAAGCCTGTAAAACTCCTGCGCAAACACCTTTTTTCCTTCCTCGCAACTTGGAGGAACTAATACAATAATTCAGTTTAGCGTCCTTGTTTACTAGATTCTAATCTACTTATCTAATCTTAAAACTAACTCAATAATACCCCTTTTGCCAATAACGCGATTACTGCACAGACATATTCTTTCAATAAACGAGGTAAATAATTTTGAAAGACCAACAATTGCCCTGAACTCTTTCAGTTAGAGTAGCGAAACTTGATATTAAGATTTAGTGCAGTAAATGTTTTATATACGTACCTATAATGCCCTATTTTTGAGGCGCCTTCAACAGGAAACGTGTGCAATACTGAAAAAGTAGTCGCCATATCCACGGGAAATTCGATGCATTGAATAATGAAAATGAAGTAGATTGGTTATGAGTCTTCAGTAAAATATTTTGGAAACTGTCGATGAGAGTCTCATTTAGCTACTTATGCCAAGAAACCAATTGTGATTAATTCAGATGATAAATTATCAGTATTCATACGGTATTCCTTGTCAAACTCGATAGGAAGCGTTTGTTTGAGACGAGGCGAGATAATACGTCCATAGTAAATGCGAGTGTGAGCATCATCTGTTTCATGAAGTCGGCTGGCCAATATCGGCTTCTGAAAGTATTGGAAAAACTGGTTGGAGGCTAGCCCTGTACCCGTAATACTTTTTTTCGAAACAACTTAGCCTCTCATTTGCTTCCTCCTTATAAATGGTTAAATTTCAGGCTGAAGTTTTTGGAGCCGCGTCGTAAAGTGTAATTTCTCGCTTTGTACATTCCGCTCTTGTTTATAGTTACCGATCATGTCTTCTACTTGTAATCTTCTCGACTATTAATGTAACGACCGTGATAATGTCACTACCATTGCATCGAAGTCATAATCGATGACAATAAAAAGTGTGGAATGTATAAGTGAGAATTATTTCTGACTTCCTATCACTTATTTCACTAACTCTTTTGCTTTTCTTCCCCACTTTCACTTGATACTTTTCTGTCGCACTCACCGTACTTAGTCGGTTTGATTTGTCTCCACAACATTGTTCCCTAAAGTTTCCATTCCTGTCATATTTCTTAATTTAATACCATGAGAAAACAGCGTCCCATGCTGACATTTGCCCCATGTATTTTCTTTACCCTCGAACAGTTTCCAAAATTTAAATCCTTCTTTAATAATCCTTCTTTAAAATAACAATACTGGTTCTCTTTGACTTTAGCAAAGCATTTGACTGTGTAAACCACAATATACTCTTAAGGCGACTATCCAACTTAAAATTATCTAACTCTGTGTTGCAATGGTTCCGCTCGTACTTGACCCAACGCTTTCAAGCGGTGAATGATCGGAAGAATAATCTACGTTCTGAATCACTTCCCGTCAAACGTGGTGTCCCCCAAGGATCAATACTCGGCCCATTACTATTTGTCATATACATTCAAGATCTCCCTAATAACATACACCATTGCAAGTACCATTTATACGCTGATGACTTGCAGATCTACATCGACTGCGATCGCAACGATATCTCAAATGCTATCGCACTAGTCAATCGAGATGTATCTTCTATATGTAAATGGGCGTCTGATAATTTGTTGAACTTAAATTCTCAGAAGACTAAGAGCATAATAATTGGTAGCGCAAAATCCCTTAAATCTGTAAACATTGAATTACTCTCCAAGATTCAAGTTCAAAACTTAGAAATAGAATACACTGACAAAATTAATGATTTAGGTGTTATTGTAAATAAAACGCTAACCTGGGATGAACACATAGCACATATTTCTAATAAAGTCATTAAAAACCTGTACAAACTGAAAAGTTTTCGTAACCTGATGTCTTTGCCACTGAGACTCAAATTAGCTAAAACCTTACTTATCCCTCATATTTATTACTGTTCGTTGGTAATGTCCAATATTTCAAAATCTCAGATATCCAAACTGCAAAAAATACAAAACTGTGTAATACGGTATGTGTGTGATGTGGCATTTACTGAGCATATCACACCGTATTACTATGAATTAAAAATTCTTAAAATTGAACAAAGAAGAAAACTGCAAATGGGTGTGTTTATGCACAAATTATTAAAAACTGAAACTCCTTCTTACATTTATCAGCCATATAAAGATAATTTGGTCAAAAAAAACAAAAAACACCAGAAATAATAACAAATTAATTGTACCCTGCCACAGAACGTCTATGTATCATAACTCTTTTTATGTAAATTCGTGCATTGTATGGAATTCGATTCCGCAAGCGCTGAAAAATATTAAGTCAACTGAAAGATTTAAAAAATGCTTGCTGTCTTATTATCTTAGTGATAGTTAATATTTTGTCAAATATCTTGGATTTAATTCATAAATATGCTACCTTTGTGATTGCTATAATGTTTAAGTATGGAATTGTAATATTTGTTGTAGACAAGTGCTGTGATTGTGATTTTTGTACATAGTGACATGTTTCCTATGAGATTGTTATTATTTTTTTTTTATTTTGCCTGAGTTGTAATTAATTATGCCTGCTCCAAAGGAATTCTTTCCTAGAGCTAATAAATATTATTATTATTATTATTATTCTTTTCGGAAATTGTTTTCGCTGATACAATGATTTGTTTTCTTCCATTAGCACTAATTACGTGAGAACTCATTGACTTGAACCAATATTAGAAATTATCTGAATAGCTATGGAAGAGTCTTATCATTTCCTTTACTCATCAGTTAGCGCGCAAGATTCTCACGTGAATCTGAATCCCTCTCTCACCGAAGCTCATTGATATAGCGATAATTCATCGTTTGAGTTTGTAAGTTGATGTTGTCCAGACTCGAGAAGCTGACTGGCTGATAGTTATACTTGGAAAAATTTAATACCTATTTTGTTGTAACAGTACTTTTGATTTTTTCGAAGTCATTTTTGGTAGCGCTTGTAAGATTATCAGCTTTTGTAGTGCCCACGTCTCGTGCTACTTACCATTCTTACGGTTAAGGCACTCTACCGGAAAATTTTGCCCATTTTCGCCAGTATGTCTCGAGAGGAACCAAAGCCTCGTAATATTCTGGGTCCTCTTTCACTCTTTTCTTAGTATAGGATCCCGTAATGAAGTGACTATTTCAGATCCAGCATAACGCTGTCCTCGACCTGTCGCATGGAGGTGTATGCGATGTACTGACACAGCGGGACACTTTGTCGAGAGTAAACGACAGTAAGTCAATTTTTTGACTTTGTCAATTTAGAGAGCATTCCTATATGATGTATCTTTACTTGAAAAGGAAATCGCTGGCGGAACTCTTTCAAAAAAATCTGTTGACGATGTTAGAAGAAAATCGAGAAGCCTCAAAAATGAACGATATAGAAAATTCATAATTTAAAAAAACAACTCGAACAATCACTCCAGGCTCAATAGACCTCTACCACCTACACTGCGAGGGATGCAAAATCTGGCTACGGAAGATTTCGAATGAAGACTTCCGTGGATGGTCATCATTATCCTCGTTACCCTGCCATGGGTCTGCAACATAATGGCGTTTTGCTGCATGCATCTGAAGGTATACAGCATTGTAAGAACCGCGAGTATGTTCGTGGCAGGAACCTTATTCTTGGCAGACAGCTCAGAACTGCAGAGTTTTCTGACAGTCTGTCTGTACCTGGCGGTGACTTTTTCCTTCACTGCTGCAACCTTCTGCATTTGGTAGCGTTCGGATTAACTTGAATCAGTATATTAGCTCTATGCTATTCCTATCAGAAATCATCAATCCATTCTTCACCAATTCGTGGAATGGGTTACGATTCAAAGAAAAATGAAAAATGCAAAGTAGTTTTATTCAAATGCATTTCAAGGGACACGTAACGTCCAATAAGGTAGTGCGAGCGAGATAGTTCCCAAATCATAATAGTGACCATATTCGAATTATATGTTATGATTTCACCAGCTATGAGACACATGAATGAAATACTGCATAATTAATGGTGCAATAAAATAGCTTTACATGACGGAAATTGTAAGTCATCAAATGAAAATATCTAAAAATGTCTGTTAACTTCACTCATTTTTTTCACGCGGTACTTTTGAAATCCATCAAAAGGGAAGATTAATTGTGATCCCGAAGAGTTTACTGCAGTGGTAGTATGATTAATTTTGAAAAATAGTTGAGAAAGCACACAAACTACACACTGTTGATTTTTTCACGAGATCTAAGTGTAGTGAATGCCTCATTTACTGATTAAGGTCTCTCTGGAGTGCATACACGTACCATTTCCTATATAAAAGAGCTGATATTTTCTGGAAAATATCTCGGAAAGTAATATGGTTAGGGGTTGAATTTTTTGTGTCAATGGAAGGGTGATGTATTTTTCTTCAAAATGAGACCAAATTCATTGATTTCTAGGTAAAATGATATTTCGCTCAAACTACCTTAAGTGAACATTTTTGTTCAACACGAGAAATTTATTCGAGTATTAAAGTTTAGAGTCGAATATTGACTATGATGGCGGAAACTAAATTTTTCCACTCTACAGGTATTGTAAACATTCTAATGTCTTATCCATTCAACTATAGCATCAATAAACCTGAAAACACATTACAAAACACCATTCATCGTCGAGTACTTTGCTAAATGAAGCTATCAATGATTCTTCCGCAATTGAATACAGAAGTTTGTTGAATAGTGGTTATAATAAAACTCGAAACCAAGAGACTGAGTATTGATGCTTGGAGTGATTTCTGCGTGGAGTTTACGCCGCGAACGTTCGAGAATATGTATTTTCTCAGTTGTGATTTCCCTTACAGCTGTGCCGTATTTCATATAGACTTTTCAGTGGAGAGAAAACCACCGAAAGTGTCATTTCTGTTCATTATGACGTATTGATTTGTGGTAGAAGGTATTTTTCATGTTTGTTCTCATTTTTTACATCATTTGCTTTTTAACTGACCATTTTTACTTTACTTGGACCCATTATTTCCCTTATGTAATGGGGGACACTTGAGATTTAGGTTGAAAATGTACTGGGGGATACTTTGACCTCTTCATAGGGATTTCGAGCAAGTTATAAAAATTTCGCGGCCAATTTGTTTGAAGATATGGGAAGAGAAATGTTACATCAAATCAAAGAAATTTCCTATTCCCTTTCAATGTGCACTGAAATAGAGCAGTTATTATCAGTTCTTCCAAAGTCGTGGGGTGTTTCCAAAATATAAAAATTGTTTGTGTCTGTGCATCTCGCAAGAAAACAAAAAGAATGGTCTCAAGAGCAAGGAATACTATGTACTCCTAACAAAAAACAAGGTAAACTACTGTCTGACGAAAAAGTTACAAAAATACGGCCTTCGTACAGGGATGTATATTATATTAAGTGTTAGCAGGGAAATGCCAGGAAAAAAATAATACAAAACATTTTTATGAGGGAGATGTAAAAGTTATTAAACCAAAGAGATTAGTTCTAGGAAACCTGAAGGATTTTTATGCATACTTTTAGGAGAAACATCCGAATGAAAAGGTGGGTTTGGCAAAATTTGCGGATTTGAGACCTCTCGAATGTGTCTTGCCGGCACCGTTGCATCAAAATTTGAAGTTGCAGTTTCTCGGTGGCAGCCTTAATAAGATTTTGAGGAATGGAATGGATCAGTGATGTTTCCAGATTATAAGGACTGTTTACTGACTACAGTTACTTGCTAACCACCAAAAAAAGCCTGTTCATAGGGATATTTCCCGAAGGCTTCAAACGGAAATACTGGTACGTTGAAAGATATTCTCAGATGGCCAGAAGAGACTAGTCCACATCATCAGGAAATTTCCTCGCAGTTAAGGTCTAATAAATCAAATTTACGAACTAACTTTGCGGGCAGAAACAAAACAATAATAAGTCCTAACGCAACCTCAATGATTTTAGTACTTTCCTCTTGAGAGTGATGTATTGAATATGTTCATAACGACTGAGGTAATAAATAGTTATCGGTTACAAAGTCTTCTATATCTTTGCAGCAGAATCGACCCAATATTATTCGTACCCCAAAGAAAGACATGTTTTAAGAAAGGGTGAGAAAGAGGTCGATCGAATTAATCGTGAGCGCGCAAGTGTTGGAGAGAGGAAATTAAAAAGCTTTGCCCGAGTGACAAAAAAGAAAAAAGCCTCATCCACCACTCTCGTCAGAGGCCAATTAGAAATCTCCCAAGATGCCGTAAACGCACGGACGTGCTGCTCAGAGTAAGGAACAAACCGATTGAAGACGCTTCAACGCTGTAATTCAGATTTCCCTCGCACACGAGGGGAAATTCAAAGTCCTTGGAACATAACCGAACCTACAGCCTCAAACACCCTTCAGTGGAGACCAGCGATTGTGATAAAAATTTTCGCTCCCACCTTGAGAGCTCTTCGATTGCAACTCAAACTCACGGAGAGATTGCAACACAGCAATCTAAAAGTCAGACCCACCGTTGGAGTTTCTGAAAGGCGACCAATGAAAACACCGCGAGATGAAGGATGAAATCAAGTGTTGAGCATCCCAAGTTCCCTCTGCTACTGCTGTTGTTGATCGTATGACGGCAGTTTTCATACGTAGGCGATCGAGCGCGCCAAAAGGCTTCTCGAAACCCAACGGAATTGATGGAAACAAGGCTGACTGCGTCCATGATGACTTTTTAATTTTCAAAATAGTTTTAATTCGAGACGACATGCTTCATATCGTAGGCGACATCCTCAGTTATACTTTGAGGTTCTTCAAAATGCATGTCGCCGATGCGATGAAACCGATCGCCCGCAAATAAAACCATTGTGAGAATTACGAGGCTACTGCTTAGGTAATTGAACGCAGACTGCTTAAAACAAGCGAATAAAATGGCAAAATAGCTTGAATGTAATTATGTGATTAGTTCAGTTAAAACTTATTCACTGTATCCAAATACTTAAAGCTTAGCCATCACAAAAAAAGGAATAGCAATTTTCAAATGCGTAAAACTTAACGTACGAGAAGTTAAGCTCTTCATTACTTGTAAGAGATAAATCGTAAAAAAAAATATTTATAATAACACCTACTGAAAGAAATTGAAATCGTAAGTAGAATTTTCGTTTAAAAAAGTCTTCCCCCAAATATTTCTTGAATATGTATGTGTGGGAGCTTGCTCTGCCAACATTTTATTTTTATTTATTTATTTATCTTTACTACCCCGAATACAGCACAATGGGCCAGTTTACGTCGGGTGAATAACAGTAACAACGTACGAGACACAAACACCCATGTCCTGGGCAGAAAATGTTTTACCCAGGCGGGACTCGAACCCGCGACCCTCGGGTTGGCAGGCGAGGACTTTACCCCGCCGCCACCGGGGCCGACAATTATTTCTTAACATTATGCAGGCTTCATTTTGCAAGACCGGTAGCTTAACTTCGCACGACATTATACACAAAACGAGACTTATAGCAGTCGTAAAATAGAGGAATATTTAGACACAATTGCATGAGTACCTTACCAATTATTAATTGCTGCCAGGGTAACTCAATTGTTAATAGTACAATCCGCACGGTTGTTACGGCGTACAAGTTGACTCAATTTACGGTAAATTTACAGCTGCTAAAATGTTCATGCGAGGAAAATCTTAGATTTAATCATCTGACTAGCTTCTGACTGCTGAACTTCTGCTTACCTTTATAGCCTCTTGATTACACGTTTAATAGCGCCCCCAACGGAGAAAATCAAGTCCAAAAATGGTGGGGTTGGAGCGCAAAACTAGTTTGCAATTATCATATTTATCTTACGAGTAGGATAACATTTGACCCTTCGAAGTATTTTGCAATATCTTCATATTCTCTAAGCCATATAGATATTGTAAATAGCTCCCCCAACGGAGAAAATGAAGTCTTAACGTGATTGATATTAAGCGCGAAGGTATTTTTGTTAGTTTCTATAAAAGAAAGGGTCGATACCGCACGTAAAACAATAACTAAGATAATTCTTATACTTTATTACTTCTTGTAAAGAACACTCATTTTCTTTTTTGAATCGATTTTGTGAGTCAGAAACTGTTTTTTAAGGACATGAAGTTAAAAAATTAAAGCCACAAAGAAGGAAAGTAATAGGAATAATGAAAAATTAAAGCAAAAGTTTTCGACTATGTTCAAAGTAGCTCAGTATCTCTCCAATGTCGTTATTAGTTTTTCTGAGGTATCACGAATAGAGTCAACATCAACATTATAAAAAAATCGCAAGCGCAATCTTGGAAATATGGTTACCGCAAGAGAATACGGTTGGATACATTTTTTGAAATCGTTGCATTTCACAGCCAATAATTGTGCGCATGTGTGTGCTAGGAATGAGTGCTTTTAACTAAGTGGTCGACTAACCAATTTATTTTTATCAGATCATTTTAAATGGAATAACCCTTTTCTCTTACAAAAAAATTACAACTGCGATTAATTTTACCACTGACACAATGTTTTTAAAACATGAGTTCAGTTTATAAGCTGAACTGATTGTTGTTGTATTTTGCCTTTAAAATGTTATTTTATCCATCAAAGGTATTCAACACGTTTGTTGATTCTTTATGCATAAGAACCTAAATTATTTATTTATAATTATAGTTTTGGTATTTTTTTAGCCCCGAGGATGTCAATAAATTTGACCAAACGCTGCTTTAGAAGTTGTATTAAAATCAGACCGAGACTTCAAAATAATACCTTTAAATAAAGCTACAATCAGAAGAAAAATATACTTCTATTTTAGGAATGTATTCTCCACCGTACTGCACCGGCACATTTAATCTCTGATTTATCAATCGAAGCTAACGTTGTGAAACTTGAAATAGCGATCTCCAAGAAACTCAATCCGTTTTTTCCCCAGTTTCCTTTAGCCAGGAGGGCTATCAGGGTAATATGCAGATGTTAGACTCTTAAAAAGGTCTCGGAGAGGAGAGGCCATTGTAGCTGGAGGGCAGGCGCCCTCTCATGGTCACATCCGAAGTTAATTGAGAGGAGCGATTAACATGCAAATGAACGGATACCGGCGCTTTGCTGCAGCGCTGCGCTGTGAGTGGAATGGGTTCGGAGAGCACAGGGAAGGGAAAGAGAACAGACAGACAGCCGAGGGACACAGACCAGATAACTTAAATTTGCTCGCCGATTCATTCTCCCATTCCGCTGGAAGGCACTAGTTTTGGGGGAATGAAGAAAATTGGCTAAACGCTCCAAATTAATTTCCCTTCCTCGCATTTTATTTATCAGTCCCTTATGGATTTCCCCCATTCGGGCTTCATCGATAAATTGTATCAAACGCATGCATCCAGAGTAAATGTGAGCTTTTAAGAGTTTAACGATGGGAGAAAGATCAAGAATAGAAAAACTAAGATGTCTCGAATTGCCAGTGCAAACATAACAGAGACGAAATCCTGCACACTAAACCTGAGATTACTCTAACATTTGATTGCTGGCCCCATGTTCAGACATCTCATTTTGGTTGCATTTTTTTATTTCAATTTCCGTGCCAGTCGCAGAGTATCGTCAGTGTCGACTAAGGAATTAAGTCGACGACTCATTAGGTGAGGGGTCATTTATTATATTGGCGGCTCGTATAGCTTGAGGAGGGCTGCCCGTGAAGCCCGCGGCTGTGTGGGCAAGGAGTCTTATTTTCTCTAAATGATACCATTCCTTTTCCCCAAACTTCTCTCTTTAACTTTTCCCTTCCGTCTCGTGATACATAATAATGATACACGTGCCTTGCGGCACATGTTAATAGGAGTGTAAGTCACTGAGGGAATTACGTATAAGACATTCCTGCATTTCTCCTCAATCTCAATTGTCCGAGTACAGTTCCTTATTCCCTGCCTACGCTGGTGCCCACAACTTGGATATTCGACCCATTCCTCAACCGCCCGCACTGTCCAACTCCGCCCATATCTAATCGGGAGGATAAAGTGCAGTCACATCGTCATGTTCACAGTCTCCTTCAGCTCCCCTTCATGCACAAATTTGCCTCAATACCGTATTTTACGGACTATAAGACGCACTTTTATCTTTAAAAATTGCCTCCAAAATACAGGTGTCTTATACTCGAAATTAATATAAAAATGTCCAGTGTATGATTTTAAATTCCTGCCAGTCTTAAAATCGGCCATATATTCGATGCCGCTGGAAACCTATCTCTATCTGTCAACAATATATTCAACTGGCAGCAGCAGTGCACCCCTACTGTAAAACCTAATTTATGTAACACATATTGAAAAATGAAAACTGCGTAACAATAGCCGGAGCGGAAAAAAATTAAATAAAGAAAAATAAATTATATTAAATTCTCACCAATTTAAATTTCCATTTCATAAACGGAATAGCGCAGCAAGTCTAATAATAAAAATGGTAAAAATGTTATTTTTTTTAATTGCTTAAAAATTAAGGTGCGTCGTATAGTCTATTAAATACGGTACATTTCAAAAGAGTATTTCGTTCAATATCGCTATTATTATAATAAATAATTATAACGATAATGTTATTCATTACAATGATAGAAATATGCCAGAATGCCATCCAGCGTAAGCAAAACCTATTAATGCCCTGGGTGAACTACAAGAAGGCCTATGACACCACTTCGCAGGAGCTCATCATAGCCATGCTGAAGTTGATGAATGTCCTTCCAGAGGTTGTGTCCTGCATACAACGCCTGTTACCACTCTGGATGTTTTGGAATAAGAACGCGCTTCGTCCTGACCGCAGTCAAGCGATCGGTTACGACAGGGATGGTAACATTACCGCCTTGGCGATTTCCAAGGCGACAGACTGAGCCCCTACTGTTCTGTATTTCCCTCCTACTCCCTGGGACTGCGACGAGGTAGAGGATATATATTCGATGTGCCAGGTTATAGGAAGTAGAAGTATGCCATACTGCTCTTTTTGGTAAACAGTTGATTTTGATCCAGTTCAGGGATGAGAGGAGTTCAAAAGAACAGATCCAAAAGAAGTCATTTCATTCTAAAGGCGGAGGGAATGCTTTATGAAGTTTTAGTAATCAGAATGACATATGAGGACCATGACTGTATTCCGAAAATTAAGCTAAATTGAGACTTTCATCCACTTCAACTGCTTCCGGTCCGATGTGATCACCCAAAGTATGCAAATGAAAGTAAACATGATTAAAATAACATTAATATAACATAATTTTTATTGTGTAGCAATATTTGATGAACAGCGTATCCAATTCCTTTTATATTCCATGTATTCTTTATTAACTAGTTGTTTTTGAGATGATATGACTTCATAATATAAAGTGATAAGTTGCTGAGATTTGATACCTTCTGATATTTTAATTTAGAATAGACACTTTCGGTTTAAATAATAAGGTAGAGGTATATTATCGCACTGCGATGTAAATTTAAACAAAGTTGTCTTGGCATTGTTGTGTGTGCTGTAGTTTTTTATTTCAAACAATTTTGTTTCCCTTATCCTAGGTATGATACTGTTAGAGATATCGAAGATTGATCAAACACAAAT
The DNA here is from genome assembly GCA_963169105.1 of Ceriagrion tenellum. Classification (NCBI taxonomy): domain Eukaryota; kingdom Metazoa; phylum Arthropoda; class Insecta; order Odonata; family Coenagrionidae; genus Ceriagrion; species Ceriagrion tenellum. The sequence goes on from OY720634.1 coordinate 17,107,221, forward strand.
TTTTGAGAAGCTCAGTTTTTCATACTTCCGTAACTAGGCAATGGATGAGAAATATACATAACAAATGCATGTATTTTTTTGCTTGCCGGACGATTCAATACAATATGTTCAACAATGTAGTAAAACGGAATGTATCCTTAAAATTTGGTCAAAATTGGTGAGGTGAAAGGGAACTCGATGTTCGAATTGACGTGGAATGACTCAGTATATAGTTGATTTGGTGTAGGATGGAAGGAATCATATTGGCATTGGAGAAAGCCTGAACAGACATTATTCGTCGGTTATTTGCTTACTCTTTACTAAAGTTGTCAAGGGGATTAAATGTAAATAAATGTGCCATGCACTTTTATTTTTTTAAACATTAAATTTCATGCCCAAAGTGGATTAAAGTTTTCTCTTTGTGGAAAATTCCATATTTTCAATTTATTTATAATGGGAATGCGATGGGATCACCTTTATCCTCCATTTTATAGGACATTTTTTGGATCATTTAGAATTGAAACTTTTTCAATCCAACCATCCACTTCTAAAGAATATTTTATACTGGTATCGTATTGTAGATGACATTTTGTGCCTGGAAAGGATCCTACCGCCAACGTGATGGTTTTATAATATTATTGAATTCCCTTCATGCAGCCATTAGTTTTACAGTAGAAATTGGTGGATATTCGATCAATTTTTTAGATCTAACCGTCCGTGTAAAAGAAGGCAAACATGGTTTTGCTATATAAGGAAACCTGCATTCACCGATGCTACGATACCCAAAGACTCATGTCATCATCACTCCCACAAGACAGCTGGTTTTAGATCTTGGATTCACAGACTACTTCACATCCCCATGTCCCCAGTAAATTTTAACAAGGAGCTCGAAGTAATCAAATTTTTAGCATTTAGAAATGGTTTTGATGATACTTTTACCCTATAGCTTTTGGACAAAACACGCAAAAAGATTACTATTAATAATCTAACTAACCTGTCTGCTATTACAAATAAATCTAAGAGATGGTGCGTGCTACCTTTTTTTAAATAAAATAACGTATAGACTTTTTGGAGTAATCCCAAGGTACAAACTCAGATTATCTGTGTACAACCCTTCGAGGCTGGGAAGATTACTTTTTAATTCTAAAGACCGTCTTGGTGATTTGGAGAGGAGCGGTGCATACTCTTTAAAGTGCAATGATTGTGACATTAATTATATTGGTCAAACAGGCAGAAAGTTTTATATACGTGCTAAGAAACATAGACAAAATTATATTAATAATGACGAAAAATCAGCGTTCTCAAAACATTTATGTGAGTCAGGCCATTCCAGTGATTTTGAAGTGAATATTTTACATTTTTGTGACAAAGGTATTAAATTGGACTTTCTTGAACAGTTCGAGATTGTGAATACCCCAGAAAATATGCCCTTATGTAATGACATTGTGTTCCCCACCGATTCTCCCCTACTCAATATTCGCCTTCCGAAGTGACTCATACCATTTTCATTGTCCCTTTCCAAACCCCCTCCCCACTCCAGTTTCTCCCACCCTTCCCCCCTCCCGCCGCTTTGGAGTCACAGCTATGTAAACGTCTACTATTTAAGGCTCTCGACCAATGCTTCGAACTACCTTGATAATGACACATGGTGTGTCGAAACCTGGGTCGGTTTAAATAAATATTGTGTGGAAGTTACAATTGGTTTATTCTTTAACATGAATATTAAGAGTTTCCTCAAATTTACGCCTTCTGTCCTCAATGATATTTATAAAAGGAAAACTCATGATTTAAGATGTTCCCGGTGTATTATGTTTAAACATCTTTCTCGGGCTTCGTACCGGGTAATGTTTTCAAAATCCGCCGACGTTTCGGAAAACGACTTGTATTCCATTTTCAAGGCACGCGTTATTTCCACCGTGATCACTATAACACTAAAATTAAACAGGCTGTAGAATGCCCCAACAATGAAGGTTGCGATCCCTATGATTGGCTGACGTGTTCCGCTGGCCGTTGAATCATTATCTCGTCTTTTAAATACATTTGATCACTGGCCACCAGGTATTACTCAGTTGGAATCCAGTATTTCTATTAAAATTATGGAGATGCAATCGTATCTCGATGGCCTCTTTGATAATGCGGTCCCAGTAACGGTGTGCGCGGCAAAGGATTTTTGCATTGGTCCATAAAATGGCATGGTCTTCGTTGATGCTGTGTTCCGCCACTTCCGACTTCTCTGGTTGCGCCAATCTAAAGTGCCTACGATGTTCTTTAAGCCTGGTTTCAATTGTTCGACCAGTCTTCCCCACATATATTTTGCCGCATTCACACGGAATCTGATATACCCCTGGTGTCTTCAAGCCGGTGGGATCTTTTGCCTTAACCAACTTGTCCCTTAATTTAGATGGTGGCAGAGGGATCGTTTTGATGTTAAAACGATGCAGAATGCGGTGAATCTTTCCCGATATAGTGGAAACATAAGGAATCAAAGCTTTGGCCACAGGTTTTTTAGGTAGTTCTCCTGCGCCACTCTCCTGGGCTTCACCGAATCTTCTTAAGGCTTTAAAAACTGTTGTCTCCCATAGCCATTCTGCAGAAACGTCCTTTCTAGGTGCTGAAATTCAGCTGAAATGCTTTCTTTATCAGATATTGTTTTGGCTCAATGTATAAGCGTAGATAAAACTGCGCCTTTTTGTGATGGATAATGGTGGCTCCGTCCGTTGAGGTAAAGGTCAGTATGGGTAGGCTTCCGGTAAACGCTGTGGCTTAGGCTCCCATCGTCTTTCCTGAGGATTAAGATGTGGAGGAACGGAAGTTGACCATTATCTTCTTTCTCCATGGTAAATTTGATGTTCGGGTGTTGGTTGTTCATGTGATTTAGAAAATCTTCTAATGCAACCGTACCATGTGGCCAGACTAAGAAGGACTCATCTACGTATCTGAAAAAGCACTTTGGACCTAGGGGAGCTAAATTGAGGGCTTTTTCCTCAAAGTCTTCCATGTAAAAGTTAGCTATCGCTGGAGAAAGCGGTGATCCCATACGGACACCATCAACCTGCTCATAGTAAATCCCCTCGAAAGAAAAGTACGAAGAGGTCAGTACATGATGGAATAGCTTGACTGTTTTGGCGTCGAATTTTCTCTCCAATAGTCTTAAGGTGTCAGCAAGAGACAGAGGTACACGAGTGAAGAGGGACACCACATCAAGACTAACCATTATTTCATTCGTGTCCAAACGAATATCTGTGAGGGTTTTTACAAATTCTGGCGAGTTCTTCACATGGTGTTCACTTAGTCCCAGGAATGGCGTTAAAATACCTGTTTGGTATTTTGCTACATTATACGTGGGAGAGTTAATTGCACTGACAATCGGTCTGAGTGGCGTACCTTCCTTGTGTATCTTCGGCAACCCATATATCCTAGGAGGCACTGGTGCATGAGAAAATAGATTCTTAACTTTCTCTTGTGGAAGATTCATTTCCTTAATTATCTTTACGGTCCTCCTGGTGATGGTTTCGGTTGGGTCTCGGGGTATTTTTCTATGAGCACTGTCCATTAGTAACTCCAGAATCTTGTGACGGTAATCATCCTTTTTCATAAGAACAGTAGCATTGCCTTTGTCAGCAGTTGGAAGAATTACGGGAATATACGGGAATACGGGAAGAATAGACTGGGAGTTTGTTGATCGTGCAATATTTGCTTTGGGAGAATCAATCCAAAAACGGGACGCGGAAAGGTTAGAAAAGAAGTTCGGAAATAGAGCAACCATCGAGAGACGGCCCACTACAATTGATCATCACCTTACGGTAATTAACTTGACCGATGAGAGGATTGATGAAAACGCACTTTCCGTTCTTTCCAAGGGCCTTAACTTTGCACCAGCACCACGATATATCCCATTTAATGAAATAATTGGAGGAATTGAGGAAGTGATACGGAAACTATCCAACGATGAAGCGGAGGAGGTAAGAAGTGAAATCTCTCTCGTCCTGAAAAAAGCTGTTCCACCAAAAGCCAACATTTCGAAGAAAGAAAGAATGGCCTTGCAATCTTTAAGACATACTGGAATCTTAATATACTGGAATTGAACATACTAGAATCATCTGTGCGTTGTATTATTTGAACAATCGCTTTATGCTTATATTATATTAGACTAGCAGGCAGCTTGCCTGCTCACTCCGTGAGCAGGGGTGTGTACCCGCAGGGGGTAAGTCTAGAAATGGCTCCTTGGTGAAAATGTTTTTTTCTTCATTCACTGTTCTCCTTTGTTGTTTTTAAGGCCATTTGAATAGGAGAGCACTGTGGGTTTCTTTTTTTTCAACCTTTACACTCTTCCACTCTCTCTTTTGGCCTTTCTCCTTTGTCACTGTGTTTCCCAGCATCTGGTTGTTTCAACCACAACAGCATCTGGTAGTTGCAACCACAACCCAGATATATAACTTACACCTTTGCACGGATGGTAACCTAACACCCCCTGCCACACGCCCAAGCAGCCGCTCTTTTGGATCTTATTTAAACTAACTAAATACACTCCTTTTAATTCATGTCTCCACTTCTTCTGCAAATATCTTATAACTTTGCACGGCTGGTGACCTAATACCCCCTGCCACACACCCAAGCTATAAAAATGCAAAACAATTACCAATTCATGAATACAGAGATTCCACATTCAACGCACCAAACCTCACTCTTCTAGCTCAAAAATTGACAGAGATAGAAACAAAACGGATACAGAATGACTGACACGCTACAAAATCAATGCATATGGAAGAAACTTCTATTCTTTCAGGGAGTCCTTGTTATCTCCATTACCAGATATGACCTTGGTTATGATCGCCATGCTTTCTTTCTGAGATTCATTACTGGAAATGAATTTTCCTCCAGGAGGAAAGACAGGGCTTACACACCGGACAAGTACTCAGTAACACACTCACTCCCACACTCGGTGATACACAACTTCCGGTTTGAATCTCACTCAAAATGAACGAAGGAGACGGAATGAAATTAGAAGGAGGGACGGCTCAAAGGAAAAAAAGCACGAGGGTGTCATGTGGTTGGTCACTGGATGGGAAAATAACTTTCTCGTTCATCACCACAGCTATAGACTATTCTCGTATAATTTTAGAGTTAGACTTGTGCATATTCTGACGCGTAATGCTACCTATTTTACGGTCATTTCAGCTTTATATTTTCTCCGCTGAACCTTTACTTGGTCGCATTCCTGCTCCACATTCCACCCACTCCTTTAATCTGTGCCGCCGTGTCTGGTGCGGTCAGTCCCGGAGCAGCTGCAAGCGGCCGTCGCAGACAAAAGCGCCCAGACGGACAGGATTTCCCGAGTCAGTCGTACGAGTACGAGAGCCGGCTATCATCGATTCGCTCCATCGCTCGCACGCCCCTGAACCGGCCCCTCCCGCACCTGCCCCTACTCCGCTAAGGGCTGGGCGACGGGAGTTTGACGAGAAAGGCGAGACGACGCCGCCAGTCAGGAAGGCCCGGCGCTCGTTTTCATGGAAATTTCTGGCCTTTTTCTATTTTTATACGCACTCCACTTCCTCCGAACAAAGCGTGAAGGGAGGTATTGTATTACGGATAACAGCGGTTCGAGATTTTTCGCTAATTCTCTTTGGCTAGGTGAACACGGTTTCATCTTTGTCTACGTCTGTTATGTGCGACGGGGATTTGCGGACTTGAGAACTCGTGTAGACTATCGATTCCGGGGGAAACAAGGAAGCGCTATATTGAGTATTTTAATTAGTTACAGCTGGACAGAGTTGCTAAATTCAGGGATGTAGAAGTAAAAATTTGCTATGGATCACTTTCAAGAATTTGATTAATACCCCGACTGAATGGAAAGGACTTTTATCTTTTTATTAGCCACCTGGCTTCATAATTACTAAATTCAATGATTTAGAAGTGAAAATTTGACGTGGATCGCTTTCAGAACTTTTCATCATTTTTCTAGTTGGATATAAGTGACTTTAAATCGCATAACTTAAAATGAAGTGTACCTAATTCTTTTAAAATCTCTATAAAAAAATAAAGTGTAAAAAATAAATTTTTCATCTACATCTACGTGATACCCTGCGAGCCGCCACGAGGGTGTGTGGCAGGGGGTGAAGATCACCAAACATGCACTATTGACATGCAAGTAGGATATTTAAGGGAGATATGCTAGAAAATAGGGTCACATGGAGCTAGATGGTTAGTATCTACATAATAAGGAAGGGATAATTGGTTGTTATTACATGCATCATGCACTATAGACTACTCTAACTATATTTCACCTACCTATCCCTTTGCTACGCTGCCTATTGTTCTCTCTTATAGTACGAGGGAAAAATGAATTTTAAATCTATCGGTACGACAATCTATCTCTCTAATCTTGTTAATATGATCAAACCTAGCATAATACGCAGGGGTTCTCAATATGTATCTAACGTCATCTGTGAACAACTCTGTTTCGAATTTACTTAAAAGGTTTAACCTAAATTTTAACCTGCAATCTTAGTTTGTTAAAATTCAGATAATATTACTCAATAAGACTATTGTCATAAAATGATACCTCTTTTCTCAGACTGTGAAGTAAGAGGACGAGATAATGCACATTGCTATGCTAAGTAACTCACGCATTTAACTGTGTAAAATATCGGTTTGTACTTATTTGCAAATCAATTAACACATTCATTTATTTCTTAAACATTTGAATTCTATTTGATACTTCTGTTTTATCGCCATCTACATTCCAGAAATTTTGCCCGTATTAACATATAAACATGTCACTTATTAACACTTTGAAGCCCTCCAGAATCCCTTTGGAGGGATTTTTATGAGTGAAAAATCAAACTATCAAACTCAGTATGCGAAATTTCAGCACGCTGAAATCCTGCCGTCATTCGGTAATCTCAGGTATTGAAGCACATAATGCGAACTCGAGTTCAATTTCCGGCAGTATAGGGAGTTCGTTTGGCGTGAGGAACGGAATCGATACTTCTGGATCCGATGTGAATGTCGACGATTAGTCGAAATTCGTGGAGTTTCTCACCAGTTTCGACCCATTTTGAGAATGCGTTCCACCCGCTCAACCTTTTTGGACATAACTGGCTTCCCTCGCGATTATATCTCCAGTCGGATTATTATCGAACCTCCCTTCCATATCCTAATACGGATTTTGTCCTCCTTGAGGCCACTTCTTCGGCGATGAAGGATGTCAATAACCCCCCCAAAGCGCCTTAAATTTGTCATGACGATTAACATTCTTTGAAGTAACGAAAATTTTCCAATTTTTGCCTAGCGTGCACTTTAATTTATAAAGAATGCTGCCGAAATCATACAATTATGATTTTTGAAGCTCACACAAATCAAAATATTTCAATCGCTCTTTGAGCATTATATTTGAAAGTTTATAACGTATGTCCATTTTTCTGCGGGTAAGTTTAACACCTAATATGGTGAGCTATGGATACTGCCTTTTCTCCACAGTATCAATCTTGACCAATCATCAGGGCAGTTTGGAAACCAGTTACATTGACTGTCAGAGGAGCCAGGAAAGTTTTTCTGGTTTAAGTTGGATCTAGCCTTAGGGTGTCTGGTTCCAGAAAGTCAGAAAACTAAGATGTAGCATTGTTTAGCTGCATTTTCTAGTCTAAGATGGTAAAATAATGTTTTAGGGCTAGTTTTATATCAATTCCCGATTGAAAGTGAAGATTTTAACTTGGGCTACAAATAATACTACTCAGATAACAGCGGAAAAACGTCTGTTTGAAGGAGAAACCATATTTAATCTTTTGATTGTAAATATTTATAAGAAGCGAATACTCCCGGAAAAATTAATCAGAATTGCAGAGAGGAATCTTTGCGCCCATGTCTTAAAGAGTTTTTAGCGTAGTACTGCCGCAATTGATGCCTAAATGCGGTAGTTCCATACAAATGGCGCTGCAGCCCGCTCCAATGGCTGCAAAAATGTTGAGGTACATTCGTCGAGTAATCTGAAAATTGTACCTTAATTTTGGATTTCAAGAGGCGACTCACTTCATCAATGGAAGCAGGACTAAAAAAAAAGAATTAATCATTAATTGTAATTTAGTCTTCGTGTTGATTCGCATAGTCAGGCCAATCCCAAATCCTTGAGCCCAAAATTGCGGAAATGTTTTTCGATACATTTTTAAGTAATCTATGGCTTTCGTTGGAGTGTGAATGACTATCAGCTAATAACAAAAGCTGCGCTTGGTTATTTCATTACAACGTTCCAACAATTGACTTTGAAAGTATGGAACTGAGCTTCCATCTCCTGAAACCTAAGTTCTTTTATTCTATTGATTGGGTATTGAATATTGAAGGATATTGGTCGTTGTACTCTGGTCTCATCTGGTGGTCTCCCACAATTCCCGAAGCCCTCTTGTTGGACGCCGATGGCTACAAGCCTCCGTACTCCCTCGATACACGAACGATGAACCCACATCCAAAGTCATTAAGTACGCACGCGATTCGAGGCTCCATCGTGCATTGTTTGTCGGTTTCCATGATCACGTAAGTGGACGCCCGCGCTTGTTATGGCTCAACTTGAATTCTATGGAGGGAGTAGCACAAGCCTGTTGGTTCACACACGGTGCGGTTGGGGTCTCTCAAAGCTACGTACATCGCTGCATCGACCTGGGATGTGGGGACTCGACACGCATGTCTTGAAGCTGCCGCGTATCTGTTGCCCATCTCGAGGGTATTTTTGGGGATCTCTGCCATGAACTATCCTCGATTCATGAAGTATTTCACGAGCTAGAAGTCTCCACTGTTAGGCTGAAGCTAGATGCCATTTGAAAAAAAAACTTTCAGCGCAAATTCCATTTTAATTCATCCGGGATCAAACATGGCTAATGACAGCATTTCTTTTGCAGCTAAAAAGATTTTTCATGATCAATCATTAAATTGTTTGTTAGTGGAAAATAAATGAAATGCAGGGCAAGCAGTTATACCGCCCAACAGATAGGTAAAAAGCCGCAACGTAGAATTGAACACAACCTAGATTCCAAGGCATAATTATCATATTGTAAGAGGCAGCCGGCGTATTCCCTTCCTCACCCCAGTGCACACCCAATCCCTTTACCCCTTTTACCCTTCGCAGATGACGCGGTTGTGTATAGGGATATTAACAATTCCGAAGATAGCGACTCGTTAACAATCAACCTACTTGCTATTCATGCTTGGTGCGAAAAGTGGCAGATGGAACTAAACTTAAAAAAGTGCGTAGCAGTCAGCTTTTGGAAAAAGAAAAATAGGCCAGGTAGGGCTTACAGAATTAAAAATACGGAAATTATTCACGCCGAGTCTGTTAAGTACTTAGGGGTCACAATTACTCACAACCTATCTTGGGGAAAACATATTAGGGAAATATGTGGTCAAACATATAGGAAGCTAGGCTTTATCAAGAGAGTACTCGGAAAATGTGATGAGAAAGTGAAAGAGCGTTGTTATTTTTCAATCGTTAGGCCTCATTTGGAATATGCTGTTAGTGTATGGGATCCATACGAAACGGGGTTGATATCAGAGTTAGATCGCGTACAGCGAAGAGGAGCTAGGTTTGTGCAACGATGCTACGATAAGTTGGCTAGTGTGTCTGGACTGTTAGAAGAATTAGGATGGGAATCGCTATCACAGCGTAGATTAAATTATAGGCTTAACCTCCTAAATAAATTTCAGGAAAATCATTTTACTGACGACGTAAAAAACATACTATTAACCCCTTCGTACTACGGCAGATTAGATCGCGCCAATAAAATTAGAGAGCTAGATTGTAGAACCGATAGGTATAAAATGTCATTTTTTCCGCGTACCATTCGGGACCATAACAGCTGTGATCGTCGTCATGAATAGTTCGAGTATTGACAATAGGCAGGCAGTAAATCTTTCTCTTTATATTCTCTACGTTCTTATTTATGCATGATGTAAATGCTGATGTTCTTATTTATGCATGATATTTGGAATATGTAGTAGTAGTCCTTGTACCCCTTGCACGTTGTAACGATTGACGATAGAATGTTTCTTGGTTAGTAGGTTTTTAATTGGCGCGTTGCATGTGTGGTACGCTGGTTTTAATGTAGTTTCGGTGTTCTACCATATCATTCATGCATGCCTGGTGTGGCAGCACCCCCTGCCACATACCCTTTGGGTGGCTTGCAGGGTATGACGTAGATGTAGATGTACCCTCACTCAGCACCCCGTCCCGTCGGTCGCCGAGCCACTTGCATGCCCAAATAAGGTAAAATGTACTTTGGACTCTCGACGTGGCAGCCAATGAACAGAGAGAGAGACGCTCAGTGGGAGAGGCCGAGGAAAACTACGGCCCGCCGCTCGAGGCAGTCGGCGTCTAGTCTTGTATGAGTTAAGATGTACGTTAAGTGAACCAATATACCTATTTGCAACAATGAAGCATTTTCCTTACAACGTTCCCTTCCGCCTACCGAGGAACCCGCGAAAGTAACGGGACGATAATTTCAATATTTTAATTGTGAGGCAGAAAATCATGTATCGTATCTTGGTCGCGTTTCTTAATTCTATGCTTGTTGAATAATTTAAAAAAATTGATATTAATGCTAATAACTCAAGCATGCATAGAAAAGTCGGAACAAGAGTAATTATTTGAGACAGGCTCTTTGAGGTCATTTTTAAGGTAGATTGATGAGGTTAATTATCCGATCATAAATTTTCATCTCAAAATAATTGTCATGTGTGTTCGGGAAAGAATATGTTGGAACTATTTACTCTAATGATTAGAAATAAATACGCTATTCTTTAAAAAGTTTTAGTTTCATTGAACTTAATCTTAAGGATTATTCTTTACTCTTGGAGTCATCGTTAATAGCTTTTATGCTTGCAGCGTTGGACTTTGGAAAAATTGTCCGTACATTTTGTCCTGTTATAACTAGAGAATGTAAATGAAAAGCGATCCCAACACGAAAGACCCAACAAATCGATACTGAAAAACGGCCAGTGCTCGTTGAAGAGGCATCAGTGTATTTTTTTTTCTTATTACCGCTATCAACTTGGTGGTGCAATGAAGTTTACGGTACTATCAAGTTCTTAGCTTTTTCTTTTGACCGTCTGACCTCTTGCATGCGAGAGGAATTTACCCCTTAACCCGCCCCCCCCCCCCCAATCGTGGATCAGCCGCTGGTCTGCAATCGTGGTCGCTTATTATTGTTCAAGGGGAGACGAGGGGGATGGAGGGACGAAGCGACTGGCACGCCACCTGCCATTAACCGCCCGAATGACAGCCCTACGCTCCTCCCTGCCTTCGAACTCTCCCAACTCCCCTTCCTTACCGGAATCTCTTTCCCTGAGAAGATTTTATGAGGTCGCCGAAGGGCTGCGTTCTCTCTCAGTCCACCCATTACTACACCCCCCGCCAATCACCCTCCCGTCCCTACACATTCCTTCCCTCCGCTGTTCATTGTCCCGCGTCGCACTTTGCCCTTCCGTTGTCTTTTCCTCTCGCCTGCGTCACGACGCGACGTGAGCGTCATAAGCGATCTGCGTTGCCGCCCGATGAGCAAAGAAACATTGTCTCGTCCTCAACGTTCCAATTAAGAGCTTATCCTCGCTTTCCTCCCGAGCAATATTTCTTCCGGCTTTTAGAGCCGTCAGTCTCCATTCCCAGCAAGTCACTTCCGTCATCGTCTCGGTGTGATCGGCGTCAAATTGTCGTCCTATTCTTTCACGCCACATTGATTACTGGTTACGGCTCGAAGGCTATGTGATGGAGCCATTGCGCCAAGCGGCGACTATGGTCCATTTCCCCTCCTTGAAATAATGGATGATTCGGTTTCATCACGTGAGGGTTTTATCATTAATGGGAATCCTACCGTCTAAGTTACTTTGAACTGTGTGTCTCGTTAAACGTCTATCAGAGACCATCTAGTAGTTTCTTCGGTAAAATAATGAGAAAAATTGTATTAAAACCAATAATTTAACTTTGATGCATATAATCGATAATTTGTTACCCTATCTTGCCAGGATTGCAAATTCTGGTAAGGTTATGCCTGCCAGTGGTCGATTCCGATGATTAAGTTTAAGGTTGGCGTGATTTTTCACGTTCATTCAATATTCGAGAGGTGATACAATTTACGTAATATTTAGAGATAATTGTGACAATTCTCACTGGCTGAAATATTTTTCAAATTACGAAATACATGTTTAGGTGTTTTGTTTGAATCCCATTTCATGTGGACTATCCCTGCGAGTGCGTATTATTTTTAGTGTTCGAATTTCTAATTATCATTCATGGAGGTATCTCTTTTGGTTGGCTCGTTTTGCCACTCTATTCTCGGAGCGAAATGTAATACCTAAAACGGCTAAAATGGACCACGCACATGTACATTACAAAAATATTTTTTTCCAAATCGGATAATATCTTTTGTGAGAATTGTTCCTTCAAAGTTTCGAAATTTTGACTGAAAAAAAAATCAAAATAGTCATTAATTTTATTTCGGTTGAAGGGACCTTTTATGGGTCAGAAGATGTCCCTTGCGATGAAAACTGAATTAAAGCCTCAATATGCCAGTTGTGTGCCCCTGGGTGGGAGGGGTGCATCCCCTGGGTTCGTAGAAAGGGGAAATTCAGTATAATGAAGCGGTTTTGCAGCTCCTCGCTCACCTGGCCAGCGATGCATGCCGAGCGACCGACTACCTCAGGTCCTTACTGAGTTTTGTGAGTCATTCAGGACTGTGATAAGGTACATACATACCAATCACGCCGTTCCTTTCTGGGGTAGGCGGAGTCACTAAGTTTCAATCATAAATACATATTTGTACACGTAACTCTGCTTCAATAATTTTCTCTATACTGACCTATCCTTGCAAACCTCCTTTGCTTCATTTACCCCCATACACTGCTCCATACACGCCCTCCTGTTTTTAAGACTCCTAATATTCCTCCTCCTAAGATTTCCTCAACCACAGTTAACCACAACTTTCTCGGCCTACCTCTACCTCTCGCACCATTCATTTCACGCTTATATATGTTTCGTTATTCGACTCTCATCCATTCTCTCAACATGGTCCAACCAACGAAGCACACTCCTTTCATATATGTCTATTACTGGAGCATCTAACCCACATTCATGTATAACCCACTCATTCCTGACTCAATCCGTCATATTTTGGCCGCAAACACACCTCAGATAACTCACACCCTCGGCGTTTAGTGAATAGGTAAATCACATTGTCGGTTGTCAAGATTTGAAGCCTGACGCTCTCGCCGTAGTTTTCCACGTTGGCATCACTACTGATGGCTCACATCTCATACAACAACTTTTTTCACCATTTTAATTAGAACCTCTGGTTCCTTACTATTCAAGCGCTGTCTCTTTGACTCACTCACCGATCTTCCATTTCATATAATTTGAATCTATTCCCGGCTGTGTTATCTGGATCTGTGCAGCTTTTTATTCCGTCTTCAGAAGGTTACTTGCAAAGTTTTTCCTTCATGGTGTAAATCATTACTAGATTTTTAATTAAAACTCGAAGCATTTCGGTGAATTGACTCTTTCAAGAAAGAGTGATGTTCTCCTTTGCTGTCTTGAAGTTCGGTAGCAAATTTACATCATATCTTGAAGTAAGAAGAAGACCGTTTTTTTTCTTCTGTTGCCCGAATAGATACAATTGAGGTGGATCGTATCTGGGATAAAGCTGCTATTCCAACAGTAACACATTGTGCATAATTTATCTAATATCCCGCTGTATGCATTAAGAAAGTTCTAAACAGTAAAAAAATAATTCTTTAAGGATGATCGATTGACATATTTTACAGAGCAGATCACATAATTTTTCACTTAGTCCTCTGTAAATGAGCTGATTTTTGTGCATTTATTTGTATTTAGGACAAAAAGGTTCCTTTTCTCGAGCACCAACTTTTTTTGACTATAGAGGTCCATGAATAGGCCACATCGGGTCATTCGACTTACCTGTGACTGAAAAATTGATTGAAAGGGTTAAAACGTTCGTGTAAATTTTCACTGTACTTGAATGTGCAAGGTCCGGCTCTTTTACGGTCATCTGATTCAAATGTTTCCCTTCTGATGTTTCCAAATGACGGCCAACACTGCTTTGATGCTGAAGCAGGCGTAGAGGACAAAGCCGAGGGTAGATCCGCCAAGGACGTGGGATTTAGTGCACTGTTCAGTTAACCCAAATACAGAACATCTAAACTATACTAGACTTGACCGAAACTTTTAAGATTTCCCAGATGCACCATTTAAGCAAAATGCTGTGGCACATATTCATCAACTGTCTTTAAATTTTAAAAGCTTGAATTATATATTCTGAGCAATCTAGCAGTGTAACATCTGCTAACAAGAGAAAATAAGATTTGTGAAATTTGTCGTTGCTCGGGGTTTAAAACAACCATGGTCTACAGATGAAGTTCCCATAACATAAAAGTCTATGCTTAAATATTTGATAGGATGAGACTAAAACTCACCCAGGTATCGGTAGAGAAGAGTAACTATGATTCGTGGCTGAACCTAACGCTCATTGCGTTCGTCACGTCACACCATTCTCAGGCTCGGGACATGATTGGACCACGGCTCTAAGTACATAAGGAGTCAGTTCAAAGATGGCTTTGATGAGATTGATGTTTTTGATTGAGAGGGAACCACAGTACTGATTGTAAGGGATCCTTCGAAAATTACAGGAATAAAAAAGAAAACCTATGCAATGGGTTTACCTTTTGCATGTAAGCGATCTACCCTTCTGAGCTCCAATCACGCATATTGACGGCGCTTGTGTAAGGTCACATTCGTACACAGGTGCCTTGTGTTCAAAACTATTGGACTTTGAAAAGCATCCAGTGGTGTTATTAAAACCATTAAAATCTTGCTTACCTTATCAGAGTCCAAAAGAGCTCACAAATATCATTAAGGACGTATGAAATCGTTTCAGGCTTAACTTGGTGGAAATGCGATATATTCATGATAAAATAAAACAACAATAGTAATATTCACACTTTAGAGTGTGGATATTACTATTGTTGTTATATTTTATCATGGGCTCATTATATATACCTTAGATACCTAATCGCTAGGCAAGCGTCGCTAGCCAGATGAGCGAGGAGCTGCACAAACGCTCAATTGTTCTGAAATTGCCCGAAACTAAAGAAGGGATCTTTGGCCCTCAAGGGGCATAAAACTGGTATATTGGTGGCTTGTGTGTCAGTTTTTATCGCAAGTGACAACTTTTTACCGACAAATATGGCCACTTTAACCGAACTAAAATTAATGACAATTTGGGTTTGTTCAGTCGGAATTTCTAAACTTTGAATTCCCACTCCAGGTATCACCCTATTTGGAAAAAATATGTATATTTGTTATGTTCATGAAGGTGCGTCACTTTAACCGGGTAATTCATTTCGCCTCGACGACTGTGCGGTGCGGCAGCCAAGGAATAGTATAGAGAGACGCGACCGAAATAAGAGAAGCTTTTCGCCTGGCTGAATGATTCTCCATAACTGCACGGTGTTTTACTATACTACAACTATCGCTTAACATTAATTTATCGTTGTAACCTTTTGATACGTATATAAATCACTGTAAACGAGTAAAATATTTAATTATTATACTTTTTGTATGTTCTTAGTGGACCAAGAGGTCCAAGAGCAATAAACGTTTCTTTATCTTTATTCGAAATTGGATATTTAACTCAAGATAGAGATAAAACCAGGGAAAATATACTCACTCGTTGCTCAAAATTGTCCTCTAAACGACTCCATTGTGGTATTAAGTAAATCCTTTCCTTTTAACAATGAACAGAATCATTGTGACGCGAGATAAATCATTGCAGCTTATTTCAGCGATCCAAATAATTTCTCCTCTAAATATATCCCAATTGTCTTCAAATTCGCGTCTCTTAAGTCTGCAAATTATTATCACCCTGCTCGCCCTTGGGTCTTGATGTGAGAATTTTGTATTTACACATTTTGAAAGTTAATTTCATCACGCATCTTAGCCTCATTATTTAGGATATTAGTTTTTGGAATTGACAATTGTCACATTGGCTCATGTATTCGTCCAAATTCCTTGACATCTATGGTGCCGATATTGCATGACGATGGTACATATCTATCTCCATTTTCTCTTCACAGACGATGTCTAATATCACCGCATAGTAATCACTTTCTATCTATTCTTCAATTGTGAATTCAAAACGACAGCTCTATAGGTGTTTCGATCCGTATGACTGGATTTTTTTCGGAGAATAGTAATTCAGTCTACGCGGATAGATAAAGAATCTCATTCCCTTTAAATCGCCGAAAGTGTTAACAAGTATTTAGGAGCGCACCCTATCAGAAATTTAGAAACTATATCTACGCATCATTGCGTCTGAATGCCTGGATATTGCTTTCTCTGATGGTTAACACGTTATATCGGGAAATCAAAGTATATCTCGACCAAGGTAAAACAGTGTACTCAACCAAACTAATTTTAAATGCACTCTGAGGTGGGTCTAAAATTCAGTGCCGAAAATTTAAAATATTGATTGTGAAATTTTTTTTCTTAAATACGAACGTAAGGTGTGCAAAATTTTGAGTCGATATTTGATATGGCAAGATTTGAAAACGTAACCATCTTGTATGCTTTTCTTGAGGCTGTCTCAAAAAATAATAAATCGACCTCTTATGCCCTTACCTTTACTCCAAAATCTCAAGCCTCTTCAGGGAGTATTGATTGGCATCCGAAGGATCTTGATTGTGCCTCCCAGCGGCACGGGCTATCGTGGTTCAATTGATTCCAAATTTCGTATTTATTTAATTTTCATCGAAAGGAAAAAAAAGTCGACCGTCAAAACCTTTGAAAGCTGAGCATGAAAACTCGGCCTATCTTAGCACGAGAGTTAAAGTGAATTTGGAAGGCGTTCAGTCTATATTCATTCATAATTATGATGGCATAATGCTAAGTGCTGAGAATTTAAAAATGTGCATAATTATTCTAACAAACCATTGTAATAGGACCATTTATGCTGTGAACCTTGCATAGCAGGAGAAACAACTACATCTACGTCATACCCTGCAAGCCACCCAAAGGGTGTGTGGCAGTGGGTGCTGCCACACCAGGCATACATGAATTATACGGAAGAACACCGAAACTACATTGAAACCAGCGTACCACACATACAACGCGCCAATTAACAATCTACTAACCAAGAAACATTCCATCGTCTGTCTTTCCTACATGCAAGGGATACAAAGACTACTACTACAGATTCAAAATATCATACATAAATAAGAACATCAATATTTACATCATGCATAAATAAGAACGTAGAAAATATAAAGAAAAAGATCTACAGTCTAGCTAATGTCACTATTTGCACTGTTCATGACGACGATCACAGCTGTTATGGTCGCGAATGGTGGGCGGAAAAAATGACATTTTATAGCTATCGGTTCTACAATCTAGCTCTCTAATTTTATTGGCGCGATCTAATCTGCCGTAGTACGAGGGGGTTAATAGTATGTTTTTTATGTCGTCAGAGAAATGATTTTCCTGAAATTTAGTTAGGAGGTTAAGCCTATAATTTAATCTACGCTGTGATAGCGATTCCCATTCTAATTCTTCTAACAGTCCAGACACACTAGCAAACTTATCGTAGCATCGTTTTATAAACCTAGCTCCTCTTCGCTGCACGGGATCTAATTTAGAAATCAACCCCGCTTCATATGGATCCCATATACTGGCAGCATATTCCAGATGAGGGCTAACGATTGAAAAACAACAACGTTCTTTCACTCTCTCATAATATTTTCCGAGTATTCTCCTAGCCTAGCTTCCTGTAAACTTGACCGCAGATTTCCCGAAACAGTGGGATTGCGACGAGCAAGATGAACCAAGTTCTTCCATCGATGAAGGGAGAGGGTGGATTCATTACGAAAACCGACCCCTTTTCCGCCAAAATATTCGATTTCCCTTTCAAATGGAATCTCCTCTCAGCCTTTTGTTTCTCGTGGCCTGAATGACAGAGAGCGCATCACGCCAAGGGTTTGTGATTGGTTGGTGGGGTGAGAGCAGAGAGACTGGGAGAGAGGAAAGGGTGGTTTGTCGTCAAGGGTGAAGAGGGAGGAAGGGGTCTGTGACGCGCCCCCTTCCCCTAATTGCTGCGCCTTGTGCTGTGGTCGCCCGACCTGCCGTACAAAACAAACCGCCGTGAGCATCGGTTAATTATCGAGAGGCGGATGGAAGGAGACGATGCACATTCCGACCAACCCCTCCTCCTCCTCTCCCACCCCCTGCCACGCACTTCAACCCCATCCACACTAGAGCTGTGTCAATCAAGAGTGATTTGTTCATTTTGAACGATTCATTGGCATGAACCAAATGAATTGAATCACGTTCTCCGTTCAAATCGTGGTAGTAGTAGTTTTGGTGTGGTAGGGTGCGCCGACGGCTAGGTTATTTTGCACCGCTACGCAGTCCGTTGATTAAAAAAAATATAATAGTATTCACCATAATGTACGCGTCACATAGGTTTAGATAAGGAATAAAACAGGCGGATACGGTCAAATTTATTTAAAAGTCCAATCTCTTTAAGTAATAAAATTATACGGTTTAAAATAATAGGCTCGTCTCCTAGAATGGATTCTAGGTCTCCCCCTATATTGAACCGTCTTCGCGCGTCTCGATACTTGTCACACTCCGTCAGGATATGCCGAATACTAAGAGGGCACCTGCACTCATCACACTGAGGAGTTTGTTTTTCTTCCTTAAATAGAAAGGCGTGAGTCAAAGGGTAGTGCCCTATCCTCCAACGTGTGATCACTACTTCCTCTCTTCGGCTGCTCCTGACGGAAGAGGGCCACACTGACGTTGTCGACTTGACGCTGCATAGTTTGTTATTTGGTGGAGTCCTCCTGGACTCCTTCCACTGCTCTAGCACTGCATTTCTCAGTGAGGCTCTTAGGTCCTCAAAAGGTACCAGCGTCGACACGCACTCTTCCTCATTTAGAGCCTCCTTGGCCAAAGCATTTGCCTTCTCATTTCCGGCTAATCCCTCATGCCCTCCATTCAAATCGTTCATAATGAATCAAATCAAGCAGTTCTCGTCCATAGGTCGAGTGGAGTGGATTGTGAAGAATCACACGATTCGTGGGTGATCGAGAACAACTTGAATTGGTTCAATTTGAACCAAAACACGCTGTCCATGAGTGGCGAGAAACGTGATTGGGACTAACCACATTCCAAGCATTCCTTAGTCTTTTTGTCACACGTAAAATTTACTGATAAAAACTGAGGAATAATTTTATAGAGGCGATAATATAAAGTTGATTGATTATAACACCGAACACAATCATTTGCCTTCAAACATCGCAAGTACATAAGATTCTTAACATATAATCCCCCAATCGCTCCAACTCCAGGCATCATGATTTAACCTGCTCTAAGAATAGGCACTTTAAGGTTCCTCAAGTCTCCCAATATTTCTACGATAATACTAAAAATATCTGAAAAACAGATTTCATATCACGCAATATCTCCGCGTAGGCAGCTTCCCAATGGTACGAAATGGTTGGATTTGATTCTTCGCCTTAGTCTGGTTCCTCGCTGATATTTGATTCTTGGTAGTGAAATCATTCATCATCGTTTAATCACTCATCGCAGTCATTTGGCTCTTCCATCTACATCTACATCTACATCTACGTCATACCCTGCAAGCCACCCAAAGGGTATGTGGCAGGGGGTGCTTTCGCACCAGGCATGCATGAATGATATGGTAGAACACCGACATTACATTAAAAACCCGCGTACTACACATGCAAAGCGCCAATTACAAATCTAATACCCAAGAAACATTGTATCTCCAATCGTTCTAACATGCAAGGGATACAAAGACTACTACTACAGATTCAAAATATCATGCATAAATAAGAACATCATTATTTACATCATGCATAAATAAGAAAGAGGAGAATATAATGAGAAAGATTAACTGCCTGCCTATTGTCAATACTCGAACTATTCATGACGACGATCACAGCTGTTATGGTCCCGAATGGTACGCGGAAAAAATGACATTTTATACCTATCGGTTCTACAATCTAGCTCTCTAATTTTATTGGCGCGATCTAATCTGCCGTAGTACGAAGGGGTTAATAGTATGTTTTTTACGTCGTCAGTAAAATGATTTTCCTGAAATTTATTTAGGAGGTTAAGCCTATAATTTAATCTACGCTGTGATAGCGATTCCCATCCTAATTCTTCTAACAGTCCATCTACATTTACGTCATACCCTGCAAGCCACCCAAAGGGTGTGTGGCAATGGGCGCTTCCACAGCAGGCATGCATTAATTATACGGCAGAACACCTAAACTACATTGAAACCAGCATACCACACATGCAACGCGCCCATTAAATCTACTAATCAAGAAAAATTCTATCGTCAATCGTTCCAACATGCAAAGGGCACAAGGACTACTATTAAGGACTCAAAATATCATGCATAAATAAGAACATCAATATTTACCTCATGCATAAATAAGAATGTAGAAAATATAAAGAAAAAGATCTACAGTCTAGCTAATGTCACTATTTGCACTGTTCATTACGACGATCACAGCTGTTATGGTCCCGAATGGTACGCGGAAAAAATTACATTTTATAGCTATCGGTTCTAAAATCTATCTCTCTAATTTATTGGCGCTATCTAATCTGCCGTAGTACGAGGGGGTTAATAGTTAGTTTTTTTTGGTCGTCAAAGAAATTTTTTTCCTGAAATTTAGCTAAGAGGTTAAGCCTATAATTTAACCTACGCTGAGATAGCGATTCTCATCCCAATTCTTCCAACAGTCCAGACGCACTAGTAAACTTATCATTGCATCGGGTTCCATGGTTCATTTCGTTCATTATGAATGATTTAACGTTTTAACGCCGAAAGTGCCAATATTGGCATGCCGTCTGGTGCTTCTCACTGTCGAAAGTGCCATTTTTGGCTCACCCTGCTAAAAATTTCTTCATAGTTTCCTCGTAAATACTTTTACAGAATTTCCTAAAAGTTTTGTAGACATTCCTTAAAGTATTGTAACGCCATTTTACGGAATTCCCTACGACGTTCTGCAGAATACCTTAGGATGTTCTACAGAAGCCCTTTGACGCTCTGTAAAACTCCTTACAAGCTCAAGGAAGCCGCACATATTTCCGTAGAGTTGCTGAAGTTCTACAGAACAGCTTGTAAGGAGTTATTTTGCTCTGCGGAAAATAACTCTACAGAACATATGTTCTGTAGAGTCAGTCTCTCATGTTCCGTACAGATCCTAAGAAAAGGAACTAGATCTGAAGGAGAAGAGTCAATTTCTGAAATATTCCTTACGTTCTACAGAAATCTACAATCTACAGCATCTAAGGAAGTTTTGAACCGGGCATTCATTGCAGAAAAACGTTATAAGGGCTATTTTAAATCCGGCAGGGAGGGACTCCAAAGGAAATTTAAATCTAACTTTTAAAGGTTAAAAGAACGAGTCATTGTCACGAATCAAATCTCAATGAATCGAATCTTCGAAATGAACTGAAATTCCCACCTCTACTCCACACACACACCCCTCCCTCCCTCTCACTCGACTGATTCCGAGAGTGAAGTTCATTTCCTCCATCCCTCCTCCCCCATTCCCATGCTCTCCTGTCACGGGATAACAATGGCGCATCACCAACCGAACCCCCACACCCTTCCTCTCCCAGGCGGACGGGTGAGCCAGTCCTCCACGCGAGCAAACCAACCCCGTCCTGTCAGAGGCGCCATCCCTGGGAGGCGTTCGCATGTTCGCTCTTCTTTTGTTTGTCCTCTGAATGCGAATGATATGGAGAGGAAGGGTGGGGAGGGGGAATGGGAAGAGGCGTTTACTGTTGTCATCGGCGGGATGGGGGGAGTGGTGGGAGACAGGGATTTGCGTGCGATGGAAAGAGGGAAAGCTTAAGTGGGGAAGGGGGGAATGGGCGAGTGAGGAGAAAGTAGAGGCGCTCTTCCTGACATCTAGCGGTGAGTGCGTGAGCGAGCGCGGGCCGCGTAGCTACGCGAATTGCTGCGATCGATGGGTTTAAGTCTTGGGAAGGGGGAGAGGGTCGTTTTTCGCCATTCAGTCTTCTGATCGAGATTTTTCCTTAGTGATGGTGGACACTACATTAGACTCCGCTCCGTCAAGCCACGTCTTTTTGCCGGTGATGCAGTAGTGTATAGGGCAATTAGAAATGAAAGGGACAGTCAGTCTTTAGCTAAGTAATTAGATGCGATTGATGATTAGTGTGATAGTTGGCAGCTAGAATTAACTTTGAAGAAATGCGCGATAATGAACTTTTGGAAAAAGAATGGCTTTCCCCGGAATAATTATTGCATCAAAGAAAAGAAATTATCTAATGTAGAATCTATTAAATACTTAGGCGTCACCATCACTAAAGACATGTCATGGGGGCAACACATCAGGGAAAAAGCTAGTGTAGTAAACCGTAGATTGAGAGTTGTAAAAAGGGTTCTAGGCCAATGCGATGAGAGAGTACGAGAGAGAAGCTATTTCACACTTGTCAGGCCTCGTTTAGAATATGCCGCTAGTGTATGAGATCCGTACTAGGAAGGTATGATAAAAGAATTAGAGCATGTGCAAAGGAGATCCACTAGATTTGTTAAAGGCCGTTATTATAATTGTATAAGTGTTACGAGTTTAATAGAAGAACTAGGATGGGAATTACTATCGGAACGCAGGTTAAAATTTAGGTTGAACCTTTTAAGTAAATTCGAAACTGAGTTGTTCACAGATGACGTTAGATATATATTAAGAACCCTTGCGTATTATGCTAGGTTTGATCATATTAACAAGATTAGAGAGATAGATTGTCGTACCGATAGATTTAAAATGTCATTTTTCCCGCGTACCATAAGAGAGAACAATAGGCAACGTAGCAAAGGGATAGGTAAGTGAAATATAGTTAGAGTAGTCTGTAGTGCATGATGCATGTAATAACTACCAATAATCCCTTCCTTATTATGTAGATACTAACCATCTAGCTCCATGTGAACCTATTATCTAGCATGTCTCCATTAAATATCCTAGTTGCATATCAATAGTGCATGTTTGGTGATCTTCACCCCCTGCCACACACCCTCGTGGTGGCTCGCAGGGTATTACGTAGATGTAAACGTAGGTGTAGATTAGACTTTGTTTTATTTACTTTTAGCAGTATATAGTTTTTTCACTGAAATTCTCGTTAGTTAAATAAATATAACTATGTATATAAGAATTTAACCAGGCCAAGTTAGCCTTCAACATGAAAAACAATCTCTTCACCGCCAGCAACATTAATGTAAGGATTAGAAAATTGCTATTGAGGACTTTCGTATGGAGCGTTCTGCTCTATGGAAGTGAGACCTGGACGATTGGAAAGAGAGAGAAAAGGAAAGAATGGAGACATTTGAAGTGTGGTGCTATAGGAAAATGCTGAAAATACCCTGGGTGGCAAGAATCACGAACGAGTAGCTGTTTAAGAGGATAGGGGAAAGACGGTGTCCACTCAAAATGCTAAATAAGACATGGAACACCTGGATTGGCCATATTCTCCGACACGAAGGCTTGGTTAAGACCATAAGAGAAGGTACAGTAGAGGGAAAAAACGAGAGGGGCAGACCTAGACTGGTTTATATGGGACAGTTGATGAAGGAACTAGGTGGTAAATCGTACAGTGAAGTGAAAAGATTGGCCCGAGATCGGATAAAGTGGAAGACTGTTGCAGACCAATCCTAGGATTGTAACCAGAGAAGAAGAAGGATTTAATCTGACTCATTTTTTCACGTTGAATAGCGAAAACGCCTTCACAAATAAGTTTTTTTTAATTTATAAAAGCCACTGCGGTGATGGTTTGATTTATTTTTTTAAATTAGTTGACATATCATACTAACTACATGCTATTTGGTTCCTGATGAAATCTAGGCGTTAGGAATTCCCTATTTTTAAGTGGTAGAGCCTCGTTAGAGTGAATGCCCGTGCTATTTCCGATATAAAATGGCTCGTATTATTTGGCTAATATCTGAATAATTAGTTCGGCAATTGGCTAATATTTCGATAACTTTCAAGAGGCGGATGTTTTTCTTTGACACGCATTGGCGTTCATATTCATTCATTGAAAATGTTTCAGCCCCGAAGAAGGTCAGTAAATTTTCACGAATCTTTAGTGATGCTTTGAAAATGTTCACAATCATTCATTGAAATGTTTATTCCATCAATTTCATGCGTCGCAACAGCTATTAGCAAATCCCTCGTTCACATTTGGCTCACTCGCTCGGGCCAAATTCATTGAATTGTTTTTGAAATGATATCCTGCTCAAACTCCCGTTTAATATGTTTTGCTAATTTAATAAGGTGAGTGTTTTGGAGCTCATCTCCCTTCTTCTGTTGTGTTTACGTTATTAAATTAGGAGCAAATTTTTACGGTAATACGTTATTATTTACTATATCATTTTTGCTATTTTTACCATATTTATAAGTTTAACTTTCTAGATCATTATTCGATTTTATTTTATTCCGTTTTGTTATAATGTTATGTTACTTTTATCATAAGTAACACAAGTTTAGGGGTTTCGTGACCGAGCAGTTCAAGGTAGCAACTATCTTCTGGATACGAAGTTCAGTTACAGTTGCAGCTGCGGTATAAACTTTTAAAAAATCATGGTTTTTCATGGTCTACTGGTCTACTATTTCGTACTTGCTACATTTAAGATCAATCCTGTTGAAGTTGCATTCTTTTTCATACAATTACATATCTACTACGGTAAAGTGGAAATCGTATGAACTGAAGTTCGTTAGAGCCACCATATTCATATTAACTGTTATACAACGCCAGTAATGTATGCAGACCTTAAGAACGAGTCTATTCAAAGGAGGATACGTTGATTAAATAAGCATTTTAGATGACTGCTTTGAACTAATTCTCGCAGGGGATTAGGGTTTCTCCAGTTTTTGTTTTAGTTGAGTAATATCCGGCCCCGGTGGCGGCGGGGTAAAGTCCTCGCCTGCTAAACCGAGGGTCGCGGGTTCGAGTCCCGCCTGGGTGGGTTTTTCACCACCCAGGGCATGGATGTATGTCAAGTTCTGTTGGCCCGGTCCCTGGAAAACCTGATGACAGGCTCAGCAGCCTATCGGGATTCCGGGGACATACGGGCCAACAGAATTGTCCGGCAAACAAAATATCACCAGAGATCGCCGTCGTTCATACAATGGCGAACTGGAAATCATGTGAGGGGCAAGTTGGTCGCTATATTAGACATCATTCAACCCCAGTTGTGTAAACGTGACATGAAGAAGGGCAGAGAGTCGCTTCAACACTGATCGCGAAACACACACCAATCGTCCCGTCAGCCCCTCGGTCCCTTCAGAGCCCTTAAAAACCTTCTCAAGTTCGGGAAACCCGAAAAAGGATTCCAATCTTTCCGAGAGAGAGAGATGGGTCTGGAAATAAAAAAGGGAGATGTATTCCACCGCTTTCGCCGACGACTCCAAGAGGGCGCGCAGTGGGAGCGGGAGGGTGGGGCGTGAATTTTCGGGGAGGTGGAAGTGGGGTGTGGGGGGGGGAGAAGGGGGGCGGGGCGTGATGGGAGCCGTTGAATGAATGAATGAATGAGTCGCCGTCCTTGAGGAATGGCTTCGACTCTCTCCGTGATGTGGTTTGGAGTGTGGAGCGGAAGGGAGGGAGGGAGGGGGAGGTTCCACCGCTCTGGAGGGAGGGGATGGAATCGGGGTCGCATTCCTGAAAAGGCCTTTTCCCCTCAAGACCCCTCGTGGCATTTCACCGCCCTACCGATGCCCTCTTGCGTGATAAAGAGGATCCCGGAGAATAAACGCTCCTTCCTCGAGAATTACGCAGCATCCCATCAAGAGTTCTCCTCTTTCGACTGATTTCGAAGAATTTTATATTTTAGGTATGCTAGGTAATTTGAGGGTGATCCATCCCCAGTTTTTCGTAATGGAGACCATATTGGTGTGCCATATTTTTATTCCAGCAGCTCTAAGAAGCACTGAGTAAATATTGTAATATAAATTGCACAAAAAGATAGTTTTATGCATAGGAAATTTTCAGTAATGAAATAATAACTTGTGATTTAGTCTTTAACTTGACTCACCTTTTTGTTGCCACAGTTTGATCGATTTTTAAAAATGGTGTTAAAATATACAAAGTAAAATTGTAATATAAATCGCACAAAAATGTAGTTTTATGCAATGGAAATTTTCAGCAATGAAATGATAACTTGTCGTTTAGTCTTTAACTTGACGCACGTTTTGTCGCCATAGTTTGATCGATTTTTAAAAATGGTGCACAAAATATGCAAAATAGACACTCTCGAATTGCTGACGAAACGTAGGTGTTAACAATTCTACTTTTTCAAACAAAATATTTCCCCCTTGTAAAATGGCTTATTTTTTATGGCAAATATCTGGAAATGTAGTGCGTTTTGTGGCTACAATTTTGGTGTTTTTGCAATGGAGAGAGTTATCTATCGTAATGATGATTTGAACTGATATCTCGCTCAAAATGTCTTAAGGAAATGGTTTGTGGAGTTGAGTTCAGTCATTTAATAAAACTACTCAAACCAATAATACCAATACTCAAACCAACAGCAGTAACCAAAGTTTCACCAAATGAATTGTCAATCTCGGGGCTAAAAAAGCGCCAATTGAGAACACGAGGATGATATGATAGCTATTGCTATTCGCATTCAAATGCAGCAAAAATGTTTTAGCCTTGAGGAAAGTCAATACATTTCTCGAGTCTCTAGTAATTATTTCTAAATTTTCACAATCTTTCATTGAAATGTTTATTTTATACGTCGCGTAAAGAAACAGATATTAGGAAAATCACTCGAACAAACCCGAACAGCAACGTTGGATCAGTTGTGAGCCGCATTACCCAAGAAGTTGAAATCCAAACCCTCCGTTATTGGGTGAGCAGGAATAAAAACTGTGTGCTAGCTCTCGTTCTGCATCTCATTCAAATGATTGATCATTCATTGAAACTTTGCTATAATGCATTAATTTGCCATATTTAGATAAAGTATGTTTTACGAAATAAGATTTTTCATGAGCTCCGTTTTTATAATTGAATTTCCCTTGTCATCTTTGATTTTTCACTCTTTTTAAGTTCAGTCTCGTTCATCTACATCTACATACTACCCCGCGAGCCACCGCATGGGCGTGTGGCAAGGGGTGGTAGGTCACCAGCCGTGTAAAGATGTAAAATATTTGGAGATGAAATGGTGACACGTACTATGGGAGTGTATTTAGAGGAGGTCCGTTTTTATTGTGGTCACTTATTGTGCGTGTAAAGAACGAGTTTTTGTACCTATTTGTTCGGAAGAGTATCTCTCTTATTTTATCGCATCTGTCAGACCTAGAAATGTAGTGAGGCGTCATGATAACATTCTCTGTGTCGCTCTGAAGCACACCGGTTCTGAATATCTCAAGCAGCCTGGCGTGCAGCCTCCGAGTCTCTAGGGCCTCCCACTTCAATCCCTCTAACAGTTTTGTAACACTATATATTCGTTCGTAGATGTTTTTAACGAAACGCGCTGCTTTCCTTTGCATTTTTAAAATTTTGTTGGTTAAATCTTCATGATCAGGGTCCTAAATGCTCACGGCGTATTCGAGGTGTGGCCTAAGCAGAGCGAAGTAGAATCTCTCTTTGACTTTTTCATCCGAGGACCTATTTCTATTAATATACGCTTAAGAAAACCAAGTTTCTTTAATGCTGTTTCGCATATGTTTTGTATGTGTGTTCCCCACGATGTATCTGAAATTAAGGTGATTCCAAGATATTTTACTGTATTTGAAGATTTTATGTTTACTCCACCCACGGTGTAGGTATGGCTTTCGTGTGATGACTTTCGCAGGAAGTGATATATGGTTCATTTACTAATATTTAGTTCTAAACCCCACTCTTGGCATCTCGTACTAATTTTTTGTATAGTTAAAAAAGAGTACGTAGTAGTCCGGAAATTTACTATTTTCTGTCTTATTTGCCGTTCTATTCGTGAGTATAAATACCATATCTTTCTAACATTTTTCAACTTGCATTATATTGTTCAGTATTTTCTCATTCTCACGTTCGTGAAAGGGCACACAAATGAAAAATAAATTATTTATATATTTGGTGATTCAAAGCCAGTAGTTTTTGGTGACTAGCCTGATGTTTAGCTTTAGATTGGGGAATTTTCCATGAGAAGCGGAGCATTGTCGGCACCGTGTATACATTTTCGGGAAAGCAATTTTCGATGGCGGGGTCTATTAATAATTTAGTACTGCTTAACTCTCTCGTCCTCTTGGCAGAGAAAGTTATTGGGAGTGGTAAATGTTCTTGAAATGATGGGACAATGTTCTAAAAATTTGAGGAAAATTGGTTTTAAGGGAATGGAGAAAAAATGTCTTAGTAGTTAGTAAAATAAACCTTAAATTAACAAAAATAAATAGAATTTTACAATAAAATAAACCGTATGTAGGTGAACTCTGAAAAGAGCTTTCTATTACAGCATAGAGGCATTTAGTTAGGGCGAGCCAGATAGTACATACAGTATGGCTGGTTTGTTGTCGAATTCATGATTATGAGGTAACATTTATGGATAAAATTATGCTAAATTAAGACATACGCAGGCACATATATTTTGGTGTGAGTATTGTATTACTTTTAACTAGGGATGAGTCGATTCCACTTTTTTATGATTCCGATTCCGTTGCAGATTCTTTCAAATCGATTCCCGATTCTCTATTCCGATTCCATCGATTCTCATTCCTAGTAACAGGTGGGATATTGATATACCAGTATCGTACGTCCATTATTTAAATTTACGTATTGGCTTAAATAAAATAACAAAGACAATTAAGTCGCTCAAAAAGTATATTTATTAACAAATAGCAAATATATATCCTCGGCTTATTGGGGTAGATAAAATGTAGAAATTGATAGCCTACACCCAAAATTACTGATACAAATATGATGTGATAAATGAAATTTGATTTGAATATTTATCCATCTGGAATCGATGGAATCGGAATCGACTTTAGGCGATCGATTCTCGCTACCCATTCTAATCCTGAGAATCGGTGGAATCGAGAATTGACATTTGGATTCGACTCATCCTTACTTTTAACGTATAATTAACATAAATTCTACTCATTTTTTTACCATATTTTTTCATCCTTACTTTTTTCGATTATATCTCTTATCTGTAGTCTTCCTGTCTCGTTTCAGGTACGATCGATGGTTTCTGTTTTGCTGCTATGATCTAGTTAAGGTAAAGTGCAATTGCTTGTGTAATATGTAAACTACCGTTAAAATCATCGTACATTCATATTATCACGGCCGTGGGTAGTTTGTTACCGTCCTCGAGTTTAAATTTAAAAAAACATTTTTCTTTATTTTGAAAATGACCCTTATTTATTCTTTCCTGTCCACGTTTTCCATCATTTGCTTTTCATGATTTCCGGGGTCCATTGCGTTTGGTAGCTTTTTTCACAATGTTTCAACTCTCTTTCTGGGGGTGGCCTCATTTTTCGCTTAAATTTCCTCCGTTGTATTCATAGTTTCTATTTGCGAAAGCGTGTTATCAACGGCAACGGCTTTTTGAATTCCAAAGTGAGCGCCCTGTTGTATCCTTAACTTTTTTGATGAATTGAAGAGCTTTCTCGTTTTAAATCTTCGTTACTTCATACTTGAGGCAAAAAATTTATTTTTCACTTTCATGGTCTGCCAAAATTCCTTCGCCCCCTTAAACCATCGCCCTTGTGCTTTCTTTTTTTTCACCATCGATCATTTTTTACTCGGTCACTCGTCACTCGCAGATAATTGCTTTTGCGCTTTCTTTTATATTCTCGATCGATTCTCGGGTGATGAGTCGAGATTATGTGTCCTGGAGAGGACACTAGATGTAATGTTTTTCATCTTACAAAGTGGAAAGTGCTGCTCCATCTCGGACGGTTGTCGATTGGTAACATCCAATGCCATCGACACTGGCCTCCAACAGAGCCTCCATGAGCACAAAAAACGTTCGTTGGCAGATCTCTTGGCTCTGACGTCACCCACTGTGGAATTACTCACTAAACAATTACACTTGTATTTACCTACGATTCGTCACACTTTTGAAGCGTTTTGTACTTTTTTTGCGAATGAGCTCCACTTAAAACACTTTCGTAATATACTTCTCTAGTATCCTCCAAAAACCTTATCCCAAACCTTATCCTTTACTTGAATGGTGTTCCAACACCCCAGTTATTCGTTCATGCTCCTTGAGTAGTATGTAGATGCAGATGTATGGGTATCACTAATGAGGGCACGTACGCTAATCAGTTTGTGGACAAAAATCGTCCTAATTTTCTTAACGCTAATGAAAAATGGCGAGGGCCTTGTATCTTTGAGGATCCCCTCTTGCGGCGAAAGTTTTTCTCACAACATTTTGTTCAAACTTGACTGAAAGTGACACCAGTCTTCATCTACACCTAAACAATACCATACGAGCCACCTGGTTGGTATGTGGCAGGGGGTGACTCATCGCCATCATGGGCTAAAATAAACTTGCTACTACTTGTCAGGAGCTGATATTTCACCGAAATGTATTTACTATAAGTGTGCCACCATAGTTAGAGAAACTATTTTTTATGCAATTATTTTGCAACTAAATTAATGGAAAGATACTTAATGTATTCCAATATATTCACGGCGAGTTGTTAATACTAGGTGGCAGATAAGAACATGAGCATTGCGGAGTAATTCAACTTATAGCTAAATTACATATCGGAAATTGCGACATCTATTCTTAGTTTCTTAGATGCTTAACAGGATAGAAACATTGGGGTGTAATTCAATCTAATAGCTAAATATCAAAGAAAACGGTTGTTCACTTAACGTTTTTTTATTTATTCAGATATCACCCTAAGATCCTTCAAACTGTAGAAACCCACACTGTGTCAATAGTCAAGTCTGTGACAAGAAAATATAACAAGTGGAGTTATCAAAGGTATTTTTATTTTTTTAGATGTTACATTACCTTTCATCTACATCTACATCTACGTAATACCCTGCGAGCCACCACGAGGGTGTGTGGCAGGGGGTGAAGATCACCAAGCATGCACTATTGCCATGTAAGTAGGATATATAATGTAGACATGCTAGAAAATAGGGTCATAGTTTATTAGTTACTACAGTAGATTATTAGTTATTGCAAGTAATTGCAGTAGTTATTACAATAGAATATTAGTACAGGTTAAAATCTACATAATAAGGAAGGGATTATTGGTAGTTATTACATGCATCATGCACTACAGACTATTCTAACTATGTTTCACCTACCTATCCCTTTTCCTACGTTGCCTATTGTTCTCTCTTATGGTACGCGGGAAAAATGACATTTTAAATCTATCGGTACGACAATCTATTTCTCTAATTTTGTTAATATGGTCAAACCTAGCATAATACGCTGGGGTTCTTAATATATATCTAACGTCATCTGTGAACAAATCGGTTTCGAATTTACTTAAAAGGTTTAACCTAAATTTTAACCTGCGTTCTGATAGTAATTCCCATCCTAGTTCTTCTATTAAACTCGTAACACTAATACAATTATCATAACGACATTTAACAAACCTAGCAGATCTCCTTTGCACGCGCTCTAATTCTTTTATCATACCTTCCTCGTAGGGATCCCATATACTAGCGGCATATTCTAAATGAGGCCTGACAAGTGTAAAATAGCTTCTCTCTCGGACTCTCTCATCGCATTTGCCTAGAACCCTTTTTACGAATCCTAATCTACGGTTTGCTACGCTAGTTATTTCCCTGATGTGTTTCCCCTATGACATGTCTTCAGTGATGATGACGCCTAAGTATTTAATTGATTCTACGTTACATATTTTGTTTTCTTTGATGCTATAATTATTCCGGGGAAGGCCATTCTTTTTCCAAAAATTCATAATCGCGCATTTCTTCAAATTTAATTCTAGCTGCCATCTATCACACCAATCATCAATCGCATCTAAATCCTTAGCTAAACTCTGTCTGTCCTCTTCATTTCTAATTTCTTTATACACTACTGCATCATCGGCAAAAAGACGGAGCTTGCTATTTTTTACTACACTAGTCAAGTCGTTTACGTACAGAAGAAATAAAATTGGGCCTATCACGCTTCCCTGGGGAACACCCGATGTAACTAAACCTTTCGTGTGTTACAACATTCTGATAGTTCCAGGTAGCAGATAAGAATGTACGCATTAGGCAGTAATTAACTAACTAGCTACACAATCTATCGTAAATTATGATGTGCTGCCAGTGCAAGATAGCAGATAAGACGGTACGGAATAATTAGGGAATTTTTAAGCTAAGTATTATCCATCGCACTCTGTTCCCTGGTTTGCGGCGGATCATTAGGCCTCCTCCACTTCCACAAACCCCTGGCCCAACCCTTTCGCTGTTGGGAGGAAGGGCCGTCGAAAGGTTGTGAAGTCGGAGGAATCCATCTACATGTACATAATACCCTGCGGCAGGGGGTGTTAGGTCACCAGCCGTGTAAATGTATAAGTTTTTGGGAGATGAAATGGTGACATGTATTATAGGAGTGTATTTAGTGGAGCTCAGTTTTTATTGTGGTCGCTTATTGTTCGCGGAAAGAACAAGTTCTTGTACCTATCTATTCGGCAGTGTATCTCTCTTAATTTATCGCATCTGTCAGACGTAGAGATGTAGTGAGGAGTCATGATAATATTCTTTATGTCGCTCTAAAAATATCAGTTCTTTATTCATCATGCAAACTAAGCCTAGCGTGTAGCCACCGAGTCTAGGGGTTTTTACCACCTTTATCTCTCTAGAAGTTGTGAGACACTAAATGTACGCTCGTAGCAGTTTTTAACGAAGCGCGCTGCTTTCCTTTGTATTTTATTAATATTTTTGGTTAAATCTATTTGACCAGGGTCCCAAATGCTCGCGGCGTATTCGAGGTGTTGCCTTATCATAGCGACGTAGCATCTATTTTTGACTTTTTCATCCGAGGACCTTCCTATTATACGTTTAACAAAACCTAGTTTATTTATTGCTGCGCCATATATGTTCTGTATGTGTAATCCCCACGATATATCAGTAGGTAAGGTAATTCAAAGATAAGTGAAGCCATGGCGTAATCGTGGTCGTGACGAAGTAATTGGACCGCAAACCGCCGCACACTCTTTGGCCGGCGGGGGCGAAGTGACATGCAGGATTGTTTGGCAGGTGAGTTAGTGAGGGCTGGAGTTGGTGACGGAGGGACGGGGAAGGAGGGCTTGCGGTGTTTGAGACAGTTAGTCGTCCATTCACCCCCACCCCCTCCCCCACCTTGGTTCACGTCCCCCATTCCCATCCGGAGGGCGCGTTGGTCGCTCCAAGTGACGAGAGACACGAGTTACGAAGCTGTTACACTGCAAACTTTGCCCATCATCGGAATTCCTTGGAGTCAAAATAGCGGGCCCGGAAGCGATGCTATTACATAATGTGATAGGAGAAACTTGGCCATTAGTGACTCTTCTTTAACGTTTGAGTTATGACTGAACTCCGCTTGCTTTTAGTTATATTACGCGAAGCAGTGTGCCAAAAATATCTTGCCGAACTTTAAATTAGTTATAAAATTTTTCACTTATTATATCTAAAGGAAACATGACATTTTATTTTTATGTACGTATGTATGCATGTCACTAAAGTTTTCTTATTTTTCCTTGTCGTGCTCCTGAGCCACATAAGGCTCATTACAAGGGATCTATTTTGTACGCTCCATTGTCCACTATGTGCCGTTTATTGAATGTCTTCTCAGTTACTCTCAGTCGTATAGTAACTAAGGGTCTTTGTAATAAATATGTTGCTTGTTTCACTAGGAGCGAGTTCTCTTTTACTTAAACAATTATGTCTCTTTTAAGGTAGCTGTTCAAGCTTTGATGAGACTCAAAAGTTGGACATTTCGTGTAAGCTTAAAAAAAAACAAATTCTGCCCCCAAGCGTAGGATTCCAAGTCATCAGAGAAGTTAGCTGCTAGCGTGGTCATTGATAATCTATCGTACGTGTATGATGAGTCATCGCGATATGATACGTGGAAAGCCTTTAGTTTTAAATTTGCTAGTGTGAATAGCCAATTTATTTGCAACTGATTCTTCCCTGGCCTGGCACACATCATAATGGTCCCTAAGAAAGACATCGTTGGAGAATTTGCAGGAAAGTATTCTCTGTTAAATTTCGGAAGTATTTGGCTATCGAGGTATTTCATCTACCTCAAAAATGCATTAATTTCTTCTTTTGCGATTGATAAGATATTGACGTATCATTTTCCATGCAGATTCAAATGTCATTTATTTATTGATTAGATTAATATTTCATTTTATTGTAATTCAAGCTGCACTAGAGGACGGAGGTGAGTATATTCTAAGGTTACTGCTTTTATATTCCTCTTCCCTCGATTTCTGTCTATGTACATGTTGCACTATAATGCAGAGGAACGCATGAATTCATTTTAATTGTTTGAGAATTTATTTGACTTGAATTTCACATAGGTATATTGAAATCTTCTAAGTCTACGTCAAATCCAAATTCCTTTATTAGATATTTCCGTGGTGATGTCTGATATGTGACCTCACCTCGTAATAAGCTATTGGTATGCATTTAGATTGACTTATTATAGCTTAGAGAGAATTTGATAGATTGCTTTACCTCGAGATGACTTGTGACTTAAATATCGGTCTCATTCACGTCTCCTATTCCGAAATTAAGTCTTGTCTCGTTCCTCCCATCCTGTGTTCTCGAAGTGATAATTTTTCGACCAATAAATCAGTACCCTAAGTCCTGAAATTATAGTAGAGAAACCATTAACAGTTATCAAACACCTCGTGAAAATAAAGCATGGAGAATGACGAATGTAATGCGGAAATATGTGAAATTTTGGAAGTGCTTAGCTATCCAGAGCCAGATTCTATGGCCTCAGATTCACAGTCTATATTGTTCATGTCTCGATTGATTTATATGCCCTTAAATTGATCACTTGGCTCCTGTAGAACTTCTGTTAAGCCACATGGAGAATTGATTGCAGGATACTCTCATTGAAGACCTAAGTAGTAGTTTTTGATGGGAAGAGTCGTCAGAATAATTGTATGATGAGGGTAAATGATGAGTCAACTGAAGTTAAGTGAACAAGTAGACGATTGTCTTTATCTTGGCCGATTATTGATGAAAGATATAAGGATAGAACCACTCGACTGTCGAATGAATCTTTCTAAAAGCGCATTTCATTTGGGGTAAAATTTTTTTTAGTATCAATAAAATTTTGTAGCCACAATTCTCTGAAGATATTCTCTGAAGCTGCCATCTGCTGGCCAGAGAGCGTACCTGAAGGACGAAGGAAGGTACATAAGAACCTCCCAGCAAAATATCTCATCACGCCCAAATGGGAGAACCCAAATTCGAACATGACGAGTTTTCTCGTCATCCCCACATGAAATGCTACTTCTGCATGACGAGATATCTCGTCATCCCCAGGCAAGTGGTAGAGTTTAGGCGTGCGAATAACTATATTGATGTAAAATCGTAGCGTAGAAAAGTATCTTCCTCCAGACGCTATTACATGTCAGCAATACTTAGGTAGACAGAATGAGCATGAGATTACACGTAATGCAATTGAATTGGGGTACCTGGGAAGACTTTGCGCAAAAGTAGAGTGGATAGGGTTTAGAATCAGTGGATTATAATAGAATGTGGGTGATTTTCTCCTGTTTTGGTCACATATTAAAAAAGTCCGTTTCGTCGGTCGGGTGATGTCTAGGTAATAGAATAACTAAACTAAAACTGTGGTTGAGTGAATGGCGTGAGATGAGGTGATAGTCTGGGAAATATATGGGTGAATATTCTTAAAGAGACACAAGGGGAAAGGACAAAAGAGTCTAAATAATTGGAGAGTATGTTTGTATGTATGAAGTAATTAATAAGTGCTAGAGAGCGCAAGCAATTTGTTATGCTAGGACACAACGAAGACAATTATCAATTGGCAGACATATTTCTAGGACCAACGGCAATGATAATAATAATAATATGGAATTTATTACACGGAAACTAGTAATAAGTGAGTTATTACGTAAATAAACAACAACAAAATTGCCTGGAATATAGGTACCCCATTGGGAATTTCCGCTTTGGGATTACCGACTCGATCATCTGTTAACAGCTGTCATCTCTTCGATGGCGTGTTGGCACATTAAAAAGAAGAATAGAAAAAATGTATGTTGACTCCCCAGCTGGTAATACTACATAATTACATTTGTGTTTTACTGTAAAAGAAAACTTACATTTTGACCAAAAAATTTGATTGTATGCTCAAAATTTATTAGTATCATAATTACATATTCACACTTGTTTCAATAATAAATGAGAAACATCCTCAGTATCAAATAATCATTTTTTCAGTATTTAACAAAATTTACCTTCACTTTGCTCTTGCCATAGAGTAAGTATATATAGAGTGGCAAAGCAATGCTAAAAAATGGACATAAATCTTTGAGAGCTTTGGAAAGAATTTCTCAGGTGTCACCACCTTAGGGGAGGAAGAATTTTGGCTTACGGAGAAGGCCACTTGGAGGCGCTAGTGGTACTCGGTGATTTTGCATCAACATGCAGAGGTGGATTTGCCATGGCTGTTTTGTGCTTTTTATTGAGTATCAATTGTTGTGTCGTTGCTATGATACATCGGTAAACAGTTGACTCCGAGTTAGGTAATCGCGTGTGTTATCATATTGACGTTAATTCGATTCATTATAGACGATGCTCATTGAAGGCACATTAAAATACATGTTTACTTTGGTCTCTAAGACTCAATAAGATTTGTTTCCGTTGCTATGGGTCGATTAGTAAACACCCAGGCACCGAAATCATCATAAGAATATCATGTGAGTTATGCGACACTAAATGAAGTGACCGTGCGCCAAAGCTCATTTCTTATGGCTTGTCGTGCAACTTCGATACACCTGTTCCATCTATCGGCCAAAGTATTATTTAAAAACTCATATCCGATTCTTCTTATCTCTTTGCCACTCTATATGTAAGTACTCTATGATTTTGCTTAGTTCTTTGACTCTGACCCTGAAAGGGGATAGCATGATGGGTATTTATGTCGATAATTAGCCCATTGGAGTGCTTCTACTCGGGAGGAATGATTTTAAGGGTGCACCCGTGTGTACATTAATAGTGTGAGAGGCGTGTGGGCGGGATTGCGGAGCATGCACTCCACTTCTAATATGCGTGCTCTCTCGCGCACTCGGGCCTGAACTCTCGTGGTCTCTGATTGAGAAGCCTCCCCGGGCGACGGCTGCCATACTCCCCTCCCCTTCCACTTCACGTGTACGTGGAGCACGCTCCATGTGTAATCTATTATTACCGGAGAAACCCCCCCAGGGGGCTGGGGGGCGGCTCGTGGAGAGAAGTTAGTGTACCAATGGTACGTGTGCTTTGAGGTCGCATGTGATTGTGCGTAATCGTCGCCGGAGTGGGCGTGGCTTGCCTTGCCAACCGCCTCCATCGACCGACGTGCCCTCCCCCTCCCCAAAGCACACCCCGAAGGCACGGAATCTCAAGTGGGTTTGAGGTTGAAGGGAGATTGGGGTGGCGGTGGGGGGGGGGGGGGGTTGGAGCGGTCGTGGGAAGATGATGATGTGCCGTGATGAGGGGGGTCGCTGTTCGGTCGCTCGGTGATGATGCAATTGAAATGGGGCCGCCCTACGCTATCCGGGAGGAGAAGAACGTTAACTTGCCTTCGGGGTGTTTAATAAGGGATGATTCAATTGCCCTACTCCACCGCCACCGTAGGTGAGTGCTGAGGAATAGGCCGGCCGCCCTGGTTCTCACCGCGCCGCGTTACGTGGGCACCGCCAGACCATCGAGTAATGGCCTGCCTACACGTCTACCCATATCCGCCCGTGACTCGACACGCAGCTAGCCGTAATGACGCGTTCGTCTCTGCTGGAAAGCGTTTAAGACGGAAGGGACGGGAGATGGATCGCACGATGGTAGTGGAGGACCATTGGCCGATGGTTGCTTTGCCTGACAGAAAGCAACCGAGTTGAGAGGGAAAGCATTTAACGTGGATTGGTTTGCGTTTCTCTTTGCTCGATCGTTCCGTTCCCGCTGATCTTTGGACTGCCCGGTGGAGTTGTGTTTGAACCGCTCAAGACACACTGATTTTAGTGAAACTTTGCTCAAGGTAGTTTGGGCGAAATATCATTTTACTTAGAAATCAATGAATTTGGTCTCATTTTCAATAAAAATACATCACCCTTCCATTGAGACAAAAAATTTAAGCCCTTACCACATTACTTTCCGAGATATGTGCCAGAAAATACCAGCCCTTTTAAATGGGTAGCACGTGTATGCACTCCAGGGAGACATTATTTACAAAATAAGGCACTTCCCAATGTTAGATCTCCACAAAAAATCAGCAGTGTGTAGTTTGTGTATTATATAAACTATTTTTGAAAATTAATCATATTGTCACCGCTGTAAATTCTTCGGGATCACAATAAACCTTCCATTTTGATGGAGTTTCAAACGTACCGCGTGAAAAAAATGAGTCAAGTTAAAGACTTATTTAGATATTTTAATTAAATGACTTACAACTTTTGTCATGTAAATCTATATTATGCCGCCATTAATAATGCAATATTTGATTCGTGTGTGTCATAGCTGGTGAAATTAAAACGTATAATTCGAATATGGTCTCTATTATGATTAGGGAACTATCTCGCTCGGACTACATCAAGTGTTCTCATTAATGATATCTATTGATAAAAGTGAAGAAAATTTTACCATACCCATTTGTTTTATTTTGCTATCAATGATATTTTAACATGTAACATAATGGCGCTCATGATATATTTCGTAAAATTTCGATGAAATATTATGTATAGATTTTCTTATAACCACGAAAGAATACATTTTATACAACTCAAATGATTTCTAAAAATGTCAAGGTGTCACGCCCTTTCATAAATGCATATCTAGATAGAATTGATGCCAAATTTTGAAATATCCCGCTTCAATTTTTACCCGCTTCAATTTTAGGAAATTATGTAAACTGTAATTCTTCCATCGCTTCCGTAACTGCGGGTATTTTGATTTCCATCGCATAATACTTACACTCACATAATATTTCGTCACTGAATATTTTTTTAACTTATTTGAAACATTGCCAAAATATGCTCTAAATGACTCAAGATTAATGCTCAAGCCACTTAGGTAAGTATAAATAAATGTTCAATCCCATTTAAGAAATATATTCAGAAAATATTACTCAAGATTCAATTAATTGGGCCGTAATGGTGCTTTGACCCGGAAACAGGTCTACGAATGAGGGGATTGAGAGCTAATTGGATGCCTTTCTATCAAGGGTGAGGATGAGAATGGAGGGGGTAATTTTGATGGGAAGGAGGATAGACGAAAAATGAAGAAAATGCTGTTTGTAGTTGGATAGAGTGGCTTAATTTTACAGACACCACTAGCAAGACTATCTGTTTTTTAACTTATTACTTCAGATAAAATGAAAGAATCTTAAAACTACTCTCCTCACTCTATCATTCCTCGCTTATTTTTTTCCTTATTTGCTTACTTTTAAGCATCTAACTTTCCTATGAAACGAATTTTTAAACTTGCCCATGCCATATATTTCCCCTACTTGTTCTTGTTCTTGATCTAATCTATCGTAGTGTGTCAGGATTAGCAATAGTTTTAACCGCTATGAAATAGCTGGGAACTGAACTTAAGAATAATATGTAGTTTCTATTTTAATCTTTAGTCTGAAAGTGATTTCCATTAGTTAAATTAAGACAAACTTTCGCGGTTCATATCATTCATTGTAATAATACTTCTAAGTTCATTTTCCTTGAAAATATTCAAACATGGTGGGTGAACTCACCCGCCATGATTCAATATTTTCAAATGGCTGATCACGGCATATGTGCTGGTGAAGGATACTGTCGCTTGGTGGTGGCTTCTTTGAAGCCCTCTTCTCCTTTGCGTTGCCATCTTTGATGAACCGCAAGAGCCTAAGATCTAGTTCCTTTGTATCCCAAAAAATTTTCATGGGAATTACGAAGCGTAGATAGCATAGTGGTCTGCGCTTTGGTCCGGCAAACCAAAGGTCCGTGGTTTGTTTCCCGGTCCAGGCCGAATTTTTCTCGAGGCAATTTCTTCAAAAGATAGTACCACGAGATAACAGACTAATGATAATGTCTTAATGACAGGCATCAGTAAGTTTGAGCATACCTATACCCATCTGTTATACCGAACACTTAATCCCCCTTCAGGGAAGGCAAAATCAACGACAATTTGACAACGACTAACTTCATTTTCCTTGTTACAACTTATTTACATCGAGCGCTAATCCCTGATTCAATAGTTGTGTAATAAATAGTTCATATTATTTTACTAATTAAATGAAATATTTTCAAATATTTTAATTGTTTAAATATAGTTTTCAATCAACTAAAGGCTCTTGAAATATCCAAAATTGCACTTTACAATCATTTCCATCCTGTTCATAGGTGGTTTTGGCACTAATGAGATTATTAATATATATAAAGCTACAAAACTGACTGACTGACTGACTGACTGACTGACTGACTGACTGACTGACTGACTGACTCATCAAAATTCCTGGGCATTTCTAAACGAGCTAGGTGGGTGAAATTTTCAGGATAGAGTTGGAGTCATGTGTCGATGTGGGAAAAAATCGAAAAAGTTAAAAAAGTCGATTAGGCTTCGATTTATTGCAATCGAAAGCTTTACATCGGATTATACGGGAAAAACGAAAAATTTCAGTGTAGACCTTTTTTCTTTCGTTCATTAAAATATGAAATAATTAAGTTACAGGACTGATTCTTTCACAAGTATGAGGCTGAATGTTTGAAGAATCTTATTCTTTCAATCGATTCTTTCCTACCTACCGTAAAACTGATATTTTTAAACTTTTATTTGGGATTTTAGAAATTTTTTCACTTTCGTTGCTATGGATTTATTCCATTGTCGGCTAGCCGAGTGTCGACTCAGGTTTGGAACTAAGCTAGGCGGGCCAGATTCAGGGAAGGGTTATATTTATGTTTTGAATTGGGGTAAAATCGGAAAAAGTTAAAAAAGTCGATACGGCTTCGAGATATTGCAATCGATAGCTTTACATATATGTGTTAGGTATCCTAAGTGAATGAAATTTACTCTTCCCTTTGCCATTTTTCGCACTGCTAAATACTGGGCATAATTTCTTCAAATTTATCCTGGCCTCTACCGTACCTTTGATGACCAATTTCCACCAACCAAGCTTCATGATATTGTCGTTTTCATTAAAAAATTGAGCAGTTCATGTAGAAGATTGGAAGAGAAAAAAAAATTGAACATGAAAATTAGTATTATAAAAATATCGATTCCGATCGAATATATATAGTAAAATTCTTCATGTGAGCTCTTATTAAGTATGATGTACTGAAATGAAATACCTAACGTAGAAGAACGTCTTATATGCCGTAAAATGAGGTTATGATAATCTATCAATTGTTCCACGTTCGTTTCGGTGTACTGATTATAGTATTTTGAAAAGTCGCTAATAACCGGATGACATACAATATAAGTTTGTACTAGAACTGTCTGGTATCCATACCTCATGGGGCGCGTATTTCATTTTCGAGAATTATATTTTTCTTTGCTTGCATGTAGCCCGCAACCTTGAGAGCTTTCATTTTTTTTCCTTATTTAAAGAGTATCATCGTCTAGCACTCCCCACCCCCTGCTTGCAAATTTCAAGCACCCATAGGCATCGTTAAATGGACAGGTGCTATTAATACATCGCTGCTAAGTACTGGGTGTAATTTCTTCCACTTATTCCTGGCCTCTGCCGTAGGTTTGATGACTATCTTTAACCAACCAATCTTCATGATATTTTAGATTTCATTCAAAAGCATGTGCTATTCATGTAGAAGATTGAAAGAGAAAAATTGAACATGAAAATAGCATATTAAAATTGTAGATTCGGATCGAAGTTCTATTATAAATTTTTCATGTTAGACCTAATTAAGTATGCTGTACTGAAAGGAATATCTAACGTAGAAAGGCCATCAAATAAAGTTATGTTGAACTTGCAGTGGTTCCACGTTCCTTTCATTTCACTGACTATAGTACTTTGAAATGTCGTTAATTACTGGATGAGATGTAATATGATTTGCACTACAACTGTCAGGTATCCTTACCTCATGGGCCGTGAAATTCATTTCGAGAATTCCACAATATTTTTCTTTGCCTGCATGTAGCACGCAGACTTGAGAGCTTTCATTGGTTTTGTAAGGATGATGCATTCATTTTTCGATACTTAAGGTGTAAAATAATGTATATACCCCCCTTGCTTGCTAACAGCAAGCACCCATTTACTCGTTATTAATATATATAAAGCTACAAAACTGACTGACTGACTGACTGACTGACTGACTGACTGACTGACTGACTGACTGACTGACTGACTGACTGACTGACTGACTCATCAAAATTCCTGGGCATTTCTAAACGAGCTAGGTGGCTGAAATTTTCAGGATAGAGTTAGAGTCATGTGTCGAGTTGGGAAAAAATCGAAAAAGTTAAAAAAGTCGATTAGGCTTCGATTTATTGCAATCGATAGCTTTACATCGGATTATACGGGAAAAACGAAAAATTTCAGTGTAGACTATTTTTCTTTCGTTCATTTAAATATGAAATAATTGAGTTACAGGACTGATTCTTTCACAAATATGAGGCTGAATGTTTTAAGAATCTTATTCTTTCAATCGATTCTTTCCTACCTACCGTAAAACTGATATTTTTAAAGCTTTATTTGGGATTTTAGTAATTTTTTCACTTTCGTTGCTATGGATTTATTTCATTGTCGCCTAGCCGAGTATCGATTCGAGGTTTGGAACTAAGCTAGGCGGGGCAGTTTCATGGGAGGGTTATATTTATGTGTTGATTTTGGGTAAAATCGGAAAAGTTAAAAAAGTCGATACGGCTTCGAGATATTGCAATCGATAGCTTTACATATATGAGTTAGGTATCCTAAATGCATGTAATTTACTCTTCTCTATGCCAGTTTTCCCACTGCTAAATACTGGGTATAATTTCTTCAAACTTTTCCTGGCCTCTACCATACCTTTGATGGCCAATTTCCATCAACCAAGCTTCATGATATTGTCGTTTTCATTAAAAAAATATGCAGTCCATGCAGAAGATTGGAAGAGAAAAAAAATTGAACATTAAAATGAGTATATTAAAAATCTCGACTCCGATCGAATATATATAGTAAAATTCTTCATGTGAGCTCTTATTAAGTATGATGTACTGAAATGAAATATCTAACGTAGAAGAACGTCTTATATGCCGTAAAATGAGGTTATGATAAAAATTTTCAGCGGTTCCACGTTCGTTTCGGTGTACTGATTATAGTATTTTGAAAAGTCGCTAATAACCGGATGACATACAATATAAGTTTGTACTAGAACTGTATGGTATCCATACCTCATGAGGCGCGTATTTCATTTTCGAGAATTATATTTTTCTTTGCTTGCATGAAGCCCGCAGACTTGAGAGCTTTCATTTTTTTTCCTTATTTAAAGAGTATCATCGTCTAGCACTCCCCCCACCCTTGCTTGAAAATTGCAAGCACCCATATAGGCATCATTAAGTGGACAGGTGCTATTAGTACATCGCTGCTAAGTACTGGGTATAATTTCTTCAACTTTTTCCTGGCCTCTACCGTAGGTTTGATGACCAACTTTAACCAACCAATCTTCATGATATTTTAGTTTTTATTCTAAAGCAATTCAAAATTCAATGTGCAATTCATGTAGAAGATTGAAAAAGAAAAATTTAACATACAATTTAGCATATTAAAATTTTCGATTCGGATCGAAGTCCTATTATAAAGTTTTCATATTAGACCTTATTAAGTACCTATGCTGTACTGAAAGGAATATCTAACGTAGAAAGGCCATCAAATAAAGTCATGTTGAACTTGCAGTGGTTCCACGTTCCTTTCATTTCACTGACTATAGTATTTTGAAATGTCGTTAATTACCGGATGAGAGATAATATGATTTGTACTAGAACTGTCAGGTACCTCATGGACCGTGAAATTCATTTCGAGAATTCCATAATATTTTTCTTTGCCTGCATGTAGCACGCAGACTTGAGAGCTTTCATTGGTTTTGTAAGGATCATGCATTCATTTTTCGATACTTAAAATGTAAAATAATGCATAAACCCCCCTTGCTTGCTAACAGCAAGCACCCATTTACTCGTTAATATATATAAAGCTACAAAACTGACTGACTGACTGACTGACTGACTGACTGACTGACTGACTGACTGACTCATCAAAATTCCTGGGCATTTCTAAACGAGCTAGGTGGGTGAAATTTTCAGGATAGAGTTGGAGTCATGTGTCGAGTTGGGAAAAAATCGAAAAAGTTAAAAAAGTCGATTAGGCTTCGATTTATTGCAATCGATAGCTTTACATGCGATTATACGGGAAAAACGAAAAATTTTAGTGTAGACCTTTTTTCTTTCGTTCATTAAAATATGAAATAATTGAGCTAACAGACTGATTCTTTCACAAATATGAGGCTGAATGCTTGAAGAATCTAATTATTTCAATCGATTCTTTCCTACCTACCGTAAAACTGATATTTTTAAAGCTTTATTTGGGATTTTAGTAATTTTTTCACTTTCGTTGCTATGGATTTATTTCATTGTCGCCTAGCCGAGTATCGATTCGAGGTTTGGAACTAAGCTAGGCGGGGCAGTTTCATGGGAGGGTTATATTTATGTGTTGATTTTGGGTAAAATCGGAAAAGTTAAAAAAGTCGATACGGCTTCGAGA
This sequence comes from Ceriagrion tenellum, assembly GCA_963169105.1. Taxonomy (NCBI): domain Eukaryota; kingdom Metazoa; phylum Arthropoda; class Insecta; order Odonata; family Coenagrionidae; genus Ceriagrion; species Ceriagrion tenellum. Next base: position 17,152,124 of record OY720634.1, read on the forward strand.
TATTGCAATCGATAGCTTTACATATATGAGTTAGGTATCCTAAATGCATGTAATTTACTCTTCTCTATGCCAGTTTTCCCACTGCTAAATACTGGGTATAATTTCTTCAAACTTTTCCTGGCCTCTACCATACCTTTGATGGCCAATTTCCATCAACCAAGCTTCATGATATTGTCGTTTTCATTAAAAAAATATGCAGTCCATGCAGAAGATTGGAAGAGAAAAAAAATTGAACATTAAAATGAGTATATTAAAAATCTCGACTCCGATCGAATATATATAGTAAAATTCTTCATGTGAGCTCTTATTAAGTATGATGTACTGAAATGAAATATCTAACGTAGAAGAACGTCTTATATGCCGTAAAATGAGGTTATGATAAAAATTTTCAGCGGTTCCACGTTCGTTTCGGTGTACTGATTATAGTATTTTGAAAAGTCGCTAATAACCGGATGACATACAATATAAGTTTGTACTAGAACTGTCTGGTATCCATACCTCATGAGGCGCGTATTTCATTTTCGAGAATTATATTTTTCTTTGCTTGCATGTGGCACGCAGACTTGAGAGCTTTCATTTTTTTCCTTATTTAAAGAGTATCATCATCTAGCACTCCCCCCCCTGTTTGCAAATTGCAAGCACCCATATAGGCATCATTAAATGGACAGGTGCTATTAATACATCGCTGCTAAGTACTGGGTATAATTTCTACCACTTCTTCCTGGCCTCTACCGTAGCTTTGATGACCAACTTTGACCAACTAATCTTCATGTATTTTAGTTTTCATTCTATAGCATGTGCAATTCATGTAGAAGATTGAAAAAGAAAAATTGAACATGAAAATTAGCATATTAAAATTGTCGATTCGGAACGAAGTTCTATTATAAAGTTTTCATGTTAGACCTTATTAAGTATGCTTTACTGAAAGGAATATCTAACGTAGAAAGGCCATCAAATAAAGTTAAGTTGAACTTGCAGTGGTTCCACGTTCCTTTCATTTCACTGACTATAGTATTTTGAAATGTCGTTAATTACCGGATGAGATATAATATGATTTGTACTAGAACTGTCAGGTATCCTTACATCATGAAATTCATTTCGAGAATTCCATAATATTTTTCTTTGCCAGCATGTAGCACATATACTTGAGAGCTTTCATTAGTTTTGTAAGGATGATGCATTCATTTTTCGATGCTTAAAGTTTAAAATAATGTACAAACCCCCCTTGCTTGCTAACAGCAAGCACCCATTTACTCGTCATTATATAAATCTACAACTACAATTGATCTCCGTTACTAACATTCTAATTATTGGAATTCAGTGCATTGGCAGTGTATTTTAAGATACCTAACATTTAATAAGCTTCCAAGTTCCATAATAATCGTCAAATCGTCAAATCAGGGGAGAACACTTTGGACAAATTCATTTCAAGGAAGTCTCTAATTTACCGTATGTGATAAATCCGCGATAGATAAAGATTCAGTGTTACTTTAAGATATTGATATCTCACCAGTTATCGGTTGAATAAAAGCTCTTCCATTACGCGCTCTAGTTGCGGTGAGTACTGACACCCCCGTCAAAGCGTCAGTTGAACCGTGAATTTGTTGCCATGAATTTGCTTTGCTATGAAAAGTATGCTTTGAATTCTAAGGAGTACATCTCATCTATTTTTATTTTATTCTCATGATGAATTAACCGCATTGAAAATGTAACTGCAATGAGTTCATTCTTTTTTAAGTTTTGAGTATCTGGCGATATTTTGTGGAAATGCACTACAGATATCATGATCAAAAATTAAAAGGTTTTAGTTCATTTTCCACAGAAATAATTTTATTTTCCGACCTGGTTTCGACATTAGCTATGTAATTTTCAAGGTAAAAATACCCACATAAAGTGCTGGTAAATAGGTGACTCCAAGTCAAAGTTTGCTAAACATCTTTTAGACAATGACTATCACAGCAAATTCAATGCCACTGTACTACATACTCAATGCAAGGGGAAAAAGCTCGACTTTATGGAGCAGTATGAAATTTTATCTGTATGTAAAAACAAAAAATTTTAACAGTTGTCAATTGTTATCTGTATCCCTAACACACCGTTATTTTATTTGTTGTTTGACTCACCAGTTTTGTAAAAGCTTGTTTCAATCTAACCTTCAACCCTCCTCTATGTTCCAAAACCTTTACGTCAATTCAGCCAGTGCAAAACATTCCTTCAACCCCCTCCACTCCCGATTACGTCACCCTTTGTCATTCCATCCCCACCTTCCACCATTTCCTCCCCCCCCCCCCGCTCGGCCCTTTACAAAAGCATATATAAGCTTGCAATATGCGAGTATTTTTACCTTGAAAATGGCATAGCCCTTGTCGAAATCAGGGGACTTATTCAGTAAGGAATCGACACGGTCGAACTTCGGTAAATCCGTGGATGTGACGTCAAAGTCCCCGACAATTCTCAATTTTCGAATACTCCCCTTTGAATTTTACGTGGCTCTAACGTAGAAATTTCTTCACTGTTGAGACTCAGAAATTCCAAGGATAAAGATAATAGATCTCCAGGTCGGAAAATAAAATTATATCTGTGGAAAGTGAACAAAAATCTTTTCATTTTTTATCATGAAATTCATTCTTATAGATAGTGCATATCATCAACTCTTTCCTGGTAAAGTTAATACCTATCTAAATAGCTGTTGATTATGATGTTTCCCTTCAGCTAACATGTCTCACTAACTCCGAAAAAATGAAGTTATAAACATATATGTATGGGATCCATACGAAACGGGGTTGTATCAGAGTTAGATCGCGTACAGCGAAGAGGAGCTAGGTTTGTGAAACGATGCTACGATAAGTTGGCTGGTGTGTCTGGACTGTTAGAAGAATTAGGATGGGAATCGCTATCACAGCGTAGATTAAATTATAGGCTTAACCTCCTAACTGAATTTCAGGAAAATCACTTCTCTGACGACTTGAAAAACATACTATTAACCCCCTCGTACTACGGCAGATTAGATCGCGCCAATAAAATTAGAGAGCTAGATTGTAGAACCGATAGGCATAAAATGTCATTTTTTCCGCGTACCATTCGGGACCATAACAGCTGTGATCGTCGTCATGAATAGTTCGAGTATTGACAATAGGCAGGCAGTAAATCTTTCTCATTATATTCTCTACTTTTTTATTTATGCATGGTGTAAATATTGATGTTCTTATTTATGCATGATATTTTGAATATGTAGTAGTAGTCCTTGTACCCCTTGCACGTTGGAACGATTGACGATAGAATGTTTCTTGGTTAGTAGGTTTTTAATTGGCGCGTTGCATGTGTGGTACGCTGGTTTTAATGTAGTTACGGTGTTCTACCGTATCATTCATGCATGCCTGGTGTGGCAGCACCCCCTGCTACACACTCTTTGGGTGGCTTGCAGGGTATGACGTAGATGTAGATGTAGATATAACTTGTCTTCAAGTATATTTTCTCCCTAAGAATGAGCGTCATGGAATTTTAGGCTATGTATGTGTACGAACATTATTAAGCGCTGAAAAATTATTCGGTTAATATATTGCTGAGGTGTTGGCATAATGTTTTTCACCCGAATGCCTTATACCCGGCATATCTTGCATGGCACGTTGAATGTGAAGGAGAGCCAAGTCGTTGAAGAAAACTATGAAATACGAGCGTATGGGGAACTCCCTTAATAGAATATCTCCTTAATAGAATATCTCCTCTCTCGTTTAACACGTGCATTTAATTTCTCATTTCCTCAAATTTTCAAATATGCCCTTTTGGTGTCAATACCCCCTCCTCAGTTTTCGTAAAAAGTGCTATGTAAGCCTTTCTATTGGTGAGAGTAGCCTCAAATGAAGCAGTTTGACGTTATCAGTATCATTTAACTCTATGTAACTTCTTAGCATTCATAACTAATAGTCAAATAACTCGGAATAAAATAAGACTTGAATAACTCCCCATTCAAACTTCCACAAAACATCCATTGTAGCGTGAGTCGTTTGAATAATATGTCGAAGAGTATAATAGGCAACGGAGAAACTTAGATGATTCTGGTCAAGTACCTTAAAGCCCATCGTAGTATTCCAAGGAAAAGGGAAACGTGGGGATAGTTCCTCAAAGAGGGTAATCCGTGATTAAAGAGGTAATCTCTGTGCTTATTTATCGACAGTAAATCCTTCGGTTAATAGCATTCTTTGCGCAGAAATTCCTCATACGCAAACAATTTTTACATGCTTCATGTCTCAGAGTGATTTTTCAAAAGTGAGCCTCAGAGTTTTCATCGCTGGGAATAATAATAATTAATAATAATATGATTTATTGTTCTTGGACTTTCAGATTGTCCATTAAGAACATACAGGCCCCGGTGTCATTGTCGGCCCCGGTGGCGGCGGGGTAAAGTCCTCGCCTGCCAACCCTAGGGTCGCGGGTTCGAGTCCCGCCTGGGTAAAATATTTTCTGCCCAGGACATGGGTGTCTGTGTCTCGTACGTTGTTACTGTTATTCACCCGACGTAAATTGGCCAATTGTGCTGTATTCGGGGTAGTGAAGATAAAAAAGATAAAATACAGGGTTTATACAATACATAGAGCTCATATTTCACAAAAATAACATAAATTTATAGGGATGGGTGTATACAATTTATAATACAAATAATAAGAGAACAGAAAAGAAAAAAAACAACAACAGAATTTACACTCTTTCAAGAGTTTGTATATAACGAAAAAATTTTTTCTTAAGTACAGGCAAAGACACAGAATCCTTGACATCCTTTGGAACACTGTTCCATAATCGTGGAGTGAGTAATCATGTTACCCCCAACGAAACTTAACTACACACGCACTCATGCTCGCCATTTCACTCGTAAAAAGCATGCTGTCTTGCTGCTAATTTGTGTCTCATGTGTAATATTCACCTCTATTGCTCGCTGTGTGCTATATCCTATGAATATAAACATAAACATCAGTTAACATTAGAAAACATAAAAGCTTATGATACAGTAAAATATCTTGGAATTACCGTGGCATCCGACATATCGTGAGGATTACAAATACAAAACATATGTGGCTCATCATTAAAGAAACTAGGTTGTGTTAAACGTAAAATTGGAAGGTCTTCGGATGAAAGAGTCAAAGAGAGATGCTACTTCGCTCTAGTTAGGCAACACCTCAAATACGCCGCAGGCATTTGGGACCCTGGTCATAAAGATTTAACCAAAAAAATTAATAAAATACAAAGGAAAGCAGCGCGCTTCGTTAAAAACTGCTACGAGCGTACATTTAGTGTCTCACAACTTCTAGAGGGATAAAGGTGGTAAAAACCCCTAGAGACTCGGAGGCTACACGCTAGGCTTAGTTTGCTTGATAAATACAGAACTGATATTTTTCAGAGTGACATAGAGAATATTATCATGACTCCTCACTACATCTCTATGTCTGACAGACGCGATAAAATATGAAAGAAACACTGCCGAACAGATAGGTACGAGAACTCGTTCTTTCCGCTGACAATAAGGGATCACAATAAAAATTAAGCTCACTAAATACACTCCTTTAATTCATGTCACCATTTCATCTCCAAAATCCTACACCTTTGCACGGCTGGTGACCTAATACCCCCTGCCTCACGCCCATGCGGCGGCTCGCGGGGTATTATGTAGATGTAGATGAATATATTCCCGTTCCGATCGACATATTCACCGTTGTTATCGTAAGAGTCCTTTCAATAACTTTTATAAGCACTCTAAAAACTTGCAAGGGAAAAGGGTTACTTCAACTAATTAGTTCGAGTGCTCATCGAACTTATTTTATTTTCGCATAAAAAGCTATTTGTGTAGTGAATAAGACCAGGGTCAAAAGACAACTTGTGTAGTAAGTAGTTAACTTATCCTCCGATTACCCATAACGTCATTTGTCAGTTCATGCTTACGATTAGTAAACTTCCACCCATCGCCATATCCCCTGTCGGTGGGTCGGAATCCTCTCAGGTTTTTGATTGGATTGGATATTTGGGAAGGCAACCGACAGCTAAGGTCATTTACACCATAGGGGATGGGTTAGGGAGGAAGGACGGAGAAAAACCCGGCGTCGGCATTGGCTTGCTTTTAACAAAGTATGCCTAGGGGACCGCGGTTTATCGTCTCATCCGACAGACGAAGCACTGCACTTGAAGCACCCTCCACGAGAAACTCAAGTAGGGTTCGAGATTCCTCTGAAAAATATCCTCTTCAGAGGATAGATTTCTCAGGTTTTCCGTTGGGTCCATTAAATCTAGACGTCAGCTTCAATCGAAATGACTGTTGCTAAATTACTGACCCGTTTGATTACCTGGAGAGAATGTGTTTGCATTTTTCAACGAAAAACGCGCGAAATTATATTTCACCCTCGAGAAGTTGGGAACCTATTTACTAACCTTGATTCTATCAGGCTTCACTTCTTGGAAGTTTTTAATGGCAGTATATGTAAATTAACTTATTTGAAATCCTTTGTACATTCAATATTTTATATGTTTTACTCGTTTCACCACTTAACGGCGTCTTCAAGGGCAGAGTGTTTGCTAATTTTTGTTTATTGTTGTGATAGTGTTAGGGGTGAGAGGCGGATAAAAACGCCTATGGTTGTGAAGGGTTGAGATAGGCAGGGAAGGTATACATACACCACGGTCTTGTGTGGCGAGAAAGATTATTATTTAGCGAAGTAAGTTTATCGATGCCGTTCCTGACGATACCGTAAAGCGGAGATGCGCGTCGTGCTGATAAAATGGTGCAGAACACAGTGCAAAATATTTTACTTTATCTTGTAAACGAGTACTCAGTGATTGTGAATTCATAAGGAAAGAGTTCTTTCAGAGCTTTCTCGGTTCCTTTTTGGTCTCAGAGATGAAAAAGGGCTAACATGCGATATTTTTACTCCTATCTTTTTTTCCATTTGAGTACAGTTTGCAATACAATTTGGACATTCTAAAGAGTGGGTAGTGAACTTGATATGTTGGGGATGACCAGCAGCAAATGGTCAATTTCACATCCAAGCACTTTTATCGCCTCCCTGCCCTCTGTGTTCCCTACCCACGTTCGTGGATGGAAGCGGTGAATTAAGGTTTCTAGAGCGGTAATCGTCAGCCACCAAGTGCTGATTGTAGTAAATTTTCTACTTATTTGAAAAAAAAATCACCACAAATGGACCAGATTTCACTTAAAAACGCTATTTACACAGTGTAAATTATCATGTATGCGTGATAAACTCCTCGAGAGTAGTCCGCCAGGTAAAGTATTATTTGGCCTACGATCTGATGTCTACCTTCGCCATCGTCCGCGGGGCATGGCGGGGATACTCATCAAAATGTCGATCAACAAATGCCTTACCTTTTGGAAAACCCGAAAAGACTTCATAAGTACAATACGCCTGGAAAAAACCAAATCATTCACTATGCATGTGAAAGTAAAATTTTTAAAACTTTGCCGTAATAACAGCTTTGTTGTGACTTGACTTTACGGCGCGGAATTCGGAAAATAAACAAAAATCATGCGTAAATACTTGTTTTTTTATTGGCATTAGACCTTTAAAGTTGTTTTCCACTCTCAAAATAATTATAAGATATGAATTATTTCACTTTTAGGGGGAAATCAGTACGCATTTAATTGGATTAATATTGGAATATTTGCCTTTTTCCATGGGGCTATACGTGTTCCAATAGCTTTACATTCCTTACAAATCAAATTGGTTAGTTTCAATTTTTTCAATTTTCGTTCTACGTATTACCACAGAGTAATTATTATGCAATGACTATTCCAACAGTCACACGCATGCAATGTATCACACTTCTCTGTGCATTGCACAATCGCTCCACTTCAAAGCATTGAGAGGAGGGGAACGAATTACGCTTGCCCGTGGTGTCCAAGTCTCCACACCGCCCAGAGGTGGGGGGGCGGGGGCGCCGCTGGCAGTTGAGGAAAAGATGATATTGTTTTGGTGGGAAGGAAGCGAGCGAGCAGGAAGGAGAATGGGTTAGTTTCGCTCCCGCCCCAGTTTAAATGATGACGAAGCACTCTGTAGTCGTAGTTCCAACCCTAATTCCTCGAGAGAGTGCATCCCACCGCAAAATTCATGAAACAGCAAAATGAAGGCTTATTGCGTCCGCGACATGAAAACTTATCCCTTTCTTCAACATGAGGTAGCAAAGACCAAAATAAATTCTCCTTGATAGCCTGCTACGGTTGAAAAAAGTCTCCTTGCGTAGAAGAACACCGATCAGATGCCAAGTTTCAAGGATACCTATGGCTGTCTAATATGCAATGTTTACTACATATATTGCTGACTTTCAATCGCCATTTTACTTACCTGATCGTTACATTGAGTCTGTCGGGGGTTGGATAACTCATTGATACATATTAGCCAGCAAACAGAATTAAGTGAAATATACCAAGTTGAACCTCAAATATCGAAATTTGCTTTGAAAAACAGCAGTAGCAGAATACTTATCGGCGAGGAATTCAAATCCATCCATCTTTAATCTTGCAAATTTATAGTGTAGAAACTTGACCTAGATACCGAGATAGTAGCTTGACGTTGCTAAATGCGTTTCATCCCACCATTTTACCCCACCAGAAAACAGATCCTCAGCAGAAAGCGTAGTATTAGACAACTTAGCTATGAGTCACCCTGCGATTATTAACTATGTCGAGATCCTTGAAGGTATAAGAGATATCGAGGGGAATTTTGCGCCTGAAAACAGTAGTCTGTAGTAAAAACAAAATCTTAACTAATTCGGAAAATCTGATTTCTTAAAATTCTGAGGAGCAGTGATGGGTTCACTCTCGAAATACGTGATTAAGACGAAAACACCAAGGTAGCGTGGAAATATTTCTCGTAAATTCTACGCTGACACCAATCAGTTGATTCCATTAAATCAGAAACATGGAAACAAAGATGAGAAAAAGCAAATTGGGCGTAACATTTTTTTTAGATAATCGAGGTAACTAACTACTTCATTTCTGATACAATCTATGAATCAGAACTTTCTCATTTTTAATTATTTCTGGTTTGGGGCTATATTCCGAAACTATCCTAACCTTAGGACGGCTACAATTTTCAGGTCATCATCATCTGGTGTTCTACCTGCTGGCAGGTCCCGTACACCACTGCTGTCTCCATCCGCTTCTGTCCCGAGCTTCCTTCTTTGCTTCATCATAGCTGATGTTCTTCACCTGATCCACCAATTTAATTCTTCTCCTTCCTCTCTTTTTCTTTCCTTCAATGGAACCCTCAAGTGCCACAGTTATTATACTTTTCCCTCTCATCACATGGCCCAACCAGTTTCCTTTCCTTTTCCTTATTTCCTTTAGGACCGATCTTCCTTCTTTTACTTTGCTCAAAACCTCCTCATTTCTCATCTTATCTACCCAGCTTACTTTTTCCATCCTTCTCCACACCCACATTTCATAAGCTTCTATTCTATTCCTTTCCCTCTAACCTAATGTCCACGCTTCACATCCATACATGAAAACGCTCCATGAATAACATTTAGCTAGTCTCTTTCTCAGCTCCAGATCCAGGCTTTTATTGCATAGCAAGTTTTTCTTCTGGCTGAAGGCTTCTTTTGCCATTGCTATCCTTTATTTTTTTCAGGTAAATTTTAAATTTTCAGGTAAAAAGTTGAAAAGTTTTGTGGTGAGTATCTGACATTTTGATATCGATAGAAATGTGATATTTCTTCCTTTTAATGAGATTAAATTCACTAAATTTTAATGTGCATTGATATATCTCTTTCTAACTACCTTCAAAACGGGGAAGGGTTATTTTTTCCCATTCCCAAAAAGCGGCCATTGCGTGGCGCATAAAATCCTTTCAAATCAGGTCATTGTGATTCTCATGACGTGATAGGGATCTCCGCTTGGCATTCGATAAGCCCCTCATTTTTCCAGGGGTTTTATGGAGTTTAAACAATGGTAATTAAAACCCTGGCTTTTGTTTTCAAGCATCCGGTGAATAAAAAAGGGAACTGGATCGTATTAACCACCAAAGAAGCACAGTTTCACTGAATATGAATGGTCCATCATTTCAAATTAGAGAGAGATGAACGGTGAGCTGCTCGCAGACTTGGGGCCGGCTCGCGGAATAAAATAAGCGTTGATTTCATTTCACTGACCTTCCATGGTTTTATGCGAGTCTTTGAGTCCATTGGTGTGTTTTGAAGGGTTGTGGCAGAGTTACGTGGTAACGGACTCGAAATTTATTATTTAAATTACTTTTTTTTACATTGTAATTTCAGCTTTTTTTAAAGGAAATTTAATGAGTGTAAAAAGCTTTTCCTCTCGCAATGTCGTTTCAGAAAAATAAATGTTCGAAATAAATTGAGCGTAATTATATTTTTGAAAACTCGTTGAGACCTCGAAAAATATCACCGACTGTTTCGTCGCCAAGCATTGTTTGTATTAATTCCAAGTGGGCGTGTCCGTGCCTTGATTAAAAAATTAGTGAAAACAATCCATGAAAACAATTTCCATTTTTTTCTGGATGCTATATTTTTTTTGTTTTCCGTCGGCTGAAGGGAGCCCTCCTTCCAATCAACTTGTGCTCATAAGGCGGGGAATTCGCGCATTCGACGGTTAAACAGCGCCTCTCTCTCGTAAGTGTCATCGTTCACTTCTAAAGGAGGCGACCGGCCGGTTGCGGGGAGCGGACCTTAATGAGATTTTGATGAAATAAATAAACTACGTTTGTTACGAGCGAAAATTCTGCCGCGACCACGACTCTTTTCATACTTCGGCAAAAATATGGACGAAAGACCTGGACGCTAACGGTCCCTGTCGGCCGGTTGCGAAAATTCCCCCCGCGCGGCCATGTTGCGACTCCATATGTATATTGTTTTACTCTCGTTTCCCTGTCCAGTTGACTGGCCTCGGCAAAAAAATGCAAAGTAGTCTGAAGAGAGAGAGAGAGAGAATGTAGGGTTGGATGAGGAGGGCCGGGGAGGGCAACGGACAAAAGGGATGAACTGGGAAAAAAAACAAATGAAGGGAAAACGGCGTGGTGCGTTCCTTCACCCAGCCGTGCGCGTGCAAATCGTTTTATTTTATTTTTTTATTATATCGCTGTCCGGCGCATTTTAAACGAGTCCAAGCCGTTACCTTTTATGAAGTTTTACCTCCCTTTTCTGGGGTGGGGATTGGAAGACGGGACCTAACCGAATAAACCGCCTAATCAAACGGAACGCCATCGTTAAGTTGCCGTGGGGCGGAAGATTGAAGACGGCAGGCTTGCAAAAAATTAATTCTCTTTCGGAAGCGTTCCGTTAGGGAGCATTACCCTCTCGATATGTTTTTTGTTCCTTCCTACTCTCCCTTACTGGAATATCTCTGTTCCTCTTATAATTTCTTAGAGAGAATTTTCAAATTCGACCAGAAATTATGATTTACGCGTGTGTTAAACTAGTAGTTAATGTGGTTAGAGGGGTTAAAACTGTGCCTGTTTCCCTTTCTTTCCTTGAAATATTTAATCTTTCGTTTGGACCAGTGTTTTCCAGACTTTGGAGCCACCACTCTTATTAGTACCCTCTAAACTATGCCTACATTACCCCAGCTGCAAGATTTAAACCGTAGACTATCATCATCATCGGTAGACTGCTGTTTAGCATGTCCTCAGTAGCCTCTCCTCCAGATAACTCTCTGTCTTGTGCCTTCCTCTTCATCCCCGCGTAGCCTGTTACCTCTTCTAAATCATCCGTCATTTTCTTTCTTCTTCTTCCGCGTTTACCGGAAAGCGTGCATAAGGGCGTTAGCTGATTTCAATAGTAAATTACTGGGAGAACACTTGAACGATAATCCCAAGGCATTTTGGTCGTATGTTAGGGAAACTCTAGGAAATAAATGTACAGTACACACGCTTAAGAATATCAAAGGGGAAAAGCTAACCAACAGTCTACAAAAAGCCAATTCGTTAAACTCATTCTTCCAAAGCATTTTTACTACTTGTACACCACATCTTCTCGATCCGCAGCCTGTTCCTTCCCAAACAATTATGCCTGAAATTATTATAAATTGTCGCGGCATAGAACATCAGCTAAAAAATATCAACCCCAACAAATCCCCCGGTCCAGATCAAATACCTGCTCGCGTATATAAAACATTGGAATCAGACGTGGCGTCTTACTTAGAATTAATATTTACCATATATTTAAGAGATCACGTAGTGTCTAAGGACTGGAGAGTAGCAAATGTCACACCTATATTCAAAAGCGGCGACAGGGAAGACACTAGTGACTATAGGCCTATTTCTCTCACATCCTTTTCGTGTAAGGTATTTGAACCCATAATCGTAAGCTCCATTATGAGTCATTAGGATAGGGAGGAATTATTAATAAATAACCAACACGGATTTCGAAAGGGTAGATCTTGCGAAACCCAATTGGCCCTCTTTGTTCATGACATCTTGCTTTCGGGTGAAAATAATGTTCAAGTTGACGCGATATTCCTCGATTTTAAGAAAGCTTTCGATAAAGTACCTCACGCTAAGTTACTCTCAAAACTAGAAGCATATGGAATGGATAAAAACATTATTTGTTGGATTAATCAATTCTTACTTGGGCGGGAACAAAGGGTTGTCATAGATGGTATCATGTCAAACACAGCGTTACATCGGGTGTTCCTCAGGGAAGTGTCATTGGTCCACTTTTATTTCTCTTATACATAAATTATTTTAGCAACGTCGTTAAAAGTAAGCTTAGACTCTTCGCAGATGACGCGGTTGTGTACAGGGGTATTACCAATTCCGAAGGTAGCGACTCGTTAACAATCGACCTACTTGCTATTCATGCTTGGTGCGAAAAGTGGCAGATGGAACTAAACATAAAAGTGCGTAGCAGTCAGCTTTTGGAAAAAGAAAAATAAGTCAGGTAGGACTTAAGGAATTAATAATACGGAAATTATTCACGCCGAGTCTGTTAAGTACTTAGGGGTCACAATTACTCACGACATATCTTGGGGAAAACATATTCGGGAAATATGCGGTCAAGCATACAGAAAGCTAGGCTTTATCAAGAGAATACTCGGAAAATGTGATGAGAAAGTGAAAGAACGTTGTTATTTTTCAATCGTTAGGCCTCATCTGGAATATGCTGTTAGTGTATGGGATCGATACGAAGCGGGGTTGATATCAGAATTAGATCGCCTGCAGCGAAGAGGAGCTAGGTTTTTGAAACGGTGCTACGATAAATTTGCTAGTGTGTCTGGACTGTTCGAAGAATTAGGGTGGGAATCGCTATCACAGCGTAGATTAAATTATAGGCTTAACCTCCTAACTAAATTTCAGGAAAATCATTTCTCTGACGACGTAAAAAACATACTATTAACCCTCTCGTTCTAAGGCAGATTGGATCGCGCCAATAAAACTAGAGAGATAGATTGTAGAGCCGATAGGCATAAAATATCATTTTTTCCGCGTACCATTCGGGACCATAACAGCTGTGATCGCCGTCATGAATAGTGAGATTATCTAGACTGTAGATATTTCTCTTTATATTCTCTACGTTCTTATTTATGCATGGTGTAGATATAAATGGTCATATATATGTATTATATGTTGAATCTGTAGTAGTAGTCTTTGTATCCCTTGCATGTTGGAACGATTGACGATAGAATTTTTCTTGGTTAGTGGGTTTTTAATTGGCGCTTTGCTTGTGTGGTATGCGAGTTTCAATGTAATTTCGGTGTTCTTCATTCGTGCATGCCTGGTGTGGAAGCACCCCCTGTCACACACCCTTTGGGTGGCTTGCAGGGTATGACGTAGATGTAGACGTACCCTTTCCTTCCTATTCTAATGCCTCCTTCATCAAACCATCTCTTCTTAATATATGCCCCAGCCAGTTCTGCTTCCTTGTTTTAAATGTCTTTATCAGTCCTCTATCTTCCCCCACTCAGGTCAATACCTCTTCATTTCTCATTCTGTCTGCCCAGCTAATATTCAACACTCTTCTCCATACCCACATCTCCAATGCCTCAATCCGTTTTCGACGTATGTACTAAAAAGGGTTGTGGGGAGACAACATCCCTACCTCACTCCCCTTCCAATATCAAACCATTCTGTTCTTATTTTGTTTCCAATTCTCATACCCACTTTCAGCCTCATATACAAGTTTCCAATCAATCTAAGTTCTCTCCAGTTTACACCTTTCTCCAGCAAAATCTTCATAAGTTTCTCCCAATTCAAATAGCTAAACGCCTTTTTCAAATCGACGAAACACACGTATAATCCTTTCCCTTTTTCCAAATATCTCTCTCCAATGGTACGCACAACTCCTATTGTATCTCTCCGCCCCCTAGATTAAAGCACCATCCCTCAGAGGACAACAGCATCCACTTTGGGAACTACTTATTTACACCTTGATATACTAATAGTGCTCGCAGAGTTTCTGTGCACTGGAGAGTTCCTCCAAGCCTAGGTGCCCATGGTAGATGAGTAGCGATTGGCTGCCGGCGTCCAATCCCGTAAACCGGTTCGTACAATTAGCTTACTGCGCGCCGTGTACGAATACTGTAAGTGGCGACCCTAAAGAATCAGCGAAAACGAACGCTATGACTCGCCGACGCGAGGGTCTTTAGAATAAAAATACTCTGGACGAGAAACTACTATAGATATCGAGTCAAAACTTGCAGTGATTGCAATAGTCATCGCAGTGAGGTAAGAAAGTAATCCCTATCGGCGCAGGTCACCGTGGTTACACGATAAATAAACCAAACTTTAATCCTCTTCACCAACATTTTGAAAAATACAAATACGAAAATTGCGACTAATTATCATAACAACCAATATTTTTATCGCTGGGCAAGATATCAGAATTTATCGAACCATATTTAATTCAGTTAAGAAAGCCTGGCTCCCGCTGCAGGATAATTTAAAGTGAGCTAAGACTAGACTCTTTTGGGTCGTCACTGACGGTATTCGTACGCGGCGCGCACTGAGCTAAGAACCGGTTTACGGGATTGGACGCCGGCAGCCAATCGCTGCTCATCTACCATGGTCAGCTAGGCTTGGAGAAATTCTCCAGTGCACAGAAACTCTGCGAGCGCTATAGTGCAGCTCATGTCCACCTCACTTAATGTAAAATAACAATGGATCTTTCACGATAAAAAGTGCATATGTATCATTTAAATAGTATTCAATTGCCACATTTAAGCGTAAAATACGAGGTGATCTATGATAGAACTCACTCTTCATGTGGTACATTCGATAGTATTCCGAAATCGATCCCTATTGGTCAATACGCATCATGGTCATTCATTGTTCAAGAGGTATTAGAACCGTTCAAGGCAATATAGTTACGTAGATGGCTACGAAGCCTTTCGAGAGCTTTCAAGACAATATGTTTGCCGTCTACATCTAAATGTACGAAATATCGTGCAATCTACAATTAGGGTGTATGGCACGGGATGATTCCACACCAGGCATGCAGGCATCCCAGTTCAAATCAGAACCGCGCACATTCCCCCGGATGCCAGGCGCAGTCAGGCCAAAAGCAGTGAGAACAACTGTGCGCAGTCAGACCAGAAACTAGGAGAGTGATACGTAGAAGAATTTCAATTTATACCTTAGTCCGTGATTTATACACACCACTACAATGGGTTCTTACAATTTTATCTTTTGTATGGCTGATCAAGCGTTTCAAGTGTCGTCTGTTGTGATATGCAAATCTAACTTTTGGTAAATGTTTAATTAATTTACTACTAAAAGTTCCTAAATAAGTTAATATCCCCCTCGTAGAGTCATACTCCGTTTTAGTACCGTAAATTAGGCGAGTGGTTAGTTTGGAACGTTTTTTTGAGTATATTTTGTCGATCATATCTTCAGGATAACCGTTGCAAGAAGCAATACGTTTAATAATAAAAAGTTCTTTCTTTATGTTGGCCTCTGGCATCGGAATAATCAACAAGCGGTGAAGCATTGCGAGAAAAGCTGCCAGTTTATTTTATTGTTCGGAACTGTGCTGCGAGGTTCGTTAGAATTCTTTGTTAAGGAAGGTATATAAACATGTTTGGTAGTATGTCTCCGCATTCAGAAAACGAATTTTTCTCTATTCGAGAATGCCTCTACATCCCACTTTATATTCCGACTGTGTAAATCTATGCTAATATAACATACTTCAACCTCAAAAGTAAAGACCAGAAGCAAGCCACATAATAAGACTAAGTTCAAAAAACAATGCGATCAAAACTTTGTCATCGTTGCTGTTGTTGTTGATACTGGTGATCCGACTGAAACAATCGCTTCCACTTTTCACTATTGACGGCTAATTCTTCAGTCCACTTTAATTCGCGAAAGACATAGAAGCTTGGATCTGACGCTATTGGCGTGTTTATTATCTGAAAGGCATTGCTTCGTAAACAACAGCGATGCGTGCTGACACGCGTAAATGTCTTTTGAAAGTATAGCCATGCTTCACAATCACTCATATCTATGTGAAATTAATGACTACCTCGCGTGTACGAGTGCTTTATGGTAAGACTGGTATATGCAGGAATTGCAATATCTTTGTCCATTAAAAGCAGATCAATTACTCTCCGTGAATAATAAAGTATGATAGTATCTCAGTACTTCGCCCTCTCGTGCCTCTCATCCGTGATGTTTGTGTTTTTATGGTCCAAACACCCAACTTCGAAATTTTATAGTTCACATATACTTCGTTTCTCGTGTCGAGTTCCCAGAGCTGTATCCCATCTGGTATTGAAGTGGGTCAAGCTGAAAATTGTACTCCATATTGCTCTGCAGTAAAGTAATATACTTGGCGTGCACGTAGAATGATTTTCTTCCTGCGGGGCCTTTTGCCAAGATCCTCCTCCGTACATGCATATGAGGCATCGGCGGTGCATGGAATTCCTTCTGCCTGAGATGGTTTACAGCTCGCTGCAGACCTGAAGCTGGCATTCATGTGGAAGTCACCAGAGATCTATGGTAGCTGAAACCTTCCTACAATTAGCCAATAATGATGTCTCTATTATTACCGGTTTTGTGACAATTTGGCTTTCAATTTACTTCTCGGAACGCAAGACAGTCGCGTTCTTCACATCTTTAGTTATCGAATATTACAAAGTACTTGTATTGTAGTAATCAGTTGGTACCCTTAAATGTGAACGAGATGTAAAGAGCACTATTTGAAAATGCAATGCTTCCAAAAAGCTGCAGAGGGTAATTATTTGTCGAAATCAAATAAGACCTTGATATGTGCATCATTTCATTGTGCTGGGTTAATGAGACCTGTCAAGTTAGAGATTTACAGCCGTACTGGAGCCAAATGAAATCTAGATCATCAATAGCTTTCTAACCATGTAATATAACCAATGAGGTAATTATATTTACTTAATTGCTCCGCGTTTGAAGCCAGTATGTAATGCAACCTTATTGGTTGTGTGGGGCACTTCAAAGGTCACTTACTTACTCTCGTTCCCCGCTTCTCTCCTACGTACCATTCTTATCTCTCTGAATGGCTAACCCCGTCAATAAAACGTATAATCTAATTCAAACACGTGTTACCATTTATTTAAAACATAGAAATTGTTATGATAACCATATTTGTACCATATTCATGCACTAATGAACGAATCCTTCTTCAACTTATGCGCAGTTCAACATAAAACTTATGAAAATCAAATTAACAATGCAATATTGAAAAATGGGTGTTTATTAGCACTATTATTTAGTTCCTTTTGAGTCACTTAATACTTGAACGCATTAATATTCACACATTCACCTTTAAAGCCCATTATCCCTTTATCATAAATATTAAACAATCAAAATCAGACACAGGAAATCATAATACAATGAATATAGTTACGATAACTCCGACCTAGACGACACAGGTGGTCAGCTTCACCGTATCTGCCTTCCGTTTTACTGCGGCGTCTACTTTTCACGGTCAGCAATAGAGTTCCCGTCTCCCTCTCTAATTCGGCCGCTTGGTTATACTTCCAGTCTCCCGATCAGCTGTCTCGGCACCTGCAGTTCACAACTTACGCCTCGTTCAATGCTCAGCTCTATCTTTGATAGGATTCCCCGTCTTATTCCGCACGTTTTTTTCAAGAGCTTTTTCTTTTACATCTGACTCGTTCCGTGGCTGATAGAGAACTCCCCTCCCTCCTCTAATTCTCCGTCACGTGTTTTAATATTCCGATGCAATTGGCCCTGGCGTATCCTAGCGAATAAGGTACGCCAAGTTTGCTTTTGTTGTCCCCCTTTTCTGCGAGCAGGCGGGGACAATAACTGCTAAATATGGCTGTCCTCTATTGTTACTTATCCTCCTTCGCACTACGTGGGGAATAGCACCGTCAAAGATGGCGGTCCCACCGTTATATTTGAATATTATATTTCATTCTTCTTCTTAGGTATGGTCTTAGGCTTAGGTCTTAGGCAATCCTTAGATTGGTCTGCAGCAGTCCTCCATTCGGCTCTCTTTTCGGCTCTTCTTTTCAGTCCCCGATAGCTGGTGCAGTTCAAATCCTCCAATAACTGCTTCGTACAATCGTGTCGAGGTCTTCCTCTACATCTTTTTTCTTCAGTCATTCCTTCTAGTATCGTCTTTATCATGCTCTCTTGCCTCAGAATGTGCCCCACAAGTCCTGTCCTCCTGTTTCTCACACTCCTCCACATGTCATTCTTTTCTCCTATTTTCTGATAAACCTCTTCATTTGTTATTTTATCTTTCCAACTGTTACGCATGCTTATTTTCGTCTGTACTAGTTGTCAATTTTCATTTTTTATGGCGGAATGTATGTTATGTTCATTTGCTGGTTTTCTGTATTTGATGGGGAGTGTAGGTAATACTCTTTAAGAACATAGGTTCGGTTCTGTGCTCTTTGATAACGTTAACCGCAAAATGACGCGTTTATTTTATGTCGGCTGAGAGTTCTGCTTTGTTAAACAGGATTGTGGTTTATCGACAAGAGCGTTATCGAAATGGAATTAAATTGGTTTCGATTTTGACACCGAGAAAATATTTGACCTGAAATTTTAAAACCGAGTCATGGTGGGTCAAGAATTAACGTCTCATTTTCCTGTAAAATAATTCATGGCATTCAATGTAAATTTTCTAAACTCAGTGCACCGCCCAGATTTTGTTTCCCCGAAAGCCAACTTGAGATGTGTGAAGATTCAGGCATTCACTAGATTTTTTTGGGGAGAATTCCGATGTTGTTATCGTTCGAGGCTCCGGCCTTTTATTTATGAAGTATCCCGATGCGCGATGGAGCAGCAGATGGCAGCTCGCTTGCGTGAGGCTCATTCGAGACGTGATGAATGCAGGAAATATGCAGGGTATATGTCCGCTAACAGCGGTGCCTGCATTGAGAGACTTACTCAAATACGGGAACGGTCACGATGGGATGTGGGTGTACTTTTTGTAGTCTACATTTTCTTTGGCCGTTACGAGTACAGACTTATTGCGGCTCGTGGGAGGACCCAAAACAGTGCGTATCTGTTTTTTTTCGACTCATTGCGTCGTTTCTTGCATTTTTAAAGTTGCGTTGTAAAATTTGTCTGGTTTTTCCTTCAGCACTGATGGTAAGGGCATTTCAGTGGTTGGTTTAGTTCATCCCCAATGCGACATTCATGATCCTTATGCTCTTGAACCTGTTTTTTTCATGACTTTTGCTAAAAACCTCTCCTTTCAGAATATTTTTGCGTGCCAACTTGGTCAACTGTGACCCCGAAAGCTGTAAAGTCGCCAGGCTGCCCATTAGTTTTTTTCGCCATCTCCCGTCATTACACTTCCGTCCTAACAAATTCAACCCGCGAAGTAATTTTGTCGTTCCTGGATATATCTGGCCTCGCAACATCACCATACATTCGTAGACCTGATGTTATTTGCGCCTCATCGTGAACGATCAACCTTATTTATTTTGTTCCTTTACGCAGACATTACTTTCTTCTTATTTGGAGGAAGTCTTTTTGGGGCGTTCAATCGCTCATATCCTAGAAAGTATATCGAGTAAGTGGACGTTCTTTCGTGGTCATGTATATTTTCTCGAACTACAACCTCGTTTGAAATGTGAAAGATGTCAACCCTACGGATTTCAATCCACGAGGGGGGACATTTGAAAAAGTGCACGTACAAGGGGACACTATAGGCTTGTACATGGAGGTGTCTCATTCACTTGCTAATGCTTAAACTCGGTTGTATACACAACAATTATTGAAACTTATTGCCATTTCATCTATTTTTTCCTTATTTATCGAATATTTCTGTGTTTTTTTTCATTGACTTTATTTTCATCCTCGATGTATTGGAAGAAAGAACGCATTTCATCAAAAAGCGTTGCTAAGAGATTATAGGGGTGATATGGCAATTTTGGAGCGTGAACTCAAAAGAGCAATAAGTTACAAAACGCCGAAAAACTAATCAAAAACACTGTTAGGTATTGCTGTGGAAACAGTTTTAAATGTATCAAGCCTTTTTCCGTCAATCTGTCTTCCACCGAAATCCCCCACACCCCAGATTTCAACTCCCTTTCCTCAATACATCATACCATGGCCAAACCTCACCTCTTATTCAATTAATGCCCAACAAATTATACCCTACAAGGGAAGTGATAATATACTATGGTATCGGTTTGTGGCTGCAGCGGTAATCGTGAGTCAATGACTTCGCATTGTGAAAACTTTTCAAGTGTGTAGGAAAAATATTTCTGGGTCCACAATCCGTATTTAGTGCATTTGTTCATGTGTGTAAACACTGCAGCTTGTAGAAATGGAATAGATAAAGGAATTGAATTTTATCACATTTTCTCAATTCTGGTATGTTATAACTAGAGGTTACGGCGGGGTTTTCGAAACTTAAACAAACTTGTATTGAAATATGGTGTTTTCGAGGATTGAATTGGGCATGACGCCTTGATATTTGCTGGCAACAATAATAACTATGGAAAATGTACTATCTGGAGAGAAGAAAATCTGTACATAAGGAGTGGAACTATTACGAAATATTTGTCATGCGCCATGAGACTAAATGTTGAATGAGCTTTGAATTACCAATAAACCAAATCGGCCTGAGGAAATTTTTCCACACTTTTCTATTAATATAACGTTTGAGGACACGATTGGGAATGTTCACGGAAATATGCGCCCAAACAAAAGTCACTCCAACCGCGTCAAATTGATGTTAATGCTTTTTTCTGGATCTTTATATTGTTTCTGTAAGCCAGTGTTTATTTTGTAAAACCTTTCTCTGCTTATGTATTATATGCACATTAAAACTGAAAATCTCATCGGCAGCTACTCATCCCAAGTGGCGTCGCGATTACGTCATGCCCTCCTCGCCAAAAGGCCTTTGCAAAGTGGTTTCCTATTGGCCAGACATTTGAATGCTCCACTACGATGTAATCTGGGATAATGGTATAGTCTAAAATGCGATTAGGCAACGAAATGTATTGAGCAAAACGTATTCCGTCGCCGCGGTTCATGTTTTGAGTCGAAAGGGAAGGCATTTGTTTGTCGAGGAAACCGCGCTGCTCTGCAATAGCGGTGGCAATAATCCAACAAATTTCGTCTCCCCATCACGTTTCGTTGGTCGCTCTTCTCTCTCCTACAATCCCTTTATCTCTTCCCTTTACCCTGCAGAGTTATCGCCTATCTTCTTGAGCAATTGCGAATTATATATATATATATATATATATATATATATATATATATATATATATATATATATATATATATATATATATATATATATATATATGCATGTGTATTGTGGTTGCACGGCGACCCATCCCTCGGAAAGGCGGCGCGGCGTCGGCAGATTATTATAAGCACTCGACACCCGCGTCGTCGTTTGCAGTAGCGGCGAGGTAGTTCGTTATTATTGCCGCCATTGCGCGCGTGGCGCTGCTGTCCTTTACGAGGCAAGACCATCCCAGATAACGTCAGAGGGGGTAGGGCGGGAGTTTACTTCTCACCCTCTCCCACTAGAGTGAGCGGACATAGCCCTCTCCCCCCTCAGCACGCATTTCCTCGAACTTGTCGGAACGGGAGCTTCCTTTGAATATATCGCGAAGAATCGACTCCGGGGAATCGTCTCCCGTCGGCTTGCGTAGTGTGGAAGACCGTATCTCTTTCCCCGTGCCGCTATTTTCCACGTGTGGCACTTTCAGTCCTTCAACTCCCTCGAAGCCCTCTCATCGCTGGGCTGGAAGGGGTCGGTGTCGGGAGTAAACGCGCCGTAAGAAAAAAAAACGCTATCTGCGTTAGAAGAAGGCAAAGACCGAGCAATTTCCTCGAGACTCGGTCGTGGATCAAGTACGTTCGTTGCGTTCTGAAACTGAGTCTCTGTAACTCCCTTTCACGGTTGAGCAACTGCTTACAACCTCATCTACACAACAGCAACCAAGTCACCTCGACTATGTGTGGCAGGGGATGACTAATAACCAGCATGTGCAACCCAGTAATACTGTAAAGTTAACGAATCTACCTCTTTTGGTGCCTTAAAAAAACACCCGAATGCTTATCAAGATGTGACATTTCCCGACTTGCATTGATTACAGGCATGCCAACTGAGAGAAACTACTTATATAGATGTAATTCGCCAGGCCATATATGAACATTAATAACAGAGCTATGCCGGAAACAGTCAGGATACGCTTTAATACGAGGTGGATATTTGATACAGTCAAGGATATAAACATCGGGTAGTAATTCAACTAAATATGTAGCTACATTACCTGTCCTACATTAAAACATGTTAGTGCTCCTTTGTGGCAGATATGGAGAGACGAAGTAGAGGGTGTAATTCAACTAATTTGGTGTACAACCTAAAGACAAACCCAGTTAAAAGTCTCATAGGCAGATTTTTATGTTCTGTTTTCATTCGCGGGAAAAATTTTATTTTTGCCCTGTCTGTTTTGCAGTCTAATTCCCTAATTGTATTCTCATGATCTGGGTCTACCTTAGTAAGTCGGGTTTTACAAAATGTTCCTAACGTCATCAGAAAGTAAATTTGTGTGGATTTTATTTGAAAGATTAAGTCCCAATTATATTTGACGGTCTGAGAGCGGTACTCATCCTAGCTGTCGCGAAAGGTCAGTTAAGATGGCAGTATTATCACCACGGCCTTTTCGGTTCTATCTTGTCAATCTTCGCTGCACGCGTTCTAACTGTGATGATGTCTTGAGTGGTAATTTACTCCACAATAAACGCACTCGCCAATGCAAATATAAAATATCTGCATCCTAAGATCGCTTCCGTATGACTGCAAGTTTAATTTCGAAACTCTCAAACATTTTGATTGAAAATATCGAGTATTGAATTAATTAAGCATATTAAAAGTCTTGGTGCGATAGCAGTAGACATGACCTTTTGGGGTTTTCTTTCGGAATTTGTTTACCGAAGTTATCCGGAAATCGTCCTGTTAAAAACGCTGATACCTATCCTAAATTGGCAGAACTGATGTTTTACCAGAAGTAAATTTAATTAACCTTTACGGTTTATATTGTTGTGACAGAAATAATCATATTATAATCATAATTGCGGTTATTTAATCAATTAATTAATTTATTTATTTATTGATTTATTTATTTTACAAAAAGATTACATACAGCATAAAGGCATTTTACAGTGAACATATGACAAAATAGTACACAAACCTAGAAACATAACAAGAAGAAGGTAAAAAATAATAATGAAACATGGGGAGATAGTAAATATTACTTTTTTTGAGAATGGGAAATGGGAAATGGCTAGGTTGGCGAAGACGGTGGAAGATAGGGTGAAAGGCTCAGAAGAAGGGAATTTACAAGAGAAGAGAGACGAAAAGTGAGAGAGCGTTTGGTAAGTGATAATCTGGGAGTAGGGATATGAGTGAGCAATGAGTGAGTTCTGGTTTGTCGGGAGGGTATTCTGAAATTTATCAAGGAAACAAGGTCGGGCCAGTCAATGGTTGAGTTCAGTGTGCTGTGGATAAGTTTAAGATCGGTTTTAAGGAAGATAAGACAAGTCCGAGGATTCTAGCGAGTACTGGATTGCTAGTACGAAACCTAGCATGCTTGAAACCTTCCTAGGAGCTATCACACGTTACTTGAACTTGCATAAAGTCTCTTTAGTAGATCGCGGGAAATTGTAATTGTCACGAGGGACTATGGAGGCGCTGACATCAAAAATTGACGACCGCGTTGCAAAGAGCAAAGGTGATTGGTCGGCGGCTATTAGGTCCTACTAGAAGCAAGTTTCAAACTAGTAACACACCAATTACGAAAACAAGGATACCAGCTAGTATGCTAGCGACATTGTAGGATTTCCAGTATGCTTGGTCTGTATCACACGATACTTGACCATGCACAAGTCCTAGTTTGCTAGCTAGCATCCTCGGAGGGTAGGTTGCGGAGATTTGGCTCTCTGTTTTTAACAATGCGTGCGAAGAAGTTAAGGATATGTTGCAAGGGTTAAACATTAGTTGGGGCTGACATCGACCATATAGGGGAACAGTAGGAGAGGAGAGGAAGAACAATAGATGAGAAATATGACCGTAATTCTCTGGGATGTCTAATGTTAGTGTACCGGTATAGTAGACCTAAAAGGGACATGGCTTCACTTATAATTTTCTTGATAAATTCAGAACAGATTTTTTCAGGGTGACACAGAGAATATCATTTTGATACCACGTTACATTTCTAGGTCCGATAGAATCGATAAAATAAGAGAGAGACATTGCCAAACAGAGGGGTACAAAAATTCGTTCTTCCCACGCGCAATAAGTGACCATAATAAAATTGGAGCTCCACTAAAAACACACCCATAATACACTTCGCCATTTCACCTCCTAAAACCTCAATCTTTTAACCTTTACACGGCTGGTGTCCTAACAACCCTTGCCTTACGCCCATGCGGCGGCTTGCCGTGTGGATTTAGGTATAATATAAGTTAAAAATCCAACTTACTTGATTTTCACGGTTGTGGTGTACCTCGCTAATTTAACCCAATGTTCTGATAACAGTCTCTCTGTTCAAGAGGAGAATTTTAAAAGTAATTCTACATATACATCTACATACTACCCCGCGAGCCACCGCATGGGCGTGTGGCAGGGGGTGGTAGGTCACCAGCCGTGTAAAGATGTAAAATTTTTGGAGGTGAAATGGTGACATGTACTGTGGGAGTGTATTTAGAGGAGATCAGTTTTTATTGTGGTCACTTATTGTTCGCGGAAAGAACGAGTTTTTGTCCCTATCTGTTCGGCAGAGTATCTCTCTTATTTTATCGCATCTTTCAGGGCTAGAGATGTAGGGAGGCGTCATTATAATATTCTCTGTGTCGCTGTGAAAAATATTAGTTCTGAATATCTCAAGCAGCCTAAGCCTAGCGTGCAGCCTCCGAGTCTCTATAGGCTCCCACCTTAATCCCTCTAACAGTTGTGTAACACTATATGTTCGTTCGTAGCAGTAAAAAGCAGCAGTCATTCGATCGTCATCGTAATTTGTCATAGGTCTGTTCAGGAGAGAACGCAAAGTTGAGGTTAGGCGGAACAATTTTTGCCTCGCGATACCTTTAAAGTGGAAATTCTTGGCTTTAGTAACGCATCGAGTTATTGTAGCACTCATCTAATTATTTCTTAGATTTTTTTCCGACCATTTCGCAAAAACGGTAGAAAGTTCTGTTAACCATGCTCATTGTTCCCCCACGCACTATATATGTTGATATGAATGCAATTCATGTGAACAGAAATTAGAAAATCGCCACGAACACACATGTAAAGGTACACTTTTCAATGTTAGCCTAAATATGACGTAATCATATTTGCATCAAGTTCTTTTTTCGAACTCATAATTGATCTGTCTCCATCCTTTGCTCCGGTCGCATGACTTTTTAACGGCTTGCCGGAAGAAATCACTCGCGATAATCTCTTATTATTTCTCTTAGTTCCGACCGCTGTCAGCCTATGTGATGGACTTACTAGTCATGTTATTTTTCCTACTATTGTAGCGTTTTCATTCGCAATTCTGTCTGTATACATTTCCAATTTTTATCTCTGGAACAAATCTTCCTCTTTTAAAACGATTAAAAACGTATAATAGCGAACTTTATGCTTAAGTATAATGGATTTTTAGTTAAAAACTTTCGTTTTTCAGTCTTCAACGCAAATGATTGGAAGTATTGGGATTTGTCGTCGAATCCATTTTTACTAGGATATGGCTGTTTTTCCGTCAGCACAGGATGCAAAGTAGTGCTGTAAGGCAGCTATTCTGAAAGGCGTCACCCTAAGGTAGAAAAAAGTGAAACTACGCGGGAGACTTGGACTCAAGTCATTTGGAGAGAAAAAGGGAAAATTTTCCGAGAGGCTGAACCGCGGATGGGTCACGTCTTGGTCCCAACCAATCGGTATATTCCCCGCAGTCGACGCAAAAGTCAATCAGCCTCGTCACTTCTTTCAACTCCATACCGTCAGCCTTTATCACTTTCTCTCTCCTCTGCAGAGAAAAAGATATAAAGAGAAGGCCTATTCGCACGCGTGAAAGGCAATACGCTTTTGCTTTTACTTCATCGTAAAAATTTTTTATTTCAATCCTCGATGCCTCAACGAAGGACTGACTTACCGCCGGGTCCATCGCGCGGTCGATACGGCGACTCCCTCTTGGAAGGACAACGGTCTCCGAAGACGCTCGCCCTCAACTGCTTCCCGCCAGCACAGCCTCACAATGGTCCATGGTTTTCATTTCCTATATCAAGCTATTTATATCGTGGCAACCCATCGCCGTCCTTTGTAGAGTCATCTACCTTAAAGTGCTAACGTCGATTTTACCCAAACTCACAAGCGCGTTGCCCTCGGTAACTGTCTTTTCGATGGCCAACATTTTCACTGGTCGTTCAAAATATTTTGCTAAAGGTAGTCTGAGCGAAGTATCATTTTACTTAAAAATCAATGATTTTGGTCTTGTTTTAAATAAAAACATCTCACCTATCCAATGACACCAAAAATTTTACCCCTTACCACATTACTTCCAGAGATATTTGCCAAAAAATACCAGCCCTTTTACATGGGAAATGGTACATGCATGCCCTCCAGAGAGACATTATTTACAAAATGAGGCATTTCTAACACTTAGATGTCGTAAAAAAACTAACAGTGTGTAGTTTGTACGTTTTCTCAACTATTTTTTGAAAATTAATCATATTTTCACCGCAGTAGGTTCTTGGATATTCATAAAAACCTTCCGTTTAGAAGGAGTTTCATACGCACCGCACAAAAAAAATGGGTCAAGTTAAAGACTTATTTAGATCTTTTCATTTAATCACTTATGATTTCTGTCATATAAAACTATTTTATTGCACCATTAATAATGCAATATTTAATTCATGTGTCCTACAGCTGGTGAAATTAAAACGTATAATTCGCATATGGTCTCTATTATGACTAGGGAACTATCTCATTCGGACTACCATAAGCCTATTACGGAGGAAACGATCGCAGGCATAAGACAATGGAAGCAGGATGCAGATCAGGGGGGCTATTCTGTTTCTACATACGCCATCATAACGCGGTTTTATAATATTGTTTGCTGTCGCTAGCAAGGCGCAGCGCGCATTTCTGTTTCTTCTGACGTTACGACAATTGCGACAATGCAATAAATAAGCGTTGCACGAAGCTACAATGGCGCGAGATCCGGAAAACAGATTTGCAATATTGCGGAGCTGCTCACTATTTTACCGAATGGTCACGGCGCTATGGCGTTATGAAGAAACAGAATCGCACTCCAGATGTCATTATTCGCTCGTGCGCAAGGGACCATGCTAGCTGCAATACATCAATTCAATAAAAGTTCCACTCACATTGGGCAGAGTAGACTTTGTAAATGTTTTTCATGAAATATCATCGTCATTACCAACTCACCGCACTTGAAATGTTCGGCATGTTCTCTACATGATTTAGTATCCTGTTGTATAATTAATTGAAAGCATCAATAGTACTAACCATTAGCTGTATCGTAACGAGTGTACTACATGTTGGTATGATCGTCTATGTATCACTCTCTTAGTTTTTGGTTTGACCGCGGATTGTCTGTCTGCGTTTGATCTGCGCCAAGCGGTCGCGGGAACTTCGGGGTTCTGTGATAAGGAAAGAAAGAAAAAAATGGTAGTTTTCCACTCGGTTTATTCGTCCTCGACTGGTTTCACCGACTCATCGCCATTATCAAGTGGTTTAACAAGATTTGTTAAAAGTTAAACAACAAGTATTGTTTTACTTCTTGATAATGGCGATGAGTCGCTGAAACCGGTTGAGGACGAATAAACTGCGTGGAAAACTAGTAAGTTTAATTTCTTTCCTTATCATGGAAAAGTTCCACCTAGTGAGCCCGTCGACGATTAATTTTATACGGGGTTCTGTTTTTAAACGGGACAAGTGCTGCATGCCTGGTGTGGAATCATCCCATGCCACACACTCCAGTGTGGCTTGCATCGTACTTCGGAGATGTAAATTACAATTGAATAATTTGTATTTTATTTGTTTTAACCCTTTTTCATGCCTCTGTTTGTATTTGAACTTAACTGGTTCTCTCGTTGCTCCGATTTTCAAATTTTGGCGTTCACTCTACTGCGGAATGTTTTCAGTTAAATACCCTAACCGTTACTCCTGGTGTATTGAGAGAAAAATAGGAGTCTTTTTCATGAATGTTTTTATTTTGCGTATTTTCATAATTAAGTAATCTGGAAGTCAGCGGTGAGATGACTAATAGTGGATTCATAGTAATACCTTCGAAGTAAGTGAAACAGGACAGGAAACATTGGGGCTATCGAATCACTTTGACCGTACCTGGAAATTCGGGTAGTTTTCATTAAAGCATACCTACACATAAACAGATATCCTTTGCATTTGGAAATGGTTTTGCCATTTTGGTGTCGTGCGGATTATAGTTTTTCATTTGGCAATAAAGATGATGCATAGACAATTTTGGGATTTTTTGCAATTTCGGGCATTTCATTGCGTGGTAATACTCGGCAGTGTGTGAGTCACTTCATTTTTTTCTCCTATAAATATCAACTGTCCCTAGCACGCATGAAGACACGGAGAACAGGTGTATGTTCAGAATAGAACAGAATTAATTTACTTTCATTTAAATTACAATTAATTAAGGAATATAATAAAATTTAACATATAAATGAAAGCTCTAGGTGGGCTCCAAGGTTGAAACCTGTACTGAGCCATCAGCAATATGTATAATGTTCACTTCATATAAGCTGCAGTGATATGATGTAATTACAAATTAGTAATAAAAAATCAGAAAATCGCATTAAATATATACATAAAAACACAGCCTTTAACCATTTTTAAATTTTCAAGTTGTATTTTGTTTGGTTATGAATAACGGACTTTTAAGAGTGAAGAACAAAAAACAAATAACAGCAACAATATTTGAACACATTAAAAATTTTCATTAAACAAAAGACTATATTAAACATTTTAAAAGTTTTAAATTATATTTGGAGAAAAATGTTGAAAAATGGAAATTTTTTAATTATATGTAACACTTAATTCACATAAGGAATAAGAAAAATGATTCAATATTTTTATGGGATAGCAGCCATTCTTTAACCATTTTCGTTTGGTAATGTGATTGTTGAAAAAAGAAGGACTTATAATCACCTAAAATAATCAGAAACACAAAAATAATTTCGGAGTATAAATCCGCTTTGGTGCCTTTTTTAGGAAGGCCTCGGAATTCCCGAGCCTCGATACTTGGAGAATTTTCGATACTTCATTCTTCAAAATTTCGAATTTATTTTACTTGATATTTGTCGAGGAGGTAACATCACTCCTCCTTTATTTCTGTGGTCAAGTCTTTCCCGAATAAGGTTCACGTCTAAAATGATCTCTTCAAACTCTTAAGACTCTGCCATGAAGCTTTGATTCTAGTTTCCATTTAGCGTTGTGACTCTTGTTTAGTGATTGGGATAAAATGAGCATATTCATGTGAAATATCATTAAACTCTTTCTTCTGCCGGTGGATCCACGCACTTTAGCAGTGTTTCGAAAGATATCTAACGGATCAACATCTTTTTTTTCTTTCTTTCTCGTATTTGCCTGCAGTGTTTCTGTTGTTTGTATTATATCACAGACTTCCTCTCCATTAAGTCTGAATTTGTTGAACTTATATTCCTGTTATTTTTTGGGAGACAAAATTGTACGAGTAGTTGAGGATAACTTTTTTTTCTCGAAAAATGAGTTGTAAAGAGTCCCCTATTTGGTGTTCTCGTGAGTGTTAAAAAGCACTCATAGTTTACGCGAGCTATATAACTGCTACATAGTTGAGTGCAGGTTTTTTATGTACTATCAATCCGGCTGAACTTACAGTGAGGCCCATCGGGTTGATGAAATAAATAAAATCCTTGATTGAATTCTAAGAACTCGCATTGTAGTGAATGTAATGAAGCTGTGGAAGTGGTCCTTAAACAGTCCATGAAATTTATGCCGTTATAGCCGTAAAGTTTATAACACCTCGGTAAATGTTTTAGAGTTTAAATGAGAACAGGAAACTGCTGAACTGTAGAAAGCATGTAATTTTTTTCACTTACGCCATGAAAAAATTGATTAAAAAATTTTATGCACGTATCTACGTATCCTTTAATGCCCCTCCTGAGTGAGTATGCCAGAATTTTGAGAAAAGGGATGAGGAATTCAGAAAATACGGAAAAGTAACCAGGAAATGGAGGAGTAATTAAAGGTGTTTATTATTGGCTATTTTCACTATCGAGCTAGCCGTGAATGATGCGTGAGAAGAACCAGTTATTGTGTCCACCTGTTCGGCATTGCATCTCTCTTATTTAGTCACTTTTTATCTTTTAGTTGGATGTAAGATGGAGTAAACTGTTCTCCTCTAGCTTGGTTGATTTGTGCATCTCCTGATATTTTTGTGACATCCCAAGCCTTGCCTGTCTCACTAACGGCTCCCAACTTAGTCCTTCGAGTTCGTACTGGTGCCCCGCTTCCTGTGCGCTCATTTTTTTGCTTCAATTATGTAAAACGCACTTCTTTAAAAAGACTATTGTAGAAAATAAATACATCTTAATGAGCTAGGCCCAAAATTTTTACTATACTCTCGTAATGTGGCAAGAAAACTGATAGAATTTACGCACCAGCCTAACGCATTGGGAGCAAACTTTAGTCGTTATGGTTGTTTCTGAGAGTCTTAAACAAAGATTTAAAGCCTGTTCTTCCATAGTGTGAACGATCCCCTATTATTCTGATCCCTGGACGCCCAATCGCGGAGTTGCATTCTTGAAGGAGTTCACAGGTAGCGAAACAAAGTTTTCGGCGCAGTCGTGTAGGATGTCACTAATAAGCCACAGGTGTCACCCGAGGGCAGTGTGTACGGTCGCTTAAGAGCTTAATCACTTCTTAAAGCTCTAGTGGATGCGCTGCTACAAATTACACCAAAGAGGTTCCGATGTGAAACACACAAGGAAGAACTTAAGCTCTTATAATATCCCCAAAGATGGAGCAATGTCGGGAAATTACTTCAAACGGTGAATATTTTGGAGGATTACTAACGAAGGTTAAAGCACTGTTCCACTGCTGTTAACGAGGATAATTATTGGCCAAGTTAAGGAAACTGGTTCACGGAGGAGTTCAGTAACCCTATTGAGCTCGATAACGCTGTCTCGTTTACTTACCCCATGGTGGCTAAACGAGACAGATAATGAATTTCCGTGGGGAGTAAATGCTCGATAACTTCTTTCTAAAAGTTTTTATGAGTCAAATTTTCCAAAATGCTCTGAGGATAGCCTGAAGAAGGTGTATTATATATGCCTCCAGGATCAAAGGATATATTTTCCTATCTTTTTGTGGACGTTACGTACTTGGGACCCCTGATGGCATGACCACGAAATGGGAGAACATCTCATTTAGTCTTGGCTGTAATGACGATTTGTGATGAGATGATCGTTCATTTAACGCACTAACAAACTTGTAGAATAAACGGTAATAAAACTGACATGTTTTTTCTGAGTCTTTCAAGTTCACCAATAAAGGTGTAGTAGAGCAGTAAAAAAAGCAGACATCCTCGTTGCATAAGGTCATCGTGAATATCTCTTTCCCTGCCAAATGTCGATAGTAATATCCTTCAAGTGAGTAATCTTCTATAGGGTGAGTGCTGTATAGCTCTAGCAAAAGTTGCTGATCCTGCACAGTGGTCAATTTTGGGTCACGGGCTACGGAACTTTCAGAGTTGTGAAAAATGTGGAGGAGGGATATTCAGTATAGAGCCCGTACACACTTTTACCGATGGTCCGTACGACGGTGGTGTAAATTCGTAATATGACTTTTCACGTTCGTACCAAAGTGATCCTAATACCGTCACTTTACAGTGGTAGCGGTGTTATCGTGAGCAAAAAGTTGAAATTTGTAACGAAAATGGAAAAAAGACAACCATTAAGGTAAAGCAGATGATGTTACTCTAATGAATAAGCCTAGAAATGTATAATTTACTTACAAAAACATTTCTAATGCCTAAAAAAGCCGCAGGAAAATGGTTATCCTTATTTCTTCCACTTGCTGTTTAGTTGTTCGTCGCGATGACCTGGTGGGGGCGGGGGGGGGCCAGGGGAACGCTGCTCTCCGTTTACATAAAAATCGTACGTACTTTGGTCCTTACGATGGTAGTCTGAACGAGATATAACTGCTGCCAACACAAGCTCTTCGAGGATCGTTAATACTCAAAACGACCAACCGTCCCATTTTGACTCATAAATCAATGAAATTAAATGACATTGGCCCACCTTAGAATAATGTCCCTGGTACAGTCAAAGGCGATGGGCGATTTTAACCATTTGCGTGATATCCTTGCGTTCTAGCTTATTTCGCGGAGTGACTTGGTTTCCCAGTCTCACCATTACTCTCTTCCTTTCTGTTCTTTCCCTTTACTGCAGTTCTCCTCTCCCCGTACTACGCATGCCTGTGCCAGGAACTTTTGCTGCAGCTATACTCTTCCTATTGTATTTGCTCAGCGTTAAGGAGATATCAAGACATCCTGCGGCGGATAGATTTATTCCACCACTCACGTTATTCACTATTTTAGAGCAACATTTTTGTCAAATAACGGTTGTTTGTGCGCGTATTGACTGGTTCAGGGTAGACGAGGAGTATTGAAATGACGGATATACACACGCTTCGACCAGAATTGGTCTGAATTGACCCTCCATGACCGGTGGTCCCTGATTTGATGACGTACTCTGGCAGACCGCATGGCGTCTACCCGTAAAAGTTAGTCGGGGGGATACCTAATCCCATTTTTTTGGGCAACGGGCTCCTTCGGCTTTCATTAGAGGTGCGGTAAGTCTTCGCAAAAGCGAGACTGACGGGGACTCGTCTCACGTTGTTGGGTGAACCCAACAGATACGAGAACTGCGGGGAGGCGGTGGCCCATTGACGTCCTTTTGACGTCAATCCGCCTCATTGTGTCGGCCTCGCAGGGGTTGTGGCTCGCAAACTTTCCCTTCCCTTCCCTTTCCCTTTATCCACTACTTGCCACCTTGCAGACCTGGTGGGAGGTTTTTAGACCCCGCGGGGAGACCCGAAACACCTGGTTCAATTCCCGCTGCTTTAATAGACTATAACGCGGAAGAGCAATGGATGTGAGAGCGAAAGCCCGTGTCCAACATGACAGAATTAATGGGGACGGGATCAGTTGGAAGCAACTTGAGAATAAGTAAAACTGTTTTAGCTCATAATAAGAGGAGAGCGCTGCTGAAGGTGTCTCCTCACTAAAACTCATTAGTATATACAGTAGATGATGTCCCGTAGAGTTAATGTATGATAATCTTAACGCAAACTAAATATGACCGTTGCTAGGAAGTGATGTTTGAGAATAATCCTGGCTTGTTCAGATAATTATGTCGATGATTTTGTCATGCTAAATATGAGTAATAAGACAACTGTGTGACCCCTAGTAGGTGACTCCATTCAAGTTACTGCGCGTCCAGTTCCGCAGTTCCCGAAGATTCCCCTGGATGGAAAAGGTTCTCTTTATAAAAGATTGGTGGAAATATCTAAATATTTTGCACCTTGACATCTGTTTTCTAGGGAAGGCGAAAGCAAAGATTATGACTTAATGAAACAAGAAACAGGATATAATCTGTGGTTTCAGGTGTAACTTAATTTGATCTTTTGAAGAAATTGCCATGAGAAAAATTCGGCCTGGACCGGAAATCTAACCGCGGTCCTTTGGTTTGTCGGACCAATGCGCCGACTACTACGCTATCCAAGCTTCATAATTCCCATGGTAATTTTGGTGGATACAAGGCAACTAGGTCTTAGGAGGAATTAGGAAGCCTGGATAGCGTATCCGGGAAAGCAAAGGGCCGTGGTTCGATTCCCGGGCCAGGCCAAATTTTTCTCATGGCAATTTCTTCAAAAATTCACCCGCCATGTTTGAATATTTTTATTGGATCTTTTTACATTATAATGAAAGCCAGTAAATTTTGACTCCACATTGCTTTATTGAAACAACCTGAGTTTCGACATTCAACGTCATCTTCAGGTCAGACTTGAACTCACTAGTCGTAAGGATACACCGCAAAGTGGAATCACATTGTTTCTGGAATTCATTATAACACAAAAACAGGGATTGAGTATATATTTTACTGCAAATATCGCGGCAAAATCCTCTTAAGGTAGTTTGAGCGAAATATCATTTTGCCTAGAAATCAATGAATTTCGCCTCATTTTAAAGAATGTATAAATAGGGCGTAAGTAGTTTGTGTGTTTTCTCTACTTTTTTTGAAAATTAATCATATTGTCACCGCAGTAAATTCTTCGGGATGACAAAAATAATTCCGTGTTGAAGTAGTTTCAAACGCACCGCGCGAAAAAAATGAGTCAAGTTTGAGACTTATTTAAATATTTTCATTGAATTACTTACAATTTCTGTCATATAAAACTATATCATTGCACCATTAACAATGCAATATTTAATTGATGTGTCCTAAGGATGGTGAAATTAAAACGCATAATTCGTATATGGTCTCTATTATGACTAGGGAACTAACTCGCTCGGACTTCTTTAATTATTGGTGCTGCATCTTCAGATCGACAAAGGTTAAAAGATTAAAATGAGGCCGAGACTTTATCAGTTGTGAATCTTTCCTCTCCCTTCTCCTGGAAGAGAGGATGTTTAGTCGGATGCTGAGGATCAGGGGTGGAAGAAGGATGGGGGTTTTTCTTTTTTAAACGATTACCTCCCCCGCTTTTTCTCTTCCAAGAACCCCAGCTCCCCCCCCCCACCTCCTGATTCCGCCCCATTCCGACCTTCATCATTCACTTCAGCATCTGACGCGACGTCGGCTGATGCTCTTCTTTTCCCCTTTCCGTTTTTCCCCTCCGTTGCTCCTCTCTTCCCACAGCTGCTCATCGTGCGATCTCCTCGCGGTTCTCGCTCCTTATAGTAGTCCGATTCGGACTTGGTTATAACTAAAGCAGATTAAGGCAATAGTATTGTTGTTTTAAATAGGACTGACTATGTTAAGAAATGTGATGAGTTTTTACGTAGTAGTGATTTTGTAAAGTTAAAAAACGATCCTACTCATAAATTTCAAGTAGTTCTGAAAAACCATTTATCTAATTGCCAAAGCATACTGAGTGTGTCAGATAAATGGCGCCTCACCAATATGAATCCTCTACCACCTAGATTTTACGGCTTGCCAAAGACTCATAAAGCTAATATTCCTATGAGACCAGTGGTTTCTCATTTCACGGCTCCATGCCATCGTTTAGCTATTAAATTAAATCAAATAATTAGGCATTATATCACTGTACACAACCGCGTAGTCTGCGGAGAGTCTAAGCTTACTTTTAACGATGTCATTCAATATTCGTCATTCAAGACCTTAAAATGTGCGTTATAATTCAAAACGTAGTATTAATATATTTATAATCCTAATTTTTTTGTTCCTTTTATCATACGGTATAATACATCTCTAATTTTTTGCTGTATAATTCATATCACAGATCGATGTTGAAATTGTTTCATAGTCAACCCTTTAGGCGGTTGTAGTAGTAATCTTGAGTCATGTAGCGATATTTTATTAACTTTTCATGTAAGTCGAAAATGTTCTTGAACCACTCTGCAACCAGTATTATTGTGCTGGAACAACGTATGAAATCAACATTAACGCTGTAATTTAAATAATGAATCATATTTTAAAATGTTTACCTCAATTCAGACCTTGTTACCACTTGGGTTTACAGATTTTAAGCTATCCGGGACTAGCCACGGAGTTCCACTTTTACGGAGTCACCCGCAATAATTCGCACATTGGGTTTACAGGGTGGGACTCGATGTTTAAGCAAAAATCATGTACAGATACGTGTTTTTACTCGGCAATATACCTAGGTATTTGTTTACTGTCATTTAAATAGTTCGAATCTTACTATTTTGCGTTTATGAGAAAATCTATGCATGTGTAATCGAATTATGTCGAAATGCGTGTGGATGTGGCATAAAGCCAGCTGTGAAAAGAGCATTAAATCATCAAGACAATCAAACGGTAACATGCAATTTGTTCACTTCACTCTCTAAATATTACAAAAAAAGTACAAAGTTTCAAGGTTCCACGCAAATCTGTACATTAACGAGAATCGCTCCAACCACTTTTAGGTGGAAAAATGCAAGAAAGGAATCGTTCTCTCCTCGTCCCAGTCCACACAATCCCCTCTTTCCCCACTCCCATGGCTTCGATTCACCCACCGACCCGTACTTTTGCCACCCACTCCCCGTTTCCGCTTCGGATCGACCGGAGGCAAGCCATCTCGAAAGCCACATGGAATTGCCGCTCGTAAATCTCTCCCGCCATAGTGCATGCCGGGAGGTCGGAGGGGATCCTCACCCGCCCTGCGTGTGGGAGGAGGCCGCGTTGGTGGTTGCATGGGTCAGGGCACGGCGCCTGCCGTCGGGGGTCGAAAAAGGTTATGGGAACTCCTAGACTGCACCCACGAAGTGGGTGCGAGGGAGTCGGTGCGAGATGAGGGGCGAATTGGGGCCGAGAAGAAGCGATGTATAAGTCCGAGTTCAAATGCTAGTTCTATCCCTAAGTATGTTATTATTATTAGGTGATCTACCGGTTAAGACAGGTTCCAATTGAGGTAAAAATAATCGAGATGCATGATTTTGCAGGTCCCTATCTACCGATATTTCTTTTTGTTCTCAGCATGCTGCCTCCTCCTCTTCACATCATCCATAAAACCTTTTCTCTTTCGTCTCCTTTGCCGCTTTCCTAACATCCTGTACTAATTATTTTTAAGAAATTGCCATGAGAAAAGTTATTTTTTGCCATATTTTTCTCATGGCATTTTCTTCCAAAAAAAATTCACCCGCCATGTTTGAATGTTTTCAAATGGCTAAGCTCGGCATAAGTGCTGGTGAAGGATACTGTCTCTTGGTTGTGGCTTCTTTGAAGCCCTCTTCTCCTTTGCGTTGCCATCTTTGATGGACCGCAAGGGCCTAGGATCTAGTTGCCTTGTATCCGCCGAAATCGCCATGGGAATTAGGAAGCCTGGATAGCGTAGTGGTCTGCGCATTGGTCCGGCAAACCAAAGGTCCATGATTCGATTCCCGGTCCAGGCCGAATTTTTCTCATGGCGAGATCTTAAAAAAAAATCATCCGCCATGTTTGAATATCCTGTGCTATATTGAGTCATTAAGCGACCGCCTTATACCCGCTCTGATGGCTTAGATTGTATCTTCTCAATCTCATCCATAACTTTCCTTTCATCTACCTCCTTACCGAGCACTTCCTTGTTTGTCTTCCTTTCTGTCCATCACACTTTCTTCATCCTTTTTCACGCCAACATCTCGATCACCCGCAACATATTTGTGTCCTTTCTCAGAGGCTCACGTTTCAGTCTAATTTAACGCGACACTCCAAATCAAGGTTTTTACCAGCCTCTTCCTAATAATGTTACGATTGTCTCCGTTATCAACTTTCTCCCATTACTGAGCGCCTCCTTCGCTAGAGCTATTCTCCTCCTTATGTATTAGTCACTATCCCCATTTTCTTCCA
Source organism: Ceriagrion tenellum (assembly GCA_963169105.1). NCBI lineage: Eukaryota > Metazoa > Arthropoda > Insecta > Odonata > Coenagrionidae > Ceriagrion > Ceriagrion tenellum. The sequence continues at coordinate 17,190,136 of OY720634.1, forward strand.
GCGTCCTGCCCAATAAATTCCCCCACCTATGTATGGACCATGTACTAAATTCACTACGAGCCTACTAACGAAGTGGAACTGACAGCTAGCGCTTTTATGTAAGTGTGGTAAGAAACTAAGTCAAATATGTGTCGGCACCCGTCATCCTAGCATGTATCGCAAAAATTCCTAGAAATGAAATACAACGGGTAAGTAAAAGTTAATAAGGTCACGCAGGAACATAACAATTGCTCTGGAACTGAATTATGACAGTCTTGAGTGTAATTCCTACTTAAACAAATCACCGGCAAGGGTCAATGTGTTTAAACCGTTTGAGATAGTTCTCCTCTCATAACCAAAGAGTCATGTGTTTCAAACACAAGGGGTTCGAGAATTTGATTTATTAGAACCATTCGTAAATATCTCTCGCAACCATGCGATCGAGTTTTATTATCGCGTGAATATCGTTGATGGAGTCGAATATCTCAATTTTAGTCGCAATAATTAACGAATCAGATGCTTTTATCAACATGATGTCAGTTTCTTACGCGCCGAACCGTTCGTTATTGTGCCACGTGATTCCTTAGTTACGTGACTGATATTATCTTGAGCAGTTCAAACTCGCCCCCTCAGGATTAGGGCCTCGAACCCAGACCCCTCAATTTCGCGCCGGGTGCTCTGACCAAGTGCACCACTCGGGCGTCCCCGTTCACTATGAACCTCATTAAGACATTTATTATTATTATTATTATTATCATATCGAAATTGATATTTATTTGTCATTGAAATTAAAATGGTACAAAAACGATATAAATACACACACAAAAAAACACAGAGATATAAATCATAGTAGTACCTCACATTAAAACAGGTCATATTACAGATTACAAACTAAAAAAATATACATCAATTCACGTACGATATACAATGGAATGCGTTTCAGTAGTGGAAGAGATTTTACATAAATGTGAAATATATAATCACAGCTGACTATAACGTTTTGGTCCTGCTAAGCCTATATAATAGGTTTGACAGCAGGATCAAAATGTTAAATATTAATCACAAAATTTAAAAGTCACATTTAAAATCACAAAAATTAAATAGTGGACGTCGTTTTATATTTTTTCTTTTTTGTGCAAACAACCAATTTTTAATTTCACTTTTAACCTCATTGTGAGTATTTTAATAATAATTTCAATCTCTTAGGAAGCTCATTAAAAATTATTGGCACAGCTATTTCCAAATTTCTCTTCCCATGAATAGTGTGGTGTTTTTTAACCTCCTATTTTATGGTGTCCCTTAGTGCTAATTCACTTTTACTTCTATCCTGAATTTTATATTCATTAGGAGTGAGTCATCCTCACAGGTACCGTACTCGATGAAGTTACTGCTTGGCCTGTGCCTAAGTTCTTTGAATTAATTAAGGCAGATTAATTAATATGCATTTTAGTTAGACTTCATGAAGTTTGAAACCCTGGCCATGTTGAATTAGCACAGGTGGTACGGCCGGCTAGCGAGCCTTTTACCCTACTTGAGCATACCAGGCCTTTCGTGGTCGTGAAGTTGGCCCAAAGGTTCACATTTTGACGTCAATTTATGAAGTTGCGGAAAATTGCGTATGGCGATGGCCTTAACGTATGCTGCCAACCTGCCTCCTAAGGAAGGAAGGGTGAGCGAGGGAATGGAACGCAAGTGCATAATGACAGTGCATCTTCGCATTCAATGCTAAGTATTTCTAACCTCTTCACTCCCTGTATTGTTTGGCGTCGCACTTTACTTAATTAGAAGTAGGTTCATGTAAAGTGTTACCTGTAACGTCTACGGCCATTGCGAATTTTTCTTTAACATTCCCGTCAAAAATGTATTTCACCGACCATGTCGAGAGAATGTATGAGGGTCGAATTGCGAAACAAGAGTGTGATATTACATTGAACAAATGATGTGGTACGAAGTCACTCGCGCGGGTGCATATACACCGGGGTTGAAATTCGCCATGAAAAAAATCATTTGACTTGACAGGGATTCGAACCCGGATCTCCCAATTGCCGGTCAGGTGTGTTAGCTGAAAAAATCATTTACCTTGACCGGGATTCGAACTCGGATCTCCCTATGGCTAACTGGCTAACATAATTGACCGGAAATTGGGAGATCCGAGTTCGAATCCCGGTCAAGTCAAATGATTTTTTTCATGGCGAATTTCAACTCCGGTGAAGAGTGTGATGCTTGAGTGAATGGTGTGACAGAAATGAAGAGAGCGCGGAAGTCATTAGTGAATGTGGGAGAAGAAACTCCAAAGAGGAGGAATATTGGGAGTGTTAAGGTAGTTTGAGCGAAATATCGTTTTACCCAGAAATCAATGAATTTGGCCTCATTTTAAAGAGAAATATCTCACCCTTCTAACGACACCAAATATTCAAACCCTTACCACGTTACTTTCGGAGATATTTGCCAAAAAAATACCAGCCCCTTTACATGGGAAATGGTACGTGCATGCAGTCCAGAGTGACATTATTTACAAAATGAGGAATTTCCAACACTTAGATGTCGTAAAAAAAACTAACCGCGTGTAGTTGGTATGTTTTCTCAACTATTTTTGAAAATTAATCATATTTTCACCGCAGTAGGTTCTTGGTTATCACAAAAAAACCTTCCGTTTTGGAGTTTCAAACGCACCGCGCGAAAAAATGAGTCAAGTAAAAGACTTATTTAGATATTTTTATTTGATTAGTAACCATTTTTGTCTTATAAAACTATATTATTGCACCATTAATAATTCATTACTTAATTGATATGTCCTACATTTAAATTAAGTCGTATAATTCGAATATGGTCCTTGTTATGACTAGGGAACTATCTCGCTCGGACTACCTTAAGCGTGTATATATTAGCAATAATTTAGCGTAAGAGAAGTGATAGTGGCTTTTTATGATAGTGCCTTAAGAAGAAAATTATCAAAAGGGAGCCAGTTTTCAAGGGCTGACGGAAATGACCAAATCCTTCGACTTTGCCTATCTCGAAAGGACACGACGTTGTGGTTACGCATGAAAAACAAACTTAATATTAATATGTATTCATCTGTTATCTGTTGCCTGTTATAATGCACCTGTTATCATACCGTTCAAAGTTCCTTATCTTCTCCACCCTCCCCTGTCCTCCTCTCAATTCGTCCTCCATTCAATTTATCTGGTTCCTACTTTGCTGTCTGTATCAAATGGCTGCGTTTTAGGAGTTTAGCTGGTTAGCTCTCTTTGTGCTAGTGCTGAAATAACACTTATTTTAAGTGTAGTATGAAAAAGTTTAATCGAAACAAATAGTCTGTAGCAATACTTTCATTCTAACAATAAAAGTAACACCTATCAATCTTGTTTACCAACCCTTCAGTATTATTTCACTGACCGTGGTTTCAAACGGTATTCGTCATTTTAGCGGCTCCCCTTCCAGATATGACCATTGCTTGTTGAAACAATGGACAATGGTTGCTTGAAAACTACAACAGAGTGGATGAACTCCCTGAACAAGTGTTAGCATTGCTTTCATAATATGCCTCTTCCTTTTATGTCGATGTTACGATTTCTTGTCATGCAGTGCAATAATTATTCAATCTACATATATTCCATTCATTTGCCTTCAGAAGCAAAGTGATTATAACTCTATAAGATACATACATATCAGTCACGCCGTTCCCTTCCGGAGTCAGCAGGTTCACAAAAAAATCACCCATAAATACTTATTTGTACACCTAACTCTGCTTCAATAATTTCCTTCATACTGACCTATCCTTGCGAATCTCTTTTGCTTCCTTTACCCCCATACACTGCTTCATTCACCCCCTCCTGTTTTTAAGACTTCTAATATTCCTCCTCATAAGAATTTCCTCAACCACATTCAACCTCTTCCTCTCACACCTTTCATTTCAGTCTAATATATTCGTTTCGTTATTCGACTCTCATCCATTCTCTCAACATGGCCAAACCAATGAGGCACACTCCTTTCATATATGTCCATTACTGGAGCATCTAACCCACAGTCATTTATTATCCACTCATTCCTGACCCTATCCATCCTACTTTTGCCGCAAACACTCCTCAAATAACTCATACCCACGACGTTAAGTCTATTTTTATGTCTATCCTGACATATCCAAGGTAATATATACCTTAAAATTCATGAAACTAATTAAACAATGTATTTTTTAACCTTATAATGTGGCATTAAAAATTTTACAGTGTCTTTAACAAGTGCTTTGGTGTAGCAGAAGTTACCATTGAATTTCTCTCCTCTGGTTCATGCCTAAACTCTTTCCCCCTTCGGTGGTTAAAGCCTGGATCCGATCTCTTGTGCTGGTTGAGAATTGAGTGGGCTCCATCTTGGCCTTCGTTAGACTCTGGCGGACATTTCGTCGGAAGAGAGGGAAGGAGGTCGGAGTGCAGTGCGGTGAGGAGAAGCAGGAGGAGAAAGAGGGGGAGGAATGGAAGAAGGAGGAGGGAGAGGGAGGAAGGTCGTGGGGAAGAGGAAGTTCGCGTGGAAGTGAGGAAATGGTTAAAGGAAGAGAGGGAAGAAATATGAGGCGGAGTCTCGAAGGAGGAAGCAGGCAGTGAGGAGTCTTTTTCTCGTGGAGGTGGTTGGGAAGGGGAGTCTTCCTTTGTGTCTTCCACGAAAGGGCTCGACGGCGAAATTTCCGACTCTCTAATGCGGGAGGAGGAGTGGAGGCCACGGAAGCGAGTGAATTTACATTTCAGTTGTAAAAATTGGAAACCTGGTGTGGACTACGTGAGATTTCTCCAGAGTCATGGCAGATACTGTATTCGAATTTTATTCTTTTGAATTTCAGCTGCTGTCAGTAGACTTTATGTTGGAAAGCGTAACTTTGTGGAATGTTACCGCAGACATGACGAAAAAGAGAAATCTATAAGTGAATTCCACACTTAAAACTTTAATTCCCGGCCTAGGTTTCGATTGCCTTCGAATCATTTTCAAATTGCAATCATTTCAATTTTTCCCTTTGGAAATGATTGCAAGGTAATCGAAACCTAGGTCGGGAATAAAAGTTTTAAGTGTGGAATTTACTTAGAGATTTTTCTTTTTCGTCATGTCTGCTGTAAGTAGCACGAAGTTAACATTGTAAAATTAATGACCCGAAAATATTGTTCTTTGTGGCTTGAATTCTCAGCAATCAGCTGCAGAGGACACATAATTTACATTTAATCGTTTCTCTTACGTCGTACGCTTATAAAGTCTTCACAACCGCAGGTTCTTTTGCTATTTTGAAAAAAATTATGTGGTGAGCAATTGGTGTATTTTTCAAAAAAGATGAGAATCAATAAAATATACACTCTGTATAATATATAAAGAGTTTTAGGCTATAGAAATACATCTTTTTTCAAAGGAAGTAAATCTGGTGCACATATCCTTACCACTTACCATGGAATACCGGTCCTATTTCTGTTGCAAATATCTCGTAAAATTATGCGACCAGCGGCTAATATTTTGGTACTATTTGAAAGATGAGATATTCCTTGATCGTGAGGTCAAATTCATTGAACCAATTACGAAGTAATATCTCACTCAAACTACCTTCAAGGAATACTTGAGTTAATTACTTTCATCGATACTTTAGTTTCGGCAAACCATTATATATGTTTCCCTTAATGGCTCTCTATGTAGCAAGCATCTAAAAATCTATCCGTATGTATCCAAAAGTTTATAAACGTTATTCGCATAGCCTTGTTAGTCACAGACCTAAGGGTTTACTGAAAAATTTATGGAAAGAACAGCGAATTAAATGAACTAGTAGGCAGAACTAAGAAATATATATTAATTAAGAAAAATATGAGAATACTGAAATGTGGCGTGGTGAGGAAATAGAGTGATTGGCTGAATGAAAAACGGAGTAGATGGCTTGATTAGACCAATCCTCGGGGTGATAGTGCTGCTGGTGATGATAAGTAATTACCTGTTTAAATTCTATAGATGAATTGAAAATTTAGGTTACTTTCTTCTTTTCATATTTGCGACGAAACAGGCAGAAGCCTTATAGGAAGATCAGGAATATCATTTGTGCTGAACAAGCTGAATTCGTGCTGAATCTTACAATATTGAGATTCTCAAATTTTCATTGTCGAATAAAAATTGGTGGAGTTCCACAGATTTAGCATAACAATAATGAGAATAAAATACGATGAGGTCGTAACATTTTATTTCATCGAAAGTGGTGGTTCTGAAGGATGCTGTAGTAAACACAGACTCTCAAGCGTCTGCACTACAATCCCCAAAATTGATCTCGTTATTCGGATGTAGGAGGTACGTTTACGAATTTCAATATTGGATATTATACTCTTTTTGGCTTAAATCCGTTTGCTTGGGCTGCACAAAATTTTACCTGCTGAGGAGATTTCAATTTCACCTTTTGTTTACGGAAATTTCTTCCACGCAAGAGACAACCTCACACGACGCATATACTCGTACGAATAAGTCCTTCGCGTGGATATAAGGGCCACATTATGAACCACCATAGAAAAGTACTCACATTCACGGACTCATGGGCAAAAATAAAACAATATAAATTTTCCCTCGTCCTATATAATCCCGAGAAACATCTTCTGTAAGGATTCAATCCAGGAAAACAGCAAATTCTGTAGAAAGGTCTAAGGCTTTCCCGGCGTTTTGTGATTTTGAAGGTTACTCGGGATTCCCGACAGGTCGAAGTCTCCATCTCGGCGGACGTTTCGATGTACTCATGTGTCGTCCTTCGAAATGTCGGCCGAGTTGAAGAGTTTGACCCGTTGGGAATCCCGAGTAACCTCCAACACGTGAATTCCATAGTTTTCCGAATCTCAGTCATATGCTAAAATATTTTAATTTTATTATCTCCTTATGAACCGGAACATTTATTTTTCGAATTGGTATATCTATTTTGGTGAGTATATTTTATGAAAGGTCTCTCATATTTTCTCGTGGCGAGATCATTTTTGGGTGACATCAAGGGACAGTCAATTTCATTATTTAAGGAAGTGTCAAAGAAATGAGCTCTTACAGATAGATTTAATTTTTAAGATGATGACTCTAATAGCTGTAAACACAAGGGATGTTTGATTATTTATTATATAATTTCCGTAGGTCGTTCAGTTCTAAGATTGGTTGACTGCAGCCCTCTACCCTTCCTCATCTAATGCTGCTTCCCTTACTTCTTGGTGGCTTTTCTATTGTATTTTCTTCTTTATCTGGTCCATGAACATATCCCTGGGTCTTCCTCTGGGGACTTTTCCCTCTATTTTACCATCAGTTATGCTCTTCAGAAACATATTGTGCTTCAGGGTTTGAAGATATACTTGCCTCAAATGCATTGATAAAATACGGGCATATTGCTACGGAAAAAATTGGCCTGGATCTTGGAAATGAACCGCGGATTTGGCTTGCCTGGCCAATTCCCACGCTATATCGGCTTCCTAAAACCCGAGGAAGATTTTGGAGGATAAAAGGGAACTATTTAGCCCTTGAAAGATGGCAACGCTAAGGGATAGAGGACTCCCAAGAGTCTATCACCAATGCTTTTACATTCTATACCGGCGCTTCCCCAAGCCTAGCTGTATGCAAGGCCTTAACACCTAGATAGTTCTCCTTGTATCCTCCTAAAATTGCCTCGAGGCGAATGGCTCCTAGGTGGCGTGATGATCAGCGCATTGGCTCGGAAACCCAAAATTCTGTGGGTGGACTCTTGGTCCATGCCGATTTTTTACGTGAAAATATCTATCACTGAGGGATGGCTGACAAATAATTGCACAGTTTAAATATGAGTGCGCCCACGTGCGAAGCGGAGGCGAAGGGCGTTCTGGAGAGGATGCCATCAAAGGTTTGATTGAAACCAGTCCTCGGCCATTCAATGTTAATTTTCTTTCTCCTTGTATCTTTTTTGGTCTCCCTTACTCCTACTGGAGGAGAAACAATGAAGCATGCCCCTTCATTTCGCTCTATTGTACTTCATACCAGTCCATTAAGCCCTCGAGGGTTCCAAATCCTACGCAGTGTTCTTACAAACTAAGTTCACCATTAGGCTCATTCTCTACTTTCATCATTATAAATACATCCTCTTAATTCATTATATCTGCCCATTATAATTAAATGACGTAGAAAATTTGCAAAGAGTGACTTGTCGGGGACTGTGCATTGGTGTATTATTGTCTATAGTACCTATATTTCATCTACAACTGCATGTTAACCATCTCGTTTGAGCCACTAATAGGTCGTATAGTGAATATTTCAGAACACCATCCGATGAATGAAAAATTATAAATATATTGGTTCGTAAAGTGATTGTTAAACCTGGGTATATGTGCTTACGTATTCCACAATTACATTTATTCTAAGAAGCTCTATTCGGGAAGTCCACTGGATGAGGGACTTGGTAGGTGCCGACGCGATGTTTCGATGACCGAGTCGTCTGTTGTGACCCGGATATTGATGGTCGAGTTTCCCTCTCTTCAAGATGGAAATAGTTGGATTTCCTCTTTTCTTAAATATGCATTCGGTGGATTTCTCTTTGTGTATGTCTATTATGTTATTTGGTAGAGCTCAGAATATCCTAAGAGAATATTAATATAATTAAATATATAATATATATATTTATATATATTATATAAATATAATTAAAAGTGTGATCGATATAATTAAAAGTGTGATCGATTCCCGTTCTGCGTACGGAGGTGGCGCCTCCACTCTTCCATATCAGCTACATGGCTTAGCCGAATTATGACCACGGACCGAAACGACCCGCTTAGCCCGACAGGGCCCTACTGACCCGAAAGGGGCCAACTGACCACTGTCCATCTCTCCGTGCGATTATATAGTAAACCCGAGACCGATGTTTTCGTCCAGATGACGATTAACGCCAAGAAAAGTGAAAGGTCACACTTCCGAGACCGTTTCTCTTAGGCTATTCTGAGCTCTACCAATTAACATAATAGACATACTCAAAGAGAAATCCACCGAATGCATATTTATGAAAAGAGGATATCCAACTATTTCCATCTTGAAGAGAAGGAAACTTGACCATCAATATCCGGGTCACAACACCTCTATCGTTTTTAGGGCAGAATTCGTGAATTCAGGGGTTCCGGAAAATATTGGCCTGGCAGGCGGGTCAAAAGGCTACTGATTGGTCAAAATCTTCCCGCCTTGTTCTGGCATCTCCTGGTCACCGGTATCCTGGCGCTACTTAGTTGGTATCCCGTCTCTCTATTGAAACTTTTCCCCTCTTGCTTAGTTTCAATTGCTTCATTTTTTAGTCTCTCCCAAAAATGGCTGGGGTGCCAAAGAATCTTTCCATTGTATCATTGGATGGCATGGTCGACCATACACCTATGTTCAGCCATGGAAGATTTGTCCGGTTTGTCAAGCGTGAAGCCTGAATTGAAAATAAGCTGGAGGGGAAAAATTGCAATTGAGGCACGGGATACAAATCACATCAACATCTACATACAACCCTGTGAGCCGCCTTATTGGCGTGTGGCTGGGGGTGTTAGGACACCAGCTGTATGGGTTCAGTTTATTCGGGTTTTTCCCGCGTTGGTTCATATTAACGGACAACAGTTTCGCTAGCGTTACAGCGTACAGGACCTGACGACGCTAGCTGTAACGTTAACGAAACTCTTGTCCGTTAATATGAATCAACGCGGGAAAAGCCTGAATAAACTGAACTCAACAAATCATGGAGGAAGCCTCCGTAGCAATATCACCAGCCGTATGAAGTTGTAAGGGACTAGGTTTTGGGAGGTGAAACGCTGATGTGTATTATGGGAGTGTATTTAGCGGAGCTCAGTTTTTAGTGTGATCGCTTAGTGTGCGCGAAAAGAATGAGTTTTTGTACCTATCTGTTCGGCAATGTATCTCTCTTATTTTATCGCTTCTGTCAGACCTAGAGATGTAGTGAGGCGTCATGACAATATTCTCTGTGTCGCTCTGAAACACGCTACTTCTGAATATCTCGAGCAGCCAAAACCTAGCGTGCAGCCTCCGAGTCTCTAGGGGTTCCCACCTTAATCCCTATAAAAATTGTGAGATACTATATGTACGCTCGTAGAAGTTTTTAACGAAGCGTGCTGCTTTCTTTTTATTTTATTAATTTTTTGGTGAAAGCTTTTTAATCAGGGTCCCAAATGCTCGCGGCGAATTTGAGGTGAGGCCTAACCAGAGCAAAGTAGCATCTCTCTTTAACTTTTTCATCCGAGGACATTCCTATTATACCCCTAAGAGAATCTAGTTTCTTTAAAATGCTGTGCCGCATATGCTTTGCATGTGTGTTCCCCACGATGTATCAGAAGTTAAAATAATTCCAAGATATTTTAATGTATCTGAAGATTTTATGTTTACTCCACCAACAGAATAGGTATGGCATTTGTGTGATGACTTTCGTAGAAAGTGAAATATGGTTCATATAATGATATTTTATTCTAACCTCCACTCATGGCATCACGAATGAATGTTGTTAAAGTCCGATGACCGAACTTCTAAGTCCACGGCTTCGCTCATTTCACGGTAGATAACTGTATCGTCTACAAATAATCTTAATTTACTGATAACTCTAGAAGTTAGGTAATTAATATATATATATAATTAATAAAAGAGAGCCGAGCACACTTCCCTGAGGAACTCCGGATGTGACTTCGACCATATCAGAGCTAAAACCATCAATAACTGCTTTTTGTTTTCGATAACTGAGAAAGTCACTTATCCAATTCACTATTTTTCTATTAACTCCGCATGACTACAATTTATATATGATTTTTTTGTGAGGAACCTTGTCACATATCTTCTTGAAATTAAGGAATATCGTGTATATTGCTTCTATGATTCACCTGATTTTAGGATATCATGAAGGAAGAACGAAAGCTGTGTTTCGCAGCATCTGCCCTAGCGGAAGCCATGCTGACTGCTATGTAAGAAGTTACGATTATCCAGGAATGTTATCATATTGCTGACGGAATTTTATCTAGTATCTTGCATGAAAGTAATGTTAACTATATAGACCGGTAATTTCATAGCTCGCTTCTATTTCCTTTTTTTAAAAATCGGTGTGACGTTGGCTACTTTCCAGTTTTTGGGCACCTTGCCTTCGGATAATGATTTGCTAAATATAATTACTAAGAATGGTGCAATCTGTGGCGCTAACTCATTGAGAACACGCGTAGGTATTCCCACTGAACCTGGGGACTTTTAATTGAATGCAGTTGTTTAGTTATCTCATGTTGTTGAATTTTTATATCAATCATTGGCTAGTAAAACACGGGAATATCTGTATTGTGTATTGTGTCATTCTTAGTTCATACACTTTCGAAATAGTGGTTTAGTAAGTTGGCTTTGTCGATGTTGGTGACTACTTTTTCGTTTGTATCCAACTCTTCTGTGGAAGATTCGCCCTGGAACTCTCTCGCGTAAGACCAGAATGACTTGACGTTTTCATCGTGTAGTTCACCTACGATTCTTCTCTAGAAGTTTTCTTGAGCAGTGCGCATTATTTTCTTCGTTTTTGAGCGTTTCGAAACGTCAATATCTCTCAATGCAAGTTTCTTTGTTTTGTTACCTGACTTAATGGAATTTTATGTAGGTTTTGTAAATGCCTTTTTCTCCTACCTAAGTACCGTCTGGAAACCTATACTCGGGAGTAGCCGAAAGATCAGGAAATGGCGGGAAGATTTTGACCAATCAGGACCCTTTTGACTCGCCTACCTGGCCTATGTTTTCCAGAACCTCTGAATTCACGACATTCTGACCTGAAGTCGATGGATGACTCTTCATCGAAACGTCGGCACCTATCAATTCCCTCACCCGGTGGACTTCCCGAATAGAGATTCTCAACATATCACGCCGGGAAAGCCTCAGAACTCACTTCACACATATTCTATTTTTCCTGTTTATTCCATTGTAGTCTATTTAAAATATCTGTGTATTCAATCCAATATTCTGGAAGCCTGGACCCAAAGGTGTTATTTTGAATTAAATGTTTGTAGAGAGCGGTATATTCCAAACTTTTTATGATACTGTGAAAGAAAATTGGTCTCAAGAACGTTTTGTCTCAAGTACTTGAAACTACCACAAATCCTTGTCACCTAAGATGAAAAATATTGAGAGTCATGTTATTTCGGAATATCTCTTCATTTACAGTGCTGAGCCGAAGTCCATGTATTACGTCGCACTATATTTCAAGCTAATCACACGAGATTTTTTCTCGCGATTTTTCCTTACAATAAAATTATATCACCTTTGCAGCATTCAGTAACGGTGTATACACCTCAGTGTCACTCAAAAATGTTCATTACTTCCTATAGTTTTTGATCCAATTAGTTTTCTAATTGATGGTCATTTTGATTCTCGGTAACTGCGCCTCGCCTTTTCATCTCGAATTACTCTAGAGAAAAGTGAATTTTTTAAATGTTTTGCCTCATTATTCGCTGTGCTTTGCTTCAACTCCATGCTGCGTTTTCGCGAGTGCCTCTATGGAAAGTCATAAACTTTGTAATGGTGTTAAATTATCGTCAACTCTGTGCAACTTAGATTAGTTGGTCTTACGTCTTAACCGAAGTCTCAACCTAGTTTCAACGTTAAAAAAATGTATTTCCTTTGGATAGAAACTCGCTGGCGGAGGCGAGGTGAAAAGATTTCCTTTATTATGTGCCGTGCTTACGCAACAAAAGGTCGGAGAGGGAGAGGAGCGTATTATATCTACTACGCCGCCGCCATCACTCGCGACTTCAACCCCATCCACAGCGCCTCCCACCCCCACTCACCCACCCCAACTCCCGGCGCCAAACTCCCTCGAGGCGCCCTTGCAAGTTCCCATCTTCCTCCTCTCTCTCGCTCCCGCCCCCCCCCCCATTCCCAACCCACCGCTTCCACTCGACATAACCGCCTTTTGCGCTCGAAACTACGTAAGGATCGATTAACGACCCACACACAACTTTAAACTTTAAGGAATGTAAAGCTGTAGAGTTATAAAGGCAAGGCTTACTCTGGAGGGTTGCTCTCTCTCTCTCTCTTCAAGGGGCCGTGGGATGAGACGAAGAGAGGAGATGAGAGAGAGGGGTGGAGGGAAAGTAGTTTTGGGGGTCACGGAGGGGGGGGGGAGGCGGGAGTTGAGGATGGGGTAGTGAGAGGAAGGCGCGCGTTTATTACGCTCCGAGTTTGGTTTATTCACTCGACGAAGTTAACCGCTTTCAATTTACACTCCTTGCAGTGGGAGGAGGGGGATGGCGGGATTAAGGGTCGTAGCCTGAGCAAGGGGCTGGGGCGTAGAGGGGTCCACGAGGGAAGTGAAATTTGTGGGGGGGGAGGGGGCAGAGGTTACTCTCCCCGGTGGGACGCGGGCATGATGAGATGAGTCCAACACCTCATTCCTCTCCCCGTTAGTCCTCCCGTCGTCACCATTGTCTGTTGTCGAATATATGTATATGCATTTGAATGAGCATTTTCAGAGGATTTTTGTTGCATTTTTTCTCATCTCAGCTTTAGCTTCCTTCCGTATGAGTTTTTATGCAAAATAAGTATGTTTTGTGCGGTTCGAGGATACCTCTCAATTGCTGAAATAGTTGATGAAAATACGTAGGAATTTTAAGCTATCCGGGACTAGCCACGGAGTTCCACTTTTACGGAGTCTCCCGCAATGCACAATTGTGCGAAATTCCACAGAGAAGAAAATCATCCGCCTTGACCGGGATTTGAACCCGGATCTCTCGATTTCCGGCCGAGTGCTTTAGCCAGTTAAGCTACCGAGGCGTCCCCCCTGTCAATTTTAGTGACCTTTTACGGGACCAGATGTTCTCGACTACCGGACATACAATGTAGAATCCACAGGGGAAGAGGACGCCTCGGTAGCTTAACTGGCTAAAACACTCGGCCGGAAATCGAGGGATCCGGGTTCGAATTCTGGTCAAGGCGGATGATTTTTTCTGTGGAATTTTGCAAGTAGGAATAGTCTAAGGAAACAATTCCTCTGGAATTTGGAGTGGAACCACGGGTCTTTGTCTTGCCGGGTCACTACGCCACCTACGCTTCCTAATTCCCAAAGTATTTTAAAAGGGTTTGCGGAACTAGATATTTAGCCCTTACGGTCGATCAAGGATCGAACTCGTTAGGGAACATGGAATTTGAAACGGCTAGTCTTTGCGGTACTTCTTAAAATCGCCTTGTAAATTTTGAATCGTGAGTAGCGTTGTGGTGTGCGAAATTTTCCGCTCTCCAAAAGCCAACGGTTCCCAGACTAGGTGGATGCTTTCCCAAAGACGATTTCTACGTATTTCTTTAGCCTACTTCGGCAGAATTGAAGATATCTTTATTCGCCGATAATGACGGCATTTGTAATGGTACTATATTTATCCTAACTGACAATGGCTCCTTTATAGTCCGTTTTCTCTAAATAATCCGATACTTGATTGATCGAACATGGATTTTCCTTGAAACCTCTCACAATTGTCTTGAAAGCTAGGAGGCTTGGGTATCACTGTTGTCTGTGCATTGACCCGACAGGCCAATGCTCCTTGGCTCCTTCCACAGTTTAGTTGAATTTTTCCATAGTCATCTTCTACATAATTTGTGACTTGGCTAGAAGCAGTTGATTTTCCTGTGAAATTCTGATGCCAACAGTGCACAGTGGTCGGAATGACCCATTTTGCCGGGCAAAATAAAATTATGTGAAATATCTCAGATCTTTTCAAAACCGATTGCAGGATAAAGTACAATATCCAAACTATTATAAACAATTAGGTTTTTCTCACTGAGGTGGTTACACCGACACAGAGGAGCGTTTATTAACGGGATATTTCGCTTGGCGCGGTTTCTCGTGCTTTCAGAGTCAATTTTCGGGAATTCCCCTGCAGACCTCAGTGGCTTCAAACAAACCGTAATTATCATTTTTATTATGAATAATTCCTTGTATTCGACTGTAATTTACCTAGCAGACTTTCCAAATAGCGATTCAGGGCTAGAAATACCAGCTAGTAGTAGAAAAGTTTGTACTCACGTCTTAGATTTGAGTTGTCTTCTGTGCACAAGAGTGCACTTTGGTCAGACCTTAATTACCTTGTACAGAGTAGTGTTGTTAAGATCATCCAACAATATTTGTTCCGTCTAGCTGCGTTTTTCTGAATAAGACGAGATAATGTAATAACGTGTCGCGGCGGGCTGGCAAGCGCGTGCCAGCCCGCCGCGTCGGACAGCCGGGGCTAGACTCGCAGCAACCGAAGTGTTGTTTTCAAATGAGTCCACTGAAGAATAACATAAGAAAGCAAGCTAGCATATTTAGGCGTGATATGGACCAAAGGATCTTCCTAGATATTTAGTCGGCCCTGTACTCTGGTAAGGAGTGTATCTATCACCAGTTGCTCTGCGAACGCGCCCAATTTTGTGGACATTTCGTTGAAGTAAAATACGTGTAATGCTGAGAGATTTTGATGAGTGAACCACCGCTTGCATCAAGGATTGACATACGAAAACCGCTTATAGTACTCAGCGCCTTGCGGAAAAATGGTCCGGAGGCACCAAAAACGATCGCTCTCATCTCTTCGAGTACGTGATAAGGTATGAGAAATTAACTATTTGATATAAGTAATGCAGACAGGTAGCCATGTGTATCAGCTGATGAATGTTTTATGTTTTTTCATACTTCCCATACATCTCCTCAGTTCTGTACACACATTCCAAAAGGAGTGGCTCTGCATAATCTATGTCATCCTCACCAACTTTGTCTCGCCAAAGCAAGTTGCAGCCATTTACAAGTATTTTCCTGTGGTTGATTCAAGGGATACTAAGAACTCCACTGAGAACAGGTACCTACACTGTGAAATGGAAAGAAATGTTCCTTTTCTCTTGCCTTCACTGTTCCCCTCATACTAACAAAGTAACACAGGACCCCTTTTCAAATGTTAAGGTCGCTCAATGTCACTTAAACGGGAATTTAAAATACCCAGGTTGGAATGGTAACGAATGTAGTAGGTAGTGCGGCAGTTGTTTAGCCATTTGCTTAAAAATTACACACAGCACCTAAAAGAAGTCAACGAATGTAGTCTGGTGTAAGCCCCCAAGATCATGGAAATCATAAGTGGACTCACCATCTTCACCCCAAGATAATGATATGTTTCATTGAATTTTTAACGTTATCTTTTGGGTTTTACTTCAGAATACTTGATATAATTGTTAGTTGCTGTCGTGCTCTTGATTTTTCCTTTTTATGTATACTGCCATATTGTTTTGTTGTATTGTTGTATTGTTATATTGTTGTATTGTTATATATTGTATGTATATTTCCAAGAAAGACCCAGTAAGACTGCTGCTAACCAGAAGTATGTGACAATTATACATTTATTGTTGTTTAAAAAAATATCAAATTTTATCTTACTTTTCTACAATTGTACTCCAAGTAGCTTTGTAGCGATGCGTTAAATATTTAGCTCATCAATATAAATCTATTTTTGAGTAAAATTTGTATCCTCAGTGTCTGCCAGCAAACGCGAATATTTTACATTCTTGTGTATAAGTTATGGAATCAATAATTTCGTGTCAAATTACCGCCTAACTTTGGATTTTTTTAAGTTACTCTGTTACTTGGTTCTATCCTTATGAAAAATGTATTAAAATAGTGGATTGAAATTCACATTATCCACCCAACGAACTTTGTCCGGCAAACGGGATCCCTCCGACCACTGCGGAGGCTCAAGTTTATAATGCGCTTCGATACATTTACCAAGAATTAGCAACTATGAATGCTATGGGCATTAGACAGTCGGCCACCAGTTGCCTTTCGTGTGGATGAGAGCCACCTCTGTTGACGCCTTTTCCTCTCTATCCTTTACTTTTATTCTGTACGTCGTTCTTTTTTTAGTTTCATTAGTTTTATAAACATGCAGATTGTCGAAGATTTTTCACATTACCTATATGTTTTAATCAAACGGCAAATTTCTTTTGTGTGACGACGATTTGGACTACTCCAAGTTTTTCCTTTAGCTGCGTAATTTTTAGTCCAATGAACAAGATTACTCCTCTGACCTGTTTCATAGTTCATTCAACTGCATTGTATTTTATTTATTGCTATTTTGAAAGGTAACATCACTGAACTACAACTATTGACTCTATACTGCCTACGTTCAACAGTGCTTGGCATTTCGAAACACTGTTGAGGTTGCTACTGGAAAATATGGATTTAAAGGAAAACAAAGCTTCAATCGTTTATGTAGGATCTGAGTTTTTCCCAGGGAATTCTTAGAATGAAAAGTTCTCGGGTTTCCAGCCGGGTAATGGTGTAAAACTGCACCGACGTTTCGATGACGTAGTCTGCCATCGTCTTCAGGGTAAATGATTTTCAATGGTCCAATATTTACAGTGACATTTGGTCATTTGTCCCGCCATTTTTGTCAGGTTGGCTCCGATTGGTCGGATTTTTCCCGTCGTTTATCCAGCATTCTCAGAGCAGGTTTCCAAGCGTTGCTGATTTGGAAACCTTTGTCTCGGTTGAAATTATTTTTTTTCCAGCCTAATCTCCATGGCTTCCTTTACAATGCGATCCCAGTATTCCTTTGTTTTACACATGACTCTGGTGCTGGCAAAGTCAAATGTCGGTGCAGTTTAACACCATTACCCGGCTGGAAACCCGAGAACTCTTCATTCAATCGTTTTATTTGGCTGAGTTCACCCCATTCCCTTTCAGGGTCGACAAAGTAAAATAATATTTTTGTGCCGTTAATATAAGAGAACTGGTTTTCTTTTAATAATTTCCTCAATACCGCTCTGCCACGAAAAACCGCTTACGTTTCTCCTACTCTCTCATGTATTGCTTCATACGTGCTGTCATTTTCTTTTGGCTCCTAATATCCCTCTTATTCAGAGTCTCTTGGACGCACGTGATTTTTTTCGGCTTTCTTTCACACTATTCGCGCCACAATCAAATATCTGATTAGTTATCCTACTCTCATCCATTTTATTGACATGGCCTAACCAGTGGAGCTCTCTCCTTTTTGGAAAATATCCATTACTGGGACACACGCTGTCTTTCACCACCCACTTAGTCCAACCCCTGTCCTTCGTACTTTTTCCGCATGACATTTCTCTGATATACCATTCCCACTGGATTTAGCCTATTCTATTAACTATTCTTACGTACCCATGTAAACTGCCATACACGTTTAAGCCCGCAAATATAATGATTTGCCGTTTTTAAACGATTCTTTGACACGTTTAAAATAACTCTTCAGGCTCTTTGAATCTGGTGAGTACAAACGTAGTAGCTAGTCGGAAAGCTCAATGTTAAGTTTTTAATGGGTGCTTCCCTTTTTTCAGTGGAAATGATGGCAGGTGATGGGTATCCTTGAAGGAAAAGGCATGTAGATGAAAATGATAGACTTAGTCGGGACAGGTGTAGTTTTAAAACCATGTTTTCAGGAAGAAGAATTGTTATAGATTGAGAAACAATTCATAGTTTTAGTTGTATGGATGCTAGAATGTCTGAAGCGATGAAGTCAATAAGAATACGTACAGGAAGGAATTGCAGCGAGGAATAAAATAAATGGACCGCCATGGCTTAATTTTATATTTTACGGTTTCCCTGGAATTTCTACGGAAAAAATGAAGCCAGCGGTAGACTCAATTTTTGCTAAGTGAGCCTCAGAACATTTTCATTAACCCATTTCATATTTGTCGCGCTTTGAGAAATAGATGAAGTGGAATCGATCGATTCACGGGCAGCTTGAATTCGAACATGAATGGACATGAAACGTTGGAGAAGGAACGACATCAAAGCGGGGAATGACGTCGGTGATCGAGCGGCGGGGATCCAGGTTGGCTTTCTTTTTTAAAATAAAGGGAAAGAAGAAAAGAGCTTGAAAGCCTTTGAATCTTCAAACTTTTCCCTATGCCACTCCTTCCCTCTTCGCCTTCGAATTCCACTGACTCCGTGCGCGGCACGAGAGAAGTGCGATAGAAGAGACGTTTTGGCGTTGTGAGAAGGCCCATCCTTTGGGCCCGATCTATGCCTTCAGACACCGTCCACCTGGAAGATACAGGATTCACGCTGGTTAAGATTTTACAATGTAGTCTCACTACCCGTCTTGGTGTGTCCATTTATGGATTGTCTCTCTACGCTAACGGATTGCATGCATTTGCCCTATATTTTCCGGCTGCTTGCTGTTGAGATGTATACAGGAACGCAGACTCATTTGGAGTAGTCAGCATTAATTTATATTTATTGGACTAATTTGTGGGGTCTTTGTGAATTATTATTTCATTATAATTAGGCACTTGTCTACTTTTACTAAATCTCCGTTTACTGTGACTAATACTGTAGAAAATGTCTGTGAAGATGCAATGTAGTAATTAAATTTGTATCCATTAAATTACCTTTTTAGCGCCAGAATTTTCTTTTTACCCAGGAAAACGTTATACGTAATATTGAGGTTATCTCACTATTTTTATTTATAAAAGCGATATCTTGGCAATAATTTAATAAGGTTTCCAGTTGCCACGTACAAAACCTTCTTTTCTTATTTTAGTGGCAACTTGCCACTAACATAAGAAAAGACATGAAAAGTGCGATAGGAATTGTATCATAGCTCCTATATTATTGAGTCATAATCAGAAGTTACACCAAAATTTGCTATTGACCTGGAGAGTAATGTCAATTTCTTGATCGTGGTTTATGCCGCCAAACTACCTCCATTCTTACCACGTTTCCATTTCACTAGACCTGTGCGCCGATGGAAAAACTATCGGCGGCGGACGCCGACTGGAATTGGGTCGGCGGCCGGCGGCGCGCCGATCTGACGGTTTTTACCGGTGGCGTGACCGGCGGCGTAATATTCGCCTTCATATGTTCACTAGTATTGTAGCACTTTAGCAAATTTTAGGGAAAAGTATTATTTTTTTCTCATTAATAAATACATTCATTTGTATAATGTCTTGTAAAACCTTATGTAATCAAATTCTTACATACGCATGCGACAAAAATGTCTCTCAATTTTAAGTGTTTTGACAAATGACGTATTTAATAGCTTTAATGAAAACTATCACTATACCCGTGTCTTTTGTCTCAAATGCGAGCAAAATTTCCTTGTATCGCAAATGCGAGCGAAATCCACGTTAGAGTATTTGGGCGTTGGCTGTGCGCAGACTTGAGATGTAGGGAAAGAGTCAATGCTTATGGTAATTTTAAATGGATGTGTTGGTTTTGAGTCTTAGGGTGTCAATTTTTGGAATTTCAATAACACATTTGCAGGTGAACGAGATCTAGCAACACTTGATTTATGCATAGAGATTTAGAAGTCGAGCATTTTTAGACGTTATAACGAGGAAAGTTGACTTTTTTCAAACTATTCATTTAAATAAAGGCGATTAGCGGTTTTTTTTAACTTTTGATTTGCTTTAAAAAGTGAAAATACAATGCCTTAGAATTTGAATGAGAAGGTCGCGTTTCACTTCGAGTTTTGTTGCCGATTCATTTTGAGCATTTTTTGTGTGTGTTAGCAAGTGTTTAGGACAGTTCTTGCGAGATTGTGAGTGCGGAGTAAAGAGGAGGACTGGTCAGATGAGTTTTGACGCTTATCCCGCTTTTTAAGTTGTTGACAACGTTGAAAATAGGTGATATCAAGAATATCGGACATGAGGATGACGTGAAGCTGTATTTAATGAGACATGCTCCTGCCTTGGTTGATTGGGAGTTACGTGCAAGATCAGCAATGTCAGAGAAATTGTTTCGGTTAGTTTTTAACCTTGGTGCTATATCCATGCCTAGATGAGTTTTCTTGAGATCTAATCTTGATTGATTAATGATATTTTTGTTGTAAGCTGTTATTTAAATACCATTTTACAGACTGTAACTGTTGTTACGCGGGGTACAAAGTTTTGAAAAGTGGAGACCGAACGACTGAATATGCGCTCTGCTGTTTAAATGAAGATATGGCACAAAGGCTAATAGTAAAACAATGTTTGTGGTGAAGCTCAAAATGCTTGCTGAATTATGATGATGGAAGATGTAAATTGGGCAACTGTTTCAATTAGCAACTTACAATCATGTTATTCAAAAGTGAAGAAGTAATGAAAAGGGAAAAGAAAGCGAACCTTTATTTGAGAG
Organism: Ceriagrion tenellum; assembly: GCA_963169105.1. NCBI lineage: Eukaryota > Metazoa > Arthropoda > Insecta > Odonata > Coenagrionidae > Ceriagrion > Ceriagrion tenellum. The sequence goes on from OY720634.1 coordinate 17,211,215, forward strand.
TAAAATACAAAAGCGCAAACCGAAGGTGACAGCTTAAGCTAGTACATATTGCTGTAAACAAATGTGTCCTTGTCACATAAACTTATGTTAATAAATACATAAACTTTTATTAGTAATCTTTAAAATGTGATGAAATTGGGCTCCCGTGATCGTAGTATACTTCATTTCTGCTCCAGGCATCTGTATGTCACGGAGTAAGAGAGTGGAAGAGGGAGGGGGGTATCAAAGTAAAGGAAAGGAAATTATAGTTTTCCCATCTTTGCTTGAAAGCCTGGCCTGGAATCTGTTGGCCCCCCTTGTCCTCCTCCTTGGGTTCTGCATATCGGATCAACATGTTACTACTTGTCAGGGCCTTCCCCATCTATGTTTCCAAAGAGACCTCTACCGCTCAACACCATTCGTTCCCATTATGCCTCTTTGCATCAGGACTGGGATCACTCTCCCTTCTAGGTGGTCACAGAAACGTAGTTTAAACTCTCCCAAATTAACTCTCTCATCATTCACCCGTCTAAACTTTTCCAGTAAGGTCCATCACTTGTACTTAAGCACTCTGTTCATCCGCAGAGTAAAATTCCTATGGCTTTCGGTTTATTATTTAACGGATAATAGGATGCGTTATGGATACTATTTGCATCACTTAAATAGTATTTTATGAAACATTATGCCTCATCAATGCCGTGGGACATAAAAACTTCCAATTAAATTTATTCCTTCTCCTATTCCGATTCCTTTTCCTATCCTCATGCGAGGCGAGGTCTTTGACATCCTCCTAGATACTCTCAGACTGCACCGTAGATTCACTTCCTTGAACTTCATTTACCATAACCAATGATCAAATCCAAAAGAAATATCGTTCAAATATTCTCCAAATGTTTTTATTTTGAATTTAGAAGTATTAGAAACTCTTCAGCATGTACATGAACTCTTTGGTTAACTACTTCCCGTTTTCCAATACATTGCGTCGTAAGGCTGAGAGACAGTGAACCTTTCAAGGAAAAGAAAGAAGAGAGAGAAGTCTATGAGATGCGGATGTGGAGAAGGAAGGAGAAACTGCAGTAGACGGAGAGGCTAATGAAAATTTTGTAAGGTTGTTCAGCGAGGAAGGGAAATCTATCGATATTACACGTCCTAATTACGCATAGTTTCAAGAACAGTAGGATGAAGTATATTCGATAACTTTTCCGGTTATACGGTCTTTTATATCGTCATTAAAATCTCATATTATACAATATTGATTAAGACGGCATCAAGTGGGAAACTGAATATAAGCCAATCATGCCGCATTAGAGGCTTGATCCGAGTGAAATCCACGCCAACGAAGGGTGAACACTGAACACGTGGCCCATGGTCCAACAGAAATGGTGACCTTGCTATTTCCTATCGCACACATTTACTGAAGACCATTTTCATCAGTATATCAAATTCGGACGGAAGAGCTGTTCTTTTTTAATAGTTATCAGGAAAATATCGATTAGGAAATAGAGAGGGGAACGCAGGGAATTGGGACATTCCGGTGTGCGGGAGTGCGCCGGTTTGGGCGCGGTCGTTTTGGCGCGAGCCCTTTCTGCGCAGGTTATTTGGGCACAGGTATGATTGGGCGAAGTTGTTTTGGCGCAGGGATGATTAGGTGATGCCGTTTGAGATCCGGGGCCTTTCGCCGCAGGGACATTTTGGTAACCACTCGGCTGGTATCGATGCTTTTATGATCTATGACTGGTGATAGTCATCTCAATGGTGGTAGGAAGGGGTCAGTAATGAACTACGTACTGCAGTGTGGGTGTGCTACCAATACTGTAAAATTATATATGATTTTTTTTCTTTGTGGGGAGATTTTTTTCCAGTACTGTAAGGAATCATTTCATCCGTCATCGAAAACACCGAACATACAGGCCAAAGCATATCTGGTCGTTGATGAGAAAAATCATGCTAAGGTCTTTATCTATGTAAGCAACACCAAATTATATACAATAGTTACAATTTTATTTGCCACATTTTTAAATACTGCCTCTTGTCATAAATCATAAAAGAATCGCTACTAGCCAAGTTATAACCGAAACGCCCCAATTCCCTAACGACCTTTTCGGCTAAAACGGTCCCTGCGCCAAAACGGTTTGCCGTATTGTCCTAGAGGACGTGGATGTCTTGGAGCTGTGCGAAGGGTGATGGAAGGACAGCGGAGACTATTGCAGTGATAGTTACAGGCTAATCTATAGTGGTAGGGGTGAGAGTCAACGTGGGGTAGCTATAGTATTGAACGCAAAATTGGGGAGGAGGGTAGTAAACATTGAACAGAGCGTTGTATGGAGCAGAAATGTGGACCCTCGGAAGGAGGACGAGAATACGCTACAGGCATTTAAGATGTAGATATGGAGAAAGTGAGGTGGACGACTTGGGAGGCAAACGAGGAAGTGCTTAAGACGGTGGGCGAGGAAAGGAAACTTCTGAATGAAATCCGGGATAGGCAGAGTAGATGTCTTGTGGAAGTTAGCTGCACAACAGCGTGATAGAGGGAAGAATTTTGGGCAAGCAGGGAAAGGTAAAAGACTGTTAATACTTTTGCATGGATATCAGTGTAACTGTGGTGAGTAATGATTGACATAGTTATGAAATACAATGATGAGGAGTCAGCAAAAATTAGTGTACTCAAATACAGAAGCCATGCTCTAGAGGCAATGATTCGTACATGGCCGCATGTGATGGCGCGCGCCGCCGCGCCGACCGGCGCGTCGGTCCCCCATGTATCGGCGGCGCGCCGCACATAATCCATCGGCGGCGGCGGCGCACAGGTCTACATTTCACCCATGGGTTTCGCGTGGCTCCCTCTAATATATGTACCAGCCCTCCTTGTCGAAAACGACGATTTCTACTCACATTTTGTGTTAAGGTGACTGGAGCGAAGATCGTGGTTCATAAGGTCAAAGATCGTTCATAAGATCGTGGTTAAGTGCACGTCAATTAAAATTTTCAATTAAGTTCAAAATTCTTGAATCGCACCATACCGAAGGACATCTGTTCAATCGTCGTAAATCATCACGCATGTAGTTATATAAATGATGTAATAGCTATATTCGTTGTTTGCTATAATTATTAATTTTTTTACTAAGGCTTACGGCGCAGAAGTCGTAAATCGAAAATCAAATGTAACGGTGTCTGCATCTAAATCCACGTAATACCCCGCGAACCACCGCATGGGCGTGTGGCAGGGGATGATAGATCACCAGCCGTGTAAAGTTGTAAGTCTTTTGGAGATGAAATAGTGACATGTATTATAGGAGTGTATTTAGTGGAGCTTAATTTTTATTGTGATCAATTATTGTTCGCGGAATGAACGAGTTTTTGTACCTATCTGTTAGGTAGTATATCTGTTTTATTTTATCACATCTGTCAGACCTAGTATTGTCTAGTCAGAAGAGACCTAGTCAGAAGATGTAGTCAGGAGTCATGATAATATTCTCTGTGTCGATCTGAAAAATATTAGTCCTGAATTTATCAAGCAGCCTAAGCTGAGCGTGTAGCATCCGAGTCTCTAGGGGCTCCCACCTTAATCCTTCTTACAGTTTTGAGACATTATATGTACTCTCGTAGCAGTTTTTAACGAAGCGCGCTGCTTTCCTTTGTATTTTAATATTTTTTTTGGTTAAATCTTTATGGCCAGGGTCCCCTCTGTTTCTCGAACTCGCCTCGAACTTTCTTTTGCTGTTGTGTTTTTTTTTAAGGCGGCTGTGTGTTTGTCTGTTATCTCTTGTACGGTTACGGTACGTCTGTTCCACGAGTGTTCGACGCTATGGGTGGCGAAAGTGATGAGGAGTACCATAAAACACCATCAAATAAGAAACCTCGTTACATGCGTGTTTATCTATCAAACTGGGTGAAAAATTATTTTTGGATCGGCCCGGTGAAAAGAAATAACATGTAAAGTTTCTCTCAGAATGTAAATCCAATTGTAAATATGTGTAAACATGTTTGTGCATTCAAGTGTGTTTTGTATTTTAAGTGTATGAGGATTAAAATCCCATTTTACTCATCAAAGCTAAAATTTGAAATACTATGGAAAACATCCGATAGTATAGAGTTACATCCTACGTCGTATAACGTGGTAGCAAACTTCAGAGTTTCCCTTATTTTCAGTTAGAAAACCTTAATCTCCCTTATTTTCAGTCAGAATACCGGGCAACCCTAGGTGGGAGGAAGAGGAGAGAGAGGGTGAGGTTGGATGTTTCGAGTGGCGAGAAAGGAGAGAGGGAGAGAGTGAAGAGTTGCCAGCGGAGTCTCAGAAACGCCTCGAGAGGGTGTATTTATTCTCTCGACAATGGGGAGAAAGAGTGCGTATTTAAAATCTCGACTCCTCTTTTTTTTATCATTTTTCGGGCACGAGAAAGGGATGAAGAGGTGGGATAGGGAGAGAGGGAAGGGAGGGAAGAGACGAGGGTGGGCAAGGCGTTGTGTTTGGCGGGCAGATTCGAGAGCCCAGGGTTTTTTTTTTATTTATTTCGGGAGGTCGGTTGGGGAAAGAGCCGACTGGAGGGAAAGAGGTTTCGCTGGAATGGACGGAATGCGAGGTGAGAGCGAAAGGGGCGGAATGGAGACGATGATGATAAAGAGAGAACAAAAGAAGAGCGGGAGGCGCCGCGAGAGAATGAAAGAGGGTCGGTAGTCGAGTGGGGCGGGGGGAGAGTGGAAGGGAAAACCCGAATAATAATCAGAGGACAAAGATGTCGCATGCCTCGGGGCAGAATGCGCCCATTAACATCTCCGGGGCCAGTCATGCGCCCTGGCGATTGCATCGTGTGGGTGGCAATGAGTGGGTTTGTTTCGTAGGTGTGGCAGTACTGCGATACGTCATGCTCGTCGACTCGTTTCGAATACTTTTATTCTTTATTCCGCGATGTTTCTTAGTTGTTTTGTGCTTCATGCCCGACATATCTTGTGCCAGCACAATGAATTTAACTCTGCGTAAAGCCGCGTTTACACTATGAAGCAAAAACTGCAATATAACTTTTACTATATGCAGCAGTGTCACGTGTAACTAAAGTTATATAGCAAATGCTATATTTTAAAGTTTTTCCAAATTGACCCATGTTACATTTAGCAGAAATGATGCAGCAAAATAGTTCCATAAAAGGTGCCGAGGAGGAAGGATCTGGTGCTAGCGGCAGCTCAAGTAAAACATCCGCACAACAACGTGGTTGCCTCTCTACTGACTGACAGGAAGTGCTTCATGCAGCAGATGCTAAAAACAAAACTCGTGTAGCCAAAATTCCCTATGATCTTACCAACTCCGAATATATAACATAATTTTTACTAATTATAACAGAAAAAGTTACAAATAGCATCTAAAACTGCAACATATTACATTTCTCCGTTTTGAGTTTTGCTATATATAGCAATTGTTATATTACTTTTACACTATAGCAGGTTTTGATACATAGTGTAAACGCGGATTTAGTTTTTTTCATTTATTTCTTTTTGTGCTAACATCACGTTCCGTGTGATTCCTGTCCGACTCTCATTTCCCTGTACGTATTTGTTGTTGAAAAATATATCAATTCATATTGTTTCTCTTGCATTGAAAGAATAATCATAGCGTAGTGTATATTGGTGGAAGTCCACCTTTTGACTACTATTTGTAGGATTTTGCTATTGGATTAACGGTTGTAGTTTCGGAAATCAAAATATTGTAGTATTGGTCCACTGAATAGATTTATTCTTTACGACCCGGGTTTCGCCACTCCATTTGAACTTCACTCTCATCAATAGCCTGGACTTGCTAATCACCTTCGACCTTTGTATACATTGTATTTTTAAAATTTCTCAGAAAAATGTATGTTTGTTCTTCCCTCTTTTCCCCTCCCACTCCTTCCCCCTCTTCCCGCCGCCCGGAATTTCTCTAATCAGCCCAACGCTTCCCCCCTTGCAGACCTCTCCCTACCTGCCCCTTACCCATTACACCATACTCCAACGGTTTTTTCCTTCTCCCTCCACCTCACTTCCCCTCCTTCCTCTGCACCTGATTTTGTATGTATACCCATGTGGAATAATATTTGTCACCTGAAGATGTCATTATGTGACAAAACCCGGGTCGTACAGAATAAATCAATTTAGTGGACCAATACTAGAATATATTGATTTCTTATATTGAGAGGTTCCACAAAGTGAAGCCTGAATTTATTGGTTGTAGTTTCGTTAAATTCTTCGGAGTACATTGCATTGCATGTTGGTGATAACTCACCCCCTGCCATACACCTTTGAATGGATTGCAGAGATAGCTGCAGATGATGAGATCGTCCATATTTTTATTTTCGTCGTCCCAAAGCTACTGTTTTAAGCTCCTGATACAGGATTTTTTTTCTCGATTTAAGTTAAATTTGAGCCTATAATTTTACTCTTTTTATGCCGTCTAACTTTTCTTTAGAATGGCTCCCTGGTGTTTTTTTTCTCTTTGATCATTATTTTTCCAACATAATTTTGTATTCTATCATCATCCATTTTTCTAACTGGGTATTTTTATCTACTACGCTTAACTTTGTGTCCGTATTTACCTTTTCTTGCCTTATGTTCCTGAATGTGATGGTAATTACATGGAATTTTAGTTTCTTCAGTGATTCACTGCGTATATGCATATCTTTGTTGTTCTGTAGTGTTGCTATTCATCCTTCCAACAACGATACAATATTCTCATTGGAACCGCAGTATGAACATTGCACGGTTTCGCGAGCTTCAGAAGAAAGTACTTTTTTTGCTGACTTTGTGATACGTGTAAAATGATATATCCTCCAAACTGATGCATGGTTTCCAATGGCTCCCAATCCGTTTCATACCTCTTGATTCTGACCCACTCTTTTTGAGCCATTTTTCTCGTGAATTCCGCCACGCACTTCTTCCTCGCATGACTGGTATCATCTTCTGGCAAAGCAGGTTCTCTTCGAACATGATCCCTCACTCGAGCTGCTCTGCGCTTGACGTTGATGATCGAAGGAATACTACTTTTCAAGTGGCTTCTTTTATTCGTAATGAAATGCCGTTCCCTGCCATATCTCCCAGCGTGGTGAAATATCATCATCAAATTTTACGTTTGTTCTACGATCGGGGCAGGATCGAAAGTTTTTACCCCCTCGATGAACATGCAAAGTCCCGAGTGGCTGAGAGTTTGTCTTTCCGGGGGAAGTTGTAAGGGCTTTCAGGGCGAAGTCAATCCACATAGTTTGTGTACTTCCAAATTGAATTAATAACATACTTAGCCCGCTATCTCTTCAAGTATCAGCCACTTCAAACTGACATAACGGGTCCATTGAACGCCTACGTTTTTCTCTATTTGCCAGCCTATAAGGCCTGCGCACTTTTGTCTTCTCTTTCTTCTTCCTCTTTTGGCCGATGCCTTTGGCTTCGGGGCCTCTACTCACTCATTTCACCTCTTTCGGTCCTTCACCATTTACTTCATCTCCCTATTTCCTCTTTCTTCTTCTCTTTTACCACAGTTTTCGATACAATCATCCATTTCTCCCTTCGTCTTCCTCTACTTCTCCTTCCATCTGGTTTGGCCTCCTATACTTTCCTTGAATTCTGTTTTTGTCCATTATACTGAGGTATCCGGACCATCTTATAATATGATTAATTTTCTGAAATTTTTCTGAAATCATGGAGTATTTTGTCGGATCCCTTTTTCTCTTATTTGCTATTATCCTCAACAATTTCTTTTCTGCCGTAGATTTTCTACTTTCTGTTGGTTTATGGTTGAAGTAGGCCATATTTCTAAGCCAGACGTTAGGATAGGTGGATAGATTGTTTATGATTCACCTACTTTAGTCTGTGTGCCTGTTTCCCTCTTTCCTTTTAATGTGTTATATGTCTGGTAGTATACCATGCTATATGTAGTATGCCCCCGTTCCTTCCCAGTTCTACTCGCCTCACCGTCCCCTTTCATCATCTTTACTTTGTTACAACTTTTCCTTCTGCCCAGTCAGCTAGGCACCAGCATGAATATATACTATGGATTGTTATCTCATCGCCAAAAACTATTGTCTAGAATTCCGTAAACAGACAACTTTTTGGAAAGTGGTGCCGCCTGGTGATGAAAGACGGTACTTCAAATGTAGATACAGTCGATAGTCTATAAGCATAACACGTCGTACTGGTTTTACCATGAATATACATGGGTTTTACTTACAATTAATCATAATGCAGTGGATTAAAAATGAAGTACTACTCGCGGGACGTAATTACACATTTTTTAAATATCGTCCGTTCTACAGATATATTTAATTCCTCTCCAAATTTAATAACACAAATGCACAATTAACTTCTTAGCACTTCGTGAATATCGCTATACGGAAATTTAATAATAATGCGGGGTGACTTCATGAGTATTCCCAATAGCCATCATTGCAGTGTAGATAAAAAGGAATGCACTTACCGCCGCCTTGAACAGATTCTTATTTTTCAATCCAAGTCTCCTATTTTGGGTCCTCTTAGTCGCATACCCTGTTTTGCAGCCTGGCACACGATGGACGTTTCATGAACCTCTTACACATTTTCTGTAATAGATATTTCCTCTCTAGCATTTACAAAGTAACTTTTAGATCACAAAAATAACAAGATGTGATTCAAAGCATCAAGTAATTAATATCGCCTCGATCGTTATTGAATATTCACCACAGTCTGACGTTAGCAGCAATTAACTAGGTCTATTTACAGTAACAACTAAGAAGACTAATCGCAGTGGCGCCACGGACTGGGTGAACTAAAAGTGGAAATTTAGGCAACACTTAGCCTAGGCAACAATTCCAAACATCTATATCCATAATATATATTCATTCTTTTCAGATAACTATGTTACATTGTTGAAACTCCCTCCCCCCCCCCAGATCCCTCCCATTTCTAGTCGCCTCCCCGTCCCTTTTCATCATCATTTCTTTGTTGCAACTTTTCCCTCTGCCAACTAAGTACTTAAACAATTGCAAATAAAGCAGAATGTTTGGGTAATAGTCCAATAAGTTCTAGAGCAAAAATAACAGTACTAGTATTTTAGTAATGTGTGGTACTTTTAGTATTGATGGGGTGTCATTATTAATTTATCTTTAAACGAAAACTTATTGATCTGGTAATATTTTACGTGTTATCATTGAACTGAAATATGTCATTCACTCGATTTGGCTGACATGTGCTTACTAGTTCTATTTTGGCTGCGTTGTCCTTAGTTTTCCAATCTTGAGCTTTGCTTATTAGGTGAAAGAATAGCACCCTGAGGCTGAGATGGTAAGTGCTACTGGGCAGTGCAGTGGTAAAAAATAGGAACTTTGAATTTGATGGGGAACTGACACGGTCGGAAGCCCAAAAAATATTCAATTGAACTATTTCCCGAAAAAATATGAGCTCCAACCTAATATTCCTGTTATAATCGGAGTCTGAGAGGTCTTTGTCAAATGCTTAGCTGTATAAGCTTTGCAATATACTCTCACAACAGGAATGAAAGCTCAAATATCATTCTTGTTTCAAATACTCTTGTCCCTGATGGTTTTACATTCTTCTGGTGCGGAGAAAACTTTAAAATGTGCTAAAATGTCATTTCAGCGTACTTGGCCTAGTTTAGGAGTGCAATGAGTGAGAAGTTAAATTTCAGCACTAGCAAATTATATGAATGTAAGAAATTTTGACGATTACTGTTTAATATCACGAAACATTTTTCTTCTCTTCGGGAATACTTGGTGAAGTATGGAACCTGAAATCTGTCTTCAAAGTGGAGAAGAACCACTCAGCTTCGGTATACTTTCAGGCAAAGCTGAAATCATCACGGCCACCGATAAATTTAATTTCGGAAGCCAAATACCCTCGCACAAACAATTCCATCTTCGATCGCACCAAAACCATGAGTGGTGAGCCCAGGGGATTCGCTCCCAATTCTCTGTGTACATATACCTGCCCCCGAGGACCATTAGTGCTCGGAGATTTCAAACGCCCTTCATACTCGCCTCCTTCACATTCGCTCTCTCAGATGCCAACTTTGCGACACAAACATTCCCCTTTCCAGTCTCCTCCTCTCTTCACTTCCTCATTTCCGATCCCACCCGGGCTGGCCGGAGGAGGAGGTGGGTAGCCGCTGGTGGAAGGGGAAGGGGGGAGGGTTAAGAGCGAATTACGACAGTTAAACCACTCTCGCACAACCGCTCTCCGCAACATCTCCTGCCAGACTGAAACTCCAGCGCGCCGCCAGAGCAAACTTCTCCTTGCCGCAGGGAGATGTCTCCACTCTCCCGCATGCCTCAACTGTTACGCCTCCTCCCTCCCACTTGCCTCCCCCCTCACTTTTCCCTCCCCCCCACCAACCACCCTCCACCCCATATCCGCCTTCGGAGGGGACAACAGAAGGGAGGAGAGATGCGCCCCCCAAAACTTTTACCCCGTCGTATGTTGTGCATGTCTGTGTTCGTGTGACCCATTAATCCTTTCCTCCGAATCCCGAGGTTTCCACAGCCTCTGGCAGTCACCAATTTCGTGTTTAGGCCCCCTCCAAAATATGAGAAACGCTTTCATAGATAATGCTCTCCCTTAATAATACCTAAATTCAGCTTCACTCGTGGAGAAATGTGACAAGCCTTCAGCCATTAGCTGGCAAGCTTTCCACCGTCTCTAGCGTTCCTACGCCTTCGCCCGAGAATATTGGTTGACTGCATTTATGTCTGCAGTCACCGTAACTCCCGAACTCCTTACTTGCTCTGCGGAGAAAAGCGTATTTCGAAGCGGTGCACAGTGGGCTGAAATCGAAAAAAGCTGGCCAAAATTAAAAAAGTGGATTTTTTCAGTCTGGGAGTTGAAATTTGGCATAGTGACTCTCCTACTAAAGGTGCATATGATACGTGATTCATTTTACACAACTCTTCCGCATTAACATTATACAAGGGTTTAAAGTTGAAGAAATTTCGCAAAAAAATCCAGAAATGAGATTTTGCTGAAAATCTCCATAATGAAGAGTCAACAGAACCTTTTGTAGGAGCTAATTGATATAAAAGGTGACTTTATTTTCAAGAACAAACTTTAATCTTTGATATGTTGAAATTTTGAATGATATAGAGGGATATTTGCTTTTTTAATAGGACAAAATGGCGGAGCCTATTTTTTGCTGACTCTCTGGCTTTAAGTAGAAAAATAGATGAGAGAGACGCGAAGTAACCGTAAGTAACTTACATCACGGTATTTACTGAAGCTTCTAGAATGCGAATCCGTTAAGAAAGTCTGCGTCCGTCCGCAGCACCGAAAATAAACTCGGTTTTTCGATCGCGCGGCGGGGTCCAGCCTTGCGCGCCAGCTGATCGGAATACAGCGACGCCGCGAGTATCATCACACGCTATTCAACCATGAACTTAACTATGGCGATTTTCTAACTGCATATGGTGTAAAGGATCGCCAAAGGTGCTATATTATTAGTTTGAAAAGATAATCCATTCACTTTCACATGGTCCGATAGCCCTAGTTGTCTCTCTTCGAATACATTCAAGGAGCTAAACCAGACACTTCACGCTGAAATTTAAGGCTGTGAACAATTAGTTCAGCTTCTGTGGGCAACATTCAGAGCCCATTGAACATGCACACTTTTTCCCTAAGGCATCGGCTAGAAGCTGGTGTCGCACAACCACCCCTACCTCCCCCCTGGCCACCTCCCCCGCTCAATCCCTCCGTGCCACCCAGTGAGTGTTCGCAAAAGAGGCGATTTAAGACACCGCGAGACCGTTCGCGTGGCCTCCTTGAGCCCACGATCTTTTTCTTTTGCTTAGTAGTACTCACTGAAGGCAACCTTGAGTCTACACACAGTATTGTTTGCTAAATTTTTCCTTTTTACCACTTCACACACTGAAATGGCATCCACTGCAACATATTATACTACAGCAGCCGACTGACGTCTTTAGGATTAGCGCATCTATTTTAATGGAGCATCTTACTTAGTTATCATTACAGCAATTGTATTTAAAGAATTTTGTCACCATTTATGTTTATTTATTAAACGTGTGAAATATTTGTCCCAATGAAGATCCTGTTTAAATGGAAAACCTTTCAAATGTACAATTTACACATTGAAATATAGATATTTTGTCATTCTGAGCTATCTGAAGAGTCATCCTATTAACTTGGTGTATCTTGGTCTTCTCCATCACTCATTATCAGGGGGTCGCTGGCTTCCTTACTTCCTGGTAGTTCTTCTCATGTGCTTCCTTTATTGCTTGGTCTATGTGCTTTGCCCTTGGCCTTCCTCTTGGGACTTTTCCCTCTATTTGTTCCTTTAATTGGCAGATTCTTTTACAGTTCAATCTGCCTCAGGATGTGTCCAATTCATTTGGTTTTTTTTCTGTATAATGTTCCTCATGGGTTCTTTCCTCTCCTAATCTCCTTTAAACTTCGTCAATACCTATTTGGTCCATCCATTTGATCTTCAACATATTCCTCCGGCTCCAGGAATTGAATGCTTCTAATATTTGATAGTCTGTTTTTCCGATAACCCATTCTTCTGATCTTTCTGATCGTGTGAGTGTGCGCCTAGAATATATGTGTTAGTAGTGAGGCTTAGGGTTTGTTCTTCCTCATAATTTAAAAAAAAATTTAATTGCCATTTCCTGATTCAAAATATTTTTTAATAATACCTTTTGTACTCTCACGGGGCTGACATCCCGACTCCGAACAAACATAATAAATTAAGCGGGCCGGGACAGACCTTACGTGGATGTGCGATAAAAAAATAATAAATTAAATAACAGGGAACAGGAAAATTGAAGGGGGTAAAATAGGAAAAGGGGCAAAAGAAAATAATTTAAAGAAAAGGGAAGACTTACTCCCGCCGCACCACACCAGCGAAAAACCACGTTCTTCTCCCCTCACCGATTGGCGTCGGCTCGCCCACTGCCGACGGGAGTTGATGCACTTCGGTGAATTCCGACTGACTTCTCCGGTGAATTTTGACAGACTCCAATCTCCTGGCGAAGCACAGACACACACACGTACAAATGAAAAACTAGCGCCCTCTTGCGCTCAACGAAAGAGTCAAAACAAACGAAACACAAAAGGCGAGGCGGAAGTTTAAAAGGGAGGGAGGTATAAGGGTAAATAAAAAATTAATATTAGGTCTGTCCCAGCCCGAACACCTTTTGTTCATAATTGTTAATTGTAATTATATGCAGATGTGTCAGTTGGTTATTGTAATTTTGAGTACCCTGTGCAGGAGTGAGATTTTGAAAAACTGCTATCACAGGAAAACAGGACCATGGGCATTGTATGTGCGACACTAATATATTAAAGATATTTTATTTTCTTCACATTTTCCGTTCTGAGTGAACTTGTGGTACAAGGACGAGGGGGTACAAAGAGCTCCAAACTTTCAGCGTATACTTCTTGAACTGTTCCTTGAACGTTATCGTTTTGCTATTTTAATAATATTTTTCGCAGTTTAGATTCATTCAAAATGTCGAGAATAATTAGACGTGCTTCATGGGACTGTGGCTTTACACTCTTTACCCATGATTGGTTCAGAGATTGAGTACTATAGTCTACGAGATTTTATCTTCCAAATTGGTTCTATTCATGCGTTCCATATACTCTGAGTTTTTTTGGTGAATTGAATGCTGTTTCGTTATAACCCATTTTTCTCCCAAAGTGCTCTCTCCTTGAGATTCTCGGGTCCCTTGCGTCAGGCTATGAATAGGAGCCATTGTTGCTATTATTTTGTGGGCTACTCGTCTCGTCGATGTCCTAAAAATTCGAAGTCTGGAGTAGCCTTAGATCGAGAAAAAAGTGGGCCGTAGCTCAGATTTCGTTTCGGTGCAAGAGGGCAGAAGTAAGCTGTAGAATCTATTAAGGCATATCCATTGGAAATAAGGCGAGGAAGGCACATGATGATATACGCATTCATCTTTCTGGAAAAAAAAACAGAGATTGTCGTCCTGGAAGTTTCAACGGGAGGATGTCGACTTGACTATGATGAAGATTGGCCACAGATCCCTCGTTAATATTTACAAGTTTGACCTCCCATTGAAAAAACCATTAAAGGGGTAAATAGGTAATTTTTGGTGTTTGGCTAATTAATTTTTTTTTAACTTTCCAGCCCAATATCCGTTCGCAACTATTTACTAGCCGTTTGCTCTTTGAAAGGTAGTTATTTATTTTTTCAGCCATCAACTAAATTAATCGTAAGATGAACGAATTTGACACGCATGAATTCAAATTGATCATCTTATCATTGAATTTTAGTCGTATTTACTCCTGTGCTATTGGCACTGACATGAGTTGTAACAAGCTGAAACATAGGAATACGTCCTTGACCTTGCAAACAGCATGGAGGTATTAGTCAGGCCCTATACCCTTCTGAGTAATCTGGCCAAGTCAGCGGTTGTTCGTTTTTTCCTCTTCTCTATAATCGTTTTCAAATCTTCTCATTCAAGGGTTATCGAAACTATTTTTAAACTATGGAGCAAGGTTCATCAAACGTCAACAATCTTGTCCAAAAATTTTGAAGAGACTATTTAATCTCTTACTAGCAAGTAAAAAGTGATATATTTGAAGGCCATGATTTAAGTTTCCTTTTTGTACTCGTTTACCGCAAACAAATTATTACACTAGTTTTTCAATTCTGGTTACTGTGGCGCCCGAATCCTTCCAACCCGGTAGCCCGCCCTCGGTACATTCTTTGACATAGTTTCCTTCTGTTCACTGTCTCTTCTCGTTACATTCAAAGCATCGTAGTGTTCTGAAGGAGAAATGCATACCACTCCACCTTCCCATTCTCCCCATTATTACTGCGGACCCTTGTGAAAGAACCGCAGATCCCCAAGAGGGAACGTAATGGTGCATGACCTCGCTTGCACCGACGAGGAGGACTCTTTTTTTCGTGCATTGGACGTGCAGGGCGCCATTGGGATTTCGTCGAGTGTGTTCGGAGGTTAAGAGCTCGGGCTTCTCGAAAGAAGAGGGGGGGTAGGGGAGTTTGGAGGGCTACGCCCCCTTCCAACCCCCCCCTCCCTCTCCTGCCACCGCCATTGACAAAGCCCGTTTGTGAGGGAGGGTGGTTGCAGATCCCGTGGAGAGAGAGAGACGTTGACGGGAGTTTTCAAAAATGAATCCACGGCGCTCAGAGACCTCCGACGACCCCGTAGCCGCGCCTTTGCGCGTCGCAAAGAGACGCGGCGCCCCCATTCCAAGAGCGCACTTTTTTCGTGAGGCTTTCGTGCATCCTCCGTGCCTCTGCTGCTGCTGTTGTTGTCAAAGTTTTCCCGGACGAAGACGAGGCAATGCGGGGGGGGGGGGGGGGGGGGTAAAACGGGATGTCATGAAAGGGAAGACATTTTTTTCTCTCTCCGCGGTTGCGTATACTTTTCGCATTTTTTTCACTCTCTGCTGTGTAACTGTGTCCTCTCCCTGGCTCGAACGACTACTCGCCTAGTTTACTTTTTCTAGTCCGTGTGCCCGGCTGGGGACTTGGATGACCCTCAGAGGGCGTTATTTTCTGCTCAGCTCACGCGCTCGATCTCGTGTCGTTCGTGTGAATGTTGTGGAAGATGCATATTTTCACGTGCATAAATTCATGAACAAGGCTCTGTCGAGTTGAAGCAAATTACGATGATCGAATGGCGAATTTTTCAAGTTTGTGAATTTAACTATGTAGCTATTCATTTACATTTATGCATAAAAATTACTTTCATCTGTCGACATCAAATAAACTAAACATGTGACGTCAATAGTTTTACTGAAGGGAATGACATTGTATATAATATGAATATGGTAGATCACCTCGCGACGTAGAGGTCTGAAATTGTCCTCGATTATGATATTGTAAATGAATTTCGTCTTCAGGGCGTTGAAAAATATTTCATGTCCTCTTATTTTCCATCTCGAGACTCAGTTTTTAGAAATAGGTGTCCTGCTATTATATCCGTATTTTATCTCTTTTGAGTTACTTTGCGGTCGATAACCTGTCATACGCTAACTTATGTAGACTATTCGATTTTGGTATCTTCTCTGGTAATGCTAACTTTGAAAATTTTGAGCTGTGTATCTGTTTTGTGTTACCTAACCGGAAACCTACTAAATGCATTGCCTACAAATTGCAAGTGTTTGACGCGTTTTGTCTGTGTTTTGAACAAAGTGGAGTTGTCTTGGCTTGTATCTCTAGATTTTAGTAAACTTTCGGAAGTGGTGATTGACTTCACAGGGAGAGATTGGCTCTGACTTAGAGAAACAATGATTCTCCTTAATGATTTTTAACTATCCCTAAATTTAAAAAGATGATCTTTACATTTTTACTTCAGTTCCTTATTCCTCAGGCAGTCTACCACTGGGAAATGTTTCTCGATGAAAAAGCACCTTGACCCTGTCCGCTTAAATCCCTTTGAAGCGTATATATTACTAAATATCAATCTTTTATGAAAGTAGTTCCCTACTATAGTATTCAGGCCGCCTTTGCGGAAGCAATTAAATATACAAAAAAATTTGAATGAGGCTTAACTGGGAATTCTGGCCTATATTCCTGCTCTAGGTCCATATAAGCGCATATCTTTTTTTCAAATAATTAATTCGCGTTAAATAGCTGGGCACTTCTCTGCGTGATGCAAAGTACTGCCCATAACGGTGAAGTCTGGCAAGAGGAACCAATAACTTAGAATTCTCATAAAATCCATGAATGTAATATTTCTCTTTAGGTGAACTCAAACAAGAGCTAATGACAATATATATTTTCATTGGTTGTTCCATAATTAGTTTCAAAGACAGATATTTTAATCCTCCCTCTTAATTTTGTGTGCGAGGGAAAATTTTGATTTCTCTCTGAAATTACAAAGCATGAAATGTAGAGAGGGTCGATGCGTCTGCTTCTCTACGACTTTGAATGGCGACAACCTTTCATGAACGGTGTGCAAAAGAGAGAAATGTGAAAAGACTTTTTTTGCAGGCGCTCCTCGAGGACTAAATAGGGAGGTTATTGGGATTTATGGACGCGAGGATTATTTTTCGCTCCATTTGCTCGCCGAATGTTGCAAACTGCCATTTCATTTCTCCATCTTCTTTCGTGCGACAAAGGCGTCCATAGGCAAGTGCCACTTCACTCCGTGGGAAAATAAGGATGCTTGCTGTCTCTCCTGAATGAGGCTCGAGCCTTCATCCTCGAGGTTCTTCTTTTTTTCCTTTTCTCCGTCCCCTTTCTTTTTTTCGCAGCGATAAAAAGAAAATGAAGAACGTCGAAAACGTATTTCGGTGAAATTTTATTTGGATTCGCTCCTCCCAAGACTTCTGAGGGCTTCTTCATAATGAGGCTTTCCCCTTCGTCTCTTACGACTCACGTGGTGCTTTCAGGAATTTGTTGCGGCTCATTGGAGAACGAAAGAGTATTTTGCGGCACACTCACCGTTCTCAGCCTTAAACGATAAATCAAAGGAGGCGAGCGAAGGAACTTGCTCTCTTTTTCCTTCTCAAAACTTACTCCTCGTCCGCTGAATGTTGCTCTGTGTGTAATTTCACTGAGAAAGCGGCGATTCTAAAATAAAATGACAAAATATTTGGCGAAGGAATGAGCATGATGAATGTCGCATATCAGACGTAAGCGGTTTACTTACTGCTATTCTCCCCATTTAATTTTATTTTGATGTGCACCGTTAAGGATTGTGGAGAAAACATATAACGTTGATGATGACATTGATAGGATGCTATCGATAATTATAGCTGGTTGACTTGAAATATTTTGATCCAAATACGAACTTATACACTTTTTTTAAAGAATCCAGTGTCATGGTGCTACTCAGTCGTTTCTTACACAATCGACGGTAGAGAAGTGACTTTTCTGGTCATTTTTTTCATTTCTGGTGAACTCTCAGTCCATTACAAAATCATAATTTTCCCGTTTCCTTAATTGTGGTAATGATCCATTTGTCCACGTGTTTATATTTTTTCCTATAAATTTCGTAAACTTGCTTTAACTCTTGAAGTCATAAAGTGATAAGTTTTTTTTCACAGCGACCTAAGTCAGGTGGCAAAAAAGTGCCTAATTGTTTCTTACATACATACATACATACATGTGGAACTTTCTGTGATGACAAATTTATCTTAACAAATAAATCCAAATTGCATGATAGATAAAATTTAATCGCCACGTGTGTGTCCTGTTTTACGCTTAATCTCCCTTCTGCGATGAATATATTCGAATCGTTGGATTTTTCAACATTTTCGTTATTTTCTAAAAATCTGCAAAATATTTGAAGATACCTATAAATATCACCCCTTAAATACCCTTGATACCCTTAATTCCTCCTAATTTTGTTAGAATAGGCCAAGAGTTGCATCGTAAGCTTTTCAAATGAATCCCATTCTTGTTGCCCAGAAGCGTCGACAGATTGCGGTGTTTCGTACGGAAAACACGTTCACCACAGTTTTTACTCCAAAAACATTAGGCACTAGAAGGGAAAGTTTCTATGGGGAACTGAGAATGTTCCCGAGGCCGCCGTGCGAAGGGGCGTTCGTTTATAATCCCCGGCAAACGAGTGCTCGCATTAGAACTAGGATGACGAGGAATTGGGAAAAGGGACGCAACTCTCGTCGGCGAAGGGAACGGCGAAAAAACAAGAGGAATGCCGGGAGAGCGTACACTGGCCGGAGGAGGGAAATGGCGTGAGGGGGATAGGGCTTGGGGGGGGGGGGGGACGTGGTCACGGTACGTCTGAGGGTTTGGCGTGTGGGAAGGGGTTTGCACACACATATTCACCCACGCAATTACCGCCCGCAGACCCTCCGGTCATGTTGGGAGAGTAAACTCGTGATTTTGCCCCGCGGCCTAATGTGCAAAGTTTTAGCGGCGGCGGCGAGGCGAGAGGGCTTAGGAATTTAGATAGCACATTAAGAAGTGGACTCTGAAGAGGGGCAGAGGGTGGATGGAGAATGATGGGAAGGGAACCCTCACTTCACTCAACCTCCCACACCCCACTTCCATCACCCATCCAAATGAGCGAATTTGTGTACTAATGTCGGTCTGTGACGGCCACCCGCGGAATGCTGACCTCGTATCCTCTCGCGAGACTTCCCTCCCGACTCCTCCCCCTTTTGATGCCATGAACTTGGAGGAAAGAGAGAACGCCCCTCCTGCTGGCCCAAGGACTGAGTAACTCAGTGGTGCTTTCTAGGAATTGGCCGTAAATATAGGTCTTCGACACCACCGAGTAATATTTTTCTGTTTCGGTACTACTGGATACAATTAAATTGCGTACTACTACAGGTACCTGTTTTGAAATTATAGAATTTTTTTTACATAATACCCATCTGGTGTTCTACCTGTGTTCAAAAGGTAAAGGGAAAATGGTTGAATTATGGTAAATGGTTGGTAAATAATTACTTGCATATCTGTCACGCCCTTCCCATTCTAGTTTGCATCAGCCAAAATATCTTTAAATGTTGGTTTTAATACCTGCAAAGCTGACCGCTTCAATCATTTCCTCCATACTACCCATTTCAATATGGACTCCACTACTCCACCCTTATCCTTGGATACTTCTTTTACTTCAGTTACCCTTAGACATTTCTTCATACGTACATGGCATCCTCTTCCCTGGGCTCCTAATATTCCTCTTCAAGAGTCTAATCTGCCACACTTCAGCAGCTTCTTCGGTCAACTCAGGATATGTCCTTAAAAGATAAATGAGGAGACGATAGAGCCCTCAACTAAGCTCAGCCCGGCATATCCTTCTCTATTGAATACCAAATTAGCGAAGATAATTGTGGCTCTTATCGTAAAAATATGTATACTTTTTATAATTCATTTTTACGCATTATATCCATTTAAAAAAAGAATAGCTGTATAATGAGGGTGAATGGTGAAGTAATTGAACAAGTGGATGATTTTGTGTACTTAGGGTACTGAGGTATGTTGTTCGCGAAAGAAGGATGGATAGATGAGGAGATAAAGAGACGTACAAATGCTGGAAGGAAAGTGATAGGTAGCATGTGGAGCATATCAAGGAATGAGTGCCTGTCTAAGGAAGCGAAAATCGCCGAGCAAAAAAGTCTACTTCTCCCCACTTTGTTGTATGGTAGTGAAACATGAGTATGTCAGGATATAAGAGTAGACTAAACGCCGTGGGTATGAGTTATCTGAGGAGTGTTTGCGGCAAAAGTAGGATGGATAGGGTCAGGAAAGAGTGGGTAATAAATGAATGTGGGTTCGATGCTCTAGTAATGGACATATATGAAAGGAGTGTGCTTCGTTGATTTGGCCATGTTGAGAGAATTTATGATAGGCGAATAACGAAACATATATAAGAGTGAAATGAATGGTGCGAGAGGTAGAGGTAGGCCGAGATAGTTGTGGTTGAATGTGATTGAGGATATTCTTCGGAGGAGAAATGTTAGGAAACTTAAAAAACTGGAGGGCGTGTATGAAGCAGTATATGGGGGTAAATGAAGCAAAAGAGTTTTGCATGGATAGGTAAGTGTGGAGGAAATTATTGAAGCAGAATTAGGTGTAAAAATATGTATTTATGAGTAAAACTTTGTGACTCTGCCTACCCCGGAAGAAAATGGAGTAATTGGTATGTATGTATATCCATTTTTTAGATATTGGTATCCCTAGTGGCAGGAATTTCACATCCATCTCCCCTCTTAAAGGCTCTTCAAAAAATTCTTTCAAAGTCGTAGAATCGTCATGGGAAATACCTTCTACCTCGCTTCGAACTCTTGTCGTTTCATTCTCAAGTGACCGCACTTCCGGCATCTTGTCAGACGCATTGGAGTCCGTTCGAGGGAAAAGATAGTTGACCGCGCCCACTCCAACGCAATGACGGCTTCGTAGAGGTCAACGAACTGCTTTTTAATCCTTTTCCAAACCTCCTTTCTTTGACCGGATATCTGAAAATGTAGACAAAGACTCGATCTTTACACTTTCCTTCAAGTACAGTTCATATTTACCATTGTCATTTGCAATTCCTATGCAGTTTTAAATTTTCCACGTATTGATGGCTGTGAATACGAAAATAATGAACCTCTGAGCCTTCTAAATTACTAGCATCTCTCGACACTATTTTCGATATTATTATTTCTCAAGTTTAACTGTGTGTGTCGATTCGACATATTTCCCAAATCTTCCGCAAAGCTCTGCTTTTAATTTTTGATTTGTACTATTTTAATTCTTATGGTAGTCTGTGTAAGAAGAAAAGCTAAGAAACTGATATTTTTTAATTTACTTCGTATGTAGCGCTAGCACCGACCCAAGCACTCTTAATTTGGACGTTACGATATTCAGATGGTGAGATGGAGTATTTTTTTCCTAATTCAGTCAACCTTGTAAATAGCAGTAGCTATAGTTTGTTCTATTCTTTGCTTCGGCGGCCAAGGTCAGATTGCACTTACCATGAGCCACTTGCAAACAACGGCAGCAGTGCTCGGGCGAATGTGAGGGTCATCTCACCGATTCCGTGTAGAGCCCAACGTTGAATAACTTTAATGTGGGAACTGTTGTATCAATCACAGCCGGCCGTTGCCTCCCAGGAAACCGCCTCTCCAGTTTTATGTGCAGAGGTTGAGTCAGGTCTATGATTTTCTGCGTAATCCTTCATTATAGCTTCCATCTATTCCCAATGTCTTCACCCTCCATCAATATATTCCCGTTCTCATCCCTGATGTTGTTACTTTTCGTTTTTCTCTTTCCCAAAGTGTCTCTCACGGTCTTGTATGCTCTTTCGGTGCTTCCCTTCTTCTAGTTTTCATGGAAGATACTTGAGATGAAAAGAACGGACAAAATATGAAATAATGAAGTTTACAGACAAGTAAAAGAGGAGAGGACCATTTGGAACACTATACATGATAGAAGAACCAGGCAGATTAGTCACACCCTGATGCACATTGGGTTTATGAAGATTATAACTGCAGGAAAAAGTAGAGATAAA
Organism: Ceriagrion tenellum; assembly: GCA_963169105.1. NCBI lineage: Eukaryota > Metazoa > Arthropoda > Insecta > Odonata > Coenagrionidae > Ceriagrion > Ceriagrion tenellum. The sequence continues at coordinate 17,233,105 of OY720634.1, forward strand.
TGCCCCATGATGGATAACCAGGGATAAGTTATTGGACCAAATAAAATGAAAGTTACATAGGAAGAGCTACCAGAAAGTAAGGGATCTAGCGTTTGATGGGGCCGGATGGAGGGCTATAGTTAACCACTGTTAGGCTTGTCTATTATTCCCCATGGAAACTAAATGGCTCTTATTCCATTTCTGAGGGAAGAGAGGCAAAGGAGTATTTTTCCAAGCGATTATTCTTTTTAGAATAATAGCTTGCCAATGGATGGGAAATATTCAAGCGGATACAAGTCAAATTCCACTTCAGTCAATTTTTTATGGCATAATATGTGGCTAGAGTCACTCATCAAAAAGATGTTTACGCGTTGAATACTAGAATGAAGAGCAATGTTATTTTGGGATCATCTCTTTATCCGAGCGAAATTTACCACCACGCATATTGAAACTTTATAAGCACAAAGTGTTTGAAGTGTAAAATGCTTTGACTTCTCAGTTCCCTATCAGAACAAAAGGTTTCTTTGCGGGCACATGAATGAATGTTCATCGTCAGTTGTTAAGCGAGAGAGATGCTAATGGCGTTCCTTGATCCGAAACGGAAAGTTTCATCCTACATTAACTTCTGAAAGACTCCCTTTAGCATTTTCGCTAGCGAGGAGAACGGATGAAAAGTTTATTTGTTACAATGAGGAGAGGGTGGATCAAGAAGTCAAGTGAGGGGTGGAAATAGTGGGACGATTCGTAGCGTGAGGAAGGAGATCGGAAGTATGTGACGGGTTTGCGAGTTGATCTTTGATGTTTCAAGAACCATTATCTTGTCATCATTGAAGTAAATAATACTTATTTTAACAATGGCCGATTTTGAAGTCTTCCTGTAGGGGTAGCCATAATGTAGCACCATTGAAAGAGGAAGTTAGCAGCCGCCACCACCTTTTAAATGTGGAGCACTGTCGAGGAACGAAATTGGACTCAAAGCAGCCTCGTTTAGCTAATTTACGACAAAACCTCTTTAATTACAACCCTTGAATAAATAGTAAGCGTTCTTAAAATGATAAATTGACACAATGTAGAATAAGCCATGGCATCTTTTGTGCGATGACTTTCAATAGTGATTTTTGCACGTAAGTACATACTAAGTTATGATAAGCTTTCAATGGTATCAGGCTCAACTATGTGGAATTTGATATTCACAAATGAAAAAACGACTTCGTTTTCTTCCACTGATTAATTTTTTTGGTACGACATGTTTCGACACGTAGAGGTCATTTTCAAGTACAAAAGTATGTATTTGATTGAAATTCAAAAATTTTTGTACTTGAAAATGACCTCTATTTGTCGAAACATGTCGTACCAAAAAAATAAATCAGTGGAAGAAAACGAAGTCGTTTTTTCATTTGTTATGATAAGCTATTATATTTGTATTTTTCTTGTAATTCCTTTGGTCATGACTGGTGAAATTATCCACACTTATTATTAGTACAAAATAAATCATTCGTCAGAAATAAGCCTTGGTTAATAAGATGGAGTTTTAGTCGTGATGTGGTGGAATTTGTTAGCATACCATAATTTGATAGCATACCAAATGCAGAAATTTAATTGATTCTCCTGCAGACCTGTCACCAAGTGTTTTTATATTTCCATTCCATGTTTAAAACCTGAGTCTGTGAGTGACCTGGACTTCCTCAGATAATCTCCACAGCGAACTTGTGGGTTTTTTTTAACTAATATTTTACCACAGTGCTGCGAACTCTAATATTCTGCCCTTACCCATAAAACCTTCAATAATTTATTCCCTCCCTCCTTTCATATTCACATTCTTGATCACTTCCCTTTTTTCCTTCTCCCGTCCCTCACCAGCCGTAATTTCCCTATCGATGCGGCAGTACTCTGAAACCCAGGTCGATATAAATCTATTTACCTGAGGAAAATTGCAATTCCATTGCAGAGGAAAACTACTGTATTCCTTCTGAGCCTTGGTGTATTTTGCATTTCTTTAAGTTTAAGTTTCGCCTTGACTGGAGGGGGGTTTATTCCTGGTTTCTCCCTTAATACGCGCTATTCCGCCAACTTGGTCAATAACTGTAACCAGAGCACTTAGTTGAAATGACAATATTATGGTCCTCCTTCTCTTCTTTAATTGTTAGTCATCGCCCTTGAAGCAATATTTGAAGAGCGACCGGTCTGAGTGTCATTTAATTGATTTAGAAATTTGTTTTCGGCGAAATGGTAGCAATTTTTTCCCCACAGGCGTATAGAAAATATTGATGACTCAATAAAAATAGCCGACTCTTTGATAGAAATACGCAAGTATATTATGTGTATAAAAATATCAAAATTGACGGAAAGTCAGAAATATCCGACTTTATCAATGAAATATGTATTGCAGCACTGGTGAATATTATGGTTGACCTGGTTTCTTTTTGAATGATGAATTATGTACGTGAATGTTTTTCATTCGAATGATATAAGGGCCGATCTCATAGTTTATTTTTACTTGGGGTCAATCAATCTCCCACACCTCCTAGTTAGTCTAAAAAGTTGGAGCGGTAATACGAACCGCCGATAAATATTTTAAAGCGCTACAGGACTAGTCGCAATAGAGGGATGCATCGTTCTTCGATATTCAGCGAAAAATAATCGATGACATGATAGGAATGAAGACTTTTGTCTCTTGATTTTTCCTGAGTGCTTTAGCAAGTAACTCTAGGATTCCTCATTTATTTTGATTTTCCAGGAGGTTTGAATAACTATACATTTACGTGATTCGTCCTGCTTATAATGCCTACTTGTATTTGCATTCGTGGACTTGAGCTAAGTCACCCTCTATGGGAACATATTTCACTAGTTTCACCAGCCAGTTACTTGGGCAAATTCAGCCGATAAAGAGGAAAAGGTCCTATTTCTAATGCTTGTTCAAGTTAATAGCGCAGCTGGTGGAAATGTATCCAATTATTGAACACGCCCTATAGCGTTTGGGAAAGGTAATCACGTGGCTAAAGAATCCATCTTGGTAGCCTTTGCTTTAATCATACTTTTTTGCTTAAATCGTTAAAGAGTCGTTTACTTTTCATGTCTTTCTAAGCCAAACAGTTTGATATACTCTGAATGTAGTTGAGGACATTCTTAGGACGTGGAATATTAGTAGTCTTAAAAACAGGAGGGCGTGTATGAAGCAGTGTATGGGGGTAAATGAGGCAAAAGAGATTTGCAAGGATAGGTCAGTATGGAGGACATTATTGAAGCAGAGTTAGGTTAACAATTATATATTTTTGAGTGAAACTTTGTGACTGTGCCTACCCCGGAAGGGAATGGCGTGATTAGCATGTATGTACGTATGTAAGGGAAGTTGGGGGAATTGTGCGCACTTAAGCCAGAATTTTTACTCTAGCAGACTCATAATAATTAACCTAAAACCAAGTGGATACATGATTACTGCAGTTTCTCTACTTTTAGTATACGAAATGACTTCACCTCCCAACATCAGTACATTAACATTACAATCGAAATGTCACAAATATGTCATTGCGCACGATTACCCACCCCTTGGGGTAACTATGCGCATTGGTTGGGAAACTGTGCGCAAGACAATAAAATGTTACTTGACATAATAGGGGATCGAAAAATAGTTGTCACTTAAATGTCTGCTAGAAAATAGGAACTTTGGAATGTTTATAACCAGTAACATCAAATTATATTCACTTTCACATTACAAGCATTTCAAACTCTTCCTTTCTTGGATAAACAGTCATCACATACATAGTCTTTGGGTGTATCTTCTCCCGTACATGCAGCGTGATTCCACAAAGAGCACTTAACACATCTGTACCACAACACCTTGTCTTTACCTGTCTCCCAACAGATGCAACATGGCTCATTCGGTTCATTTCTAGGTAGTGATTTCAATGTTCCACTACTGTGTATCATAATCATCGTCATCGCAAATGCTGGAAACATTCGATGACTCCGGCGTTTCCTCCTTCTGTATCTTACTCCTGTTTTTCTTTTTCTTCTTTTCTGGCTGTTCAGCAAAACACTTACGTTCATCTTTCCCTCTTTTGTTTCTCAACTCAGTCCGTTGTTTCTTTGCATTCCTTACATTTATCTTCTCCTCAGTTTCTTCCAATTTCCTTTTCACGGGGGAGCTTGTTAATATTTCCGAGTGCTGTTTATCGCGTGGCTTTCTCTTGTAATTTTTGTTTGTTACAGGTGTAGGGATGAGTAAAATTTCGAGAAAAGAGATTGCTTTGGTAGTAGATGGTCGAGGATCTTCAGGCAGAACTTCAGAATGATGTGAGGTAGTTGGGACTTTGACTACTGGTGGGACTTCAATCTCGGGAACTTCAAGAGAAGGCTCGGAATTGGACCTATCAGGAGAAGGAGGCTCTTGCACAGCAAGTTATCTCACTTCATTGGCCGGAGCATAATCATTTTCTGTAAACTTGTCAGGGTTGAATGGGGATATTCATGCTGAGCGAAAGCCCGAAATTGCATTCTCCAAGGTAGCAACTTGCATGAAAGCGTTGTTTAATAGCTCTGCAACATCATATTCCGTCACCCTTATATGTGTCCCGTGTTTGTAAGATGTTTTTCATATTCCCTGTATAGTGCATTCTTCAGCGGAAAAAAGAACATCAAATCAAATGGTTGAAGATGATCCGAGGTGTGCGGTGGTAACGAGAAGGCATGGATGAAGTTTTCTTTGCAGAAATTATATGCTGCACTTGAAATGTGGCTAACATGATTATCTAAGACAAGAAGAACGGGATCACTTGCAGTAGATTTAGCATATTTCTTGAAGTGTGCTAGCCACTCGATAAATATCTCGGAATTAATCCACCCGTTCTTGGAACACTTGTACATGGCCCCAGTAGGTCCATTCTTTTGCAGAGTGGGTGTCATTCTTATTCTGGGATAGATTAACATCGGTGGTATGTAATTGCCAGCGGCATTCATACAGAAAACACTTATTATGGTTCGTCCTCTTTCCGCAGAAATGGCAGCTCCTATCTTTTTAGCACCTGTAAACCTTCGAGCATTTCTTCTGTACTACTGTGTTTCCCGTCTCGTCAACATTATATACTATTTCGTAAAGTTGATTCCGGAATATATTTAAGGCTCTTCCAACTTTCCTAATTTTCCTCCCATCATTTATAATTGCATGCAGAGCCTCCTCCAACTTCTCTGTTGTGTAAGACATTTTGTCAGTACGTCGTGCATAATGTCTCAGCATCAGAAAAAGAGAACAAGAAGCGGCCTGTTGATTGCTAAATAGCCTATATTTGTAATTTAATGTGGTGGAACTTTCAGCGCACCACTACCCCACGCCACCATAATGTAACAACGCTGTCAGATTCGATACCTTACATCGTTATATTTACTTAACAAATCCCAGCAATAATACACATAACTATAGAGTTTTTATGATGCATTAAGATAAAAACAGACCAATGATGACTGTGAGCCTACCTTCTTATTTACTTTCCGCTGAATATAACAAGAACCTCGTATGTTTTCTTTGCGTTACACTCACCCATTCCACAGACAACCTGGCGCCACTCTTCTCTTTGACGTAGTTACTTACAAGACTCCACATACGGCAGTAGTATTCAAAAGTCGTCAGGATTACTGCGAACGTGAAATATGTAATGTGCACGATTACCCACGGCGCACAATTTCCCCATTTTCCCTTATGCATATTTCATACTTCAACACGTATAGAATATGATTTGACATGATGTTAGATTATCGCTCGTCAGACGTTCTCATTTCTTTCACCTCCCTTTGTAGTTTAATTCTCTACCCGACAACTTTGATCCCCTTTCTATATTCCTTATCGTATTTAGAAATCTGGCTCTCTCTCATCTCGCTGTAAAATAATTAACATTTTCAATTTATCAGATTTATTTCCGATATAACTGAAACAGAGCCATTGACAAATGAGTTAAATTTAATCGAAATACAAAATTTCCAATTAAGAAAAGGAAAAGGACTCGTATGCCTACATTTCGGTCGGCCAGGAAACTACCGTCAGGGAGGATTATTTTTTGATCTCGTGAACACTTGAGAGGTGTCCGGGGCTAAAACTTGACTTGAGACTTGGAGTTTTAGCCTCGGGTAGCGTACACATGTTCACGATACATATATAAACATTTTCTCCCTCTTGATAGTCACTTGGATGAACAAAATGCATGCATAGGAGCCCTTTTGTCTTTGCTTACAATGGCATTTTGGATTTAGCGTTCACTTAATTTCTTTACAATATTTTTCTTAAACTCTTTTTAACATGTTTGTTGGTACTCGTCTCTAATTTTTGTTTCGTTAATAGTGGGATTTAACTTGGCATCACTGCTATGAGTGAAAAACTTCAAACAGATTTATAAAATAAATAATCGAATCTTTTTTTTTTCTCTGCAGCAATAGGTCAAAGATAAATTATTTCGCATATCTTTAACCAACGTATTAAATATTTATCAATGAATCCTCAGGGCTAGGTTAAAAATTAATTTAGCGTGTAGTTGAAACATTCACCCGTTTACATAGTAGTTCGCGGAGTGAAATGCAAAATTACATCAGTACGTTGAGTATGTATGTTAGTTAGTTAAGTATGTTCGCAATTTTATTCTTCTTATCGAATTGAGTGAATATTTTTAGTTGTATTTATACCGTTTAGATACTTTTTGCTGTGCTATGTAGATACTGTTTGGTATTTATTATTTGTCTATTAATTTTTGAGCATTTTACGAGATTTACTAAAATTCAAATAAAATTTAAGTTGCCATTCAATAAATAAAATTACAATAAAATAAAAATATCTAAAGATGTCGTATAAAATAATCATCTGAAAGAAATACTTCTCCATGAAAAACCCAAAGAATCGATGTGGGGCGCGGATTGGTATGTTCTGCTCTGCGGTAAGTTCCGCGCGACACGAGCTGTCTCGAGAAATAGAGAGGGGGGGAAAGAGATGATGCAAGGAGTGGGTGGAGACAGTTCGTATACACTCTGTGCTCCTACTTCTCGGTCGCGATGTGGGACTCGATGGGACTTGGAGTGGATACGGGGCGCGTATCTATCTTCCCTACTTCTTCGGCTTCCTTCGAATCCGATCGTCTCGGTGGAGAGCGAAAGAGGCCGTCTTCTCTGAATCCATCCCTTTCCTTCGTGGGAGCGGGCGGGAAAGGTTGGAGGAGGCGGGGAATGCCACGAAGAGGGGCGGAAAGAGTGTGAAGGGAGGGATGAAAGGTGCTCTCTGCTCTTGGAGTGGCCGGGGGTTGGTGGGTGGGTGAGCAGCGGTTGGGGAAGCGGCGGGGGTGGGGAATAGGCTGGGTGGAGTGCTGATCGCGTGGAGGGAGGGGAAGGAAAGGAAATAAGATTGTCAGCCGGGATACAGCCTACCCACCTCTCGGAGTAGAAAGGTTGAGGTGGGGAGGAGGTGTTTTCTTATTTTCTCCTCCCTTTGCTCAGAGAGAGGGAGAGAGGTGTATCTAGTAGTGGGGAGAGGGAGGGATACAGAGATGAGGATCTAGTGGGGAGCTGGTTGTCATGGCGACACCCACTCCCCTCCAACATCTTCCTCCCCTCTTTCCTCCCACTGCTCTGAGTGAGCGTGGAGTCGTCTGAAAACGATTGGGCCTTGTTACTTTTTGAGAACTTGGCTGATTCCCCCTTTCCCTTCCCTTCCTCCTCCCTATGCCTCTCGGAAAACCCCCATCGAAGCGAGAAATCCCAGTGGGAAGTGATGGTTCGGAACGGAGGGGGAGAACGGGAGGGGTCGCCGACAGACGGACGGAGTGGGGGGGGGTCTTGAAGATGTACTCGGGTAATGATGTCGTTGAAGGAGTGAAGAGGGAGGCGAGGGTCGCCTGGGGGTTGAGGAGGGAAGTGAGATAAGATGGAGAAATAGAGAGAGGATGTAGCCCATTTGAAGTGGGGAATTTTCGGATCCGCTCCTGACGGCCAACGCTGGGATTTCATTTTTTCGTCGAGGTTGATATGTTTTAGTTCGCCTAGGACGAGGAATTCGGGTTCGGGGTTTATTAAACATGACCTTCCTTTCCATAACGGTATTGGTCATTTTTTACTGACCATGGGGGCCATTCTGTTTCTACATGCGTTACCATAACTCGGTGATATGATAGCGTTTGCCAGCGTAACGTAGCACCACGCTCAATTCTGTATCTTCTGACGTTACAATCATTGCGACAATACGATAAATAAGCGTTCTGTACGCTAAAATGGCGCAGGATTAAAAAAAAAACTGAATTGTATTGTCGCGTAGCCTCTCACTATTTTATCGTACGATTGTATCGTTACGCTTTATGATGAAACAGAATCGCACCCCAGGATTCAGTAAAGGTTTGAATTGGTCGTACCTCGGAGAATCCGTGGATGTGACTTCTAAACCTCTAAAATTTCAACTTAGTATGGCCTCATTTGAAATTTTCACTGTCGTGACGTCCAAATTTCTGTGCTGCCGAGGCTCAACAATTCCTTAACTTTACTGAGTAAACTCCCTGGGTGGGAAATCTGTATGACCTCGGAATTTCCGAGCCTTGGCAGTGACGACAGTATAGCTTCTCTTCCGAGAAAAAAAAATTTCATTCAAAAGTTAGGATTTGTGGGCAGTTTTACCGTCGTATCCTCGGTTTCCAAGATTTGATCGTGCGTCGAGTCCTTTATGAATAAGGCCTCAGGTTCCCCGGGCATGAGTGGTCGAGTTGAAGCCACATCACGCGACCGCTTACTCGCTAAACTTGGGGTGCTAAATGAATTTCATCTTCATCCAACTAAAAAAACAATGGTACTACTAAGTACTGCGGATAAATTTCCGGTACATCAAAGAATTTATTTCCGGTATTTTAACCGGTAAGAATTCTTCCAACGTAATAGAGCAAGTGAAATATTATAATATTTCGTCTTAGAGAGAAATGTCAAGTAAACAATTTTCCACAGCAGTATGTTTTTAAACATAGGCCACAATTACGGATAGGTAATTTTGACTTTATATCACCTAATACGACTTTACACCCCTTAAACTTTCGGTATGTAAATAATTTCATGTTTATTTAATTTTTAAAAAATAGAAACATTTAAATCTGCGAATCATTTTCAGGGACTGTAAAGACTTTTCATTCATACAGGTGAATTCTGTGTTTTTTTCATACTCGATGACTTTAAAAAAAAGTAATTCTTAAACATTTATTCAGTTAACATCGTATAACTCGCATTTTCTGTAGAATATCTAGCGTGGCGGATGAGCAGGGTGTAAAATACGATTGTATATTTTAATGTCTTTCAATTTGTAATGAAATTTTAGCTTCAAGTGCCTTTGCTGTTTGAGGAAAGTACCAGCGAAGAAAATTGATTTAGAGACGTATCTCATCGTTAATGACCAAGAAATGTCTTTCAAAGTGAAAATCATTATGTAAATCGAAAATTGACGTTATTGTGATAGAATTTCGTACTATAAATGTGCTTAAGTAATCTCGCCCTCATTTATGGGGGGAGAATTAGGGCTCCGTCGACATTATTGCTTTAAGTTGATCCGTTTTTAAGATATTCTACGTTTAAATTGGATCACCTACACCTATCCGAGGGTAATTCGATGCCAGAGTTATTATAATAATGGAATTACCTCGTATTCCACTTCTCGCATTCTAGCGATATTTATTTATTTATTGGTCGTTCAATCCTAAGATTGGTTGACTGCAGCCCTCCACCCTTCCCCATCTAATTCTAGGTCCTTTACCTCCTTGTATCTCTTCCTATGTACTTTTCTCTTTATTTAGTCCATGCACTTATTCCTCGGTCCTCCTCTGGGGACTTTTCCTTCAATTTTACCTTCAATTATGTTCCTCACACACCCGTTGTGTCTCAGGGTGTGCCCAATCCATCTAGTTCTTCTTTCCTGTATGGTGTTCCATATGGTCCTTTCCTCTTCTACTCTTCTGTACACTTCATCACTTCTTATTTTGTCCGTCCATTTCATCTTTAGCATCCTCCTCCAGCACCAGGCTTCTAAGGCTTCTTGTCTATTTTGGTCAACTTTTCCAAAGGTCCATGCTTCCGATCCATAGAGTGCTACGCTCCACTCGAAGGTATTAACATACTGTTTCCTGGTTTGTAGTCCTATCTTCTTTGAGCACAGCGGTTGTTGTTTTCCCATGAACGCCTTCTTAGCTTACGCTATTCCCCGCATGATTTCCACTTTTAGATGACCATCGCTCATGCAGTTTTTTTAAGGTACTATTTCATCCGAGTCCACTTATTTTTTTCTTTTTTAATGATTCTTGCTTTTAAAGCATCATGGCAAAAAATATGAAAATTTAAGTTAAACAGTCCTTACTTAGGTCATCGATATATTTTTGAGTTATCTATTTTTGCGTGTAATGGTCAGAGTGCCTAGCTGCCCCCCCCCTCATTGAAAAAAACGGTTTCATTTTGAATAATACAGTAATTTGCGTTGGAATTATACCGTTTAGGAAGCCCTAGGAAAACTGTTTTCTTTTGTTAAAAATTATGCTCGAACCCAGGTGAATATAATATTTTGACTTAAGCCTACGCAGAGTGCAATGCTTTCTTTTTTCATTAGTTACTACCCATAATTGCTAACAAATTTCTTTTGCTCTTCCTTCGTTGCATTTATAAATCTGTAATTCAGTTTATTGTAGCGATATTTAGCGTTCTGATGTCCAGTATTACATGATTTTGAAAAATTTCGGGATTTTCTACGAATTTTTTGGACCCGTAATAAACCTTCCCATGCCAATATTCAAAGTTATCACCGGTTGAGAAATCTTAAGTTTAACTTTGAGTTAGGAAGACTAAATAAAAGATTATTAATCTTTGTATCTGCCATTACATGTACATACAAAGCACGAGAGTAAACGTACCAAAAAATAGGACTTCATTTGCGACACAAAATTGAAGGCGTAAATGTGAAAGTCATTCAGGCGGCAATCTGAGCGTGGAAACACGGCAAACATATTCTCAGAGTGCTTTGAATAGTAAATATGTGCTGATATAAGATTACAGAAAAATTTTACTCTAATAATCCAAAATTCACATCATTTTAGATAGATAATCTGCAGTTATTCAAATTACTTTGATGTTATTTTCTCCTATTAAATACCCTTTCCCGCCGTAAAATTTCCCAGCAGTTGATTCAAGTTTCTTTCAACTTATTTTTACAGTTTATGTGAAATCTGAGATATAAACCTGACTATACCAATAGTTTTCGCAGCGCATGCTTACGATTACTATGGAAACAAATTATTTACAATTGAAATTGTTCCTTAAAAGTTCTATGATATTTATTTCGAGAATCTTTGCTCACAATGGAATGCGGCCTTTGGATACAATAAAATAATGCATGGTGAGGTGATTTTTTTCTAAATGATTTAATTATTTAATTATAGTTTATAACTAAAATGTAAGATACAAAACATTTTAGGATGTAATAATTCAGATAGACCTTTCCCTTGGCCTTCATTATGTTAAAATGATATACGAACATGCAAATATTGCGCGGATTTATCTAGGTTACTGAGTTATTTTTTGAGTTGCCATGGGTCATAAATAATTTATTCAATTGGCTACCAATTTCCAAACGTCAATTTCAAGATTTTTGTTAGAAAAAGATCTGAGCAGACTTATATGTTGTGGTATAAACTTATCTATTCTCTTGGTTCTAACGCATTTCTTTCCTTTACAGGTATCGTGCTTCCTTCGGTTGCTAAAACCTGTCTACTCCCAAGTCACTCTTTACCACAGACTACCACAGTTAGCTGTTAAGGTATGACGCTCTTACTAGCATAAAATTAACCTAGATTAGTGGAATCGAACTATCGAATAGTGTTTGCGATAGTCTTTCACTATGCATTGATTATAAAAATTAATGAGTGGTTTGACTGTTTTTTTAGTTTAGGTTGATTGTCATGATCTTTGAGAAATGTTGAAGACTCATTCTCGTGGTGAAGAAATTTTAAATAAATGCTTATATGTTAAGTTAAACAGTTTCAGCCTCTAATTGTAGTCCGTGATGAAGTAGGTCGTCTTAGATTGCGATATTACTTTTGCAAATGAAATTATTAATTCTCTTTTTATCCCTTGAATTCATTGATATCCAGTGAATGTGTACGTCCAGAGTGATACCTATAAGTGATAGTAATCTCGCATTTCAGGCGGATTTTTTTTAGGCGTTAGTAGACAAAGTTTTTTCCGAGAAATTTTGTTACTCATTAGTAGTCCTCCCGGTTACTCTCGAAAAAAAGCAACTGTGGAGTTATAAAATGGTGAGATGAAACAAATTTAATGATACCATTATACTACCATTTTCACTTGTATAATAGCCCATTTGCTGCAGCTAATATGGTCAAAATGTTGACTTCTTTCTTATTTTGCCTCACAAAAAACATTGACGTGGCGTGCCTTATGCATTTCTGTCTACTAATTCCGAACTCATCCATAGAATTAACCTCGTGCCTGTCAATCGAGAGCTTTCATTTTGCTCGCGTTTCACTGCCGGTGGAGATTGGTGTTTTCATTCTGTAGTTTCCTCTTTAAAGACATAGGTCTAATAATACGAAACAATGGTATTTTGCTTTTATGCATGGGTTTTACACACTCATTTTGCGTCTCCAGGGCTCGGATTTCCTAATGCTTGTTTTTACCTCCGGCAGGAAAGAGTAATTCCATAATTCATTACTAGGCCGATGTTCCCAGAGAATAGATTATTGATAAATTGAGTCCGAGAGAAGAAACAATCTGCTTTTTTTATTTTGTTATCATTGTGATCGGATAAGTGCTAATAAAGTATCTTGCATCTGTAAATGGAACATTCAAAGTGGAATGCCTCAATAGTTCATTATTAGCTCGTTTTGCGCAAGTACACAGGGTCTGATGGCACAACTTTAAATGACCTCTTGGCATCGTACCCAGTACCTAACGTTACATTGGAATTAATTTAACTAGGCATTTAAAATTAAGAAACTTCACAAAAAAGTGAGGTAGAATATGTAACAGAATTATTGGGAAAATGCAGCATCACATCTTTCATTGATTATGCTCTCACTGGTTGGGAAGGAATCGAGATTTCACCAGGTAATTGATTCAATTCTGCAGTTTTTCTCTTAAAAAGGAACTTTTTCTATCATTTATCTTTTGCATTCTCTGTTTGCTTTTTCCAAGCCTGGCTTTTCTGTCTCAAGAACTATGATTTCCCTATTACCGTATTTACCTGAATATAAGACCCCCCCCCACTTTTGAGGCTCAAATTCCAGGAAAAATCTAAAACAGGTGGGAGAGTCCTCAGGGAAGTATCAAGCCAGTTTGGAAAGAATGTGTTATGCTTTGAGTGTGAAAACGGTATGAAGGTCAAATTTGTTTCGCAATGAGTTTGAACGCGCTTAGAATTTCAAATAGTCTAGTTATATAATTTGAAATATCAGTATGGGTACCTCCTCTGGCTTATCCTCCCCGTATAAGACCTCCCCCCCACTTTTGAAACACATTTTATGGGAAAAAGGGGGGTATTATATTATGGTAAATACGGTACATTCTCTAGAGTCTAGTCTACACATGTGATTCAAGATTTGAAAAAGAAGACTAGTATTATGTGGGAAATTCTTGCAAACAGGATGGGAAAACCATCGCTCCACGCTCCCCGATGAAATGAGCATTAGGGTGCAAAATGATCGTGGTTCAGAAGGGCGGGATTGCCGATTATTAGCGGTGCATCGAGTGGGTTCCTGCGAATCGAGCCTGAGTGAAGCGAGTACGTCGAGGGTTAATGAAATAGGAGAGGAGTGGGTTGCGGAGAGGGAAGAAGGGATCGTGAGCGCAAGGAAGAAAGTAATGCGAGGAGAAATCGAAATCGGGAGGGTGTGTTCGGTGTTCGTGCAGGTGGTGTGCGGTGGGGAGGAACGGTTGGGATCTCGTTGAGATCAAACTGAGGTCACAGGTGAAGAGAGGGGGTGGAGGTGGAAAGGGGAGGGAGAGGGTGGAATCGAGGTGGAGAGAGAGTGCACGGAGGAGAAGGAGGAATTAGGATTTGGCTGGTTGGTCGACGATGCTCTTGAGAATCAATCCAATTAGGGGGAAGGAGGAGAAGACCCTGGACGGATTCTCGGTCGAGTTTGGATCTGGTGATGCGTTGGAGAGGATAAGGGAGGAGGGAGAGAGAAAAAAAAGAGGTGGAACTGAGGTTAAAGAGATCTTTTGGCAGAATTGAGAGAAATAGAGAAAGATCTAGACCATGAAATAGACTTCCGTAATGTTTTGTGAAATGGGATGGAAACTGAAAATCTACGGAGTACTTCCTATCGGAGTTGGTACAGAGTTTCCTCTGCTGTGAGCCCTCAGTAACTTGCACATTGGCTTTAGCTCTTCTCTGCTCAAACTCAAATCAGGTTGCTGCTTGTCTTCTAAAGCGCTTGTTTGAAGAATTGACGTATTACTGACGAAACAATCAAATTTAAACCCGTTGTTTTAAGTAAATGGAGTTGAAATATAATTAAATGTTTGTCTTTCAACAAGACCGGGACTCGAACCTCCTCGATATCGCGCCGAATGATTTAGCCTGTTAATCTACCAAGGCATCCTCCACCTATTCTGTGTGTTTTTGTGGGACTTAAGAAACAAGGTTTTCTAGACTGCCGGGCACACATTGTGGCGAGCAGTCCGAGGCTTGCGTCAGGCATCAGAGTCCGCGAGGTTAAAGCAAAACTTTGAGCGGTGAGATGTTTAGGATACCACATCGCTCGATTCGCTTCTTTTGTCCTCTCATCTTCCTGAAGTCGAATTGGTCCTCGTGTACGGACTTGCCGATGTTCATCAACGCCATCGTTTCATCCCATTTGTACAACTCGCGTTTGTATTTACGACGAATACTTCAGGGCAAACAGTTGTAGAATGTTTGTATACCCGACCATTCTCTTTTGACTCCCCTCTCCGTACTTGACTGTTCCACGGGGATTTTGTCAAATCCTTCGGCCTCCCTGTCCCTTCGACCGTTCACCTCGGCATAGTATCCATAAGAGATATGTATTTTTTACTTCATTAAAGACGTTTTCATTCTCCCCTACCTTAATATACAATATTTTTCAAATATGACGTTTCTTCAGGTCAGTTTCTTCAAGATTTATCTTTACAAAGTGAAAGAAGGGAATATGTTATCCTTAGGTATTTTCAGTCTCATGATCTTGGCAAGCAGTCAAATTTAGGTACGCATAAATCATCGCAACCTCTGTTAATTTATTGAATAGCTCAAATTAACCTTTGAAATCACACAAAGAACTATATCACTGAAAGTAAAATTGAGGATTCCGGGGGCGCTAGGGTTAAAGGTGACATCATGAAGCAACATGAAGGCATACCCTTTCAATCTTGTTATTATTATTATTACAATGAAACAGTTACAAGTAGGCCATTAGCCTGGTGGTAACATTAACAACAGCCGAGTAAAAGAATATGCTTTGAAACCTTCTACTTCTTTAACCTATTTTTAAAAATACATAATTTTTTTGGGAAGGGCTCAAATATTTTTGCTGGTAGGTCGTTCCAGTCCCGTATGGTTCTGTTCAAGAATAAGAACTGTTTAACATTTTTCCTTTGTGATCGGAACTTTATCTTGAACTGGTGATCATATTTTCCCACAAAGTTTGGCTTCATTATGTCCTTCGCTAATTCATGCCATGCTTTTTCCTCACTCACTATTTTGTACATCCCACATAGTCTGCTCCTTTTCCTCCTCACCTGTAAACTCTCCCATCCCAGTGCTCAAAGCATTTCTGTTACGCTCTCTGTTTTATTGAGTTTCCCTTGAACATACCTAGCCGCTTTTCTTTGCACCTTCTGAGAGTTCATCATCTCTCCTTTCTTGTGCACAAGAGATGCCACAGTGACACAGCGGATATGACATTTCGTTTTTCTTTCAAAGGATACTTATGCCTTCTTCTTTTGCTCGCGTTGAATCTTCCCTCGATTCGCTTCAGCTCCTCGTTTATTATATAGATATTATTTTCAAGGCTCACGGTGGTTCTTTGGTGGTGTTAGAATGTCGCTCGATGACAATTTACACATAAAAAGCAATTTCATCCATGAATTATTTATTTCAAGTAGGCCCTTTTTGATTTTTTTCTGAATATATTTAAACACTTCTGGAAGACAAGCTATCATATCTGCTTTCCTAGGTTGAATAAAGCTGTGAAAATCAGCTCTCTATAAAGAAATAAATCAGATCCGAATACCAGGTATAATGGATACAGTATGCAGTTTGATTTTAATATTTGGAATTTTTATAAAATTGATTTGGGAAGAATATGACCTTGCCATTCAGTCCTTTTTTATGAAAGAACCCTTGCGTTTCTTGAGTTCGACCACAAAGTTGTCGTGTGATTTTGATGCCCAAAATACCGAATCAAAAAAATCGGTTCCTTCTTAAACCTAGGGCGTGTCGCGGAAAATTCCTTTCCTCCTTCGCAATTGGCAAATTAAGAGCGCGTTTCGCCGTATGTCCAAATGTGGAGTCCGCTCATTCATTTTTTTGGATTGTCCTACGTCGAAAAACCAATGTGGGAGCCACTACCCACGATTTATTCTGGCTATGATCTTGGGCACCCATACTGTTTCAAGACTTTAGTGGGAAATGTTTTACAATGTATCTCTCACACTGTTTCTCGTATCCAAGGAAATCATGGTGGAATTAATTGGAAGATGAGAAGAAATTACCGAACGGAAAGCGACACCTAACATATCTGCTAAAATATTGTTGGATCGGTGTTTAATTCCCATATTTACTGCACATTTAGCTCGCTAGATAAAAAATAGAATGCATGTGTTCAAACTGTGGACATTACTGAAGTAATGTGGTGCATCGGCATGTTCATAATTTTAAAATGAATTTTGATAACTTCTTGGTGAATTCTGCGATAAAATAATTAGAAATAGTATTATGCAGTCAATTCATCTGCTTTAAAAATTTCCAGACATAATTTTCCGCTTTAATCTAAAAATAACTCTTTTATCATCACTGGGTAGTAAGCTTGAGGTTAAAAAAATAAGACTGGCCTTTGTGTAATGCCCTGAATAGCAAGGTGAATCTTATTTTCCGACCCAGATGAACCAGAGAAATCTTGTCATTTTCATGGCTTGAGAGGTTTTTAGATGTGCTTAGTCAAGAAATTAGTTTAGTAAAGTAACAACCACTTATATGGAAATAATTATAAAGTTTGACTGCGATGGGTAATATATCAATTGAAATTTTAAGACAGATATGAACAATAAAAGAACTACAACCAGTGTCTACAATGTGTTTTCCCATTTCTTTTTTAGGGATATGTCTGCATTATACTAACCTTTTCTTCTTACGCCTGCAAATAAGTGCTGCGACAGTCACCACACAAATCAAATTTTTGGTTCATAAATGATTCCTTCAAATAATTCATGGCATATAAATGTTTTGATTTAATTGTTACTTATTACTTGGACTAATATGGACACACAAACGTACACTAGGAAATTGCTCCATCAAAACAATAAGGCTTGGTGAGAACATATACCGTGGCAAGTTATATTCGATAGATAACGAATTTTTATAGAGATTTTAACGATTTTCATATTTTTATTTCTTTGTTAATTGATTTCCTTCTGATTGTTGTTAATTATAATTAACTAAATGATAACAGTTTTTGGTGCTTAAAAAATCACCTTTATAGTTTATCAACGTAATTTTCTAAATGTAAATGTCAAGGCATATACTATATAAGGCTTTGTTGTTTTTTGCTTGAATGGAAAGTTCTCTATGATATTTCTGCGTCTCCATGTTAGCTCTGATGACGATTTAGAATTTAATCGAAACGTTGGCCGAGGCAACATGTTATAATTATTTGGACAAAAATCCACAAGAAAAAAATTATTTTACCACTAGACTGTTGACTTATTCTTTGGTATTGCCGTATTGCCTTTGAATAAATACCTTTTACTTCACCATAGCAACTCGCTCTTCCTAGAAACAAAACTTGATATCGGAGTGTCTCACTTTTTCTGCAGATACGTGGATGTGGTCGCGACGGTTTTCGTCAGTCGCGGAGGGTAAATTGCCAATGGATTCCATCGCTCTCAGTATTTCTCTCCCATATTTCAGTCTTGCATGGAAATGTTGAAAGATTCGTGTCCCGAAGCGATGTAAAACGTACAAGCCTGGGCATTAAGCCGGTGATGGGCGTCGCGTGTGGCTGAATTGGCCATAGCATAGATCCACGTGGCGAAGCGGCAGATGCTCAGTGAAGGCAATCAATGCCAATAGCTGAAGCGGAACCGGTGTTGGAATGGACAGGGAAGCGTTCGGCGCCCCAAAATTTCAAAAGGAGACTCGCATTCTCTACATTCGAACTGTCATTTTTTCGGTATTTTCCAAAGTTTGACACTCATGCGTGCGTTCAACGCGCGTATTCTGTCGGTGTTGACGCCGGTGTGATTTCGTGAACTTCATTTCCTATCTCGAAGCAAATAACTGAGGGCATTCCGTATAATGGTGGACAAAATATTGTGCACAGAATGACAACCCAGTTTTTATTATGCATAGAGGCGCTCTTATTTTGTAAATTCGGCAAATAGAAAGTGTCATTCATCTGTTCTCAGTTCGTCACATTTCACGGATGTGACATGTGATCCACGGTGAGAAAATCAGGGCGATGGCTTAATCCGGAATGGCAAATGAATTGGTTTGTCGGCTATGCTAGGATTCAGTGGTCGAGTTATCGCCTGGATTCCGCTGTTGCGAGACTATTCAATCCTGGCTTTGGAGGATACTGTGACCAACGAATGACATGTGCAACGTCCTTAACTCATCCTGCACTGCATGACAAAGTTATGCTTCTGTTAACTGTGCTCCCCTCTCTTTGGTTTGCATATTGGCCATGAAATTTGATTCTTAGCATGACTTATGATATTTCTTGCCTGAAAATGAAGAGAGAAGCTTTTTGCTACCTACAGACAAATTTATCACGGGTTTCATATTCCCTTGTAAAGGAATAAAACAAATGTGAGAAAATTCAGACGGTGACTTCCGCGAAGTTTTATGCTGAATTCTGGGAAAGCTTCTGGTGATATCACCAAGTTATTGTAATGTCTAGGAATAAATTTTCTTTCGCAATCCCTAAATTTTGGTTAAAAGATAGTGTCGTCAAGCTTAGAAATTAAAATAGGATCCCACCTATTCTCAAAGAACTTTGAGCATCAAAATATTCAAAGCTGATTTATGTGGCATGAACTAAACACATAATAATCATCATGTACATTATTTATCAAAGGTGTTTTTTTGTCGCCACGCCATAACTCCCATAATTCTTCATCAAAAGCAATGGTTCAAACATCGTCTTACAGCTTATGTTCCGCGCTATTGACGAAAAATAGGCAAATGGTTTAAAATTAAAGTTTTTGTTTAAAAATTTAAAATCAAAGTTTTTGCTAAAAAATTAAAATTACAGTTTTTATTAAAAAATTTTAAATTAAAGTTTTTGTTAAAAAATGATACATTGCCATCTGTTGACAATATAATCAACTAATATTTTGGCTATGGTTACGTGCTTAAAAACTGTAGGAGGCTCCATCTATTAGCACATCGTTTAGTTAGATTGTTTACATTCTACGTGCAATCAGTTTGAGCGTTAACCTTTTCCGTTTACGTTATGTATCTTTAACACAAATATAAATAACATATAATTGTCCATGGGAAGAAACAGGTAGAAGAACAGAAGAAAGAAGGATGAAACAGGAAGAAGCTGCATATTGTGCGAAATATTCGACAGTTAGAAGAACAGAAACAAAGAAAGAAGTAACAGGAAGAAGCTGCATACTGTGCGAAATATTCGTACGGGTCAGCTAGTAGTGTATTAATGTTTACTTACCCTTTGTAAAAAGGTATATTGTTGCGTTACACTTCAAATGGAAAATTTATACATACACTTGTTAGTCATTTCCTGTCAAAGGGAGTGTTAGTCACTGTAATTTTAGTTTTTACGTAAAATATCCTTTTGAATGTTTGCTCTATGTAGTTGAGAAAATTTAACACTGAAATTAATGGCATTATAAAGAAAGGGAAAAGGAATAAATAGTGTTTCCTCCCTATTTCGCACTAACTTGTTCGATTGACGATAGTGAATGGACCCATTTGCGGTAAAAAATTGTTTTTCTAACGTCTCGTGCCGTTCGGCTACATGATAACTTTCGGAATGTGTGACTTATATGCATAAAAAACTGCCCCTATGATTCTCAATTGTGGTCTGAGAGAAAAAGGCGATTAACATGCGCTTGGAATTTATTTTCAGAAGTCGCCTCTGAATGTGGTTCCGAATACTGATAAACAGGATGTAAAAATATGAATATAGATCACAAGAGTAGTTAAATAAAAAAATGGGTTGTCAAAATACTAATTATGCCCTCAATTCATTGAAAACAGTTAACTTTTGCATAAAAAGTATTTTATTTTAAGTTATTATGCATGGAATACTTACTTGAATTTCATAATTATTGGCCAAATATATGATTGTGCATGTACACTAATTATACGGCGCAAATCTATAAGAAATATCTTGTGTTTTCACTTGTTCTAATTCTTTCCGATAGCTAGTATTTTTGACTACTATGATAAATCTAAAAGGATATTATAAAGGTTTCTGCCTAATTCTTTTCAAATGGAAACTCACAAATTAGTATTCCAAGTCCTCACGAGTAACGTGAGTTGCATGTAAATATATCCCAGTTATGAATTCCTAAAAATATAAAGAATGCTTTTTCAGTTAAGTGGGTTCAAACGTGTTAAATGAGGCAAAAGATAATGTAGTCTGTGGACAAATAATAATTTGGGCGTCAATGGGAAAACGTATTGAAAAAGGTTCGAATGGTAGACATATTTTTAAGTTTTGTAGAGTTATTAACGTTTAGATATTTGAAAATTCTTTTCATTCTTCCCATAGAATCTGTCTCTCCCTAGCCTCTGTTCTTAGAGCCACTTGAACTGAACCCTCCTACGTCTTGCGCCCCATACCTCGGACGAATAAATACCTTAAATCATTTCTCATCCCTGGTCCTAATCTCTGGAATTCCTTGCCATTATCCATAAAAAATTTTTCCTCGCTGTCTGATTTAAGGAAAAACTTTTTAATTATTACCATAAGCAGCATATATGCCAATAATAGAACTATGTAACCGGTTATATATTATTATAGTTTTTCCAAAGTGATCGGAGAAATTATTGTTTCTTGTTATCTCTTTGTGATTGATATTATATTTTCCTATATTATATATTATATTTTCAATATTTTTAGTGTTAATTATCTGTAACTGTGAATTTTTTTGTTTTTCAACACCGTGAGATGTTGGCCAGGTGTATATATTTATGTGTTATATTTTGCTCAAAGCAGAATTTTACATGTATGTTCTATTTTTTGCTCTTATGGGGAGACCTAGAGCATAGTTAAACCTATTCTATTCTATATCTCTCATCACTTGGTACGGCCGTTTCACAGGAATCCGATGCTTGGACATACCAAGAACCGGATCGCTAAGAGCGTGGATAGATTAAATAGTCGCCGATTGAATATCAGAGTGTGTTTTCCCAGTAAATGCTTCCCGGATGGCTTCCACGCTGCTCAGTAATCACAAATCACTGTAGAGTCTTGTAAGTGTCTGAATCAATTGTAAAATATTGTCGATGATCTCGCTTCCAACTCTTTGGGTTTTCACTGCTCTACAAATCTTGGCCGCTGACTATCCACCTGCCAATTGATCTGCTTTTTTTTCAACTGCTCTCCAATTTTGAAAGTTCAATCTGATATATTTCCTCCGATTTGGCCTCTTAATTTCGTTATCACATGGATTAATGTAAGTGATAATTTTTGCATTATTTGAATTTATGCATCCTTTGATTTTTATGGAGATTTTTTATATTTCCCCGTTTCCCGGCATTTAGTACTCCCGTTGTAACATTCATAAAAGGAATAAAGTTTCATCTAGCCCAATTGAAATGCCTTGTCTGCGTTACGTTTGAAAAAAGTGCCGTATTTGATATACCGTATAATACAATCCCTCATTGATGGTACACGGTAATTATTTATTCTGGTAATTCTTATTTTCATACGCTATTTGCTCATCTACCGATTACCTCCTCCCTCCTTCATTTTTCACCTTCTCGTTGAAGTATTCACTGCATGCATATATGATTGTCCTTTTGAATTTTACTGTGAAAGCATTGTGCATTGACTGAAGTAAAATTCATGACCTTCAACGCCTCTATTCCTGGCTATTTAAAAAGGCGTAAGTTATTTATTATTAACTACAATAGTAGATTCATTGTCTAATTGTTACCTAATACAGTAATATTTTAATGACTGGCTGATGATATTTCATGGAATCGGTTTCCTGGAAATCCTGGGTGGCTAAACCATACCTATAGTTATCGTGCTAATGCATGCCTATATTCTGATGTAGATATTTTATATCTATTTGTATCCAATTGCTGCACTACTAATGCTACATTCCTAGGAAAACTTAAGCATGAAATTTGAATTCAGGGCGCGTAAATTATTATCAATGCAAGCGTTCCGCATAAAAAGCGGTGTGGTCCATGGCGACCAGATTGAACAGGTTTGAAATAGTCAGACATAGAGGCGTCGAAGGTCATGAATTTTACTTCAGTCAATGCACAGTTATTATATCTATGCGCGAGATATTTTGTTGTCACCGAGCTGCGTTTTGAAACGAGAAAAATAATATTTTCCGATATTTTTATACATTTTTCCCATATTGAAATTATTTAACGTTAAATGGTTCATAATTATGAATAAATGTCCTCTTTTGAAAACCTTCGCAGGAAGTTCAAGTAATTTTTTTCGCATTCCTCCCTCTTTTGCGGAGCTCTTTTTGGTTCGTGGCTATTGTTACTTTTAAAGGGAATGAACGCCGTGCTGAACAGTGAGAACCAATAGGCATTCCATGCACAGCGTAAGTATATCTAGAGAACTGGAAGGTATTTTGAAGAGAGGAGCTGAAGGACGTTTTTATACAAAAAAGGCTGACGTTAACTGAGTCGGTAAACAGCTAACATGTCCACCATCACCCTCCTCGGGGTAAGGGAAGTATGTGATGGTGGAGGCTATGGGGGGGGGGGGGCATATGGCGGATGGAGTTGGGTGTAGGGAGGGGAGAGGCGGGGGGAGCTTCTGTGTAATGTATGCCAGGAACCGCTCGCGCTTTACGCTCGGCAAACGTGAGCGAGCAGCATCCGACCGGCTTCGAAAGAGTGGAGCTATCCCCCCCTGCCACTTCCCCAACCCCTAGTTTCACCTCTTTTTTCCCCCAGTTCAGTCTCCGTCGGATATTTTCAGAGACAAAAAAATCCCCCCGTGCTCCTTGAATTTTTCATGCGATTTCCGCGCGTGGGATCGCATGCAGTCCGAAGGGGGAAGAAAGGGTTTTGTTCCTTGCATCGGCTTCAGTACGGATTCATTTATTTCCGTACATTTTTTTTGCTTTAATTTTAACGGAACTCTCATTTCAGCTTGTAGATATTGGTGCCGCCGTATACTTTTAAATAGGGCAGAGAACGTACGCTTGCCATTTATCTGTGAATGTCCCACGAGAGCAGCAAGGTTTTAAACTAGCGCTGATGATCCCTGCTCAGCTGAATCAAAGCAGAAAAATATCGATTCGAGTGCTATTTATTGAAATATTGTTGGGCTGAACGGCAAGGAAAAAGAGCACCCTTGCGGAATAGTGCTCTGGGTAATGTATAAGGTTTTGTTTCAATTCGCCGCTGGTAATTTAGCCGTGCAGCATAGCTTGATTTTGCATCGCTCTTATAACGGAAATTAATTAAAACACGGAGGGAACTTACATTATTACATTTTTTCTTTCCCCATTGTTGAAACTATCCCATCTCTCCGTGTTTATATTCACTAGCGTAATTGATACTTTGCATAATATTATTTTGCAGAAAAACATATTTATCGAATGTACACATGGCTTTGTGTAGAGGACATCTAGGGTTTTAGCCTTTGTCATTAATGTTTGACAGATTTTTACGCTAATAAATAAAAGATGACAACTTCTACTAAAACCACTAGATTCATAAAAAAACGACCCAGGTTTCGATGTGCATTCACATCATCTTCAGGTCAGACCTGAAGATGATGCGAATGCACATCGACACCTGGGTCGTTTTTTTATAAATCTAGTGGTTTTAGTAAAAGTTGTCATCTTTTATTTTTTAATGATGGAATACCTCTAAGTGAGACTGACTACAGTGAGTGATTTTTTACGACATCATGAATGCGTATTTTAATGGACCAAAATGAATACCTACTTATGGAGATACCTGAAAAACATCTTTCAAGAGGGGTATTTTAAATATAGGGTGTATTTAAAAGTAAAAGGGGGAGGGAGGGGTATAACTGTAACTATTCTGAAATTTTTATTGTGCCTGGTTTAGGTGGCCAACATGTTTGTTTACTGAAAGAGGTTATTCGTTAGTATTTCGACTGATATTTAAGGAATTGCATTAATTGTTGCAATCATGGCAGAAATGACGAATTTCTTAATTTTTTTAGCTTAAAGAAGAAGAAATTTAAAGCGAAGTTTAGCACCTTAATGGCTAGCCACCCTTATTCGTCATCCTTAAAATTCTCTGCTCTCACACCGAATCAGAATGCGTCTTTACATTGATATAGACACTCTCTCTCCTAAATGGAAGTAAAATATTCATCAGTTCAATAAATTTCCCCCAACAACTTGAATTTTGGTGATTTCCGGCGATACTTTATGGAATTTACTAAACATGTTGAATGAATGGAGTAAACTTTGTTTTTTCACAATGAATTTAATAACTCTTGGGAAGCCCCATCCCAACACTACTCAACCACTCCTTTCCACCGTCCACCTTCCTCCCTCAAACCTCAACAGTCCCCTCCCCACTCTCTCTGGTATATAAGTTGTTGCACCAAGATGTATCTTCACCTGATGATGACGTTAATCGTCGAAACCGTGGTCGTAAGTTATTAAATTCATTGTGGAAAAACATAGTTTACTCTATTCACTCAAAAAAAACTTGAATTTCGAAAAATTAATTATTATGGCTCATCATCTGGCTCAATGGTCTCCTAAATATGTCCGATATCCGAAAAGTACACTAAATCTCTTCCTTCATTTGAAACCTATGGTTAAACTTTCCTGACTCTATGGCAGGTACAGAAAACACGTTATTATTACAAATTTGGGATTAAGATCCAAGTATTCCAATTACATAAAGACTTTTTAAGTAAATTACTTTAGTATAAAACTGTTCTTTCGTATTTTGTCACATGATCTCTGCTACAACTAGTCTGTATGAGGCTTCAAACTCAACAGCCTTCCTCCGTCGTTTCGTAGAAGATTGAAGTGTCATTAGCCCATGTCCAAAAATCATCCACTGCGCAGCGCTATAAACTTTTTTCTGGATCCATAACTGCGGAAGAGTATCAGGCCCGGCATTTGCCCTCGCGTACGGCGGGACTCCCTCCACCCTCAGGCTACCAAAATGAATAAATGTAATATAAATACGTGGATTTATCCACAGACCGGAAACAAATTGAATTCTTTGAAGAAATTGCGGAAAGAGTGGGTCTTCAAATTTTATTCGAAAAAACAGAATGCATGATTTGCTACAAAATGGCACTAAAATTTTTAGAAACAAAATATCAGTATATTTGGCAAAATCAAAAGAATCAACTAATTCAAATATATAGGAGCAAAAATTCAATAAACAGGGCTATAAAAGGCTGCCAATGCAAATCTTTGTCAAAAAATGGAAACTGCCCTAAGACTGAGGTAAAACATTTATGGCAAAATATGTGTTTCAAATACACCAAATTACGACACGATAAAACAGTTACTGAACCAGAATGCCGGGAGAGTTGAAAAATTAATTTTAAATATGAAAAAAGATATCGAAGAATTCGAAAGAAGGTTAAGAGGAATTAGTGAACATTAAAAAATATTAGGACATATATTACAATATGAGTAAACGCTGGCTTATATTCCTCGGACATATTGAAAGAATGGACCCAGCAAGTTAAGTCGTCGAGTTTTAAGAAAACCGAAGTAAGGCAAGACGTGAGACAATGGAACACATTGCCGCAATCAACGAAGACCTGAATGAAGCAATCTTAGAACCTTAGGCAATCCAAATTAGACAAAGTTTGCGAAGTAAATTAGCGATCGGATGGTGGCCGACCGGAAAAACGTTATAATCATCCCCTAAAGGCTAAGCCTTGTCTCTGTAGCCATGTGTCCCTGTGTACTGCAGTTCTCTTCAAATCAGCATATGTTTTTAATCCCAACGTACTTTGTACATCGTCTAGGAACTTCATTCTTGGCCATCCTCTGCTTCTCTTGCCGAGCACCTTTCCCTCCATTATATTTTCTTAAAAATTATTATGTCGAAGAACATGACCAATGAAGTTAACCTTCCTTAGCTCCATCTCTTTTATCAGTCTTCTTTCTTCTTTTATTTCCCTCATCTCCTCTTCATTGCTCTTTCTGTCAGTCCATCTTGTTTTTGTCATCCTCCTCCATATCCACATTTCCATAGCTTCCAACCGCGACTTTTACATCTTTATCAATGTCCAGCTTTCACAGCCACATAACAGTGTGCTCCATACAAACGTTTTCGCGAAAAATTTCCTTGTTTCTACTTTAATGTGGCTATTTCCTAGAATATGATTTCTAGAATATGTTTTATATGCCTTCTTTGCCAAGGCTATCCTTCTTTTTACTGCAGAGGTGCTTGTGTTATCTCTTGAAATTATGTTCCCAAGGTAGCTGAACTCTTTAGCCTGTTCTATTAAAGAGCCCCCTATCATTATATTTACATTGGGTTCGTTTTCGTATCTAGATACTGTCATAGCTTTGGTTTTCTTCACATTTATTTTCAATTTCCATTTTGCCAAAACTGTGGACAAGATTGGGTGCATTCTATACATATCATTCTAAACATATCATTCTATACATATCATATACGTATCATATACATATTATATACATACATTCTATACATATCATTCATACATTCTATACATAGGATCACAATGTATCGGAAAAACGTAGGAGGACCAAAACCAGCTGGACGGATGAATGAAAGAAGGCCCATTCGGACAGAATGAAAGAAATACCGTCGCTGAGAATGGCCTAGCTAACAAAAGGCCTTTAAATGTGTACTTCGCGTGGTCCGGCAGAGGCCCGAACGTACATAATACTTATAAACATGTGCAATAAAAGACCACAAAAGTTCACAGGGAAAGTGGATACCTCGATAGCTAAACTGGCTTAAGCACTCGTCCGAAAATCGAGGGATCAGATTTCGAGTCCCTGTTGAGATGAGATTGATTAAATGAGATTTCTTCTGTGGTATTTCGCGTAGATATAATATACTTGAAAGAAAATAACAACTTTAGACTATATCAAACAAACCATCAAATGTGTCTTAGTAAATAGTGCCCTGGCTACAACCAGGGATCGCATATTCCTTTGGCATGAGGAGTGATTGGGGGAAATTGAATGGGAAATCACTACGGTGGGTTGAAAATTGTCGGGTCATTTCTCTTGCGCTTTCTAGTTTCCCCTCTTTGGAACCAGTGGAAGTCCAGGAATGATGGTCCATGTCGGTTTGAAAGTTACCACTCAATTAGCTGAGGGTCAAGACTCAGGTGACTCGCTACTGGTTTTTATACTTCGCCTTTTTTCTCTCTTTATAGGCGAGTTGTTTTCCAATACCGGCTCCCTAGAGTTTCTGACGGCTCACTCTGATGATTTCCAAGTGAAGTCAACCCTAATGGACTGAATACAATCGATAATGATTTTATGCTGACATCATATATACCTCCTTCCCTCGAGTATAAATCGTAAATCGTGTGTAAATTTGTGACTTGTACATCACAATGAAATAAAAACACCTGGACATAATATGCAATGGCGTATTCGACATCCTAGGTGGGGCTTTAATTATCTGTAGGTATTACCGCGCTGGTACGTTATGATTTGCCCGGTCTGTTTGCGCATTAAAAATTTATATCAGATAATTTATTCGTGGCTTGAAATTTAGAATCCGTGAATCCCTCGGTGATTGAAGACAAAGTGAGGGACTCCATAATGCCCGCCCTCGTCGCATGCATGATTGACTACAGCTTTAATTTTTCTATCGAATCCCTAAATTTTCCTATCCCTTCACACGAGTGCTGTTCGATGGTTCGTTTATGATTGGAAATGTTTTATTCATTGATTTAAAATACCCGGCACTTCTGAAAATAATTGATAACGACGGAAATACTAGACTGTTCTGGAATCGGGAACTGCCTCCAATTACACGTAACCTGCCAAATAAGTAAAAAAAGAGTAAAAATATCTTCAACGTTGGCTGTAAATGTTTAATTCCAGAACAAAGGCCCATGTCGCTTCGTCGTTTAAAAAAAATGTCAACTTCTGGTAATCCAACAAAGCGTCCGGTCACGGATCCCTAGCGATGCGGGAATCGCTTCTCTTTTATCTCCGGTTTGGAATTTCAACGGTAGTAATTGACAGAATTTGAATGAACTCCATGTACCGTTTGAGCGCAGTGGTGGAACCTCGATCTTATTATTATTCATTCCAACGTTTTTCAATTGAGTTACCTTCAGTTGCTCAACCGCTTTTTTTTCTTTCGCTCGGAGGGTTAACGAGTTGCACACCCATATGCAGAAAACATATACATGTACATATATGCACATGCGTAGGCATTAAGTATCAGCGGACGCCTCCCCTCCCCTCCATTCATTCCTCCACCCCCTCTCCCTCCCTCCCCCATCCCTTCCCCTCTCTCCGCTTCATGCATTGCCAACGTCACATACGGCTCAGAAGTTTCAAGTTGAAAACCTCGCGGCCGTTAGCGTTGTTTTATCCACATGTTCTATGCATGACGCTTTGCAGATGTTTTTTATTATAACTTTTTTCCCCCGTGTGTGTGCTTGCTTTTCCGTGAAATCTTCGCCCGCAATCAATAATCATCGTTGGCGGGTTATCCGATATTTCATGCTTGATTGTCCCGGTTGCGAATACCTGAAAGATGTAAAAGTGCCATTTTGCATTCCAACCCCTCCCTCCCTCCCTCCGGTTAAGCCTGTATTTATTTATTTTTTTTTAAATTCTGACTGCGGTTAAGTACACTTGAGTGGCCATACGTGGATGGTCACTCAAATGAAACTATCAAACATTTACGGTCATTCTTCCTCAATGTTTGCATAGCTAAGCCGTTAAAATGTTTAAAAATATAAGATTTTTCTGCGTTTTTATCATATCCTCTTTTAGCTTCTCTGATTCTGGAGAGCTGCCATAAAACGAGTCTGGTTAACGGTATTTTAAAGTAGACTGAAAACCCTTGAAAAGAGATCCTTAAAATAGCAATATGAAGCATATATCGTTATTTGTTCGTGTTTAACAAAAATAAGTAAGAGCAGTATAGGAGCCATAATTTTATAATTTTTAAAAAGACAATGGACAGAAATTTTACGTGAAAAAAACGTGATAAATTTGCATGTTTTGTATTACCACATGTTAAAGTTTGCCCAAAACAAGAAAAACTGTTACTCAAGATTAATAAAACTCATTTGAGCTCACATGAAGGGAGAAATACACAGAAAGGGGAGGATGTGCAGGGAAATTCATGATTAACGAGAAGAGAACGGGCGTTAATTTGCGGTTGTAAAGAGAGGGAGGCTTTGAAGAAGGGTATTGAATATAATGTTTCTTCGTTGGTGTAAAGGTGAACGCTACGTATTGGCATTAGTAAATTTGTGCGGATTGACGCAAGAAGGAAAATGATAGTGTGTGTAGTAAGGCAGTAGAAATCATTGGGATGGTTTCATGAAGGTACGGACTAGTTTCTATGACGACATGGTGGACATGTCCATTAATTACGTGAGGCGATTTTTCGACGCCTTCTTTCCCCTTGGTGAGATGTGAGATTTGGCTCGACCCCCTCCCTCCCCCTCTTCCTAATCTCACGTGAGGTTTTTCAAAATGCGTATTTTTTAGGGTAAATACGTTAATCTGTGCCTGATTGTGTTGGATTTATTAAGAAAATAATTTGCTTAGTTATTTTTATGCAAGACTTGAGCTAATAAGAACGGCTCGTATGCCGCAGCGTTCGTCGAGTCGCGCGTTTGGCTGGCCGGTGGCGGCTAAACAATCGAGGGGCTACTGTGCTACTTTGTGGCGTTCGCATAACCGTGATAAATATTATTGTGTAGGTTTTAGCCATATTGAAGTGGAGAAACAAGTTTTACTTAATTTAACCCAGTTTTCTCGCTATTTTACCCTTTTTCTTGCGGAAAAAAATTACGTAACATTTGCCGAGCCTTCCCCTCTACCCCACGTTAGATAGGGTGAGATTCGCCTCGACCCCACTATCCCCCTCCCCCAGAACGCCTCACGTTATTAATGGACGCTCCCTAATAGAGGAAGGGAGGGAGAGAGTGGGATAAAATTCAAGGGCATATTAACGAACTACAAGTATGAGTGCAAAAAATGCCCAGAAAAAGAGAAATATGAAGTTTTCAATGCAGAGAGTTCTAGTAATGACTGAATTCTGGTCAAAATGCCTTCACAAATGTCGATGCACATGAATTTTTTTCTCGAAAAAAAATCTCACTGTGGTGTTGATGATTGAGTGAGGATTATGAAATGCAAAAGTATTGTGGTGTAAATTGCATATTTTGTGGTGATATAAAATTGAAAATCGCTTTAAAAAATTACTAACCAAATATGCAAGAGGAGCGAGAGACGCCTTGTGATGTCATTCAAACAGATCCTAGGTTGCTGGCCCGCGGGCATGTAAAGCTAACTCAGTTTTAACGGCGAGAAATGTCCTGAGATACGGGAAAATGAAGTCAGGAACCACTTGATGGTGGCCATATTGGAAGCTATTTTAAGCATCTATAAATAACGCAAAAGAATCCTTGATAAAATTTTAATTCGTTTTCGTGTTCTGGACATCGACAAGTTTTACTATCATATCAAGAATTATCACGCTATCACCCCATAGTCGAATATTCTTCAAATATGCAGTGGCGCGACGTCGACTGTCATCCAAGCCTTTATTGTCTATACTTATCTGTCTATAATCCGAAAGAGATCTAAAAAACTGGATTTAGAGCCGCACAACTAGGAGATATCTCACAAGGCTATGACTGATGAAAAATATTCATGACTGCTGATAAAATTTTCATGACTCACTGGTTGACAGAGAGAATTTTATTATACGTCACATGGCATGTGCTGCCGAAGTTTATCGATAAAGCATAATGGATGCTTTGTTTCAGAGACAGGTAAAAGAAATCATTCTTCCATTCGCTCCCTTAACGTCTTAAGAGAAAAAAAGCAGCGAAACCTTGGTCCATCAAAACAGGTCTCATTTTTCATTCCTTCTATCTTTCCGGATTACTTTTTCCTCTTTCCGCCTTTTTTCCGAAAAAGATACTTTCAGCCATGCGTGAAATTCTGCAGAGGAGACACTTATTGCCTGAATCGGGACTTAAACCCGAATCCTTCGATTTTGCACCTATTACTTAGGTATGTAACCCCCATATTCCCCGAGACATATGAAAAAAGTAATAATTACGTTTCTTCATCCCCTGAGGAATATAAAGATGATTTTTCTTCTGAGGAGTTTTTCACGTATGTTCTCTTGTTGGTTACTTTGTAACGGCAATACCGTGGTCCTTCCGGTATCCTTTTAGTACTACAAAAAGAGCGTAGAAGAAATTGCGTCATAGTTGTGCTTTAGCCTCTCGGACTGCGGCGCGTGGCGAACGCTTCGGACTATTTCGTTACATTTCGTTTCCGGAGTCATTAACACCTGGTTCCTTCGGAAGCGGCGAAAATCCAAAACATATATTGAGGAACCCGGGTTCCAGTCCCGGTGAAGGCGGATGATTGTTAGCGGGGTGAGATTTCTCTTGGGAGTGACTCTATAGTAGTAATTCCACGGCAGCCCTAGTATTCGCCAAATTTGTCCAGACACCCCTTGCCCCACGCCCCATCTTTGACTCGTTACGTTTTACTTTAGTTGGCGCTCTTTGTGTGTCAAAACAAGTGCTTGAGTCCTAATTATTACTCTTCTCTATTTAAAAAAAAATCTACTTTAGGCTACGCAATAGAGTTCCCATTGGAAACCACAATTATGACAAGTTATTCCACGCATACATTATTTACGTCCGCATTTTTTCCAGTCTTATGGGACAGTTGCAACTGGCATTATGCCAGTTGTCTGCAACTGCCGTTTAAGTGTCCAATTAGGGATGTGATTCGATAATAATATTTGGCAATTGTTCGCAAGGTTCCCATATTTTATTTATTGTAAATCAAATTCCCAGGAGTTTTTGCTTCTCGTGAACTTCTTAAGTTAGAGAAATCCATATGCTCTCTTATTCAAGTGGACGTTTTCTGCTGTAATTTGAGAAATTTCCGAGAGAGCCCATTTTTAAGTCCCCGCTTTCACGTTTCAATGCTGAACTAGAGTAAAACCAGCTGCAAAATACTATTAATTTCAGCACAGTTTGTAATACGTACATCATATCTGTCAAAGTTATCGAAAGTTCTAGATAATGTAACCATAAAACTCTAGCCTTCTCATATATGCTGTATGTTATTCGCGCCTCTAATTTGTTGTGTTGTTGGCCACCAGAGTGCAGTTCGTGGCTTTCCTTTTTACGCGACATCTATCGGAAGTTTTCTTTTGTTTAGTGCCATTTCTCTTTTAGTTTGTGAGCAATATGTCTGTCGTTCTGGTGATAAAGGGAAGAGAGAACGTCTCGCCAACTAAGAAGCCAAGTACTACCAGTCATAAAAGACAGCGTGGGCAAGTCATGAATTGCACAAGGCCATTAAAAATTACTTTAATGCAGTCCACTATTTTGTTTTCCGGTTTTCATTTCTTTCTCTCATGTTTCTCCCAATTGCGGGTGGAAAGAGAGAACATATGCATTAGAAAATTCGTTTTTTGCGGGACTCGAACCCGGCTCCGCCCGATTAAGGAATGCTTCCAACGCGCAAATCTCATCCCTTGGAGCTGAATAGTATTCTCTCTCGCTGCGTCGCAACCCTCCTCTCCATTTTCCTCCTCCACCTCGGGATGAGATAAAAAAACAACCCTTTACCTTTTATCCTTAACTTTCCCTCTCCCATGGGCCTTAATAAATTCTCAGAAGCCTCACCTTAATCTGAGGAATGTGTTTCAAGGTTCCGTGCGGCCAAAGGGGAGAAGAGAGACGCAGAAACACAAACGTATTCGTATGCACGTATTACGGTTTAATTTTTTCCTCTCAGCCGACCTACTGCTACCCTTTTTTTATTTGTTATATTTTTTATTTATGACGTCATGCGGGTTTATTTGGAGTAAGGGGTAAGAAGGAAAGGGCGCTCTCTGCTGTGCAATACTTGAGGGTGTAACGTGGTCGTCTCCGGTCCGCCATCTTTGTTCCCCCTTATTTTCCATGCATGAGGTACAGGGCAGTATAATTGGCCCCCTTTTATTTCTCTGCTACGTGAATGACCTCCCTGACTGCATTAACTCGAATATTCGCATATTTGCAGACGGCTGCATTCTGTACAAAAAAATTACTGATGACAGTGACCGTGACGTCCTACAGCACGACTAAAAAAAGGTGGAAAACTGGATAAAAACCAACGAAATGGTAATAAATATATCCAAAAGCAAATATATTCCATTCTCTAACAATAGGACGTGTGTGCGTAGGAAATATGAGATGATGGGAGAATCGATCGAAGCCAGCGAAAATTGTAAATACTTGGGTGTTTACTTTAGCAAAGACTTAAGGTGGGGGCTGCACATCGACTATATTGTCAGTAAAGCCTTTAAGTCACTCCACTGGGTCATGAGGAACCTTGAAGGAAGCAACAGGGCTACAAAAGAATAGGCATACTTAACCATTGTCAGACCTATTGTAGAATATACCACCGAAGTGTGGGACCCCCACGAAATAGGGCTTACAAAAAAAATCGGAAGGGTCGAAAGAAAGGCACGTAAGATGTGTACTAGGTCGTCACAAGAAAACCGACACGGGTATGATTAAAGTTCTGGAATGGGACACTCTTGAAACAAGAAGAGGAGTTAATAGGATGAGTGCAATCTACAGGATTGTCGCTGGGGACAAGGGTTCGGGTGAACTAAAAGATGCCATTGAGAGGCGTAATTATATAAGTAAAAATGATCACCCATGTAAAATATAACTAAGAAGTCAAAAGACAAACACTGCCACGTACTCCTTTTTAAATAGGGGTATTCTCGATCGGAACCGGCTGCCTGTTGAAATTTTTGAGCCCTTACCTAAATCCTTAAGGTTATTTAAATGCTTTCTTAGGTTTTTCTTTTTTAGTTTTTTCTTAAGAAAATTTCTTAGTTTTTTCTTAAGAAAAAATTAATTTTAACCATATTGTTGCAGTATGTGTATTGTGATATCTATATGTATTATGATAATTTTCCTTTCATTACCACCAGGCATTTGCCTAATTGTAATGTAAATGTAATGTAACTAATGAAATGAAATGAAACAGGCAGGCACCGACGCGACGGGCTGACGAACTAATTTTTCAATTTCACGATGTTCTACATTAGCAACTTATTTGAACTCCTTAGTAAAAGCATTATTCATAAATGGGGGAGAAAATGTAATTTATGTTTATGTAAACCAACTTTAACCATATTTAAAAGATCATTTCTGTGCATGGGGCCTAAGGTTCAATGTTTGGCCAGAAAATATAAAAATGGAGAGTAATCCCCGAAAAGTTCTTTGTTCTGTGGAATCATGGCTAATCGCTCAGCACAATATTGAAAACTTCTTTTTAAAAAATGTATGAAAGGTTGCCGCACTTGTATTAAATTTTTATTGTATCGATTGCCTTGTATATCCTTACATAACACTTCCAATGTTATTCTTGACTTCATTAGTTTGTTAGTCGAGGTTTCAAGGTAATTTCTTTGGTCAATGCATATTTTTAGTTTTACTCTTTTCGAGAGCCATGTGTGTTTTTGTTGTTTAAGAAGGTATTCTTTAAACTGATAATAACCTTTTAAGGTTACCTACGCATCGAAATTCATGTTATTGTTAATATTTTTGTACCATTGTTGGATGCAATAAATATCTATCCTCCTATTTTCACTCGCTTTTCACTCGCATAAATTTATAATGATACGTATTCCCACGAAAATCTGCCGTAAAATTTGAAATGACCAATCGCTCCAAATAACTAATAAATGTTTCAGGAGTTGATCCCTAAGTTTCCCTTACAATTTCAACAGAAGCGTGATATCCCTGCTTTATATCAGCTATTTCGTTCAATCCTCTGCACAATTTAAAGACAATCAATGAAGGAGCAAGGGAAGCTACTTATAGCCTCATGGTGCGCGGCATGTAATTCGAAATGATTCATTGACTTTCGTGGAGACTTTCTTCTAAACACAAAATAGTTGATATCTCAATTATAATAGCCGCTCAAAAATGTCAAGATGTTACTCCGGGGCAATTGAAGAATTCCTTTGCAAGCGCAACTCCCGTATGAACACCTAAGCACGCTACTGCGATTTGGAGGCCTTGACGTCGCTATCTTATTGGTCCGGGTAATATAGTTAGACTGTAATTTATACGTTGCTTTCGTTTTCAATTGAGGTGCAATAGCATTTCCGCGCCAAAATAATCTGTTTCTCCATTATTATTCCTACTTTCGAGCTAAGGAAATGAACGTGCGATAAGAACGAAGTAACGTTAATGAGGGTTAATTTGTACTTTTTATAATTTAAGGTCGTGCATTTCTTTCCAAAAATATGTACAGCCACCATCCCGATAGAAAAGAACATCAACAAAACAATCTTTTCAGCGAAATCTAGGACATATAATCGATGCTTGTTTCCGATAGATGCCGATAGGATCGTGGCTTTCGTCAATTTTTTTTTAAACATCGCTTTCTGCCGGCCCTGCACACACCACATTGGGGCCATTCAATCCCTCGGCCTCCTCCATCCTCCCGCTATTAACTGCGAGGCTCCTGCGATAATTAACTTTTATCCGCCGAGCCTCCTGTTAAGTGGCGCCCAGTGAAATCAAAGCGGGGACTCCGTGAACCGTCGATGAGCTTGATAATCACGGCCCACCGAAGCCGCTCGATTGGCTCATTAAAAAGACCTTTGGACGTAAAAACAACTCTCTTCGTCCACCCCGCAGTCTCCGGACTAATGGACCATCATCATCCGATTCTTCCGCAGCCGCCGCTTTTTGCTCGTCGAGAGAATTGTTCCACCGATGACGTTGTATCCCCCAGGGGGGTCGCGCAGTGCAACCGGGGTCGCCGCTAAGGTCTCTGTCTCCGCCACTCGCGGACCCCTTTAATCTCTTCCCTCGGACTAATTTCGGAAGTTGCGACAATCGCCAAAAGATACAATTTAAATGGACTCTTCGGCTATTATCGTTTCCGTTTTCCAACATCGATTTCCATCGAGAAGCGCTGTTTGGCAATGTATGTACTATGCGTTTTGGTTTTAGCTTTTCAGTGTGCTGCATCATTGGAATTTATGTTGCACTGATTATCTTTTTATACAGCACGAGATTTCTACGGCCCTTCTGCAGGATCCACCGTGCAATAAACCTTCGCCATATTGCCTGACAAAGCCTACCGTCGGGCCGGAGAAAGCTCGCGCTGTATAAAAGTATAAAAAAGTGATCAATGCTGCTGATGACAAAAATTTAAATAATGTAGGTATGTGAATGGAAAATATCTCTCTTTATATGTACTTGTAGATATTTAGTATTTCTTGTATTAACTGTGTTAATTTTGTTAAGTTAAGTTTTGTTAAGTTAAGTTAACCGTGTTAAGGACTGTTTGGTTTATAAAATACTATCAGTGGTATAGTATTTCATATAATTCCCGAGGCTATCCCGCTGACTAATGCCTGTTTTTCATTCGTAAAAGTGAGAAGCGAATTATGACTAAATGATAAATTTCTCTCAACCATGCTGCTTTTCTTAAAAATATATTGACGACAATCTAGGGTACAAAGAATAACAATCAGTCATACATGAAGGAAATCAGACGGGCCACTATGTTGTTCGTTTGAAATGAAGAAAAATTTGAATATTCCTCAAATTTTTTAGTTTCCTTTTCCGGCCATGGCTTCAACTGATGAACTGGGGCATTGCTAGAAACCTTTGTCCTTCAGCGAAAGGAAAAATATATGGTGAACTATTCCAAGCTTCATTTATTTCATATGAAGACAAAATATAATTTTTCCAATGTAAAACCCTATCCCTTATGAACTTCCACAAGGTCAAACTAGTGGTGCATAGATGGTGTGCGGATGACTACATTGCCATTGGCCTTCGCCATCACTGCAAAAAAAGCTTTGTAAGTCGAAGGCATCCCTAAAGGCACTGTACTCCAGAGGTGGGCACTGGTGGATTACCGTGAATGTAAATTACTGAATAGCAACTTAATTTTTCAATCATTTCACATGCGAATTATATGGTACGAAGTCGCTTGCGCGGGTACACAAGGGATGAAATGCGACTTGAAAAAAATCATTTGCATTGACTGGGATTCCCGGAATTGTCGTTCATATGTCTTATTCAGTTACTCCACCAAGACCACTCATCCATTACGGCGCATTCTGACGGGGATTTGAAAGAAATAGGTGTTCGCGTCTCAAGTCCACATCGTAGCAGAGGAGATGATTGCTTAACTTAGGTCGCTGTGGATAAACCCAACATTTTCGTGTTTATAACAACTTAAGTAACACTATTCTAATCATTGCAAATACAAGTGTTATGGTTCCAAATCACTTGCACTGGTGCACCTACGCCAAGGGATTGAATTTGCTATGAAGAAAAATGTCACGGCAAATTTCATTCCTGAGTAAAAATCTTTTGATATTTTTTATTTTCGGTCGTTTATGTATTCTACTCGCACTTATTATCGCTTGCGTTTCGATCAGAAAGCCACTCGATGATTTTGAAATTTCCTCGTTGCTCGTCAGCGACAGTCAGATGATAACATCCGATTCGTTCCTCGTTAGTCCAATCCGAATGATATCACGTGCGCGACATCTGAAAACAACTCCAATTGGCCGTTATCGGACGCTTTAAGACCTCGCTGGAGCCCGGCTTCGATCGGGAAGCGGCGGACATGTGTGATAGCCTCCGCTTCGATTCTCCTGGCGATCATAGCGCGCTTCTATCCCACGGGGGTAATTACCCGGGTAATTTGTTTGTCATCAGTTGCGTATTGGCATTTGGACTGCATCCACATGTGATCATTCTGCTGGAGCACTTCGGGGGCGATCATTCGATTTAATCCTATTTCGATGTTATTACAACATGGCGTGATACGTACTAACCAAATTATTCAGTGTCAGTGATGTTGATATAATTTTGCTGGCTTACTACAGTAGTAATGTGAGCTACTTCAGTTTTACTAATTTATTCACTGCTTCAGGATATGTTGATCTTTTTGCGAAATCTAAAGACTCCGAATGGAGATCTGTGAGAGCAATGCAGCTGTAGCAATGGAGATATCGTTTGTTGGACTGAATCATTCGTCTTCTTTCTCGCAACAAACATCACTTTTGACGCATTATTTGGAAAAATTAGTTGTCTTTCAGCCAAAAAAGTTTATTTGAATCTGTACTTTTTTATGAAACTTTTCACGAATCCCATATGTTTAGTGGCGCATTAATTGGAGGGGAAAGAATATACCAAAGAAGTAAGATAAGCTTTATTGCTGTAAATTTATAGCTTCCATTAATCGGCTCTATGAAAGCGAAATATGGACTGTGACAAAGACCAACTGCAGAAGGATAAATCATAAATATTTTTAGCATGAGTCATTTTCTGTGTAAAAATAAGTAAAATAAGTGAAAATATTATAACTATGCTTACTAAAAGTATTACCGATTTACTTTGTAATGGAAAGAAACCCGATAGGATTTAGCCACGAGCAACGGGTTGATGATTCGGTTGATGACCGGTCAAATTTCTAAATGAATTTTGTGTCATTTTTTAGTTAAATATATTTCATAAAAGGCGCTAAACTTCGTTTAAAAAAACGTTAAGTATGCGTCACATATATTTTACATAAATTATACGCATTCTATGAATATCTATTAAAATACAGAGAATATATATTTAATTTTTGACCAGTCTGAATGAATACATAATTATCAGTTTCTGTCTGACAAATTACGCTGAAATTTCTAAATGAAAACTCAGTATAGATATATTCTATATAAGTATGTAATTAAGTGTAAGTGATCTTTTATATAGTAATCTGTGCATGATTTGTTGTATGTTTTACAGTGATTGATCAATGTGTTTTCAAATTTATCAAAAATTCGATTTATTTTATGTACATCGTCAAATTGTTTTTTAGTATTTGTTCTACTCAACAGCCACTAGATTAAGAATTTACGTTATTATTTGATGGTTAAATTGATAGTATCTCTACTACAGATGCACCCTAGGGGTTACCTAAATGCTTCATTTGTATTGTTAACGACTTTCCTATTTTATAAATAAAATTCTTACATCCAATCATTTACGTTTATTTATTGCTATTTGTTTATACATTTCATGTTATAAACTTAATGGTTGAAGGCTTAACTTTGTGGAATGTATCTACTGACATGACTAAAAAGAGAGAACTCTTAGTATTTTCCACTATTGAAACTTTAATTTCCGACCCAGGTTTCGACTGCCTTGCAATCATTTTCAAGGCTACCTTGAAAATGATTGCAAGGCAGTCGAAACCTGGGTCGGGAATTAAAGTTTCAAGTGTGGAAAATACTAAGAGTTCTCTCTTTTTAGTCATTGCATGTTATATTTTAAAGAGGAAGTCAAGAATCTCATCATCAGTATCGTTATTAGCCCTCCAATCCTATCATTGATCGGCTGCAGCCCTTTATGTTTGTTTCATTCATGAAACTTGTTTCATTACTTTCTGGTAGTTCTTCTTATGTATTTTCTTCATTTGTTCAATTTATTGGCCTTCCACTTACGTCACATTCTTCAGTTTTCTTCCTATTCTGGTCTTCACAAAGCCATTGTACCTCTGACCCATGCTAAATGGATAAATGCTGCTGGCTGGGCTTTATGCCTCATGAATTGGTTATTGTGCTCCTCGGAAGTGCTTTTAATCCCGGTTTAAAATTATCTCTTGCCTTTGGGAAATGAATTTTATTTTCGTGTGGCGCAAATGCAAAGGTGCGAACAATCCATCTAGTTATTCTCTCCTATATAATGTTTCATACGGTCCATTCCTCTTCTCCTGTTATGTGAACTTACCCATTTCTTGTACTTTATCTTATCCGTCCATTTGATCTGCAGCATCCTCCTCCAATAGCACCCTTAGAAAGCTTTTAATCTTTTCTCGTCTGTTTTCCCTATCGTTCATGCTTCCGATCCCTGGAGTTTCACGAATGTTTTTACATACTGTTTCCTCATTCGTTGTCCTATTTTATTTGGTGGACTTATCTTTCGTTGTCCTATCGTATTTGGTTTTTGTGTAATTGGACTAGTCAAACAAACCTTAAGCGGTTCTTGTATTTACTTACTTGTAAACTCCGAGGAATAATAAATGGTTATCTGCTGCTGGCTACGCTTTTCGTCCCACAAATTGGTTTTGGTTCTCCTCCGAAGTGCTTTTAATCCCGTTTCAAATTATCGCTTGCCTTTGGGAGATGAAATGCATTTGCGTGTGGCGCAAGGGCTTGCCTCATTGAAGTCTAGGGAAATCGACGGTGAGGTCCAGAGGGACCGCGAAAGAAAAACACGGACGAGTACCGTTCGTTGGGCAACACCTTGTGCTGGAAATGAGTTGCGACGCACCCAAGGGGGGTTATGGGCCTGAGGATTGCAGCCATTGTTTTTCTGTGTTCGCGCGCTTTAACAAGCCCTTCCCCTGTTGCGTTAGCTCCCCTCGTTACGCAAACACAAGAAAGGCATCCTCCCATCTTTCCACCCTCTTCTTTTTTTACCTTCGGTGACTCCTTTTTCAAAAAGGGGTTGACGGACGGATGGGCGGGCGACAGCGAAATTCGCGCGCGTGAACAAACCTGCCCCACATTTCCGCCGTTTTGCCATCGCCCGCCCGCTGTGTCCCCTTCCTCCCTTCTATACGCTTCTTCTCCCGCCTCTCGTCCCCGCCTCTCGCCTCCCCCGCCTCTCACCCCCTCCCCCGTCTATCCTTCTGACTTCCTCAGCGAAACGATAACCCTTGGGGGGTTGTTGCCCGTTCCTTATGCATGTGTGTGTAAACGACGGCACGCGAGCCGTCCGCTCGTTGCAGCAGCGCCGTCACGTCGTGGGCCGCTCGTCCCAGGAGAGGAAACTCCTCTTCTGCGTAAACAGAATGCCGGGCCGGTCGATGCTCGCCCAGTCCACTGGAGGGCTCCTCTGTTCCTGGGAAAGAATTTTAACGGCTCCCTTCGCATTTCCTAAACCATCAACTACTTTTGTCCGATTCGCCTAACGAGTGGATCCTGGCTTGCTGCGTGAGTCAAAACAAATGACCAAATTGAAGATAAAGATAAAGAAATATTTATTGTTCTTGGACCACTTGGTAGAGTACTCGCCTACCACAAGGGCGGCCACAGTTCAAATCTCTGTAGAGGCGGATGTT
The DNA here is from genome assembly GCA_963169105.1 of Ceriagrion tenellum. Taxonomy (NCBI): domain Eukaryota; kingdom Metazoa; phylum Arthropoda; class Insecta; order Odonata; family Coenagrionidae; genus Ceriagrion; species Ceriagrion tenellum. Next base: position 17,274,829 of record OY720634.1, read on the forward strand.
TTTCAGAGGAACCCGATCCCTACATGAGTATCTTGTGGAGGGCACTTCAAGTACAGTACTCCGTCTGTCGGATGAGACGTTAAGCCGTGGTCCCCTTGGCACCTTTCGTTAAGAGCAGGCTAATGCCGACGCCGGGTTTCTATCCGCCCTTACCTATTCCCTATGGCGCAAATGACCTCAGCCGTCGGTGGTCTCCTCAAATATCAAATCCCATCCAATCCTTTGACCACTTGGTCCAATAAAAACATACAATAAGTATACATTCATATTAGAACTCGAGTACTGAGAGATATACACATAAAAAGTGGGTACAAGCAATGAATGAAATAATAGTGGCAACAAAGAATGCAAAAAACAAGCATATAGGTGAATCGAATAAAATTTTTTTCTGCAATATCATTTTGTTAATTAATCTGTATTTGAAAGCCATCGTTGAATTACGCATCTTAATTCATTTGGTTTGAAAAATCCTGCCACTGCTGATGCTATTGGTTACCTTTTTCAAACCAAAATTAAGGCGCAAAAGTATTCGGACTATTCCGCGATTTTATTTTTAATGGCCACCTCTCTTAGGCCATAGGAACTGACCTCTAGCGCCATTTTTGTGCTTGACTTCTGCATTTTGACTTCAATTACTACAGCCATTCGCATTTGACGTAAATAAATCGATGGTCAGATTCTTATATTTCATTTTTTTTCTAATTCATAGAACTAATTGTTCTGATAAATATTTGAATTAACCATGAGTAGAATAGGAATAGACTTCAGAGACAGAAGGCTTGTATTACAACTATACCAGTACCAGAGCACCCTAATCACAATAAAAGGAAATGAAAAAATGCAATGATCAGGAAAGGAGTAAGGCAAAGATGTCCACTTTCACTATACTTGTTCAATCTATATATTGAAGAGGCTATAAAAACTGTAAAGAAGAAAACTAAAGGTATCCAAATAAATGGAAGAAGAATTCACTGCATTAGGTTTGCTGATGATATTGTGACCCTGGAAGAATCAGCCAAATATATGTATACAATGCACCCAATCTTGTCCACAGTTTTGACAAAATGTAAATTGAAAATAAATAGGAAGAAAACCAAAGCTATGACAGTATATAGACACGAAAACGAACCCAATGTAAATATAATGATAGGGGGATTGATAATAAAACAGTTTGAAGAGTTCAGCTACCTTGGGAGCATAATTTCAAGAGATAACAGAAGCACCTCTGCAGTAAAAAGAAGGATAGCCTTGGCAAAGAAGGGATATGAAAACAAAAAACATATTCTAGGAAATAGCCGCATTAAGCCGGGCATCACTTTCCCATCTTCTTGTGTCAAGTAACTACTTGGAATATTACACGTATGAATTTGTATTTCACTGGACCTCATCTTTGCCTTTTTTCTTCACAGCTAAAGCGAGATCAAGGAATGATTGCTCCAAGAGATCAAGTTTTAAACGCACCTGAAAGAGAATCTTATTTTACAACTGTTATCTTTTCCCCAATGACATTCGAGACCAGACAAAAATCTGAAATAATTTTTCCCGGAGAGCGATATTCGTACCATCTTCTCGAGTTACACACCTGGTCAGCGTTTCCATGTTTGTCAACGTGGAAGCTGGGTAAACAAAGTGGCCAATAGTGTCTAATATTTACAGCCCTTTTCATGGTTGGCGAGACACTTGCCAAAACGTTGGCAAATATGAAAACGTTGACCCAGTGTGTAACTCGAGAAGAATTTATTTGGTCAAAAATCTATTGAACGTCGACCGCTTCTCCATACTGTCACACATTTAAAGATGTACTGAAATCCCTTCTTAATAACATCATTAACGATGATGCCTTTTGTAGGAATCATAGATGAGAGACCAGCGATCATAATTTTCGCTTCCTGGAGTTTCAACAAAGTGCCCTCACTCTACGTGGTTCAATTTTCTTACTGCTTCTACGATCATTAATATTTTATACATCGCAAGTTGAAAAAGCGCTGTAGATATTTAACTTAACTCGCATACCTAGAGCATTCTATTATTGCGTGCTCTAAGCAATCCCTGGGTCTTCAACATTTCTCCTAAAAATACCTTTGTTTAAAGACACAAAAATGATCCCCAAAGAACTAGCATTGATAGGGAAGGTTTGAAGGCTAAAGTCAACCAATCTAATGATTGAACGACCAATGAAATGCATGTTCTCCAACATTTATGTGACACTAGGATTGAACTGGGATTGCTTGAAGTCCTTTTTTAACCTAATGAGAGGATGCAAGTTTCTATTCCAGCTATAACATATATTCGGATGACATTCCAATGATTTGGACATCTTTTTAGGATTGCTCCATGTGATTAATGCACAATCATACGTAAGACTTCTTATCCCAAAGGGAATTATTTACCATGATGTGCTAAAGAACCGTTAAACTACGAAAACCATACTACTTTATTTTGAGGAAGTATCCCATATGAAGGAATTAATTAGTTGAATATCGAAGATGTTCAGGTTTAAGCAATACAAGAAAACGCAAATGAAATTGGTAGATTGCAAATTATTACATCCCGACAATTATACGACCGCTTAGTGGCCGTTGAAATAAAAATATTGAAATACCTAATACTAGCGGACCCGACAGAAGTTGTCCTGCCCAAACGTTGGCTTGCCTGCTATTAGCGGGTCCAGCAAACGTTTTTCGATATTCGAATTTTCGATAATCTATGTACTGAGTGACATTTGACATTGGGTTTGACATTTCAATCTTTTCGTTTCGTCAAAACAATACCAAGCTACGACATAAGTACGACAACTTGCGCATGTATTGATGCGTACGTCAAATAACACAGAATTCGACATCAGCGCCACCTGTAGTACACAAACTTAACTATAAATTATTCTCAGATGATCAACTATTCATGAACTTCTAAGAAGGTTTTAGCGGTCAATTATACAGGAATTTATTGATTTTTTCATTTTAAAAATATTGGGGGTGGTGGGGGAGGTTGGGGTGAAATTCTGGGGTTATATGTTCTGATATGCGAAAAAACTTTTAAAAAAATTTCGTCAAAAAATTTTCGAAGAGCCCGATCGCAGCGCCACCTACCGGGTCCATTTGTGAATCTAAGCCATCCAGGGACCCACTCAAGTACACACAAAAAATTTCATCAAAATCGGTCCAGCCGTTTAGGAGTTCAGTGACATACACACGTACAGAAGAATTATATCTATGAAGACTAGAGATGCTTAGCGAAACATGAACAGAAAAAGACTCGCCGTCAAACAAAAATTTCAATTGGTTTCATTCCCCCGCGATCATCTATTACTGAGCCCTTGTTCGTGAAGAAGAATTTTAAGAATAGCGGGACTAGCCACGCTGTTATCTGTTCGGAGTCATCCTCAAGTGCGTGCAAGTGCAAATTGGCTCAGAGGAAAAATCATTCGCATTGACTGAGACTTGAACCCTTTAATAACTTCGTTCGGCTTGCAATAATGTCGCAACGAGCAATTTAGCCAGCTGAGCTGCTGACGCATCTTAATCGTTCGTGGATTTTGTGGTTGGAGCGAAATTCGCTTACTTGCAGATTTTCGCGAAACTTTTCATACAAATACTTATTAGAAACGTGTACGGGTAAAAATGAAAAAAATTGCATTCCACGGATTTTATGTCTCTGCAATCTAACGCTATTTCAACCCTTGGCCTTAAGGCACTCGATATATATTTCGAAATAATTCGATTGTGTATGCACAACTATTACCACAAACGCACAATAATCCGTTCAATATTATTATAATGAGTGCTGACAAATAAATAAATGTTTCATGCCGAATAAAAAACACTTGTCTACGTGATTTGATTTTTGCTCACATTTTGATTTCCGCGTCGTAAACCCAATTCATACCAACTCTTTAGTTGAGAATTTAATAAATATAATTTTTGCACTAATTATATTTAAAGCCGCTACAATAATTTATATAGATAATTTCCACCGTATAACCAGATATACTTGTGTGAAGTCTGGTCCAAGAATTGTTTTCTGACTCACTTGAATGGTTATTAAAATGTGCAATCAATGACTCACGATTACCACTCAAGCCACTTTAGAGGGACAAGATGTCCGGGGCTGATGGACTTGATGATTTCAATGGAGCAGACTAGAGCGTGCGCTTAGAACAACCGTCCGGGAGGTTAAAGCCGAACGTGAAGCCGACCAATGAGACGCTCGCTCTTTTCACGAAGAGGTCTGATTGTTTAAATTCTAGAATGGGAAGAGTAGGACGGGGAAACTGCGCCCAGCGGAATCGTTCTCGTGAAGACAAAGGGAGCAGTACTTCAGTAAATCCAAAGCCATAAAATGCAACGAGTCTGGGCGGCAGCAACTCCCCGACGGCACATTGCCGATAATTACTTAAGAGGCGCAGTTAAATGACATAAAAAATGGACGACTTGCGTCGTAGCCCAATGGCCCTAATTCTTTTACTCAGGTAGTTTCAATTCCACAATACCAGCCGATATCGACCTCTTAACATGCCTGAGGTCAAGGCGTCTCTCAACTATATTACGAATTAAATTACAAGGCTCAGAAATGGAAACGCAAGTACCTCAATAAGGGGACAAAAGAACTGACCTCTATAGAATGGAATATCAAAGAAAGGGTGAATTTAAAATGATATACGACAGTAAGGATAGATTCATTTACGATAATTTCGTTCCAAAGGCAACGCCTAGAGTCTCGATCACCTAATTGCAGTAGCCATGAGCTTTCGGGAAATCTAGTTGAAAATAAATTAATTATAAAAAGAATTTTTGATGCTTTCCTATGAAAATTTAAATGCGTAAAATGAGATCACGAAGTCAATACTCCAGTGAGGGAAATTATGATCGCGGGTGTTTCATCTTTGTTTCTCAGATACGATGTGATCGACGATGGTGTCACTCAGAACAGAAGAATACAATGCGAGTGACAGAAAGAAGATGATCATAGAGCACCTGGAAAAATGAAGAGAGATGACACCCATTTTGTTTACGCATGTATTTTACGGAGAATAGTGACATTAGCCGGCCATAGGCTACCCATTTGCATGCAAAACTTCGCTTTTTGTGTATATATCACGGGAAGTGATGTGAGCGTATGAACAGAGGACAAAAAATTCCTTCACATTTAGACGAGAATGGTGGTTCATAAGTTCGGATTTTTGATTTTAGGAATGAAATTGCCAGTAATAAATGCACTAGACGCTCATGAGTGGTAGCTTGTCTCTAGTGATTGTAATCTTAACGTTGGCTCTACATCTGAGATATAAGAGCAGTCAAAACTCAAATCACAAGATTTAACGAAAGTCAACTCCATACCCGAGCCGATTTCGTACTCACGGTCTTAGGGTGAAACACTAATTTTATTGCCCATAGCTGTAGCGAATCTGCCTATAACCTCTATCTTCGTCATTGTTATGTCTGGTTTAATAGCTCAGATTTTACGGCCTCCGACATAAAGCACTCCATACTTCTTCGATCGTCGAGCCAAAGTAGAAGGTTGGGCATTATATACATCGCGCTCCAATAGCGACGCAGTTGCCTCGCGGCGAAAACCGGAAGCGCGTGAAGGTGATTCTCACTTCCCAATAAGGTCCCGCGACGCGATAACCGTAAAAAAGGGAAAGAATAAGTAAGATGAAACCGTGAGGCATCGCCTCGAAACTCATACGGCCCATTCACCCGCGTAATTCAGGAAGAAAGGGACGTAAATAAAGACGCGGGTCGTTTTTATGAAAAAAAGGATTAAATGAATAAAAAGGGATAATAAAGAGCGCTGCCCGCATTTCCATTTTCCTGGCGAGCCACGAAAGTAGAAGGAGATGGCCTCTTCTCCCCCGCATTTATGGTCCCACCGCCATGATTAGAAAAAATTCTCGGGAGACGACCGCGTCTCTTTTTATATAATATCTCTTTTTTGCGTCCGAGGATGGAAGGAGAGGGAGTATATTCGTCGGGGCGTCGCGACATTCCCCTTTGAGGAGCAGTAGCAACGCCCACCGCCACAAGGGGGAGTCGTCTCTCTACAGGGCCTGCCCCTTTACCCCCCCCCCCCGACTCCCCACCTACTATCCGTTGCAAAATACCGCACCTAAGTTTCAAGACTAATATTTCAAAGACGTCTCAATCGATTTCAAAGTGAAGTACATAAAATCAAAGCTTGTTTATTTCTGCGTATAGTGATGGAAAAACAAAACTTTTTACCCTTTATGTTGATTTCAGTGTGTGCTTAAAAACAGAATTTTAGCGCATTTTTCCAGGTACCCGACAGATGCATCCCATTTACGGCTTTGTAATAACAACACGGATCAAGATATCGAAATTTCATTTACGGGTATTGTAGCAAATATATTTGTTAATAAGCATTCGAAGTTTCATGATATAATGCATTAGTATTTTATTTATTGATTTTTGGAGTACAGCAATTATATATATATAAAGTTTGCCAGAGAGAGGCAGATGCTAAACTCAGAAAAACAGAAAAAAATGAACCGAAGTCTTTCAGTCTTCTTCGCTCTTGTGAACAAGGTGCTGGTGGCACCGAAATATTAAGAAACTCTGTAAGTGTGTTCATTTTTTTCTGTTTTTCTGTGTTTAGCGTCTGCCTCTCTCTGGCAAACTTTTTATATATTCGTCACGTGAGTGATCCTAAGTGTAGTTATATATATATATATATATATATATATATATATATATATATATATATATATATCCACTTGGCGAAAAACACTTGTAGTGCACAGATATAAAAAAAGGTCACAGGCGTGACTAGCAGTTACATATAGAGCACAAAAAAAGTAAAACTCACAGAAATTTTGATATATTTCGGCGGACAGGACCGCCTTCATCAGAATGTTAGAAGGTAGTGTTAGAAGGTAGTATATATATATATACATTTTTTACAGCAAGACTGCATTATTTTCCGTTCCGCGCATCCCTGAAAACCGCCGTTTGGATCTTCTTGAAGCTATCGAGTTCATCATCATGAATCCACTTATAAAATCTTAAACAAATCCGTTGGTAAATCAATATTGATTAACATTTATTTTGGAAAAAGAACTGCCAGGAGCATGCCTGGAAGAGAAAGGGAGAGGCGCGCGCTGTTGCCCAGTCAGAGGGTTGTCCGTAAGACGGGCGAGGAATTTCCTACTGTAAGCATTTACCGGCGGGGGAAAACAAGTTGTCCTATCGCTGTTCATGAGTCCGAGAAAGTTAGTCCTACACACCGCAACAGTTAAAAAATACGATGATAATCAAGATAAAGAAAAGCACTCGTGCCTCCCTGCCACTAGTCGCTGCGTCCGTTCTTCTCCTTCTTTGGTCTCTCTCCTCGTCTTTCATCTCGGGGAGGGCTAGCTCGCAATTTCGGCAAAATTGTTTAAATACGTATATATATATATATATATATATATATATATATATATATAGTTCTTGCGAAGATTCCACGAACGTGGCAAACAATATAAAACTTCGTCACAGGGTGACACTAAACATAAAACATATAGAAAGCAAACTCACGAGTTTAAATTTTCTATCACTGATGAAGGTGCGGGCGACCCACCGAAAATTTAAACTCGTGAGTTTGCTTTCTACATTTTTATGTTTAGTGTCACCCTGTGACAAAGTTTTATATATATATATATATATATATATATACACACACACACACGATGTGGATAGGATGGAGGAGATAGACACACAAAAAAAGAGACGATCACACTTACATAGTTAGCTTTGAGTTCCGAAAGCTAGCTACGTAAGTGTGATCGTCTCTTTTTTTGTGTGTCTATCTCCTCCATCCTATCCACATCGTGTGTTCATCGCCGCATGGCTGACTCCAATCCATCAACGTATTTATATATATATATATATATATATATATATATATAAATGTCACAGGCGTGACTAGCAGTTACATATAGAGCACAAAAAAAGGTAAAACTCACAGAAATTTTGATATATTTCGGCGGACACAACCGCCTTCGTCAGAGTGTTAGAAGGTAGTGACGGGTAAAGGATAGAAGGGAGGGAGAGGTGGGGGAAGGGGAAAGGGGAAGGGAAGGAGAGGGGGATTAGTGAGAGACATTGATGCCGGGGGGGAGGAACGCGTGATAGAGCCAAATTAGGGAGAGCTCTACAGAGTTAAGTTCAATAGTGGAAGCAGATGGTGGAAGGGAGTACAAAACTGAAACATTGTAGCAGTTGTCAAAGGATTTCATGTGTTGAGAGGCGTGGATCGCCACGGGAAGGGAAGCAGATTGAGTTGGGTTTTTGCAATTGGCACGGTGATTATTAATCCGTATATTGAGGGGGGTGGAACTTTTTCCTATGTAAAATGAAGGGCATAGCCTACATTGTAGGTGGTAAACAACATTACTGGTGACGCAAGAGGAGGGAAGAGGGTTGGGGAAGGAGGCGATGGAGGAGTTGGGAGGAGGGGAGGAACTGAAGATGGGACATAATTTGCACCGGGGACGATTACAAGGGGAGGAGGTAGGTTTTGAGGCAACAGGGATTTTGGAAAGAGGCGTCGTGGATTTTAATAAATCGGACAAGTTAGGAGGACGCTTGTATGTGATTGAGGGTGGCTGGGAGAAAATTTTTGAAGTGGAGGAGTGGTTTTTGAGAATGGGGAAGAGATCTTTAAGGATAAAATTGATAGACTGAACACCCGGGAAATATGTAGTGCAAATAGAAAGGATGCGGGAGTCTTTCGTGGGATGAGGTTTGGAGGAGGGGCAATTTTTCCTGATTTTTTTGGCGAGAAGGGATTCTGGGTAGCCACGCTTGAGGAGCGAGTGGTGAAGGTTGGTAAGGAATGCATTGAGGGACTCAGGATTATTTCAAATACGATGGCCTCGGATGGATAGTGAGAAGGGAAGAGAGCGTTTGGTATGGGAGGGGTGGCAGCTACTATAGTGAAGATATTGTTGTTTATTCGTGGGTTTGATGTGAACGGAGGTCTGAAAATTCAGGTCTGATAATTTGATGTCAACATCAAGGAAGGTGATATTGGAATTAGAGATAGTTGATGTGAAAGAGACGGAGTGAGAATTGTTGAGATCAGAAAGGAAAGTATTTAGAGAATCGGTGCCATGAGGCCAAAGAAGAAAAATGTCGTCAATGTAGCGGAGCCACAACAGGGGTTTTAAAGGATATCCAGAGAGAAAGGATTGCTCAAGCCGCCCAAGATAGAGGTTAGCATAAGAGGGGCTGAACCTGCTACCCATGGCACAGCCCTTGGTTTGAAGGTAGAATTTTTTATTGAAGGCGAAGGAATTATGAGTGAGGATGATCTCCGTCAATTTAGAGAGGAATTCCGTACTCGGAAGCTGAGGATGTGGGCGTTCGGAGAGGAAAAATCGCAGGGAAGACAAACATATATATATATATATATATATATATATATATATATATATATATATATATATAAAAGTTTGCCAGAGTCGCTCTTGCGACCAAGGTGCTAGTGGCACCGAAATATCAAGAAACTTTGTAAGTGTGTTCATCATTTTTTTGTTTTCTGTGTTTGTCGTCTGCCTTCCTCTGGCAAACTTTTATATATTCGTCACCTAAGTGATCCTAAGTGCATTTATATATATATATATATATATATATATATATATATATATATATATATATATATATATATATATATATATATATATATATATATATCACGCAAAAGTTTCTCGAAACTGTTTAAGATTGTTTCGTTGTGGATCAAATGATGATCGTATAACAATGTATAGCCCACGGGTTTCCAACCGGGTTTTTGGCATCGACGCGACGTTTCATCTACTTCTACGTAATACCCTGCAAGCCACCACGAGGGTGTGTGGCAGGGGGTGAAGATCACCAAACATGCACTATTAACATGCAAGTAGGATATTTAAGGGAGGCATGCTAGAGAAGAGAGTCACATGCAGCTAGATGGTTAGTATCTACATAATAAGAAAGGGATTATTGGTCGTTATTACATGCATCATGCACTACAGACTTCTCTAACTATATTTCACCTACCTATCCCTTTGCTACGCTGCCTATTGTTCTCTCTTATGGTACGCGGGAAAAATGACATTTTAAATCTATCGGTACGACAATATATCTCTCTAATCTTGTTTATATGATCAAACCTAGCATAATACGCAGGGGTTCTCAATATATATCTAACGTCATCTGTGAACAAATCGGATTCGAATATATTTAAAAGGTTTAACCTATATTTTAACCTGCGTTATGATAGTAATTCCCATCCTAGTTCTTCTATTAAACTCGTAACACTTATACAATTATCATAACGACCTTTAACAAACCTAGCGGATCTCCTTTGCACGCGCTCTAATTCTTTTATCATACCTTCCTCGTACGGATCCCATATACTAGCGGCATATTCTAAATGAGGCCTGACAAGTGTAAAATAGCTTATTTCTCGTACTCTCTCATCGCATTTGCCTAGAACTCTTTTTACGAATCCTAATCTACGGTTCGCTACACTAGTTATTTCCCTGATGTGTTTCCCCCATGACATGTCTTCAGTGATGGTGACGCCTAAGTATTTAATAGATTCTAAGTTAGATATTTTCTTTTCTTTGATGCAATAATTATTCCGGGGAATGCCATTCTTTTTCCAAAAGTTCATTATCGCACATTTCTTCAAACATAATTCTAGCTGCCAACTATCATACCAATCATCAATCGCATCTAAATCCTTAGCTAAAGGCTGACTGTCCTCTTCATTTCTAATTTCCTTATACACAACTACATCATCGGCAAAAGATGGAGCTTGCTATTTTTTACTACTGCATTCAAGTCATTTACGTAGAGAGAAGAACGTTTCGAAGACGTAGTCTGCCATCGTCTTCAGGGTGATAATTTTGGCCAGGATATCCGACCAGATCGCCAGAATACTGGCGAAATACGAAATTACAACTATGCGTAACCCAAAAGGAAAACTTAAAGACATCCTGGGAACAACCAAGGACGATTATGGATTAAAAACACCAGGCGTCTACCACACCCTGTGTGAATGCGGGAATGTGTACATCGGCGAAACTGGCCGCACTATAGAAAATCGCTTAAAAGAACGTGAAAGGTACATCGGGATTTTCCACCCCGAAAAATCCACATTAGCAGAAGATAGCCTCGAGAATGGACATAGAATCAATTTAAAAGGGACGGAGATCCTTCACTGCGCTCCGAGTTATTGGGACCGGATTGTGAAGGAGGCTGTGGAAATGAACAACCACAGAGACAACATCAACAGAGACAGAGGTTTTCGGATCAGCAATGCGTGGAAACCAATCACGAGTCTCATAAGAAAAAGAGCGGGAAAAGAGGGCCAATCAGAAGCAAGCTAGCCCATCCACAGAGCATAAATAAAGTGACACCCTCCTGGCCAAAATAATCACCCTGAGGACGATGACAGACTACGCCTTCGAAACGTCTGTGCCAAAAACCACCATCACCCGGTGGGAAACCCGAGAGCTATACATTCTAAGGATTCGCCTGGAAAGCCTTTATTCCTACATCGTATAACAAGTTTGACCAAAATGTGAGACATCTAGGGAAAATAGTTTGTTGAATCGAAGTGGATTGATCCATACATATACCGTGGTATAATATCGTCTTAGGCGAATATTGTATACCAACAAAAATAGTTTTAAAATCGAAGGCACATGAAATGAAAGATAACTTTCACGAATAAAGGGACGGTTTTGGCGGATAAGCAACCATCGTCGGCATTAAGAGACCGAGTTGGTATCTCTCTGCCGATGGTGGTTTGAGAGTCGAAACGTCTCGCAGGTTTATCCGTGAGTGTCTATTCCCTTTAATTCCATTATTTCATGTGGCTGTGTTTTTTTTTTTACTTGTTCTTTAATGTACATACGTATATCATATCGATGAAAAATAACGCGAGTTGAGTAGAGATTAGAACAGAACGTCACGGGCGTGATTCGCTCAGAACTTTGAAACACAAATGTAAGGAAACTCTCGCGTTATATTATAATTTAGCGACACATTAGCACCTCATTTAGAGCAATGAAAGTAGGCAATTGCATAGCCTTCTAATGTTCTGATGATGGCGGTTATGTGTCGCCGAAATGTAAAATGACGCGAGATACTCCTTTCATTTTTGGTTCTATATTCTGTACTTGTCACGCCTGACACATCCGATTTTACATCTACGTCATACCCTGCAATCCACCCAAGAGGTGTGTGGCAGGGGGTGCTTCCACACCAGGCATGCATTAATTATACGGCAGAACACCGAAAATACATTGAAACCAGCGTACCATACATGCAACGCGCCAATTAACAATCTACTAACCAAGAAGAAACATTCCATCGTCTATTGTTCCGATATGCAAGGGGTACAAAGACTACTACTACATATCAAAATACCATGCGTAAATAAGAACATCGATATTTACATCATGCATAAATAAGAGCAAAGAGAGTATAAATAGAAAAATCTACAATCTAGCTAATGTCACTATTTGCACAATTCATGACGATGATCATAGCTGTTATAGTCCCGAATGGTACGCGGAAAAAATGATATTTGATACCTATTACCTCTACAATCTATATCTCTACTTCTCTATTTTACTACTACTCTATCTACCACTCTATTTTACTATACGTATATATATGCTTACCTATACTCAGGAGGAGTAGGAGAAATTATTGTTATGAAATTAGGTGGCAAACAATAATCTTATGGTCGGATGAGAAATGAACAAGGTGAATTCAGTGAGCAAAAGAAAAAAGGGCTGTGGGAGCAAGTGAGGAAGGACTGAGGGGTGGGTGGACGATGCTACTTACCTACCCGTTCTCCAACCCTTTCTTCTTCGTCATCTTCTCAGCGCGCTACGCCGTTCTCCTCGTATTATTCGCGCTATTTCGTTCTCGTGGAGCGGCTAATGGAGGGAAAGAGATAAATATCTCAACGTATAGAAAAATTGAGGGGCTTAAAAATGGGGAGGGTCCCTGTCCTCCAGTTTCTGTTCTTTTGCCACATTTGGGTGAATTCGCCAACCCCTTCAAAACCTCCCCCTCTTACCCTACCCCTTGTCTTTCCCCCCACTCTTCTCTTTAATGCACGTCCTTAGACTTTTTCGCCTCTTCCTCCTCCCCTTTCCTCCCACCTCCTCCCCCTCCGCTACACTCCCGCAACACTTTTCTTCCCCTACCAACCCCCCGCCCCTTCCATCAGCTTCTTTTCTTCTTTTACGAGTGCGCGGAGTTTGAGAACCGGTCCGTTTTTGAGAGCATGAAGAGAGATGACGAGTGGCTGGCTGGACGGGCGGTCGAGTCGAGTCGACGGGACGAATGGAGAAGAAGAGGGGAATGAATAGGAGGGGAACGGAAGGAAGGAGGAGGAGGAGAATGGAAAGAGGAGAACGAAGAAGGGGGAGAAACCGAAGAGCAAGAAGAAAAGAATGGAGATGAAGAAGATGGAAAGAGTGAAGAGGTGGAGTGAAATTGGGAAGAGAATTATATTGATATGAATAAGAATGAGTTGAGAATAAAAACTAGATTAGAGAAGAGGAGAAGAATGGGGAATAGAAAGAGGAGAACGAAGAACGGGAAGAGACCGAAGAGCTAGAAGAGAAGAATGGAGATGAAGAAGATGGAAAGAGTGAAGAGATGGAGTGAAATTAGGAAGAGAAGAATATTGATATGAATAAGAATGAGTTGAGAATAAAAACTAGATTAGAGAAGAGGAGAAGAATGGGGAATAGAAAGAGGAGAACGAAGAAGGGGGAGAAACCGAAGAGCAGGACGAGAAGAATAAATATGAGGAGGAAGGAAAGAGTGAAAAGATGGAGTGGAATAAAAAGAAAAGAAGATATGAATAAGAATGAGTTGAGAATGAAAAGTAGATTGAAGAAGAGGAGGAGAATGGAAAGAAGAGAACGAAGGAGGGGAAGAGACCGAAGAGGACGACGAGAAGAATGGAGATGAAGAGGATGGAAAGAGTGAAGAGATGGAGTGGAATATAGAGGAGAAGAATGATGATATGCATAAAAATGAGTTAAGAATGAAAATTAGATTGAAAAAGAGGAGGAGAATGGAGAAGGAAAAGAGAAGAACAGAGAAGGGGAACAGACTAAAGATCAGGACGGGAAGAAAGAAGATGAGGAGGAAGGAAAGAGTGAAGAGATGGAGTGGAATAAAAAGTCACGAAGAATGACGATATGAATAAGAATGAGTTGTGAATGAAATGTAGATTGAAGAAGAGGAGAATGGAGAATGGAAAGAGGAGAACGAAGAAGGGGAGGAGACTGAAGGGCAGGACGAGAAGAATGAAGACGAAGATGAAGGACAGAGTAAAGAGATTGATTGGAATCAAGAAGAGAATAATAATGATATGAAATTGAATGAGTTAAAAATGAAAGGTAGATTGAAGAAGAGGAGGAGAATTACGAGTGAAGAAATGAACATATGAAGAGGAAGAAAGGGATTGCGAATGTCACTCTGGAGTATGGATGAATTTTTCTTGCTCGTCCTTCGTTCATTTTCCAGGATTGAAAAGTGGCCTCTTAAAAATATTGAGGGAATGGAGAGGAGGAGGGGAATAAATAGGAGGTGAAAGGAAGGAAGGAGGAGTAGGAGAATGGAGAACGGAAGGAGGTGAACGAAGAATTGGAAGAGACCGAAGAGTAGGAAGAGAAGAATGGAGATATAGAAGATGGAAAGAGTGAAGAGATGGAGTGGAATAAAGAGGAGAAGAATGATGATATGAATAAGAATGAGTTGTGAATGAAATGTAGATGAAAGAAGAGAAGTAAATGAAGAATGGAAAGTGGAGAACGAAGAAGGGGAAGAGACCGAAGAGCAGGACGAGAAGAATGAAGATGGGGAGGAAGGAAAGAGTGAAGAAATGGTGTTGAATAACAAGATGAGAAGAATGATGATATGAATAAGAATGAGTTGTGAATGAAATGTAGATTGAAGAAGAGGAGAATGGAGAATGGAAAGAGGAGAACGAAAAAGGGGAGGAGACTGAAGGGCAGGACGAGAAGAATGAAGACGAAGATGAAGGACAGAGTGAAGAGATTCATTGGAATCAAGATGAGAAGAATAATGATATGAAATTGAATGAGTTGAGAATGTAAAGTAGATTCAAGAAGGGGAGGAGAATGGAGAATGAAAAGTGAAGAGCAAAGAAGGGGAATTGACTGAAGAGCAGGACAAGAAGAACGGAGATGAAGAGGATGTAAAGAGTGAAGAGATGGAGTGGAACAAAGAGAAGAATGATGGTATACATAAAAATGAGTTAAGAATGAAAAGTAGATTGAAGAAGAGGAGAAGAATTGAGAATGAAAAGAGAAGAACAAAGAAGAGGAACAGATTAAAGAGCAGGAGGAAAGAAGAAGAAGAGAGACAAATGAAGGTGAGGAGGAAGAAAAGAGTGAAGAAATGGAGTGGAATAAAAAGTCACGAAGAATGACGATTAGAATAAGAATGACTATAGAATGAAATGTAGATTGAAGAAGAGGAGAAGAATGGAGATTGGAAAGAAGAGAACGAAGAAGAGGATGAGACCTAAGAGCAGGACGAGAAGAATGAAGATGGAGAGGAAGGAAAGATTGAAGAAATAGAGTGGGATAAAAAGAAGAGAAGAATGATGATATGAATAAGGATGAGTTGAGAATGTAAACTAGATTGAAGAAGAGGAGGAGAATGGAAAGAGGAGAACGAAGAAGGGGAACAGACTGAAGAGCAGGACGAGACGAATGAAGACGAGGAGGAAGGAAAGAGTGAAAAGATTGATTGAAATGAAGAAGAGAAGAATGATGATATGAATATGAATGAGTTAAAAATGAAAAGTACATTGAAGAAGAGGAGGAGAATAACGAGGAAATGAATGTACAGGTGAAGAGGAGAAAGAGGGATAGCGAATGTCACTCTGGAGTATATCGTGAATTTTTCTCTCTCGTCCTTAGTTCATTTCTCTAGGATTGAAGTGTGATCTCTTAAAAATATTGCGAATCTAAGTCTGCCCACAGCCGCGATGAAGAATCGTTGGGTGCCATTCCACTTGGTTGAAGGAACCGAACGAACCGTAGTTCTCTGGATTAAAGCCGGACATCGAGAGCTCGATTCTTAGGTAGGGTCCATTAGAGGGGGACGGCTCTAGACTAAATGTTTCGATTAATTTACTTCGTAAATGCAACGGTGTTTGACGACATATCGTGGCATATCATCTTGCAATGACCGTAGACTGATATTGCTCTGCTCTGTTTATTAACTTCGGAATCGTTTCAGCTTTCACGCAGTCATTATCTGGTATCTGACGATGGCTGCAGCAAGTGCTAAATATTGAACAAGTTCGGAATCGATAAAGTCGGCCGTACAATATGTCTTGAGTCATTCTCTCTGGAAATGTTCGGTATTATTCTTCCTCGAATGAAATCTTATTTTGGAGAGTTGTTTTTGAAAATCATTAAATTAATAATCAATTATCCAAGATAAGATTTTTATTTTTTTAAAACTGGTTCTGTAACCCTGAGGATACTGCAGTAAGATAAAAATAGTTTAAAAAATGAAAGTTATTTTCCGTTGAAACGTAACAAATTGAATTATAAAATATTTTTATTTGCCGTGGAACTCCTCAGATTTTCGGACTCAGCTCTCGCTAACAAGTGTAATCTACAATGCTAGTTGCCTTTGTAAGTTATGCCACATTGACGCTTAAATACCAGGCGAACCAAATTTGGCCCGTGCCTCTGAATCCATCTCATCTAAATTACCGATTCGTTACAATAGTTATCATAAATCAAATAAAAAAAACATTCATAAACTTTGATAAGTAGAATGAAAAATAAAAAAATTAATTTTCCTTGGATATGCTTTCAATTACGGACCCTAAAAGAATAGAAACAGTGCCATTCGAGTGCAATACAAACATTAAAACAGCTGTGCATAACATATGCGACGGCCCGTCATCAACAAATCAAATATATGAATTTGTCAATATTAAAATGAAACAGATCATGTTTATTAGTTTGTCCAAGCAGTATTTTGGAGCGAAAATTAGATTGAGTTGCATGGACCGCAAATATAGAACTGCTCTGGCTAAACAGGCGTTTACAATGAGAAGGGAAGTGATGAGTTGGGTCAGAGAAGAGACGTAAGGAAAAAGCTTGTTAAAAGTCTAACATGGGTTGTGGTGCTCATTGGGGCGGGTAGGAAACTTGGTCGTTGTGGAACCCGAATGTACTTATTTTGGAGGCATTTGAGATGTGACTTTGGAGAAGTATAAAGAGAGTAATATGTATAAAGAGAGTAATCTAGGAAGGCCAACGAGGAAAGCAAGTTGGTGTCAGAGTATCAGAGTGCACAGAAAAGATTGATTGGGGATTTTCCACATTGCCTTGTGAGGCAAGGGAATGTGGAAAGGGTTTGTACGAGGAGAAAGTTTGGGAAAGCGTAAAGAGGAAGAGAATAGCATTTTTGGACAGAATAAAGGGAGGCAAAGACTATGAGGAATATAAGGGACTTGATGGCAATTCAAGCAAGGAAGTGAGATAACCTCCCAGAAGTTGGGATGTTAAAAAAGTGCTGTCCAAAAAACACTGCCAATCCCTTAGTATGGTATAAATAAACTGAATGAATTTAGCGCTGGTGAATCCTTTACGTCTCTGTGGATTGGATGATTCGGTTCCAAATTTCTAATGCGAACTGTGAATGTTATCATGAAAGCTTCCGCGGAGTGGTCTTGAATCCTGATGGCTTTCGGGATGGCTTCCGCGTCGTGTCATATTAGTTGACAACAGTTTCGCGAGCGTTCCAGCTCGCTTCTTCAGGTCTGAAGTAATTTTGATGCATTTGGGCCGCAATATATAACTCTCCGAAGGGTCAAGCGCGGATTCTTCTTTCCGTTTTTTCCCGCGTTTTTGGAATGTCAACAGGGAAGATGGTTACACGCTATCAACCAATTGGAAGCATGTATTCCAAAAACGTGGGAAAAAACGGAAAGAAGAATCCGCGCTTGACCCTCCGGAGAGCTATATTTTGCGGACCCAATGCATCAAAATTACTTCAGACCTGAAGAAGCGAGCTGGAACGCTCGCGAAACAGTTGTCAACTAATATGACACCACGCGGAAGCCATCCCGAAAGCCATCAGGATTCAAGAACTGTGAATGATCTGTTATTGGTCGCAGTTTGAAGTTGGGGATTCCATTCCTGTTCCACTCATTCCCTCTCTATTCCATTTCCGATAGTCTGTGCATGTTTTTATTAACGGTTTGTTTGTTTCGCCATCATCTTATTTGACTGTATCTTAAAATCTGCCAATTAAGTTCATTCAGAGTATTTCTCTCTTATCCATCGTTGCCATAAAAATCTTCCAAAGCCTCAGGAGTACCTTGTAACCCTTCTTTTGGCTTCGCAAACTTCCTGGATGATCCAGATTATACCACCTTCATTCTGAGATTATGTGGAACTTTTAGAAGAATTCTTTTGATTGACGTTGACGCGGCTTAACCTCACTCATCCGTTAAGTATGACACTGAATCCATCCCACAGAGTTACCGGTAAACTAGGTTCATCTTTAACGCTTTCTTAGGTACTATTGTTCCTTAGCAGTCATCTATCCACAATAATCTGTATACGCTAATTATAGTTTATAAAAACGTCCTCTTACTTTGAAACCTGATGCCACTTATACCGAGTCAAAAACCTAATGTAATCCATAAACTTTCAGGTTCCTTTATTGGATTTGTTCATGCGTGGGGCTGGCTCTAAATAAAAGGCTTCTTACGGCAAGTCATAAAGTTCTAACAGTATTTAACGTCTTGATGGGTTTCCATCTAATTTTATCGGAAATGAGGGTGAAATTTAATTAAAACCATTTTTAGAAGGGCAGAAAAGTTAATAACGCGATGTGCTATTAGCTTTCCGGGGGAATTTCATTTGTCATGCTCAGGCGGGGACATTGAACTCTTCACCAATCACACATTCTGCTCCACCGTTAATTGTTTCAGGCTCGATAAATTGATATTTTACTTCTTACTCTCAACTCCAGCGTCTGTCTTGCCAGGCCTCTGATGGGAATTTCTGCACGTGAAAGGCTGTTTAATCAAGGACGTTATATTGGCTGATTGACGAACACGCTATTTATCAATTTACCATATTCTTATTCGGCTCTTTACTCCGAAAATTCTTCAAAAATTGAAGAGCAATGAAAGGTGATTTACGGTGACTTTTATAAATAAATTTATGCACATCGACATGAGAAAAAAATCACATTCACTGAGTTGTTTTTTGTGTGTCTGTTTACGAGCTATCTTCTCATATATTTAGTGTTAGTCAGAATTTGAATTAAAAATTTTTATATATAAGGGATGACACCTATGAGGCTTTTCTCCTTATATTTATTTTACTAACCGGTAGTCCTTGCCACCGCAGTTTTCCGCTTCGCAAGATAAATGCTTCTCTACTTGCAGCGACGTCTGTAGCACTTTGCACGGCAACATGTGCATGTCATAATATTTCCGCTTACCCTTCTACGATTTCGAGCTTAATATGCCCATCTGCTACCCTTACTCGGTGTTTGCAGCTGTTTGAGAAAAGGGAAAATTTCCACACGTGTTTAGCGTTCCCATTCCTCGACTTTAATGTCTAGGGGAGAGTTAGGGTCTTTTCGGGTGCCTCGTAAACGCTTTTGGCTTCCTATGTCCCTTCGGCTGCCTATGTGCACTTCCCTCCGGGGTGGGGGAGAAAGAACGCTTTCTAACGGCAAATATTTGTGTTTCTGCTTTTATAAAACTCCTTTTTCTTCACCCATCCAGCCTTTCCAGCAGCTTTCACTCGGCGCTACGTAAACACACATTAGCTAGGGATGGGCCTCAAAATTTAACTCTGGGTGTGCAACATGGGAAGCTACCTGCCTTGTTAAGGAGTTCGTTAAAACAAATGAGATTAGCGGCTGCTTAATTGTCATTTATCTCGGAAGACACCTCAAACGATTAGATAAGCAGCCGCTCACTGAGCGTGTCTCACTGAACGAGTGTATCATTCACACACGTAAACACGTCACGTTAAACACATCTTTCTCCACAGCCGCTGACATGGAGATACAGTCAATGTGCGGAATTCGTTCCTGGTGTTGCGAGTCCTGCCCCTTCCTGGTAACTGCGTGGCCGAAATGAAAACCAAGGTGTAATTCCCTTTTGTGAAATATTGGTGCAAGGGTTTAAGTTTGCCTTCCAGAGTCTCAATGTAATATTGAACTTTTAGTTCACCAGTTGAGCGAGATTTTTCCCTCGTCATTATAGAAATTTTATAAGTTTATTATTTAATTTCAGCAACTGTGCTAGAATCACGGAGTAAATATTGTTACTCTGATGGCGCAAAAACGTTTTTTACTGCGTACTCAGTCATAAACTAAAAGCACATGTATGAGGTATTAACCTGACTCAATTTTTTCGTGACTCTCGCTGAAATCGCCTTCACCACCGAAGAAGTTTTGAGTTTTTTTGTATTAGAGCAAGACTTTTTCTGCGGCAAATACTTGATATAGTTTTGTTTTTCAATTTTTGAGAAAGCTTGCAATTAAATACTGTTCATATTGATAAGATCTATGAGTTATAAATTCCTTATTTTCTGAACAAAGTCTCTCTAGGTCTCACGCCTGCAGCATTTTCCTCGTGAAATTTTTGACAATGTTCAGGAATTGACAAAAACTTTGTAAGTTTTTCGTGGAAACGTTCTGGCCGGTATTTTGTTACAGTTGAATAGATGAGAATTTATCTTCGTAATTAGGCCAAGTTTGTGTGAATTAATACCTTGCTCAAATTACCAGTCGTGTAAAATGAAGCATCCGCGCTCCGTACTCAGTGATTTGTTTTACATATTGTTATATGATAAGCAAGTAATATTGCTCTTAAAACCATGTACCGTATTCGATTAGGAGGATAATATACTTACATGAGTACGCTGTCGAAGGGATTGTCCTGATAAAAATGTCGTGCTGTTGTTGTAAATATTTTGATGCCGCAAAGCTTTTAATTTTCTCTAAAATATCCTGGCATTATCTATCAAATAAGTATATCAATAGCTGCACCATTTTGACGGCTAAGGCGCTAATAAAAAAAGATGAAAGGGCGTGAGGAAGAATCCAAAAATCAAAGATACGTCGTCATTTCGCTCTGTTCACCTCTCCAGTCTTCTCTAGGGGAGCAGTAATGAAGAGGATTTAATTGTTACTTTTTCTCGCACTGTTTATCTAATTTCTTTTATTACATTGGCATCTTGCTTGAGGCATGAATTCATAGGAAATTATTCAGTATAAATATCGGGATTTGCGGAGTTTTTCGCATTGCTGCTCTGTTGGCGTGGGCTAAAAATCTGGAGCTAATAGACCATTGATTCTAAAATAATCGATTTAGAATTAATGGATAATAGCTCCTGATTGATATATTCAAAACTGTTAAAAATGAAAATTAGCACGTTACTGTTTTGATAAACAAATTTTCGATTTTCAAAGAGAATCACTCTTATAAATTTAACAGGAATTCCACAGCATGTTTTACCAACCTTTTCTTTAATGTGACCAAACTGGGGAGCTTTTGCAAAAAATCTTGAACGGGGAGGGAAATGGACCAGGACGCGACAATTTGAAGCTGTTAGAATTTTTCCAAATATGTTCACCCAGAATTCTGGAATCAATGTCCATGAGCACATTAGCTATTAACCCATAAACACCCAACCGCCACCGTGTCCCAAGGGCGCTACGACGGTAACCTCGCCAGCCTTTCTTCTCCAAGCCTTCCGCTAAATATATCTCTCCTCGAATTTTTCCAAGAGGTTGGTGGATCCAACCCATCTCTCATCTTCGTGGTTGCCCGAGTATTAAGGCCGGGGAAAATGGCCGATATAAATATTCCCGAATACGATTCTCTATTTTAAAACCAGGAGGAGGTGTGTATGAAACAGTGTATAATGGGGGGGATATGAGGCAATAGAGGTTTATGGCAAGGACAGGTCAGTATGGAGGAAATTATTGAAGCAGAGTTGGGTGTACAAATATGTATCTATGAGTGAAACTTTGTGACGGTACCTACCCCGAAAGGGAACGGCGTGATGGGTATGTATGTATGCAAGTTTGGTCATTTCACTCTTCCTTAGTGTCCATGTCTCGCATCGCTAGCACACTCCATACAAAGTCTACAAGTTACAAGTCACGTGACCAATTTCACGAGGCCGATGGGTTACTCAGATATACCGATGACTTCTACTAGTCCAAAAAAAATGTCAGGCCTTATCAAGACCATACATAACTCGTATTTTGATGATTACGATACATTTGGGGCGTGCACCTTGCAATATTACCAATTCAAAAGTTAGTGCAATGTTTTTGAGTAAATACAAATGATTGAATATGGGCTGGAAAGTAATTTTATAGGTCGTAACTTACCTTAAAAGATCCCAAGCGAATGCGAGTTTTCGGGTTCCCCTAAAATCATTAGATACAATCGTTTTTTTTCGACGTATTTCTTATAGTATGAGCTCTAAATGGTAGTTATTAATAAACCTTACACTTAAAGATATCATGGTAAGTCAAAAAACAAATGAAAGTCAACCAGCGCGTAATTTGAGCCATCGTACTAATGATTTGAGCTTAAATTGTTTTTCGGGCGAAATTCACGACGACACAGCAGTCGAGAGAAAATAATTAAAGATCCTGATGTTTCACACTCTTTAACTTATTAGAAATAAACAACTACTTACAAATTCGTTTCTGTTGAGTAATGTAATCATTAATAACAGGAAATTCGAACTGTAAGTTACAATAAATGTTATTGTCGATATCATACGGTATGTTAGTAAGAAGTTTCGTTATGATATTACGTTGTAACGCCATCATTAGAGGATTAGAGGTTCAATAAAGATAATACCAACTAACCATTTAATCTTGAAATGTAAGGTTTATTATGTCGACTCTATAACTATATATATATATCGTTCGTTCATTCACTCGTTCATATATATATATATATATATATATATATATATATATATATATATATATATATATATATATATATATATATATATATATATATATATATATACGTTGATGGATTGGAGTCAGCCATGCGGCGATGAACACACGATGTGGATAGGATGGAGGAGATAGACACACAAAAAAAGAGACGATCACACTTACATAGCTAGCTTTCGGAACTAGTCCGTCTTCAAGGCGTATCACGGAACAAATGTCGTGTGCGCTGGTGAGGATAGGGGTAGGAGGGGCGGTAGGTTAGGGGAGTGGGGATGGGGGAAGGGGAAGGGGTTTTTCCCAGCGGTTGACGAACGGTTCTTGAAAAGGGGAAATTTTTACCAGCTCGTGTCTTGGCCGGAGAGAGCGGAAGGGGTCGCAGTGAGGGTGGGGGGGGGGGGAAGAAGGAAGGGAAGGGGGTAAATGGAAAACAACGGGGAGCGTGCGATTAATGTATTTTATTTAATCCGGGCGCGGCGTACGATTTTAGCAACCAGATTATGGCCAGCTCCTTCTGGCGCACTTCAATTAACGGGGCGTCCGGGGGAAGGGAGATCAATATTGCCACCTCAAAGCACTTGTCAAAGGACAAGCCATGCTTCCGCACATGAGTAGGGACGGGGAAAGTGGAAGATGGGTCTTTACAGGTGCACCGATGGTTATTCATTCTATAGAAATTATCCCGAGCCACTTCTAAAAAAACGTATTTTACCCTCCTCTGCTAATTTCACCCCACGTAAAAAAGACACCCCCCTGGACGCCCTAAATCTTCACATCACATATTTTCCTGGCGTCCAAAAACTCAAGACCATCCTCAAAGACTTATTCCCAATTTTAGATACTAACAGATCGACAGCCAATCTCCTACCCAAATGCCCCACAGTATGTTTCAGACGTCCACCTAACTTAGCCAATCTTCTTCGCTCCAATTCTTCGCGAGAGGGTACATCGAATGACACTCCCCGTCCCACCACACAGAGATGCAACAAACCACGGTGCAAAACGTGCAACATGTTTCGCCCCCTATCCTCATTTCAGAGTCCTAACACAGAGACGCCGTTCGACATCAAGGCCTCCGGCTCTTGCGACTCCCACAACTTAGTTTATGTGTTACAATGTAAACTATGTCCCGGTTTTTATGTGGGCGAATGTATTACACCCCTTAATATTAGAATGAATAACCATCGGTGCACCTGTAAAGACCCATCTTCCACTTTCCCCGTCCCTACTCATGTGCGGAAGCATGGCTTGTCCTTTGACAAGTGCTTTGAGGTGGCAATATTGATCTCCCTTCCCCCGGACGCCCCGTTAATTGAAGTGCGCCAGAAGGAGCTGGCCATAATCTGGTTGCTAAAATCGTACGCCGCGCCCGGATTAAATAAAATACATTAATCGCACGCTCCCCGTTGTTTTCCATTTACCCCCTTCCCTTCCTTCTTCCCCCCCCCCCCACCCTCACTGCGACCCCTTCCGCTCTCTCCGGCCAAGACACGAGCTGGTAAAAATTTCCCCTTTTCAAGAACCGTTCGTCAACCGCTGGGAAAAACCCCTTCCCCTTCCCCCATCCCCACTCCCCTAACCTACCGCCCCTCCTACCCCTATCCTCACCAGCGCACACGACATTTGTTCCGTGATACGCCTTGAAGACGGACTAGTTCCGAAAGCTAGCTATGTAAGTGTGATCGTCTCTTTTTTTGTGTGTCTATCTCCTCCATCCTATCCACATCGTGTATATATATATATATATATATATATATATATATATATATATATATATATTAGATATATTTACTAGATATATTTATATTATATATATATATATATATAGTATATATCTTCCTTAGTGTCCATGTCTCGCATCGCTAGCACACTCCATACAAAGTCTACAAGTTACAAGTCACGTATATATATATATATGAACGAGTGAATGAACGAACGATATATATATCATTCATTCACTCGGACCGCTCAGCGGCAATAACTCACATAAATGTTCATACAGAGAGGAAGAAGGAAAGTGGATAGGAACACATAAAATTTACGAACACAATGGTGGTGTGAAGATGTAAAGATGGCCGATTCCAAGCAGAAAAAATTCGACTGGACCGGGAATCGAACCACGGACCTTTGGATTTCGCGTCCAATGCTCAGACCACCGAGCTACCCAGTCTACTAAGACTCAATTGGAATCGGCGGGGGTTTATATGAACAAACACTCCCCAAGGCATGACCCACGAGACCGGCCAATAGATGGCGCCAGGGCTGCTTTTCACCCACCGTCAGAGAGAGAATGACACACACAGAAGGCGAAATGAAAGAATGACTCAAGCACACAGACAGTGGTGAAAGATATGGAACAGGCGTTTCGGGGTACGCTAACCCAAGTAGGAAATGAGCCGTTCAGGCCATACAATCGTTCGTTCATTCACTCAGACCGCTCAGCGGCAAATATTCACATAAATGTTCATACAGAGAGGTAGAAGGAAAGTGGATAGGAACACATAAAATTTACGAACACAATGGTGGTGTGAAGATGTAAAGATGGCCGATTCCATGCAGAAAAAATTCGACTGGACCGGGAATTGAACCACGTACCTTTGGATTTCGCGTCCAATGCTCAGACCACCGAGCTACCCAGTCAACTAAGACTCAATTGGAATCGACGGGGGTTTATAGGAACAAACATTCCCCAAGGCATATAAACATTTATATCTGAGTATTTGCCGCTGAGATATATATAAGACTATTGTAAACAGCGACAAAGTACCAATTTCTTACTCTCCATTATTTTCTATTATAGACTTAGATGTTTCTCCTTCTGTATATTTCACGGTATTTCTCGTTACCCTCATACATCAACTGTCAGTTTAGTTTCAAATTTAAATTTTGGTCGTTATCCCCGTGCTTTACTTAAACGGACGGTTTGTTTTGATATTTAGTTTTCGTTTGTTATTTCCTCACCCCCCTCCCCTACTTCAACTGTCAGTTTACTCCCACCCCCCTATTACAACGGCCACTTGCGTTCACTCGCCACCCCCCTTTCTCTCTTCCCCCACCCCCCTCGCCCTACATTTCTCTTCACCACCCGCCCCCCTTCTCCGCTATCCACCCATGCTTTTTGCTCTCTTCAACACCCATTGGTCATTGGTTCCCCTTCTCCCTCCCCCTTTTATCCCTTCAGTATTTATTCCAGGCTGTCTTCCATTTTTGTTCACTTACAACCTCGTGTGGAAAGTGCTTTTCCATTTAGCTCGCCGAAGAAGGCCACCTTGTGGCCGAAATACGCGTATCCGACGCTCACCCTCGTTTGCCTTTTGTTTATATTTTGACCACGCTATTTTTGAGCGTTTTCTCGCAAAAGTTGGGCCTGTCTGTGTGTGTGTTAGTGAGTTATTTGAGTTAGTGTGATTGTGGTAGTGACCAGGAATCCTTAGTAGGGTCCCATTAGCCCTATGAAGGATCTCAGGTTATAACCCAGGCATACTTATCAGGGTCCCATTAGCCCTCGGAAAGGATCCCAACTGGGTTGAGTGTGTGTGTGTGTCTGTGGTGGTCACTGGCGAGGAAGTAACATCCCAGTAAACCATCACGGGAGGGTATTCTGGTAGAGGGCTGTGGTTGGTCCCAGCTGTGGAATCCCCTTTTCCGCAAACCAACACAGTAAGTGTTGTGTGGATGCATGTTTGACGAGAGGTGCCATTTTTTACGGCCATTGGAGAATCATTTATTTTGTTATCTTGAGAAGCCGTAGAGCTCAATGTCCCTTGATTTAATGTAAGGTCTATTAATAACTACTCTTTAGAGCTTATCCTATAAGAAATACGCCGAAATAAACGATTATATCTAATTATGTTAGGTGAACCCGAAAACTCACATTCGCTTGGGATATTTTAAGGTAAATTGTGACATAAAATTACTTTCCAGCCCATATTCAACCATTTGTATTTACTAAAAACATTGCGCTAACTTTTGAATTGGAGATATTGCAAGGTGCACGCCCGAAATGTATCGTAATCATCAAAATGCGAGTTATGTATGGTCTTGATTAGGCCCGCCATTTTTTTTGGAATAGCAGAAGTCATCGGTAACGTATATCTGAGTAACCCATCCGCCTTGTGAAAATGGTCACGTGACTTATGACTCGTAGACTTGTAGCTCTGAGAAACAGCCCCCAGACGCGGATGAGCGATAATATATATTTGTGGCACAAGTCAGGTATTTTTTTCATTTGAATGATCCTGAGATCCATATGTTGACGCCTCAAATAACAGCTTAAATGTGTTTTCCCAAGTCTACGTCAGTATGAAATTAATGGGCCATTAAAAATTGGGGAATGTACATGGCAAATAATTATTACATGCGACACTTTTCCACGAAATTAAGCTTGAAACATATCGTCTACGTCAGTATATCTCGATGGCATCGATCTCTGAGAGACTTCTCTCCTCTGAAAGTGAGGTTCTCGTGTATGATGTTTATGAATCCGGCACTTTCAAAAGTATTTCGTCTGCAAATGTCGCTGCTCTCTTCGTGATCACAATCCGAATTCATGACTCTTCGGTCACGAACTTGCCATGGAAAGGTCGCCGCTTCTCTTAGCGTGAATTGCGTTTATGGTGTTATTACACCGATTCATGACAGAATATCTAGACTTTTGCGTCCGTCTGTGCTGTAGGTGTTCAATGGGAGCACAGTCTTATAGTACTGAAGCACTCTCGAGGATCGTAATCGCCATAGGCGCGTGTTTTTTCTACATTCACATGGCCCAGTGCAGGATCGTGACATAGAAGACCAGCGTAAAATGAGCTGTAATTTAAAATGTTTAGTCGTGCAACAAAAAAACGGTG
Source organism: Ceriagrion tenellum (assembly GCA_963169105.1). Classification (NCBI taxonomy): domain Eukaryota; kingdom Metazoa; phylum Arthropoda; class Insecta; order Odonata; family Coenagrionidae; genus Ceriagrion; species Ceriagrion tenellum. Next base: position 17,302,712 of record OY720634.1, read on the forward strand.
TTTACAATAAAAATGACCGTGACATTTACCCCCGGAATTCATTTATTTGGAGAGGTTACTGGCATTAAATAATATAATCGCCAAATTTTACGGGATAACATATTTGCTCCCAGAGCACACTTCTCTTTCATTGTTCCACGTGAAGCCTGGCATGCTGGAATGAACTGAAACTTATTTCATTGTTTGAAGCGGGGAAAAAGGATTGAAGGAGGTGTGAGATTTTTAAAAGTTTTATTTTAGTTTTTTTTTAATATTTAGGGCACTTTTCGTGGATTTTTTCAAACTTTTTATCTGTTGTAGTATTTGTTGCCATTTTCATAGTTGCAGATATAGTATCAAGACAATTTCCAGAGCTCCACTATCACGATCCAAACTATGCTTTGATTCGTTGACTTAGTGTGTGAATATAAGTAGCCATCCGAATTATCAATTAATAAGAGGTTTTTTAACTTATGATATCTTTCGTCAGCTCGTCTTTCACTCATATTAAATTACTCGGTAAGTTTCATCATCTGATTGTTTCTCAGCTTATTTTGAGTTTACCTACCGTGTTTGGCTTTCAAAAGTCAATATTCGGTCGCTGCCACTTTGAGGCCAAATCTTTGTTTCACTATAACGTCTCCATATGAAATGTTTTGACTGTTACTAAACGCGCTTTTGTCACTTAATAACTTGCGTCATGATAGCTAATATAAATTGGAGTGCTTCATCCCATAAATTCCAAATCTGATGTTCTGGCACTATTTTAAAATCCATGTTCATCGTTAGGATTGTATACAGCTAGTAATAAACAAAAGGTGGTGACTTTTCTTTAACTGGTGATGCAATAAAATCTAATAATATTTCGGTAAAAGTATTTATTAATATCTAAGAAAATATTTCGTTTTATTATTATTCTTAGTAGATCGAGAGTATTTGGAATTATTATTACATGAATGTTTAATAAAAAGGTTTAGCAGAGCCATTTAATGTCCATTTATTTGCAATTCTCTGCGTTCGTATGATATAACCTTTAGGTCTGCCATTGGGCATTTAAAACTGCTCATTTGGAGGTTTCAAGTTTGTCAGAACTCGCATTTGATGATCTCTGGATGAACAGAACACGCTAACCCTCCGATAAAGCAAAAGCTCCCTCGAAAAATATTTTTAGTTATCCCAACAAAAACTAATTGTTGTTTTCGTACTGAAAGTCGAAGTGCTTTCACATTTTATTAAAATTTCTTGTCAGCATTGGTGATGACCGTGAGCAATCAATTTCTTAGGTTTCCAGCCCTTTCTACCACATCGTCTTTCAACCGATAGATAGTCGAGGAAATCTTTTCATCGGAGAAGCCCTCATATTCAGTAATAGAAAAGAAATAATGTCCACCAGACATATTTCCGAGCAGGCCATACCTACTTTGTGCAGGTAGAAATTGCCTCTATTGGAATAGGTTCCGTGCACTATATGCTTTTGAGGGATAGCGTATCTTATCGTGTGTGTGTGAGTCCACCGTGTAGGCTATCGCATTCTGACTGATTGCGAGCGGTATTTCGCCCTCGACCCAGAGTTGCGAGGCAAGTTAATAAGCGTCGTTTCATCGGGCTGTGTATTGAGAAGAGAACGTCCATCCATGAGTGTTTGCGTCGCTTCGCTGTGTGGAGTCCTAGTGAAGGGCTACGCCGTTCCGGTGCTCACCACAACCGGCTTTTTGTCAAAATGGTGCATAGCGGGTGATTTTAGTTGGGGTGTGATGTGTTGTTGATGTGTGAAATTTGAAATAGATACATATTGTCATAAAAATAAAGCTAAACTAAAAGGGGGATATACAAAATGGGGGCACTGATAATAACAACACATTCTATATACATAATATTGTTTTGTAAATACATTATTTTTTTGTAGTAATAATAATTTTTTTCTCTTTTTTTGACTTTGTAATTTTTTTCTTTTCCTTGTTATTATTTTCCTTTTTTTCATATAATTTTTTAAAGATTAAAAAAAATTATTATTTATTATATGATAAGATTTTTTTAATCTTATTTTTATTATTCACAGACTTAACGTGCAAGAAACGTTAGGCATAGGTAAGATCCATAGAAGAGTGATATGTTGAGGCAGTGTATATGTAGTGGGGTTAATGGGGTAATTCCAAATATTAGACAGAAGGGGATGATTGGTTTTTTTCAAGCGGTGTTTAAATTTGGAGACGGTTGATTGCACATAAGTTTTAATGGTTGTTAGGGAGTGGTAGCAACGTACCTCCTTCATATTTATCGATCTGCTCATCTTCAGTAGAGCGCGTATGTTTTTGTTTTGGAAGATTTCCGTGTGGCCGTGTCCCCGTGGTATAGTCGCGAGGGCGCGCTCGGTCCTCCGTGAAAGCGCATTCCTGACTCGCGGATGGATGCTGTGTGGACCTCCACTCGCACCCGAAGCGCGGAGCCACCGTCGGCGACGGCCTCTTTTTTCAATCCGGCGACCTCTTTCAACCTCTCCCACTCCGACCATTCCCGCGGCGGCGGCACGGAGGTCACCCGACGAGAGAGAGGCATCTCGGGAAATCGAGGCCCCCGTCGTTTTTCGGCTCGGCACTCGCGCATCAGTCAGTCCTTCGCTCTTGTGTACCCGTGCACTCGCGCCCGGGGAAAGTCGAGGAGGTTAAACGAATTAACCTGACCCCCAGGCCGTCTCTCTTGGATTCTTACTCTCTTTTTTATCGCTTGTCCTGCCTTTTTCTGCAAATAGGGTGAATCGAGAGATGGTATTCACGGAATCAGTTGTCGAGGGAGAGGCTCATTTGATTTGGCCCGGCCTGATCAAGGCAAGGTCGCATTCCGAAAACGTAGGAAAAATGAAGGAGAAACGAAACTGTTTCCTGCATTACTTTGTGGAAGTTTTTATTATTCATAATAAAAAGATAAAACTTGGTTAATTCCACACTAATTTATTAAAACCAACCCAGGTTTCAGCAACTGAGTGCCATTTGTACCTTGAAAATGGCACTGTTGCTGAAACCTGGGTCGGTTTTAATACATTAGTGTGGAATTGACCTAGTTTTATCTTTTCATTATGAATGGAAGGAGAGATAGGTGTAGACTTTGTTGGTTCTGCTGTACGTACCATCTTAGCTACCCTGCATGCAATCACGCTATGATTTTAACTCGTTGCTGCCCTCACCAGCGCATCGCTACGAGCAGGTGAAGCGCGATTGAACGAAATGAGGAACCTTACATTACGGTGGCGTTTTGAGGCTTTTAAAATGATTTTACTAGCAAATGATACCTATTTTTTATAATTCATAAAAGTCGTTTCATCAGCTTCCCTATGTTTGTTGACTTTTGTGTTCATCGCCATTCTTCATTTCCTGTTTCCGCTCGCGACACCAGAGCTGACCTGGTCTTTGAGGCAGCTTTAAGAACTACCTGTTACACTGCCTGGGCATGCATTCATCGTGTCATATCAGGCTACCATCGTAAGAACGATCTTACGGTCGGTAGCAGAGTGAACGAGGCAATGCGGAGAGAAAAGAAGAAATCGAAGAGAAGGATATGAATGCATTCTTCTCGGATGTATCACCCTTTGCAAAATATTATGAACATAGGAAGATACACCAGTTGCTCGTCGAAACGTCTGCAATGGAAAGCCAAATCCTGTGTCTCACTCGAGAAGAGTTCATTCATGTTATCCGCCAGGAAAACCTACGGTCTTTTAAGACAGAAGAAGATAAAGGTGACGTTTCTCTGTGTTGTTGAAGCCAGTTTAACCAATACAGTCGATATTGTGGTTGCAAAATATGGTAGTAACAACTCCCAGGGCACTTTACTGTGGAGGGATTCAATGTCTACAGAGTATTTCCCAGCCAGTGAGTTAAACTTCGTCGTATTTGCCTCCAAGGGTTACCAAGCTAGCTCACTTCCGTTGTTAAAATTACTTTCTGTTTCCAATGACTGTGCTTTGCGACGTGGGAAAAGAAAGGTTCTTGATTTAGTTTTCAACGGGAGTATGGGGAGTCCAAATGTATGCGAGATGTCTAGCAGGGAAAGGAACTGTCATTTTTATGTTGAAATTGAAACAGGGTATCTTTCTTTTTTCCTTAAAATTCGTTGAAAATCAAACCGCGGTGAACGTGTTGAAATTTACCAAGCTAAAGTAAATTCTTAGAATGGTGAGGACTATTCGGGTTTTCTTCCGGGTCAGACTCCATCTCTGCCGACGTTTCGATGTACGAGTACTCCGCCGAAACGTCGTCAAAGATGGAGAGCACGACCCAGAGGAAAACCCGGTTGGTTCTCACCATTATCTTGCGCCGGGTAAATGTTAGAGCTTTCTCTTAATTCTGTTTCAACGCTGGCAACCAGCGAGATAGATGAGGCTAGTCCAAAGTACCTTATTGGCACTTGATCTTCCGCAGGCAAAGTGGCCTTTATCATTTAGCTTGAAATAGTGCGAGTTAAATTAAATAAGCGTTTTCTTAATGTACGTGTATAATGTATTATATAATTATCTCAATTCGGAGGCTAATTCAATGGACAATATCTTTAATTGAGGCGAATCAAAACCCTAGCGCAATATTTGCAGCACGATTCCCCGTCATATTTCCAAAGAAAGCGGCAGCTGCAGTACTCTCAAATATATTCATGACGATGATGTTGAAAACGGATTTTGCGCCTCATTATCTATCATCTCAGCATTTTACACCGAAATTAATGGCCAGATCGAAAGATCTCCCTGGAATCCGAAGAATCGTCTTAATATTTGAAAAAATCTTGAGTTAGTGTTTGGCAATGATTGCTCATGCCGTTCGAAAAAAATCAATCCCAAGCTGAAATTTTTCCCTCTGTTTAAATTTAAATAACTGTCAATTTTATCCGGAAAAGATCAGGTGTTAATTTTAATGTCTTTGATGCTAATGTGGCAAAAAAACTACCATTTATTTAGGATCTGAACTGTAACCCTTTTTTACCTGCAGAAAATATGTTACTTTGCAGAGGATAAATGAATTATTTCTCTCACTCTAATTGGTATTATTAATTTTATTTTCGCGTGCATTTCGTTGGAATTTGACTTTTTTAGCTTCCCTTTAGATGCTCAAGTTATCATGTATGATGGTGAGTTAGTATTTCTTATTCTCTGCCGACTTAAGTATTATCACACCACGATAAGCGCCCTTCGTTTATGCATCACACTAATCAGCCGTAAATTCGACTCATCTGAAGCGAAAGTGAACTCAGGTACTAAGTACTGATTCAACGAGGAATTCATGTATTCAGAGAATGGATAAATTCCACTGCTGCATGTAATGTCTCAGAAATAATGGTAAAAAATCATTGAGCGTGTGTATAGTGTGTCCGGTTGTGTTTTCCGAATTTTTACCTGAATCCCTAGCTGATTCACTGTCATAAATCTCTTGTGCATTTTATGTTTGAGGTCGATTTGAATGAGTGAAATCTTATGCTTACATGATGAAATCAGAAGTATCTCTCTCTTAAACTCTTAAATAATCGACATTAGAAATCTAGTAAAAATTAACTGAGAGAAGAACAGAAGGACTAGCATTTACAGAAAATGATGCATCCGACGTGGTAATGGAGCGAGGCAAAAGCCAGTGTTAGGGTTCTTTGAACTAATCACGGCAACATCTAATGGGAAAGTATAAATTAAGCAAATATATTTCCCTGGAAACTGAAAAAATGAGAAAAAATTTAAGGACAAAGAAAAAGTATGAAAAATCGACGAGGAAACGTAAGCAACTTAAGATGATGGCATACGGCGAGGGCAAATTTGTGATAAACATGAATCCCGTTATGATGAGAATCTTCAAGATATTACGACGAAACATGTGAGCTGAGAGCAATTAAAACTCACAAAGAGTGTGGAACGTTTCCTTATCTTCAGTTTAGTTGAAATACTGAATAAATCCCATAGGAAACTAGGCGTCTGTGGAAATTCGTCCAAACGTTGAGTAAGAGGGTAAATAGAAACAACGAAGCCGAGGGGCAGAGAAAATAGTAAAAGCCCCTTCGAAGGGTTTACTGAGAACAACAATTCATATCAAGAAGTAAATGTGAGTTAAGATGTCTGCAGCAGGAGTCATGGATAAATACTTGGTGCAAATTTCCGGGGAAAAATATCCTCAGCGTATTATAGAACGGAAACTATGAAGGAACACCTTCTGTAAACTCTTGAGAAAGTCGTCTTTGAGGAATTCATAGAGCGGAAGAGAGAGAAAAATAAGGTTATAACACAAAGATGTCTTACCACTCAAGGAAGGAGAAAACATATAGCTTTTCTATCGAACTCAGAAGTTTCTTTCAATATTGTGGAGTGACTGACAGAATAATCAACAGTAGAATCCTTACTGAGACCAAGAGTATTTCCGTTTTCTTAAAGTTAAAAAAAATGAGCAGGCTGAATTTACTGACGGAAAATTAGATGGACTAACTTTTGCTGTACACATTTGTAGATGACACAACGTTGGGCCAAGTGAAGTCAAAGTTTAAATTGCTTTAAAAAGTTGGATGAATGAATTATGTTACGAAATACTTGAAAAAAGCTTATGCTGCAGAAATTCATTCAGAGAGTATTGGCTAATTATAATGGAGTATTAAAAAACCAGTCCATACGGGCGTAAAAAGCGTTACATTTAAATAACAACCATCCAAAAGTTAAGTAAAATTCTACTGAGGATTAAAAAATTCAAACCTGAAACATGCCAACTTCTTGTGACATTTGACATTTTTTTCTCTCTGACCTGAGAGGCCCAGAAATAAATTTTTGGCGTGAACACCTTGTTTAGTTAAGCAAGTGCAGGCTGCTATCGAAATCAGTGATTCGATCCTAAAATTGGTTGACTGCAGCCCTCAGCCCTTCCCTATCGAATGCTAGTTCCCTTACCTCCTCTTATCTCTGCCTATATACTCTCCTATTTCTTTGGCCCATGAACCTTTTCCTGAGTCCTCTTCCTGGGATTTTTTGCTTTATTTCACCAGGACAACAAATTGGGGAAGAGTATATAAAAACATTCGTGTGAAGCGTGTCATTCAATGGTTCGGAAGCGGAGACCATTAGAAAAGCAGAGCAGAACAGACAAGAGGCCTTCGAAACCATGAGTGATAAACATTATTTAAAATAAACGAAAAATCCGCCTAAAGAGGACTCATGAATAAGTTCATGGACTAAATAAAGAGGAAAGTACATTGGAAAAGCTACCAGGAAGTAAGGGAACTAGCATTAGATAGGAAAGGGCGGAGGGCTGCAGTCAACCAATCTCGGGATTGATCGATCAATGATTTCACAAACCCATTTTGTCTCAGGGTGTGACCAATCCATCTGGTTCTTCTTTTCTGTGTAGTGTTCCATATGGTTCTTTCCTTTTCTACCCTTCTGTATACCTCATCAATTCTTATTTTATACGTCCATTTTATCATCAGTATTTTTGCCTTTCCCCTTCGTTAACTTTAGCTTCAATTTGTCTTCCGTCTCTCATTGTCATTGTTACGTCTTGCTTCTTATGCATTCGTTAGATAATTCTTCTGTCATTGTAATCCACGTAAGTGTACATACTCATTTTTGCTTACTCTTTCCATTCCAACGCAGTTGAATCGAGAATTTTGGTACCAGATATCTACATCTGCATAATAACATGCAGGCCACCTCGAGGGTGTGTGGCAGGGGGTGATTGGGGATTGGGTTGGTGTGATGGCTAGAGTACTAGCAAACCATACGGGCGGCCAGGGTTCAAATCCCTGCAGAGGAGGATGTTTTTCAGAGGAAACCCGATCCCTACTTGAGTATCTTGTGGAGGGTACTTCAAGTACAGTACTCTGTCTGTCGGATGAGACGCTAAACCGTGGTTCCCTTGGCGCCTATCGTTAAGAGCAGGCTAATGCCGACGCCGGATTTCTATCCACCCTTCCTCCCTTACCTATCCCCTATGGCGCTAATGACCCTAGCTGTCGGTCGCCTTCCCAAATATCCAATCCAATCCAGCAGGTAGGGATTTGTCACCAGCATGCATTACAATATACCATAATAAAGTTAACGAAACTACGGCCCTTAATGTATCAGCGGAAACCTTTAAAAACTTGTGGGGAGATAAAGTTTCACCAACCATCACTCCACTTTAGATATGCTATTAATGCTAATGACACAATTTCTCTTAATTTATTGTTCAGCTACATAATGAGATAAAGATATTATAGGTATGCAGGAAGCATGAAAAATAGCTTGCATGGTTAGTGTTGCGTCGCAGATTAAAAGACAAGCGTTAGGAAGCCAATGAAATAATTAGTTCCACTACCTATCTGCTAACCCAGTCTCATTGGCATCTGTTATGGTCTGTCATCGATCGCGGGATGTCACTGACTGGCATCTGCCTTTCCCACGAATTCCTTTCCCGGTTGAGATCATCTGAGATTTAGAACAGAACTGGAGGACCGCGTGATGACATTGAGAAGTCACCGCTACTTAGTGCTAAGTACTTAGCGCGCAATACGATGGATCCTTTCTTACCCGAGTCGTTCACTCCCTGTACCCACTTCTCTTCGAAGCTCATATTCACTCCGAATCCTTTCTCCGGAAGAAAGCGTAGATTTAATGACTGCGTATTGGAGAGTTAATTGGTGTCATTAAAGCAAATTTTCACTTTCGACTTTCAAACGAGACTTAAGAAATGATTTTTAAGAAGTAATATCTACAGATATCTTCCTGAGTGAGTGGGATTGCCCCTCCCATTGATCGACTGCTGCATTGATAAAGAATGTGTCGTTCAAATACAAAACATATGCGGCACAGCATTAAAGAAACTAGGTTTTGTTGAGCATGTAATAGGAAGGTCCTCGGATGAAAAAGTCAAAGAGAGATGCTACTCCGCTCTGGTTAGGCCACACCTCGAGTACGCCGCGAGCATTTGGCACCCTCCTCATAAAGATTGAACCAAAAAATCAACTAAGTACAAAGGAAAGCAGCATGCTTCGTTAAAAACTGCTACGAACGAACATATAGTGTTACACAACTGTTAGGGGGATTAAGGTGGGATCCCCTAGAGTCTCGGAGGCTCCACGCTAGGCTTAGACTGCTTGAGATATTCAGAACTGATATTTTTCAGAGCGACACAAGGAGTATTTTCATGTCGCCTCACTATATTTCTAGGTCAGGCAGATGCAATAAAATAAGAGAGATACTCTATCGAATAGATGGGTACAATAACTCGTTCTTTCCACGCACAATAAGCGACCACAATATTACCTGAGCTCCTCCAAACACACTCTCATAGGACATGTCACCATATCACCAAAACTTTTACATATTTACACGGCTGGTGACCTACCACCCCCTGCCACACGCCCAAGTGGCGGCTCGCGGGGTAGTATGTAGATGTAGATGTGTATTTAGGACCTAGGCTCTGCATCGTTATACATTTTCTTTATTATCCCCAAAGCTTCTTTCGAAATTCGGGATAATATTTTATGTCAGTGGGAAAGAACTAACCCATTCCTACTTAAGTTAATGCGGGTTTCATTCACCGTAGGATAACTTCTTACGGAAATTTCACAGATCAGGCACATTTGAAATACTGGTGGAGCTTAGTCTCAATGCCATTGCGCTTTAAAGTGATTATATATTGAATATATCAGATTTTATTTCAATAAAAACTGAAAAAGGTGTAATTATTATTTATGTTTAGGGAATTTGTCAAAATGCAATCAGAATTCTTTTTCTATTGTAATCGGTCTATAACACGTACTACCTACGGTTTGGTAAGAAAGCATGTTTGGGCTCATTAGAGAAGATGCTGAGTTAGTGATAAACTAAAAATTTGTTGTGGTGAGGATAGGACTAACACTTTATGCAGAGAAATCTCAAATATTTTACGGAGAGTAGGTCATTTCTGCTCTCTTGGTCACCCACAATTTACTTTAAAGTATTAATACCTGGATGACTAAATCTATAATCAGATCACCTCGTTGGTGAGCGCCGTAATACTAGGCGACGAAGGCATTCCTGGTTAGAAGTCTAATTACCCTTTGGTCCATACTGTGAATACTTAATCCAACGATTATCATATATTAAAAGTGTCTCCTGATCGATTCTGGACTGGGAATATGGACATATTTTTATCTCCATTCTAGTGTTTTATCGGTTAATGTTAGGTTTTATTGAAAGCCAGAAAAAATCCTTCAGATTTTTACGCGTGAAGGGCCGTATTGCCTCTAATATTTATTTCTTCATATCCGCGAACTTTCGCCATCCCGTCCATAAAACCTATTATCTTTCTTATTTTTTCTCGCTTCCTCAACATCCATCCCTCTATCATTGGCTTGAGCCATCACCCCACATTAACTCTTCCAGCCAACTTCCCTGCCTTCCTATGATTTCATCCAGACGTTTCCTTGAGTGACCAAGCATACCCAGCACCTCGTCGTTTGTCTTTCTTTCCATCCATCATACCTTATCATTCCTCCTCCACACATGTTAAACTCCTGCGGCCTATTCTCGTCCTCCTTTCTCAGAGTCCACGTTTCTGCCCCGCACGCAACGCTATCCTCCGTATCAAGCTCTTCATCAGCCTCTTCTTTAATAGATATACATAATATTCGTCGTAATACTAACGGAGTGTAAAGATGGAAGGAGAAGTCCACTGTCACATTTAGATTCATTTTTTAACTAATTCATTTTTCCTTAACAAAAGACTCTATTGCTCCCTTTTCCCGTTTGATGGGTGAAGTTCTACATTCAAATGATCTTCTCATTGTTCCTTATTTCGAATCGGATGGCAGATGAGAAGTTCATCATCCCGTCTGGATTTATAAACCCGTAACTTACGCGATGTATATCGCGTATTACTTACCATGCAAAGTCGTTGTGAAGCCGCCTTTCTTTTGGGAAGCCTCGCCGACTTTTACAATAAAATGCCCCTCGTCATATTGACTTGCTGTTGTTCTGAGGAAGGTCCCAATGATAAGTTTTCCTTTTACAGCAACATCGCAGCGCAAAGCTTACGCTGCAGTTTGAATGCTGCTGATTCCGGCCTGTGTATGTACATGAGAACTTAACGTTCCCCTGTTCCGTCAACCCCTTGTTCATTTTCAATTTAGGACTTCCTTTCCATCTCGATTGATTTTGTTCGACTTCGATATGACGAGGGGCTATCTCCACTCGGATGCCCTCCGGGAAAGCAAAATAACCCTCCGTTGAAGGAAAGGACTCCATTTCCAGCCGTTTGCTTTGTCCCCGTATACAGTTATGTATTCGCATCGTTCCCTCTCTTCCATTTTTATTCCGTTTAAACATTAAAAACAATTTTGTTCGAGACGCGCAGCTTCCAGTGACGTAGGCCGAGTAATAAGAGGGGAGAGGGAATATCATATATTTATAAAAAATTTTCATCTCATCCTACCCAGGGAGAAAGAAAAGGAAGATTATGAATAATACGATTTCGCGTACCAATTTCAGGGCTCCTTTTTTTGCCCAGGACATTCATTATTTCCAGGAGCACAGAAATAACGACAAAAAAGGAAAGGAGAGAGGGAGGTAAAGGGGTGATGGGGGGGGTAAGGGGGGGGAGGAAAACAAATGCGAGCGGCCTTGCGATGCGCTCGTCGAGTTTCATATGTCCCTAACCTCCTCTCCCCCTCCTTCTTCAGTCAGTCCGTCCCCCTGCCCTACCCTCTTCCCTCGCCGCCTCCACTTCCCCTCCTACAGGCTCCCGCTTCATCATCCCATCCTTCGTCCTGCCTTCTGCATCCTTTTCTTATCTTTTCTGCTTCTTCTTCTTCCACATCCGTTTTCGTTTTTTTCCCCTTTTCTTGCTCCGTTCCTGGCCTGTATAAAAAAATTCCCCCTCTCTCTCCTTTCGCTTCTCCCTGCGGAACCCTAGCCACGCCACTCCGAAGGCCCTTATTCCGATCCCCAGCTACGACTTTCCCCCCCCTTCTCCTTCCCACCTCCCCCCTCCCATCCCGGAAGGTAAGCATCCAGACGTATCGCATTCATTGTTGTCCGCGCGAGTAATATTTTTTCGAAATTCTCTCAACGGTTTGCCTCAAGGAGTCGAGTCATACGGTGAACAGGGTCAGGCGGAGGAGGAGGAGTTGAGGAGTGGGCGGGTGGACGGGGTTTTTGGAGGAAGGAATAAGGAGCATATCTTTCCAACTAAAGGGAAAAGATATGCGGGAGGAGTAAGAGGAAGGGGCATTGTTCTTTTCCTTCTTCGAGGAGGAGAGGGTTGGTGAGGAGGGAGAGAGATAGGGAGGGTAAGGGGGGAGGTGTCTTTATTCTTCTGTTCCTTGCCCCCCCTCCATTAAGACCCCTCCTCCCCGCTCCTTTTCCTTCCCCCTGTGGAGCAGTTGTGAGGAGAGGGACGTTTTCGGATGGGGGAAGGGGAGTTCAGGCCACCTCCGGATGCACCGTTGAGGAGTTGCGAGGGTTTAGGGAAGTCTTAAATCCGAACGCGGGGGGTGATTATCATGCCGGGGCATTCTTTGCAACAAAGGTCGCCAAGTTTTCTTCTGAATATAATATGGGAGTAATACGGATTATTAATTGCAGTGACATATATTTTAAAAAAATGCTGCAATAGTCCTCGATTTTACGGACCGTGGGAGAGGAACGTCCGGGCTTTTCAGTCAGTGGGGTTGACCTCCGCGCATAACCACGGTGCGTGGCCCCGTTTATTTAAATGTCGTCGACGACGGAACGATGATGATGTTTCAGCGAATTTAGGTACCATTTCCCAAGGACATTGTTGCCATCGCATACATATAGGGGCGCTGAAACTTACTCCTATTGTGACTATTCTAGAGTATGTTAACAAACTGCGGGAAGAGAGAAGCTCTTTAGGGCATTAATAATTACTCCTGGCAAGAGAATGCTGGGTAATGGTCATGAAACAACAAATTGGAAGTCTAAGCAGCGTCAGTGCCTCAGTAAGGTGACAGCAATTGTCGTCCGACCCCACTAAGAAAAATACTCAGTCGGCGCGGCCTTTAATACAAAAAAATATCACTTTTGAGGAAGGCCGCGGAATACTGTCACAAATACCTACAACTTGCAATCATGGACAGTTATCGCAGTGATATAGATCCAGGTAGTCATTGGTCCCACAAACAACACTCACAGAGGGACCCCCTCAATTTCACTTATACTTGACAAGATGGTTTAATAGTGCAATAAAACCACATGTACAATATTTGCCTCGTCAGGATACCCTGTATCGCTTCGATTAGCCGTTTCCACAAGTCGGGCCGCGAGAGTCGCCTTGTCACGGGCACCTTAGCTAGGGGCACTTCGGCCGAAATGGGTGGGCGGCTCGGAATTTCGGAAGTGAATATCTCTACTCACATGGCGTCGTAGCTCGAAAAAATTATATACTTGCGGCTGTATTGCTTTGTACTACCATCCTATCGGTGGGTGGGGACTACCGAGGAGAAGGGTCTTATAATTGACCAGAATTGGTCCGAATAGACCATCCCTTGGTCCGGTAGGACCCTGATCCAATGACGTACTCCGACAGACCGCACTACGACCACCGTTAAAGGGAATCGGTGGGTACCCTATTCCAAGAATTTGGATAATGGGCTTTGCCGGTTTTCGTTAGATGTGCGGTAAGTCTTCGCGTAAACGGGACTGCCGGCTACTAGTCCAACGTCGTTGGGGAAACCCAATAGCTACGAGGACTGTGGGGAGGCGGGGGCCCATTGTCGTCCTTTTGACGTCAATCCGCCTCATAGTGTCTGCCTCTCAGTGGCTGTGCTTCGCTAACCCTTTCCTTTACCCTTTTCCCGCTACTTCCCATACTCGGTAATGAGCGGAAGTTTGAGGCCGAGAGGGAGGTTTTTAGCCCGGCGGGGAAACCCGAAACATCTGTACTACCATCCTGCATAATTATATCCAAATTTGCGATGAGCGCTTCGTAAGGGTTCCTTGTCATTCCTCAAGACCCAGAGTTGTACCCGGCAGTGGTAGAAACAATGTCCTCGCCGCCGTCGTCGTCAAGCGAAATCTTTGCTCAGGCGTATTGTAAATTGATGCATTGGAAAGGAAAATACATAATATGGAGAGCAGCAGTCGGAATCAGTACAAGTAATTTTATAGCCATACTAAGTGAGGGAAAGTTAGCTAATATGTAGCAATGAATGGAGAAGGAAGGTGGATATAGATATAGACCTCGGAGGACTGTATGGAGTAAGTGGGGTGGATAGCGGGGACTGTGGGAGCGATGGCTTTTGAGTGATATTTAGCGGGATAATGGAGTTCGCACGAGGTTGATTTCGTAATGAACACTTAACTAGGTATAAGAGCAACTATTTTAGAGTAAGTGCGTGAATAATGCTCGCCTTGCTAAATGGAAGGTACGGCGAATGTGGTAATAGTCCAGTTTGTATACCTTCCTCGAATTATGAAAAGAGAAGATCGTGCTGACGATCAGGTTGAGAAAATAGTCGATCGAGAATATGGGTGTGACAATTTGGTGTTAAAATGTCTGGAGCGGCAATCGAGGGATTTTTGAGCTCACATTTCAATAAATTTTTAAGTAAGTCTAGAAATAGATCTTGTCCACATTTCAATTGAATGCATGTATTTATGCGTTGGGACTTACCGCACTGGCCCTATTAGAAATGATACAGGATATTTTAAATGTTTTTTTCCGTAATTAAAGCATGTAATAACTACAGTTTTTAGTTCGCTGTTTGAAATTTAGGCGATATTATGATGATTGTGTGGTTTTCGAATTTTGGATTCGGCGTGGCACCTTGGTATTTATTGTCGTGGAAAATGAAAAAAATGATGAAAATTCATTTCACGCTGTGAATCAAATCTAATCAAATGTAATTGAATTATTTCGATATATCATGCACGTACTGCACCCTAGGTCTGTGCGATAAAATGTCATTGCATTTGCTAATGATCCAAAGGAGTATTATACAGTCTTTTAACTTATATCAATTAATATCTCCAATGCGAACTCGAATACGTAGTTTAACACAAATCTGCACTCGAGCAAAATTACTCTGACCACTTTAATGCGGGGGAATGAAACAAAGTGGTGGGTGAAGGGAGAAGTGGACAAGAGGTAGGTGGTAATGGGCGAGGAGAAACTAGCTACACTGAGGAAAGACGATTTTGCCGGAGAAATAGGCCAGTGATCACTAATACATAGCTCAAGTATCATCTTACGCGAAGGCGCTCTTGAAGGGCGTGAGAAAGGGAACATTTTGTTCCAAGATAGATTTTATTCATGGTTATAGACATCTCAAATAGTGCAAAAAATTCGCATTTCTTTAAAATATGTGGTATATCTTTGTCAGAAACAGACTTTTAAAATCCTGATTGAACGAAATCGGATTGAATTATCCTAAATTCTGAAAAAATTAATCATAAAAAAGCATCATAAACAATATTTGACGTGGAAAATGCAACGAAAATCATAAACTTATGTTACACGAAGGAGATTCTATTGGAGGAGGAGGAGGAAAAAGGAAGCGGAAGAGCACAAACTAGAGATTAGCTATGGTGTGAGTACCTGGAGCTCGAAAACGTGTTTGAAGAGAAAAAAAATGAAAATTAATGAAGCATTGTAAATGAGAGTCAGGCTTTCAAACTTTTCCACTGATTTATTTGAAATAACAACGCGTTTCGTCGTGCTGTGTCATTATAATCAGGTAATGCTTATCACATCATATTAACGCCTGAATTCGTGAATGGAAGGGACCATAGTGGAGGAAACGAATCGGCTCCTCGGAGAAATTTCTGTGTAAGAATTGCATTAAAAAACAAAGTTAAGGAGCCGGCCGTCGGTACAATGGAAATGATAATTCCAAAGATTAAAGACTAAGAAGTTTTACTGATCATACAATCATGGTAATTCCAATTATTAAAGACAATAATGTTTAATTGTTCATATAATCATAAGAGGTTCGAGAAAAGCGGTAGAAATGAGTGATAATGGTTGCAAGGAAGAAAGTAAGATCCAGAGTTTCAGATATAGGATTGGAAGACGATAATGACAAGGATATCAGCAGACTGGGTATCTTGGACTTTTAAATTGAATGAGTTGTACTGGATTTGAATATGAGCATGGCTATAGTAAAATATGACGTAACCACAGTTTTGAAAGGGAGAGAGGAGGAGGACAGAGGGAAATCTTTTGGACTTAATCATTGGATTTGTGAAAAGGGACTTTTGCTGACGGAATTGGTAAAAAAAGTGCTGATACCCCTATCAGTGAGGAAGGTGAAGGAGGAAGTTAAACATATAGTAGGTGGGGCAAAAAAATATTTCCGGTTATTCGGAGAAAGCAGAAGTGATGGATGGCGGACGTTTTGCGAAATTTCGGACGACTCCAGGAAAGGTACGAAACCAAAACTATGAAAAACTCACTGGCGATTTTTTCACTGAGGATACTCGTGTTTAAATTACAGAGGATCTTTTGGGTTCATTGTAAAATTAGTTACTTCAATGTTTTTCTTTTTTAATTCTAGGTGAGATTGTACAAGACATTTTTGTGTAATTTCATTAATTTACTATGGGATTAATGTGAAATATTTCCCGGTTTGGCTTCCCCTGTAGGAACTTCTTACTTAAAAATTTAAAAGTGGACAACTCTTACGTGGATGGTGAAGAAATTTTTGGACAGTATCATATTTGTAGTGCAGTATTCTAGTTATCTTTATCAGCTTACCAAAGAATAGGTTCTTGGTTTTTTAAAAGAAACTTTTTTTCAGCCCAGAATGGTGATATAGCAAGAAACATAGGCTTATTTTGATGCTCTTAATTGTGGTATTGATAAAGCGTGGTCATTTAAGCATTGGACTAGGTGATACCGATTTTAAAATTAGGGATATCGGTGCTGATTTGCATGTGCGCTGAAATGGTCATTTAGCGTGCCTTCATTACGGTAACACTAGCCCGGAGATAGGAACATTATTTTCAACACACATTCGGAGCATTCTCTTAAAGTGGCAGTGCAGCCTGGACATAAACTGTTAGAAGAGATTGGAAGCGATGGAGATGAGTTATCATTAAAAGTGATATGATGAAATGGACGAAGAAGTCCGAAGAGCATTTGGAAGCAAAATGAGCGTTGTGTATACCCTGAGAGGATGAGGACAACTTGTTCGAGGCATTATGGAAGGTAACAGAAACGGAAATATTGAGAACAATAACTGTTGAAGAAATATATAGGGAAAGAAAGACACACGAGGACCAAGAATGGAATACTTTCGATAAATCACGAAAGACGTCTATGTGAAGAATAATGTAGGAACTAATCTATTCGCGGAGGGGAGTGTAATTTGGACCTAAAACAAACCAATCTTTCGATTGATGACGGGCAAAAATGGTTACATCATTGTCAATGCAAATGACTGAGTATAAGGCGTTTTCAATTCAAATCAGAAGAAATTTTTCACAGCTGTTCAAATCCTCATTATCATATGAAGCCGCCAATAGTTGAACACGAAATTCTCAAAATAACGATCGTGTAATTTTTTTATTTTTTTTCCTCCTCTTTCGGTGAAACAAAAGGTTTTTATCATCTAACTTTTGTCTTCTTTTCTCGCTTAAGACCTTCTTAATAATGAAGAAATGCCTCCGTTGAAATATTTCAGCCTCTTCCTTTCGTTGTTTTCCGCGGAAAAAATGGATGGCATTGTGATTTCAATGAATTTTAAAAAAATGAAACCAAGGGTCCGCCTTCAATTTTCTTCCTGATGATGCGCGTTAGGGATACGCGACCGGAATGAGCAATCTGGCCAATTTGAGCGCGTTTTGTGGTGGCCGCTCGCCCACCCACCCAGTGCGGCCCGCGCGCTAATTGGCCCCGCGGCCCGCTCCTCATTAGTGCGCCACCTCTCCTTTGCATTTTTTCCTGCTAAGCGCCCCCTCGTTTGGAGACTCATTATCAGTCTACCCAGCATTCAGAATTCCGCGCACTGTCGAAGCGAGGCGATGAAATCACGGCAAAGCTTTTAACTCCAATTATTCCCGTCGGAGGATTGGCGACTCTAGAAAAAAAACATTTCGGAATTGGCTTTGAGCGTTTCCGAGTCACTTAAATCGGGATAACGCAATTTCAGTCATTCTCCTCGTAATCAAGGAAAAACAAGCTTTGACGAACGGAATTCTTAAACAGAAACGCCACAATGCAATACACATATAATAATGAATCAATGTTAAAAACATGTCGATATTACAATTTCCATGATATTCAGATGTCCAAGAGCCTATAAACGTATTTTATCTCAATTTGGAAATTCGGTTATAGTGAAGTGAATGCAAATACAAATTTTAAATTCATATTTTTTATCAATATTCAAGCACAATCAATTGCGAGAGACTCCTGTCGAGACTAAACTTTTGCTCCTCTAGTGGTCGCGAAGTGATTTCTTCGGTCGTTCCCTCGTTCGTTCTTATTAATGAACTAGAAAATAAAATAAATTAAAAAAAATCTTTTTTAAAAATCGCTTTTATTTAACAAAAAATGCACTAAAAAGTAAAAAATAAAATGCATTCTTTATGAAAATTGTAATGCGCTGATATAGAGAAATTGTGTGATGAGCTTTTATAGGACAAGGACCAGTTGTTATCATGGGTTATACGACTAAAAATAAACGCGTGGGGCGCAATTGGAAACAGTGTCAAAGTAACATATGTTCAACACAGATATAATTGTATTAGGGAATATTTATATTACATTCTAATGTGATATTTAATTGTTATATGTTGAGCGCCCCACGCTCTTTATTAAATATTTAGGTATTTATCAATTTTATTTTCGGTGTTCATTAACTTTTTTAGGACTGAATATTGTATTGTCACCGGAAATGAACCTATGTGCAAAATTTCAGATCTCTAGCTAGTCATGTAGGTAGTTAAAAATTGATTACAAAATTTGACCCTGACACATAAGACCATGACACACAAGACCCTGACACACAAGACCTGACACACAAAACCCTGACACACAAGACCCTGACATATAAGTGAAGGTAAATAAAAGCGATTAAAAAGAATAACTACATTTTACAATACCCAGTATCTGCTTCATATTATTATGTGTTCCATTACATTTAGAATGTATACCAGGAACGGGGCTGATTGCTGTTTTCAATAAAGGGTTTCATTTGTGATCAGTGGTCTCTGGCTCAATTTTCTGGAAGTTCATTTTCATTGGTGAAAAATTATTCATGTGCATGTATTTCGACCAATTGTGTCATCATCAGGTACCTATTTGTAGAAAATAGTTGTACCCAAGGGGATCGGGTTGGTGTGGTGGATAGAGTACTGAAAAACCATCCGGACTGCCAGGGTTCAAATCCCTGCAGAGGAGGAGGTTTTTCAGTGGGTACCCGATCCCTACCTGAGTGTCTTGTGGAGGGAACTTCAAGTACAGTATTCCGTCTGTTGGATGAGACGTTAAGCCGTGGTCCCCTTGGCGCCTTTCGTTAAGAGCAGGCTAATGCCGACGCCGGGTTTCTGTCCACCCTTCCTCCCTAATCTATCCCCTATGGCGCAAATGACCTTAGCCGTCGGTCGCCTCCCCGAATAACAATCCAACCAAACGTACCCAAATAAAAATTGGTGGAGTCTATCAAGGTTTTCTTATTAATTTATTCCTTTGAAGGAACAACAATATCAAACTTTATTTGTAGGTCCTCTGCTAAGTAATACTTCCAACTTGGGATGCTGGCTGATCATGCGCCGTCCCTCATTTGGTATGCAGGAAGTGAAAAAATTGAGAAAGACTCATTTTAAATAACCCGCGACTGAAGCGATTTGTGTTGTCCTCTGGAGCACCGGTGTCTAATTTGGGCGACATTATGGCTCGGAGAGTTTTTGAAAATACGGCTCCATCAGTATGTGTTACGGGAATTATCGAGTACTTAATGAAAAATCATTACGTTATGCTATTAGTTATTTCAAAGGGTCAGAAAATTAATTTGACTACATTTTACGACTGCTCGGAAAAATAAAATCTGTTAATTCGTAAAACTATACCTGTGGTATTTTATACAGTCGGCCTTACGTAAAGTCTCGATTCATGGAGCACATAATATACATGTTTGTCACCTATTGAGCAAATTTCTGGATTTACTTGATAAATATGTCACCATTGCATTAAAGAATGAAGGAAAAGCGTCTCAAGGCTTCAAAACCGACTTAGAACGTGCTGAGCGAAAATGAGCTAGATGCATTAAAGGCCTCTTTTAATTATCTTGTTAACTTTACAGTATTGTAGCAACCACTGAGATGGAACCGTTTTCAGATAGTCAATTAAAACTTAAACAATCTTTTTTGTTAATTCCTAACCAGTTTATTAGCGGACGATGTTACTAACACCTCTCAAACTCCTATATACTACGATAGATCAGATCATGAGAATAAAATTAGGAAATAGGCTGTAGAACGGACATGTTTCAAATGTAATTTTTCCCGCAAACTATGAGAGGCTTATTTTAATCAACTGTCAATGAGACTAAGGTAGGTTTATTGATAGGTAGTGTACCTAGTTAGTTAACTTGATCCCTTATGCTTGGATCCTCCTGTGCTACCTCGTAATGACAACTAGGCGTGCATGTTTTCGGTGTAACCCTTGCACGTCTATGAATCTGTTTAGTCGTGAAAATATTTATCCAAAGTGGCGCGCCTTTGTGAGTGTGGTGCGTCTTTGACAAATGTTGCCTCCTACCAAGTTTTAGCCGGTTTTTGGTAATGTATCAGTAGCTGAATAACATTAACTTAAGGAATGAGTTGTAAAATGAATTCTGTAGATAACTCACCCCTGCCATACACCCTTGTGGCGGCTCGCAGGATATTATGTTCGTGTAGATGCACCTTAATTTTGGTTCTCAAAAGGTAGCTCATTTATTCATTGAAAGCGGGATTTTTTAACCGAATGGTCAAAAAGTTGGAATTTCTGTACTCGTTTTGACACGTACGGCCGCGTTGGGACCTCCTTCGTGAATGATGAAAACCGATTCATCTCACGCCTAGAAAGCGCAGCCCCACTCGAGCTCCAATGGATATTGGCGAAACGTTTGTCCTCACAGTTATAATCCCCCTATCAGGAGTCACATCATATCAGGAGTGTCATATTCATCATTTGTTATTCAATCCTAAGATTGGTTGACTGCTGCCCTCTATTCTTCCTTCCCTTACTCCCTGATTGTACTTAGGTGAGTACTTTCCTCTTTCTTTTGGGAGTGTGGGTAAAAAAATTGTCTTTGGGCTGACAGATCTTGAGTCCCTGGCCCCTGGCGACATTTAGGTACAATATATGCGCGCACCTAGAATGTTTTTCCCGTGGAGATTGTTTCGGTTTTGATCTCAGCTGTGGCACGTATTCATGTTCTTCTCACTTCTTTCAATCCGGCACTCTCTCATCGCCTTCTTCAATTGAATTGAAACCGATGCACGCTGTCCCCGTATATATTCACTTTGACCACGAGACCGTTTGTATCTTTACTTGGCTTCCTCTTAAATTTCGCCCGAGTTGCGAGAGTTCTTTTGGTCTTTCATAAGAATTACTTTGAATACTTCCCTTACAGTATATTTCGAATAGACGGCGCGGTGCAAATTGAGTGCTTATGGTTTTCATTAATTTTCCTCCGGGTCTCCACGGGTAAAAGCACGTCATCTGGAGAAGTAGCACGCTCTCTGTGATTGACTGAGATTGGATTGTGTGTTGCGTAAAATGATACAGAACGTCACTGTTCTTACGGAGAAAAGCGGAGTGATTCCAAGTCATCCATTCTCTGAAGTAGACAGTCACAAAAAGCACACCTGCACGCGCCGATTTAAATCTCTTGGACCTCATTTTCCCGAATCCATTCCGCGAGGTCCACTGCTCATTAACGAATGAGCGTCGTCATCGCCGTCGCTTTCAACTCTATGGCAACGGCGTCATCGCTACCATTTAGGTTGTTTGAGCAAGATTTCTCCCTTGTCATAATGATGAAGACCATGTTCAAATTTTCTGTTTTTTTTAATTTCAGCATCTCTGTAGAATAAATTCCACTTTCTCAGGCGAGGTATTGTATAACGGCATATTCAATGATACACAAAAGATATCGTACTGTCTTACCTTTTTTATTACAAACACGTGTAGTACGAATTTGTAATAAAAAGGTAGACAGTGCGATATCTTTTGTGTATAATAGCTCTGTAGAAGCATGAAGCAATTGTTGAATGCTGGCGGCGTAAAAAATGCAGCTTAAATGAATAAACCTCTCAGTAATTAACTAAGTGTGCATTAGGGTGGACCAAAATTTTTAAGTGTCGAAAATCTAAGGTCTTGAAATTTAATATTTTTCCTTTTGATACCATGATAACGTATATGAAATTTGAAGACGATCAAACGCTGGCAACCCGTGCCGCAGGGGTGCCAAAGTTCCAAATTTTAACAGTGCAAAGTGGTTTTCTTCTTTATAACTCAGTATCTATTGTATGTATCGATACAATTTTTTCGTGATAATTATTAAATTGTATTGTGCAAACTTTGTGTGACTAAGAAAATACTGCATTGCTGTTTAAGTAGCCAATTTTATGGTTTTAAAAAAGCGTGACGATACCTGATTGCTAGGCAACACGCAGAACACATGTTTCTTGATCGTTGACGTTCTGAGTCTTTTCCCGAAATACTCCGCATTTTTCGGGTTTTTCATGTTTGAAATAAACGGAACAACAAAAGAAAGTATGTGAAAAAAAGTATTTAATTATCTTTAATGTTAAATATGTTATATGAACTATTTTCTCACAACAAATTTCATGCACCAAATGGAGATGATACATATAATATGGCGCCTTCATCGTACATTTTTTGCACCAGGATGTTTTTTTCTAAAATCTGTAATGACCTGATAACAATATTGATTCAGTTTCTCATCTTTTCTTATTTTGTTTGCTAAGTTCGAGACCAGGGCGACAGCTCTTTCAGCCACATTTTTGACCACAGTCAAAGAGTTCAACACCAAAAATGCCTGCTTGTACTCCTCGAAACCGTTCCATTGAGATGGGTCGGACTTTAAAAACTCTGCCTTCACTCCTAATCTTTCTAGAATATTTAATGAATGAGTGGAGACAAAATGCGATAGATCTTTTTGGGACCATTGATAGGCATCGACGGGCTTTAAATGAGGGCGTCTACTGCTGGCAGGCATTGCTGGCATTTCATCGTCGTAAAGAGCAGCTACCATTTTTCTTTATATTTCCACCAAAACTGACGAGTCCAAGAGTGCAAGTGTGACGAATTCATCTCCAAGGTGCCATAAATGATTATAGATAGCCTTCACGGCTGCTGCAGAAATCACTGAATCATAGGACTTATATTCACACATGTTCCTAAGAAAATTTAAGTCCTGCATAGGGGCTTTAAGGGGTAATGGTGCAAGAAACCGAGCTGTCACTTAATGAAGTACATGAAAACGCAAAACCTACGGATGCCCTCCTCTTGATGCTTTGAAACGCGGAACTGCCTTCTAAACATAAACATTTTCAAGCAGTTCAAAGCTCTTGCCATCCATCGGGCCTCAGTTACAGCACCTGGAGCCAGAAATGAATGCCTTTAGCGGTAGTATGTCCAATGAATATCATACAGAGCTCCAGATACTCCAGGTAGTCATTTCTTGGCTGTTTCTCCTAAGATAATTTTAGATTCAAATTGTAATATTTGAAGAACAGTTACGCATTATATAGAGACACAAAGTTGACCAAGTACTTACTTCTATTTCACTTATTAGCGACTGAGATATTGTCTTCGTTTTGCCTTTAAAAAATAAGGACATTTGGGAATCCGTAAGCCCGTTCTCAAATTTGTTTTTGTCAATCTCTGGCCGCCAATCTCTGGTTCTTAAACCGCATGAACAGAGCGTCGTCATGTCCTGAGGAAGATCCCACTGCTGAATGATATGCCGCTCTGAGTGCATATGTATGTTTGCGGCATGCGATATATAAAAGATCGACGCCCAATTCATTCTCCAACAAAACGCAGACACCATGAGAACTACCCAAGAAGTAGTATAGTCAAGAATATACGCTAATTATGTGTATGCATTACAACGATTAAGTCGAGAAAACACAAATGACATCATCATATTCATTACAAATTACCTGTATTAGAAGAGGTGGTATCGGTGCACGCGGCTTTCTCTAGGTGGCTTATTTCAATGTCCTTCAACAGAGTTGAAACAGCTCATGCCATTGATAAGTCCGTTTCTGATTCTAGAGAGGGAATTTTTCAAAAGCTGGCAAATATTTGAGCCCACTCCTGTGACAATTTCTGGCAGCGCTCATGAACTTTGGTTCCAGAATTTTCTTTCACTCTTTTTCTATCAAAATGCACTATCATTGGCGTTTGATTTTTTCCCTAGCTTCGAGGAAATCAATTTTCAGGTTTCCCGCCATTTCATGTCTAAGCTTGGCCCTGCTGCGTCGGAATGTGCAGATGCGCTCTCCTTTACTTGCCGAGTGCGGTGCAGGAGCCGACGAAGAACTTAGCTCCTTGAAGGTAGCTTTGCCCCCATAAACTTCTCATCAACACTACCGATCAAAAAATAAGCTTTTCTGCTTACAGACGTGTCGTCCTCGAATTTCAATGATGAGAATATAACTGACTGACGTTAAAACTATAGGGAAGATTGAGTTATAGAGGCTTGATTTGTCTGACAGGGGAGGGGAGAGATTGAGAAAGATCTGATGTTTGTGAGTCACTAATTTGAAATAGTTTCAAAAACTACATTGCTTCAACTCAGTGAAACTACCTTCATTCAAAGTATACACATAATTATACTTCAGGTGGATACGGAGCGTGCTTTTATGAACAAGCGTTTGGTAGGTTAAGCGTGGCCATGGAAAAAACAAACGTTGTAGCGTACTGAAAACAAGGTCGAATATCCAGACACCGTATACCGCTGGACAGCGTTTTATGAGAAAATGTAATGACTCAACCACATAGTTTCGTCTGCGGCTACGTAGTTGAAATCGTTTGTTGAAGGTTTGCGACTTTGTCTTCGTTTTATTTTGCAAGTGAAAGTGAGGTTTTGAGAGGACAACCCCTATTTCTGGCATGTCTTCAAGGTGTACTAAAAAGCATATCCAGTATTCAAAACTCTGGCCGTTGTCAGTGACGCAGTTGAACGAGCAGTCATCCTGCCTCTTACTTAACAAAAAATTAAACAAAATATATGCAAAAACTCAATAATTCTGCAGAGTATAAACGAATAAAGAAAAATTCTAGGTGCAAACAATTCTAAAGTGATATTGATATTTTTATTGCCATATGGTTAACCTTAGCAGTGCTAATGCCGACAATATTGTTGATAATCCTTTGATTTTACCAATTAAAAACTTACTTTTATTGTTTTGTTTATTCCAAACATGAAAAACCCGAAAAATGCAGAGTATTTCGGGAAAAGACTCAGAACGTCAACGATCAAGAAAAATGTGTCCTGCGTGTTGCCTAGCAATCAGGTATCGTCACGCTTTTTTGAAACCATAATTTTGGCTACTTTAACAGCAATGCAGTATTTTATTGGTCACACAAAGTTTGCACAATACAATTTAATACCTATCACGAAAAAATTGTATCGATACATACAATAGATACTGAGTTATAAAGAAGAAAACCAATTTGCATTGTTAAAATTTGGAACTTTGACAACCCTGCGGCACGGGTTGCCAGCGTTTGATTGTCTTCAAATTTATTATACGTTATGTTAGTATCAAAAGGAAAAAATTTAAGCTTCAAGACTTATAAATTTCGTTAAAAACGAAAATTTTGGAAATTTTGGTCCACCTGCATGCATGCCTTTAATTTGACTGATGTATTCCACGCCCAACATTGAAAACACCTTAAACAGCGATGATTTTTTGCAATTCTGATAAATTATTAACGGGAGAAATTAATTTATTTCTTAAGTTGTAGAAAAAATATAAAAACTACGATATGCTAAATTTCTGATGAGATGTAGGCGTTTGAAATTCCTCACTTTTTAAATGAAGTCTCACATTGTACAGAAGCGTACCATAACCCATGAAAAATGGCATTGGTATTTTTGGCAAATGCGTGGAAAAGTGTGCGGTAAGTTTTTGATATTTTTGAATTTGTGGAAGAGTGAGATATTTTTCTATGAAATGGGGCTAGATTCATTGAATTATACGGTAAATGACATCTCGCTTTAACTATCTTATCGCGGGTAGTCACTATAACGCGCGCAAAATTCCTCTTTCACTGGCTCTTCACAAGCCGGACACAATTGAAACCCTCTTAAGCTTCGGAATCGCAAGTAAGTGTATTGGATCACCCGTGGAGAAGGGAATATTTACGGTGCCGAAATCGTGCTCGGAAGTTCCTACCTCTTTTTGGGGTCACGGTGCCATAGCCTCTTCATTTAGGTGCTTTCGAGTCGGCTATTGAGTTCGCTGGAAATAATTCCAGTCCTCATCAAATGAAAACCAGACGGAGATGATCACTCTTGATGTGATTTTTTTCTGTTGGATTCTCTTTCTCCCCGTTGGCTTCTTGGGACTTTCCCCTCATCCAGGAGCAACTCCTTGCGAAACCGATCGCTGAATGGCGAATTGCGCGCCGCAGGAGCGCAGACGACCTTTCCCGCGGCGATCACTGCAATGCTTTCCCAACCCCTCTCACTCTCCGTATCGCACACGAGGGAAGCGATCCGAGAGAGTGATTCCCTACCAAGGAATCCCACGCTTCTTTTCAACGGGCCTGTTTTTTTTTTAATTTCTCATAATGAGTGAGTAGGAGCGAATATTAGTACTGATTCCCTAGGAAAGTTATCTCCTAGCCGGTATATCGTGGGGAACACACATACAAAGCATATGCGGCACAGCATGAAAGAAACTAGGTTTTGTTAAGCGTATAATAGGAAGGTCCGAGGGTGAAAAAGTAAAAGAGAGATGCTCATTCGCTCTGGTTAGGCCACACCACGAATACGCCGCGAGCATTTAGGACCCTGGCCATAAATATTTAACCAAAAAAAATAACAAAATACAAAGAAAAGCAGTACGCTTCGATAAAAACTGCTACGAACGAACATACAGCGTTACACAACTGTTAGAGGGATTAAGGTGGGAGCCCCTAGAGACTCGGAGGCTGCACGCTAGGCTTAGAATGCTGGAGATATTCAGAACTGCTGTGTTTCAGAGCGGCATAGAGAATATTATCATGATGCCTCACTACATCTCTAGGTCTGACAGATGAGGTAAAATAAGAGAGATACTTTACCGAACAGATAGGTACAAAAACTCGTTCTTTTCGCCCACAATGAGCGACCTCAATAAATACTGAGCCCTCAAAATACACTCCCATACTACATGTCACCATTTCACCTCCAAATCTTTACACGGCTGGTAACTTACCACCCCCTGCCACACGCCCATGTGGCGGCTCGCTAGGTATTATGTAGATCTAGATGTACAGAGTTTTAACTTAAAGTGGTTTAAAGGTGACATAACATATCATCTAGAATCCAATTAATCGCATCTGTCACTCACCGCGCTACTTTTTTGCAACCAAACACTTTGATTGGGAAATGGTTCTGCAATGCACTCTGGGGAGTCTTTATTTAAGAAAATGCGGAACTTGTTACGCCATGTACTCGTTAGAAATTTTAGGGCGGTCACCCTGTTATTGTTTACACAATTTTGTTTGAGAATTAATGAATTACTCACCGTGTAAAATTTTACGAATTCTCAAAAAATCTGTCAAGCGAGAAGTCTTCTTTGCCGTGAGGCGTGTAAGTATGAATCAAATTAAAGACTTGCAAATTCATAAATGTTTAATTAATGACTGAATGTGGATTTTAGTCATAAATTACCACATGTTTGTGTCATTAATATAAAACTATTCACTAACGATGTTTACATTTAGTGAAATAAAAAAATTAAACCAGACTTGGTCTTCATGGTGACTGAGGTCTCGCTCAAAAAACCTTGTTTAAGTTCTCTCCATACGTTTAGCCTGTTGTTAAAAATCTGTTTTTGATTTCACCCAAGTGGTCATCATTATTAGCGATCATTTTGGAGCTCGAACATTTTAGGCCGAACGATTTTCAAATTCATTTTGAACGTGAAAGGGAAATGAAATTTGTTTCTCTCCACTAATATTTCATTATTGTAGGTGCGAGATACCATTAGTGTCAACGTATAGGCGTGATCTTGGTATTTGATGCGGAGGTACACACGTTGAAACCATTATTATTGCAAGAAATTTAATTGTAATCACATTACAGTTTACATTACTATAAAGTGCACATCTCGTTAAAGTGCCTAGCGCCTACGATGATTGAATATTAGTGGATGATAGGAAGGTTTTTTTTTGCCCTCTCATTTATCAATCAGTTTCCGCCTGCCGGCATTCTGACTCGATCTGGAGAAGTGTCTTGCATCGGGCGCACAATGCTGTCGACGGCAAGATAGACAGATGTAGCTGCCTCTGGTTCTGAAGTTCATGATAAAAATCCCTTACTTTGATTACCTACCGCTTCATCGGAAAGTGTTTTATCTTATTATTCCTGTGCAGTGCAAGACATTGCTTGTTTGGGAAAATGTTTTCCATTTTTTTGCAAAAGAGAGTGATGCTACATTTTGGATTTAGCAGTACAAGATGATTTAAATGAAGTCAGCAGTTTCTAGCGAGATGTTTTGGAACTGCATCATTAAAATGAAGAGCACTAGATGTTGTACTGTCCACAATTTTTAATACATAAAACTTTACAACACATGTTTCGGCACTTTATTGGCCATCATCATGATACAATATCATGGCCACGCTGTTACTGATGATGGCCAACAAAGTGTCAAAACACGTGTTGAAATGTTTTATGTATTATAAGTAGTGGACAGTACAACATCTATTGCTCTTCATTTTAAGATGATTTAAAATTAAAGCAGATGTTTTAAACTGTTTATGCTCATCATGGGAGGGAATATAGCTTTCCTTAAAAATGGTTTATAATCTCTAATGCCATCTTAATGTACTTTGGCTGCAATTAAAACAGTGGTCGTGAAATCGATGTCATAGGTTGAACTTCTGTTCATCATTAGAGGACTGGTTGAAACCAAATGCCTCATGTAATAATTGAATTGCTAATTTCATCTCAATGAAAGGGGAATGTAGGCGGAGGAGATTATCTGAGGGTGGGGAACCTGGTATTTGGCGCGAGCTAACGTAGGTAATGGATTTGGGAGAATAACGAGAGGCGTACGCAGACCGATAATGCGTTGATGGTTGGCTCCTTTCCATTTTGGCATTCCCTTCAACCATATACAGGTATAAGTACATCACGGAGTGGGCGGAGGGGATTTTTTAAACCCACAATTATTCGCCGACTTTGATTGAAATAAAAATAAACAGGCACAGTAAAGATAGGATGCATGACACAGGATGAACAAAAGTACTCACACACCCATATGATCATGTAAAACTTACGAAAATGATTGTACCGTGGATCCGCCCCTTTGCCTAGCGAAGGACCTTCAAGCCTCAAGACTGCCCTCAACGGATTCCTTATAATTGCATTGTGACAATTTCTGTTCGCTCGTAGCAGTTAATGATTGCATTTCATTTGTATTTTGTTTTTCCACTCCACTCTTCCAGTCTGCTTACTGCATTATTATGTGCTCGACCCAATCTACTTTGGTTTTTCATCCTAAATACTTTCCACTCTTCACATCCTAATTTGTTCTCTTTAAAAAGAAACCGAGAAGTTAAAGTGTCTCTCTCCTCTCAAATTTATTTACTTTTGTTATTTTGCATGTCCCTTTCCTTGCCTCTGTCATTGTTACCCTTACATAAAATTTTAGTTAACGTTTCTTCAGGGTCTCCCATCCATTCTCTTATTTTTTGCCATGGCACAGATTATTCTTTTACTTGATAATGAATACCTGAAAATATTAGAGAACGATTTGTTTCCCAGAGAGGAATTGAGGAATAACGCCTTGAAGTTTACTGTATCATCTCATGCATGAATGCATTTGATTGTTGTCTCGAGCTTTAGAACGCGCATTGTGGAACTCGAGACAACTGTTACTAAGGCATGTTCTACCTCATTTTAAAGTGGGTAAAATTGGTGAAGGCAACGAGTGTAACGCTGCCCTTTAGGTATTTGGAGCGAAATGTCTTTTCCCGTAGAATTGAACTAATATAGTCTAATTTAAAATAAAAAATATCTCACTTTTCCTCAGGTGCAAATTTTCTGCACCTAATCGTTCTGCACTTCAAGATATTTGCAAAAAAAACTACCATTTTACGTAAGAAACTGCATGCGCATGCAGTCCACAGAGGTATTATTTCAAAAAATGAGTCACTTTTAACTCCTGGATTTCATCAAAATTATGACAGTAGTTTGTGTTTTATGAACTGATTAAAATCAATAAAAAATTTAACTGAAAATGAATCATATAGTCGCCGCAGTCATATCTTTAGAATAACGAAGAAACCTTTGTGTTGAAGGAGTTTGAAGTTAACTGCGAGAAAAAAAATGTGTCAATACTTCTGTCGTAGATATTTTTATTTGATTACTGAGAATTTTCGTCTTGTATAAGTGTGTTATAGCCACATTAACATTACAATATTTGCATTCCGACAGCAGTTGTAATAAAAAAAATATAAAATTCAAACATGGTCTCCATTGTGTCTAGGGAAACACCTCGCTCAAAATTGCTTAAGATTTGTTCGTGGTTAGTCTTTGACTGGGACCTGGTGTGAAGCCCATTGTGTTGTTCGTCCTTTCCTCCCATGGCTCTAATTGGTCGCTAATTGCCCTACCATTTTAATAGACATAAACTATGACGTGATACCTGCGAGAGATTCTCCTGCATTCCTGTTCATTATGTAAGATTCCAATCTTGCCCTTGGCGTATGTGGCACGAGCTAAACCGGAGGGAGGAGGAGAGTGAAACGGCCGACAATTCTTTTGGTTGCGCTGTCGTTCATTCCCTGTGAGAGGCCAACCATTTAAAAAAATGAACCTCCTTCACATTGAAAAAGATTAAATTAACCCCCGGTGAGACAACGTTAACTTTAAGGAGGTTCCTCAACAATGTATCCCTATATCCTTGTGTTATAAAATTGTTGTCCGGGTTCGTTCTAAACAATGGTCTTAGGTTCTGTGAATGGGCTTTTGGCTTTTATCAAAGTTCTTGTTAGGGAAACGAATGTTTAGCTTCGAAAATTTGCAAATATATGTCATTTGTAACCTTAAAACAGTGCATGGAATTTCAGATACAAAAATTAAATAGTTTTTAATACATAAAAGAGAGAGTTTACCTGGGAACCTTGTATTTACAAGTAATTTTGTCGGCTTTTCACAATGATACAGCAACGAGCATGGTCTATTTTTATTTTGAAAGAGTTGTACTATCATATGCATAAAATATGAGTAAAATCAAAAATTTTCTATTAAATCCCGGAAAATGGCATTAAAAATCATAATCACTTATTCCTTAAGAGAAAATCAAATATCTTAGACGCCAAAGTATATATAGCTTTTCCAAGGTAATACTTAAATTTCTGGTTTTAACGCGCCTTTGAAAATGTTTATCCTAAGCTTATGAGGAGCCGAGATAATTTGGTTTAATTAGTTTGATTCCTTTGATTTCTAATATAAAAGGCTGATCTTGGGGGAATTGGGACAAAGAAAAAGAAGTTTTTATTAATTTAAGTTTCGAGGAAATTGGATGTAGGAGAGTATAATTTACAGAGCCTGGAAAATGGGTTTGGTGAGTACAGTTCATAGGGAGTGATGGTGGAGGTAATTGGACCGTATCCACGGCGTCAACCTCGTGAAGTGCCTTCTGCCACAGGGTGATTGAAAAAAAAGGAATGCCCGGGCATCTTCAGTCACATGCGGTATAATTTAATGCTCAACATATTGGCGTTTCTTGTTGTTACAGCTATGTAGGCCGTCGAAGACTTTTCAACCTCCGTCTCTAACGGCAAATGTTGTATTAAATTCGCATACGATGTGTCGTCCAATACGATTATCAAATGTGCAATTTAACTCGTTCTTGTATTTTTTGTAAACTTATTTTTAGTGTCATGAAGGTTAGATGCGTTGGTGATTTCTTCTTCTAAGTTGAATCTGTCTTCTGACAGGTTTCAACTGGATGCCCTCCATTACAGTCGGTCCTGAGCATCTTCTTTCATTTGCCTGTAACTTCGGCCATCTTCTATGTCATCGAGTATTCCCATTCTTCTTCTTCCCCTTCCTCACTTTCCTTCTATTTTTCCTTCTATAATTCTTCTAAAAAGACAATTTTGGCGTAATATATGTCCCGTCCAAGCTGTCCCCCTCTTTTTTTATTTCCCTCAGCAGTTTACTTTCTTCTCCTATTGTCATTAGTACTTCCTCATTTCTCATTCTATCCGTCCGCTTCACCTTAAGAATTGTTCTCCACAACCACATTTCGAAACTTTCTAAGTACTTTTCATCCTTCTTTTTGACTGTCCATGTTTCGCCGCCTTAAGTCACCACACTCCATATAAAATATTTAGCAAATCTAATTCTGAGTTCTATTGAAATGCCAAATGCTGTCAGAAGTTCTTTCACCTTCTCAAATGATCTTTTACCCATAGCTATCCTCTATCTTACTTCCTATCTTGGTTGGTTGGTTGGTCGGTGATTTTACCTAGACAAATAAATCTAATAATCCTTGTAGACTTAACTCCCACAGCTGCCGAATTAGCAATCGGATGTTGTAGTCGAAATAATCCCCACACCGACCTTTGGTAGTAACTAAAATCTCAAATTTTACTCAATCCGATTAGTTGGTCCAGCTTATATTAAGTGCCCTCATTGCACTTCATATGTTCATACATATTGCGGTTAATTATGAGCCTTAGTAATCCTTATTTCTATTTTGTAGCGTCTTAATGAGTGATGATTAAAATTCCCATTTGTCTCTTATTTTCTTTTCACTTTATTTCTGAGGCGTCTGATATATTTCTAAAAGAAAATTCTCGCTAGTGTCCTCAATTACATAAATGACGCTCGAATGAGTTTTTAGATACATTTTTTATAATCCTGATGCTTACAACTGCCAGTTTTTTTACTTGAAATGCTATTTAAATTTTACTTTCTATTAATGTTAAAACTTTTAGTTTGTGTGGTAAAATTCCCAACAAGATCTACGTTGTTCGTACTCTTAACTATAGATTTTGTCAGTCAAAATCATGTTAGAATTTCTCCCATTTTTCGATGATCACAGAAGAAATAGATCAAATTCATTCCTCTTTAAAGCTATTTCCTTATGGAAGCAGCGTATCATGGCATTGTTTTAAGATTCTCTTCATTATTGCGACTCCCAGACGTCTCGCAAAAAATATATTCTTCCACTTATGGTCTACATGTCAATGATGTTGAATTGCTGGCATTCGAGGTGGAAATATTTTTTGAGGGCATAATTACATTCAACGTTAACTGACGTTACGGCAACGACAGTGGCGCTCAGTCTTCCTTCGTTGTCCCGTATAAGAGGAATACGTAACAATTTCCGGGAGTATCAACGCCAATAGTTGACCGTTTCCAAAAAGGGAAGCGTTTGCGGTTTCAGAGTAGCTTTTTATCTTCATATAAGTCCGGGCTTCGTAATCGGCTGCAATACATAGCAATAATCAAACTTAACGAACGCCACCGTCCGATTCCACCACGCCAGGAAAGTTGATCGCAATCCTGCCCTAATGGCGGGATTACGATCGTCGTTATCAGATGTGGTGGAAACAAATGGTAGCGATCGCGAAGTTTAGTGATTGATGACGGCGTCGTTATCGTCTGGCCTTCGTAATTGGTTCATACATACATACCAATCACGCCGTTCCCTTCCGGGGTAGGCAGAGTTACTAAGTTTCACTCGTAAATACATATTTGTACACCTAACTCTGCTTCAATAATTTCCTCCATACTGACCTATCCTTGCAAACCTCTTCAGTTTCATTTACCCCCATACTCTGCTTCATACACGCCCTCAAGTTTTTAAGACACCTACTATTCCTCCTCCTAAGAATTTCCTCTACCACATTCAACCACAAGTTTCTTGGCCTACCTCTACCTCCCGCACCATTCATTTCACGTTTATATATCTTGTTATTCGACTCTCATCCATTCTCTCAACATGGCCAAACAAACGAAGCACACTTCTTTCATATTTGTCCATTTTTGGAGCATCTAACCCACATTCATGTATTACCCACTCATTCCTGACCTATCCATCCTACTTTAGTTGAAACACTCCTCAGATAACTCATACCTACGGCGCGGCGTTTAGTCCACTCTTATGTTTATCCTGACATACTCATGTTTCACTACCATACAACAAAGTGGGCAGAAGTACACCTTTGTACACGGCGATTTTCGCTTCCTTAGACAGGCACTCCGTAATTTAGAAAAATGAAACGAATTATTGTAATGTCCACATTTTTTTATTCGTACTACGCGTTTCAACGATTATATCGTCATACTGTACCTGTTTGTACCTGATGATGACGATATAATCGTTGAAACGCGTAGTACGAATTAAAAAAAACCTTGCCGACATTACAATAATTCCTTTCATTTTTCTGAAATTATATTCCAAAACATCTCGTCAGATGCCATTAAGTATAATTCCGTAATTGGTTCAAATACATAGAAATCTCCGCAAACACTTCCGTCCGATTCCCTCGCGTCAGAAATTGTAGATCGAAATCCTACTTTAAGAGTCTCGTAGCGGCGTTTGGACCGAGGCGTGGCTGCTTGCCATATCTTTTCGTACTCTCAGTTCTTTATCGTGCCTTCAGTTCACTCTGTACTCCATGCGTGTTCTGGCGTGTGAACGCGTGTCTGCGCGCGCCAGTGATTTCTGCCATCTACGCAGGCGGATCCTGGTGGCGCGGCGTGAAAGTTGCGCGACCGGTCGTTCGCCACTTCTGACGAAACATTTCAAATCTCCTCCAGACGGCTGGCCCCGTCTCTATTCTTAGCCACACGATGAGTTAAGTGCGAAGATAAATTTGTTTTTCCCCAAGTCTTAGTATGCCCGACCAAAATCCAGCAGTCGTCACAGGGAGAGCATTTTCCATTGCTAGGAACTAAGATCACTTTTTACTCATGATGTTAGGAATTTTTACTGAAGAATGATCACAAAAAAAGATTCTTAGTCTAAAAGATATTTGTTAGATATCCAAAAACCCCCAACATGGTGAACTCCAACTTCCAGTTTTGCTGTCCATGTTACTCCGAACATAGGCGAACCGTTTTCAATAAAAATTTTGCCTAAACACCACCTACTTAGAGTGCCATTTCGTACGTGTGCAGTTGTCAACCGTATACTTAATAGGTTCCGTCCAAGATAATGGCGCTGTTGAATTACACCGATATGGCTCAGAATGAAATGAAAAGTAAACTTTTTTTCCAAGATCGCATATGCAAAGGCCACCATCATGGAATCTTCAGGCTCGTGACTACCTGTCCTAAACGGCGTCGGATATGTCTACTGATTGGCTTCATATCTGTGAACTGTTCTCTAATCTAGAACGCACTTTAGCCTAGAAACTCAAAAAGGGGCGTTCTGATTGGCCAGCTGTGATGGTGATCGAGGAATGAAGGAACCATTTGCTCCAATAAGGATATGATGATGGAGTTTTGAATGAAGGATTATCTTGTAAACTGGCTAGCTGGAGAGAGACTAGGCGTCGCACAGTGTCGCAGTTGGATCTTTTTTTAGTCAGTACCCAATAACTACTGTTGAGTTAGACATGAGATAGGATGATGAGCCAAAAATTATTTTAAAGATGTTATAAATTCAAAATCTTCGATACAGAGACCTAATACTTTTGATCTTTTGGCCTTGGCAATAAAGTATATATCATCAAATTGAAAAAAATATTTTTTTTTCTTGAATAAGTTTGCGGACAGAGCGGCAACTCTAAACTAATGTACTACATATTAGGAAAAAGTCAATTGTGAATGTTTGACCTTCACATAACCTTTATAAATTCATATAAACTACCAGTTATTTTCTTTGGTGGATATGAAATTCACCGTGGCTTATGTTACTGCTATGAAAAATATGCATCCTTTCTATTCAGTATAGCCATGCATGTTATAAGAAACTTCAACCAGATTTTTTAAATTCAATTCGATATATTATCCTCGTATTTTAATGTATTCTTAATTGTACTTAATTTTCTAGGTAAAATTGAAGATTAGTAAACATTTTTTATATTATTAGAGATGTTGTATCTTCTTAATGGTCCATTTTTCATCTCCCTCTCTTATTTCAAACAACTGTTATAATATTTTTTAAACCTAAAATATCCTAATGCCACAATGTGTGTCGGCTGTCGACTAGTAGTTGGCAGTTTAACGTCAGATGCGACGCACTGGGTATCCACTTCTCTTGAAGTGCTCTGCACTCAGCAACCAATTTGAAATCGAAATGTCGTGGAATAATCTCCATATTTTTCAGGTAGGAACCCTCGGAATGGGAAGAGAGTACTGTAGCCAACCCGACCCGTGGAAGGTTTTCGATGTGCACCTGCTCTTCAAGTGGAGAAGTTATGTCGTTTATTCAGCAAAGAGCTCATTGCAGATAATGATAAAGTCCTAGTATAACTGTTATTGTTGGGCTGGGTATGGCAGGGCGCATATATGATTTTTTGCAAGGCAAACTAAAAATATGGGAAACCCATTCCTATCCTTTTGAAATCTCCCTGCTCCCTGAAATCAAAGGTCATGGCTGGCTAAGTTGGACGTTCAGGAAGGAATAATGCTCTCACAGCGGCGCGAAAAACAGGTGGAAAAATAAATTGTATTACATGTGAAAAGGAATTCTGATGTGAAGTACCTCAACACAATGCTTGAATTACAGTAATAGAAAGCTGAAACCACGGCATTAAAACTCAATCCTTCCCGTTATTTAGGTATTTTCCATATTTGAATACATTTAACTGTGAATTAGATTTTCCCTCCATTTGTATACCATCAAATCACGTTCTAGTAACATTTTGAAAATATTTTTCATCCTTACATCATAATCCGCAGATTAAAATGGATTACATGTCTCTTGAGGCCCTTAGTCTTTCTGAAAAACATTTTTAATTTTTTTATTCTGAGACTTGCTCTTGTATACTTATAAAAACAATTTTTTTCCAGCTCAATGCCTTTCCTGTGTTACTTAACTCTTATTTAGTTAAATCAAGAGCAACTCTGTCACTTTTGAATGAGGTACAAAAGCTCTAGCTAAATATTTGTAGCGATTTTTCGTATTGCGGAAACTATGAACGCCTTATACTTCCTGCAAGACAGCGTTTTAAAGTCTTGCAGTTTTTTTTTCAAACTCCTTTATGTGAAATTAATTATGAATTATCGTGTTAATGTAATAACCTACCCTTCGCTAAAAATAGTTTTATAAATAGGTAAGAAATCTAATCGTTTATGTACTTCATATCTTAGTTCTTTAGTAATTTTTCGATGTTGCATAAGATTTTTACTTGACATATTAATTTATAAATTTCACAGGATGCATGAGATGAGATGCAGAGTGAGGAATTTTAACTTAGGAAAGCCTTAGATCTTCGTGTAGCAGTTAACTGCGGCTCCTCACGCGTGTTTCATTTTTCGGTTATTATTTGTGCACCGAGTAGCTGAAAGAGGCCTTGCAATGGCTTTGACGAATTATGTATATAAGACAAATTCTTTATCACTTTCTTTGTTGGAAACGGAAATGCTTGCATTGGTTAAAACTAATCCATTTCAAAATGCTACCATCAATGCTGGTAGAGTTCGAAAAAAATACCCTAAAGTTGAGACAATGCCCTCTCTTTAAAAGTTCGTACTTCCTTCTATTGATTACTTTTTATAACATCTGGGTTATATTTTTTTTCTTTACTTCATGACTATAAGCAGTCATTGATTCGTAATCTATCCCAAACCAGCTGAACGCTGATTGCCAAAAGTGAGACATTATCGGTTATGGCGATTCCAATTGGTGGAACCCACCGGGGTAGCTACCGCCCTCAAGTCAACGTCACATATGATTGTATTACTATGGTTTTATAGATGTTGTGACCACTCTGTAATAAAATCTTTCTTTTTTACAGGTGAAGGCGAACTTCGCCCGGCTGCTGTCCAAATCGGCATCGTCGTGGATTGATTGTCCATTGGTGAGTTTAGTACTGACGTAAGAAAGCGAGCATATTCCACCCGGTTTCAGTGGTTTAGTCTTCTATCGGTGCAGCATCCCGGCACGCATTCTCACTACTATCGCAACACAGTGCTGATCTCACCTCAAATCGCGAATTCCATCTTAGCAACCAGGTAGTTTGAGCGAGATTTTGTCCCGAGAGATTTTTGAATACCTTATTTCAATTTATATATTAAGCCGCCGTAAGAAGCAACGAGTATATATTATTGCCCAATTGGCGGAAATGTATATTTTGGTGTTGAAATTATCAACAGTAACTAAACATGAATGTATAAACCCTAAACTTCACGTAAGACGCACGTTTAAAAGTTCTTCAAAACGGAAGTTTTTTCCCCTACTGAAATGGTTACTGCGACGAGTAATTGATTTATATTTTTTTAATAGTTAAGTATACATACCAATTACGCTTTCTTAATTTCTGACGAGATCTAGGCGTCGGAAATTCCGTATTTTGAAACAATAGTATCCCTTTCGTTCCATTTCCCTTGGAAAACGGCTTTTGTTTTGGGGCATATGTTTCAAAAAGTGCAGCGTTAGGTGGCTAATATTATGGTCTCTTAGTAAATTATTGATTTTCTTTTATATAAGACCAAGGTTATTGGAATCCTAATGAAATAATCTGTTAAATTTCTGTCGAAATAGCTAAATACGTCATAAAATCCCTATTCTTCAATTAAGGTACATCTGACGTATGTCTGATGTGAATACCCGCACCACTGCCCAAGCCTTATGAATGGCATTTTGTGCCAAATATCTTGAAAAGTATGGTATTGCTCGGTTAATATCTCGTTATCACTGGAAAGATGATATATTTTCCTTGGGAAGAGGCCTAGTTTGTCTAGTTGTACGTGAAGAGATTAGATTAGATTGAAGTTGGGTGGAGTTCCTCCGAGGAGGACCTGGGGCACCTAGACCTATTGGTCCTTTGTGCTAACCACCATTACTGCATCACCCAGAGTCCAATGGCCTTGCTGAAGACCAGCATGTCCTCTATGGGAATGCCCCTAACTTCGACTGGTTCCAGGAAAGGGGACCCCAGGTGCCTGATTCTAGTCCTCATCAGAGCAGGAAAATCGCAGAGATCGTGTGATGTTGACGTGAATAGATTACAACTGCCTCAAATGAGCGCGAATCGTTTTCGTGGGCGGCGTTCGGATCACTATCCGCTCAAGACAACTTCAGGTGATTTCAGACGGAACACTGTGGTGGTCCATTGTCGTCTCTCGAGTGAGGAAGGGAGATGTGATGTGAGAAAGATTTTCCATCTCTCTCAGCTTTCTCCGTGTCTCTCATCCTGTCTCGGGCTCGCCAGAAGTCGTACCTCGTCCCTCTCGCCCTGCGCCTCCCATTTGCTGGTGCAGGTGACCTCGGCATTCTCTCGGCGATACCCGCTGCCGCACGCTCGCCCCATCGCATCCACCTAGTAATGATGTGCTCGATGTACAGCGACGCAAGGCTTGCTTACACTTGAGTGATACCTCCGAGAAAGAGCGTCGCTTGTTCCGCGACAAGTTGCGCGATGAGGTCGGCTTAGTTTCCTGGTTCTAAGCGAAGGCGCGCTCGTGAAGCACACGACAGCCAATCCTTTATATACTTCGAAAGTTGAGCGTATTCAGCCCGTTTCTTGGAGTTTCAGAACTCGAAAATTGTTCGAGGCTCGTCGTAATACTCTATCTCTGAATTGTTATGTCCTTACTTGCCAAGACATCAACGATTTGCCGAAGATTTTATCGTATTTTTTTCTTTCACTTAAATGTTACCGAGTTCCTTTCTCCTGCGATAGGAGGACATCACCATAAGTTTCTCCGGCCGCTTTCACTTCGATAATATATGTGTGAGAGATATCATTCTTGGAGAGTCGTTTATCTTCTCGGCATCATTTGAATATCGAAATAGATGCGCCTCTTTTTAATAGCATGGCATCGTTTTCTGGGACTCGATCTGTGTCTAATTCGTTCTGTGTCTGTATCCGTTCAAGACTGTATTTTCCCTGCGATTGAATGTGATCTCTTCATTTTTGGATCAATTCGATTATGTTACTAATCAGCTTTTTGTTTCGTAGTGCCAAATCCCTGCAGAGGAGGATATTTTTCACGGGAAACCCGATCTCTACTTGAGCGTCTTGCGGAGAGCGCTGAAGTACAGTACTCCATCTCTCGGATGAGACGTTAAGCCGTGGTCCCCTTGGCGCCTATCGTTAAGAGCAGGCTGATGCCGACGCCGGGTTTCTATCCGCCCTTCCTCCCTTACCTCTCCCCTATGACGTAAATGAACTTAGCTGTCGGTCGCCTCCCCTAATGTCCAATCCAATCCAATTGTTTCGTATTGCATTATTTTATTTTCTTGGCATGAGCTACTCTGAACATGAGCAAAAATACGTGTATTGTAGTAAAGTGTTCATTTTAATAACTTCTGTTGTATTTTCTTGATTGTTAGGACTACATTCTATGTGATTTCAGAAGTAAGTATAGATGCCCGTAGGAATGCTATTTGGTATTACTTAGCCTGTGGGATCTGAGGGACATATTAGAAAAATGACATGATTTACTTTCTCGGGGAACGAGCAGTTTCTTTAATTATTCGTAATGTTAAGTGCTTTTTGTTGTTACTCTCCCCAAGGAAGGATAATTTTAATGAGGACCTTGCGCTTCGAAGTACTGTTCTCTTTAGATATCCACAATTTCCAGTAATGAGTAAATTTAGGCTTTGTGATGCCCATTATATTTCTTAAACTTCGCGTAATTACTCCTTAGGGTAAGATGTTATTGGACAAAGCGTTAAACCAAAGCTTTTACTTCGTCACGAAAGCCAGTAGTTATACTAACTCCAACCTCCTATGCTTTCTCGGCAGGATTTGATATAATGATTTTTTTACGAACTGAGGGAAGGGTACGATTAT
Source organism: Ceriagrion tenellum (assembly GCA_963169105.1). Classification (NCBI taxonomy): domain Eukaryota; kingdom Metazoa; phylum Arthropoda; class Insecta; order Odonata; family Coenagrionidae; genus Ceriagrion; species Ceriagrion tenellum. Next base: position 17,343,796 of record OY720634.1, read on the forward strand.
TTCCTGGCTTAAAACATTTTACAATATATATTAAATGATATGTATGATATTTAAAAAAAATAGATTGCGTAAACTTGGTGAACAGCAGAAATTTCCCTTGCCAACGTTGCCACATTCATCATAATACGTCAGCTGCGATCTCCAATGATTCCCGAAAGACTAATATTAAAGCCTAAATACTCGAGTTGTATTATTTATGACTTCAACTGAAAATAACATATTATGTGTTTCAGTACATAGAGCATGTTATAAAACTTTTTAACAGTATTATTCCGGCAGAAATTGATATTGAAAACTTATGTGAAGAGATGACACTGAACTGCCGCTGAGGCAATACGTTTAAATGCAGCGTTTAATTGCATCATTTTAAAACCAGTATATCCTCGTAAAATGACGAATGTCTTGGTGATATTTTTATACTATTTGATAGAAGAATTCTTACCTTACAATATATGTTAAAATCAAGGTAGGTATATTAAATAACTTTGTACTTTTCCATACGGTTTATTATCCTCAACCAGTTTAAATCAATAGCGTCAATTTCAAGAGATTACTAAAATGTAACCTCTAGTAACCCTTATAGTAACCTCTTGAAAATGACGCTATTGCGCTGAACCGGTTGGGAAAAATTCCACAAAGTAAGCCCGTTGACGATTAATTTTATTACGAGTACAACCGATTTCGGCAGTTCCACCATCATTAGGTACACTGAAACTACTATAATCGTTATTGAAGATTCCTCCTTAAAAAGGAGGAAGTCTAAAAATGAATTATTTGTAAAGAAATGAACTTTAGTTTTTCATACGTGTCCATTTGCTTCTATTAAATGAGACACATTTATTTTTCCATTTAGGCCACGCGATGTGTCATACAGTTGATCCCTGTGTCTTACTTAGAAGTTTCGCTTATTATAGTCCACGGCACACATTCTTGCCTTGCGATAAAGCAGTCGGATTAAGTGCTGCCAGAATGCTGACGAAGACACCGTACGACGAGGAACTTCCTTCCACTATTCCCCTTAGTGAATTTCGTTAGCGCTTCTTAACCGCCGTCCATTCAGCGCTGAGACGTGAGAAACTCGCGCACAATACTTCCTCGTGCTCTCGCAGAATTACGCATCCCTTGCTAAAGTGTATGTGTAATTGCCTCGGAGGAGAAAAGGGAGTCTGGAGCGGGTGAAACGAAAATATCAGTTGCGTGGCAAGAATGGCGGGGTGAGCTCGTGGCAAATAGGCCCTAGGACTCGTGACAGACCAGCTCCCTCTCCATCTAGGGAAGAAGATGGCAAAGGTCTTCCTCTGCATGGCAGAAACTTAAGGCACCTTAAGGAAACTGGTACTGAAGGTTGAAATTCCTTAGCGGTCATGAATGCTGCATTATCTTGCTACATTAAGTCTTTAATCAAAACCATGAATATATATTATGGATTCGGATGTTTGGCATTGTTGCCTAGGCTACGTGTTGCCTAAATTTCCACTTTTAGTTCACCCAGTCCTTGGCGCCACTTTTCTGTTGTTATTGTAAGTAGACGTAGTTAATTGTTGCTAACGTGAGACTGTGGTGAATATTCAATAACGATCGAGGAGATATGAATTAATTGATGCTTTGAATAATATCTTACTATTTTTGTTATCTAAAATTTACTTTGTAAATGCTAGAGAGGAAATATCTATTACAGGAAATCAGTAAGAGACGTTCATCGTGTGCCGACTACGTTGTTTACCAGAATCCGATTATAATTTGCATTAACCCTGTTTTGCCAAAATAAAATATTCAGAATGCCTTGTTTGAACAGAACTTGCTTCGTACGAGGCTGCAAAGCAGGGTATGCGTCTACGAGGATCCAAAATAGGAGACTTGGATTGAAAAATAAGAATCTGTTCAAGGCAGGGGTAAGAGCATTCCGTTTTACCTACACTGCAATGATGGCCATTGAGAATACTCATGAAGTCACCTCGCATTATCATTAAATTCGGTAAAGCGATATTCACGAAGTGCTTAGAAGTTATTTGTGCATTTGTGTAATTAAATTTGGAGAGGAATAAAATATATCTGTAGACCGAACGATATTTAACAAGTGTATAATTACATCCCGCTTGTAGTACTACATTTTTCTCCTCTGCATTATGATTAAATGTAAGTAAAACCCATGTATATTCATTGTAAAAACAAGTACGACGTGTTTATTTATAAACTATCGACTGCATTTGCATTTGAACTTCCGTCTTTCATCACTAGGCGGCACTTTCCAAAAAGTTATTTGTTTACGGAATTCTAGCCAACAGTTTTTGGCGACGAGATAACAATCCATAATGTATATTCATGCATAAAAAAAACATCAAATGACGTGACAACCATGTTACGAGTAAAAATATTATCTCCGCTCCATCATCGCTAATGGCGTTGACTCTCATTCTCGGTTGAAATATTTCGTTAATTTTTGGTACTCATTTTCGTTTAATCTTTCGTGTAAGTAGAAGCAATAATAGGGATATTCCGTTGACATGTTATTCGCATACTTATGGGTTTGAATTTATTTTTCAAAGGATTTCCTTACTTGCTGCGTTGGGCTATGGGGCTTATGATGTAATGCTTCCCAAAATGTAACCCGTGAGGTAGCTTACAGTGTAATCGGTAGGAGCTTAATATACCTCTGTAGTTGCAACGAACAGATGTGAGTCCATAGCACTCGCCCATTGATGGATTTCTCTGTTCACTATGTGATTGAGTATAGTGGAGAAAGTAGGAGGAATAAAAGGGTAAAAATAACGGAAAAGAAGGCATAATAAAATTAGTCCAGAAACAATACCAGATAAAAATACAGTTAGTTTTTTGAGCTCAATTATATATATTCGGAACGTAAATATATACTTAGGAACAGTAAGATAATATTTTAGCATAGCATTGTTGTTTTCAAGCATAGATAACCATAACTTTTTAAATAAATATAGGAAATTCATCTCACAGGGTCAACATGCGATTAGGAGTCGTGCACAAACTACGTTACCAACTTATGGGGAGGGGGTCGCCCAAAAACCTAAGGCGGGTAACGAGGAGGAGGGAGGGGAGTTTACTCAAGGTAACGTAGCTGTTACAATACACCTGTTTAGGTTGCTTATTCGTCAACATCGTGTCGAGTACATAGTTTAACATGAGGAGGGACGCGTCTTATTTCAACCTGTATTCGTCTTATTTCAACCTATCCCTAAAAATAAACTCACTCAGTAACTGAGCCATTATTTTTTGAATGGAATGTTTCATTCGTAGAGACGATTTCATGTCGGGAGGGGAGGGGTTTGGAAAAAGACTATGGTTGTCCATGAAGGGGGGAGGAGGGGGTAAAAAAATCACCGAAAATGGTAACGTAGTTAATGCACGACCCCTTACCTGCAGCTGTTCGTCAGCTTGATGACATAGATAGGAGTATATATTTATTATTTTATTCTTTTGAAGCCTAATTTTTGGTCGAATTAAAGACAGCCGTTAGCGCTATCCTAACAGTACTAGATTTATGAGACCTTTGTATTATAATTAAGGCTTTCATAATCCTTTCAGGCTTTACTTGGTGTAAATGCGATATATCCATGATAAGATATAACACAACAATAGTAATATCCACACTTTCATATACTACTTCAATACCGACCATGGTTTCGACATACTATGTCATTTTCACGGTTGAAAACCTTCAACCTTGAAAATGACATAGTATGTCGAAACCATGGTCGGTGTTGAAGTAGTATATTAAAATATATTGGATATTACTATTGTTGTGTTATACTTTCGTAATCCGTTCATTCAACATATTTGTGCGACTGGGAACTTAGGGGAAAATTGAGTCTGATTCAATTTCCATGCAAGTTCAACATAAGTCTATTAATTTTTTTTTTACTTTTCTTGGAGCGCCTACGAATTCTTCTCAGTTTAATTGCTTCTCTTCCTCAGCTCTCCGCTTTCTTGCGTTGAACAGAGACAGAAACGGTGAGTATGAATTTCGACAAATTTAAAATACGCATGTACATCTACATCTAGATCTATATAATACCCCGCGAGCCGCCACATGGGCGTGCGGCAGGGGGTGTTAGGTCACCAGCCGTGTAAAGGTAAGATTTTTGGTGATGAAATTGTGACATCTATTATAGGAGTGTATTTATTGGAGCTCAATTATTATTGTGGTCGCTCGTTGTTCGTGGAAAGAACGAGTTTTTGTACCTATCTGTTCGGCATTGTATCTCTCTTATTTTATCACATCTGCCAGATCCAGAAATGTAGTGAGGCATCATGATAATATTCTCTGTGTCGCCTTGAACACACCAGATCTGAATTTTTCAAGCAAGCTAGGCCTAGCGTGTAGTCTCCGAGTCTATAGGGGCTCCCACCTTAATCTCTCTAAAAGTCGTGAGAAATTATGTGTACGATCGTAGCAGTTTTTAAGGGAACGTGCTGCTTTCCTTTGTATTTTATCTTTTTTTTTTGACTAAATCTATTTGACCAGGGTCAGAAATGTTCGCGGCGTATTCGAGGTATGGCCAAACCAGAGCAAAGTATACATCGATTCAACTCATGACATAAATGCCCCTAGAAATCCTTTGCAAATCTATTCACTTAATGAAAACCAAAATGGACCTGAAGTTCTTGCTGTCGTCCGTTTCTTCAACTCCATTGAAGGTGTTGACGTTCGCGTCAATTGGAACACATCAGCGGCATTTATAGCGCACTCGAACCACGTTGAATGGAACGATATGTGCGCTGGTGGAATGTTTCGTATCTCGCCGAGTGGCAACGTTCTGTGGGTAGACTACAGTCACGGCCTAATTTATTGTAAGTAGTTGTTGAATTCGTTCAAAAGGAGTATTTCAAAACATAAGATTTTTATCACTGTATAACTATAAACCCCACAGTAAGCAAGTTTGACTGAAAATCAACAAACTTGGCAACAATCACGGATGCCATCATTGACGTTATTTTGTTGTGTAACGCACATAAACATTTCTCCTGTTCGGTTTTGAAGTGCTCTACGTATTACGAATGGTTTTTGGACGAATGGTAGGCTATTTAGCTGTTATATTGCGAGTTTATTGGGGCACTGGAGAGAATGGAGAACTACCGTTATTCGCTTTCGTGTAAGGCAGACTGCTGTTTCCGTCCAGTTCTACCTAAGGTCTACCCTCAGAGAATCGAATACCTATTTCACATTTTCCCGCATATTAAAATACGTATTTGATTCATGTTGCAATGACGTCATTCTTTTGGAAATGCTGGACCACAAAATGTATACTTTTTCCTGGCCTTAAGGCACGAATGGAACACTCGCACCGTCAGTCTGATAAATTTGGCGATATGAAGTGACTCGTAAACAGAAGAGAATCGGTTTCGGCGCTCCCGACGCGTGTTAACCCACTCGCTTTGAAGCACGCGTGCTCGCTCAGCCGTGAGATTCATTTTATGAGCATCGCGCGGGGCGAACACGCGTTCAAACGAATGCTACTGGCGTAAAGTTTTTAATGTGTGCGATTAACCCGCTCGAGCGCCGTTCGTTTCAGTGAATTCCGCGCATCTGACACGAGTCCTTGTGACCCAGTGACCTTGACACTAGCGTGGAGGAAATCAAGAATTAGGTATTTTGTAGAAGACATCATTAGATGTTATTACTATTAAGTAATCAATCGGAAAGGGTAGGCTTAAATGTCATTCGTTGAAAATCCTCTGGATTTGAATAAATACGTATGAATACAGGCCCTCGTCTGTTATGTATTGTAACATTTCCTTTATTTCGTTTCACAAATAAAATAACACTTCCTTTGTTTCACTTCATAAATAAAAAGAAAAACGTTCACTACTGACCGTTCTCTTCTTCGCGTTCCCGCTTCACTCTCGGACGTACTCTCGTCCTCTCGCGCGTCCCTCTCCTGTTTCCTTGGTGACCGCGTAAACAAACGAAAAACGCGGCCATCCCATGCGACTTATTGTATTATTACAGTATCTTTCTTCAACTCAGCGTACGACCTACCCTTCTTCATTCCGTCCGTAAAACCTATTTTCTATCTCCTCTTTCTACGCTTGCTATACATCCGTTCCTTTATCACGGCCTTGAGCAAACAATTGCCCTTTCACGCCTCTACGAACCACCTTCTTTTCCCGCATATAATCTCTTCCAGAACTTTCCTCAACAACCATACCGAATACTATTTCGTTTGTCTTCATTTCCGTCTACCTCAGTACCTTCCCCATCCTTCTTCACACTCACCTCTCAAAGTCAGCCAATTCACGTCCTATTTTATCAGAGTCCTCGTTTCTGTCCCAAACACCGCTACTCATGACATTAACGTAGTCCGAGCGAGATAGTTCCCTAGTCCTAATAGAGACCATATCCGAATTACACGTTTTAATTTCTCCAGCTGTAGAACACATCAATTATATATTGCATTATTCATGGTGCAGTAATGTAGTTTCATGTGACAGAAATTTAAGCAATTGAATGAAAATATCTAAATAAGTCTTTAACTTGAATAATTTTTTTCGCGTGGTGCGTTTGAAACTTCTTCAAAACGGAAGGTATTTTGTGATACCCAAGAACCTACTGCTGTGACAAGATGAATAGTTTTCAAAAATAGTTGAGAAAACATACAAACTACTCGCTGTTAGTTTTTTTACGACATCTAAGTGTTAGAAATACCTCATTTTGTAAATAATGACTATCTGAAGTGCATACACGTACGATTTCCCATGTAAAAGGGTTGGTATATTTTAGCAAATATATCGGAAAGTAATGCGGTAAGGGTTAAATATTTGGTGTCAATGGAAGGGTGAGATATTTTTCGTTAAAATGAGACCAAGTTCATTGATTTCTAAGTAAAATTATATTTCGCTCGGACTACCTTAAGCTCTCCATCAACCTCTTCCTTACATCCTGACACAAGGTCCGCGTCATTGGCTCCCTCCTATTGCTGAATGCCTCCTTCGCTATTCTCCGCCTAATGTCCGCCTATGCTGCATACTGCTCATTTTATTCTAGCGTACTATTCCAGTAATGAATAGCTCAACTTCGAAGGCGTTGTTAAAGGTCGAGGTTCATCAATTCCCGGCTCCCGAGACGCCGCCAAGATGCAACCGTGAGTGAACAGGGAATTAGGACCGTTTGGAGCGTGAAAGTTGGTAGGATGGTGGAGGGAGGAGGGGGGAGAAAGGAGAAGGGGGAAAGAGGGAAGTGGAGAGGGGAGGCAGAGGAACCTTTTCAGCGTCTTCATATCGAGAGAGAGTCGAGAGAGAGAGTGAATTTTTGTCTGTGTGTGGGTGTTGAGCATTCAATTGCGTGCGTGTGGGTGGAATATCGTTTGGAACGAAAGTCCCTCCAATTGGGAAGGGCAAAAAAATACCGGCATTCGCTTCAACTATACCTACATCTACGTCATACCCTGCAAGCTATCCAAAGGGTCTGTGGCATGGGGTGCTTCCACACCAGGCATGCATGAATTATACAGCAGAACACCGAAACTACACTGAAACCAGCGTAATACACATGCAACGCGCCAATTAACAATCTACTAACCAAGAAACATTCCGTCGTCAATCGTTCCGACATGCAAAGGATACAAAGACTACTACTACAGATTCAAAATATCATGCATAAATAAGAACATCAATATTTGCATCATGCATTATATAGAACGTAGAGAATATAAAGAGAAAGATCTACAGTCTAGCTAATGTCACTATTCGCACTATTCATGACGACGATCACAGCTGTTATGGCCCCGAATGATATGCGGAAAAAATGACATTTTATACCAATCGCTTCTACAATCTATCTCCCTAATTTTATTAGCGTGATCTAATCTGCCGTAGTACGAGGGTGTTAATAGTATGTTTTTTACGTCGTCAAATAAATGCTTTTCCTGAAATTCAGTTAGGAGGTTAAGCCTATAATTTAATCTACGCTGTAATAGCGATTCCCATCCCAATTCTTCTAACAATCTAGACACACTAGTAAACTTATCATAGCATCGTTTTACAAACCTAGCTCCTCTTCGCTGCACGCAGTCTAATTCCGATATCACTTCTTCTTCCATCGGGTTGTATATTTTTTTTAATATTTCGGGACTACCAGGATTAACAGGCAACACCGATGAACTATATGTTTCTCCTTTCCGTTCAAATATATATGGCAGATCCTTCTTCGTAACTTCATGCAAACTATGGAACATTTTCCCTGAGAAAGTGAATCCCATGAAGAACTTTGCACAGTTCAAATATAGGGTAAATATGTGGATACATTTCCTGCCAGATGAATAAAAACTTTATTTATAAATTTAATATTCTGATAAGTTTCTGTTTTTCTTTTTATAACATTGTATTTTGAATATATTTTTGGTATTTTTTTCTTTTTTAAATGTTGTATGTATGTAATGTATTCTTCTAATTATCAAGTGATATAAAATTGTTATCTGGTGTAACAAAAATAATGCTGGTGATGTTGAAAAGCTTGTTATGGCTCGAATGTGACTACTTTAATAATTGCTTTTTTTATCATGTTCCATGGGAATTATTTTCCCCTGAACAATAAACATTCTATTCTACCGGATACTACGTGTCATAAATTGGCACCACGAGAGGTACCAGTATTGGAAGAACCGGTTCTCGAACAGCGCTGCCAAATATTGCTAAAGTGTTCAACAGCTAAGGGAAAATCGTTGAATGATAGTATTGCGTAATACTGGAATATGATGAGGAAAAAAAATATGTACTGGGAATGTTAAAAAGTAAAACTTTTCTTCAAAGTGTTTATTTTTTTTATTCTAGATATTGCATTGATCACATCTAGGTTTTGACTACTTTTTTTAGCTATCTTCAAATGTTGTTTCCAAAAGGTTTATCTTCAATTACACTCCGCAGCATATTTGGTCTAAATTCTGCACGATATGTGTATTCGCATTGATTTTTTACGTCTATCCCTCATGAAGAAATTGAATAACGTTGTCAAGAGGCATGTCGAGACTTTTTATTTGAAGCAATAGGTACATGTCTATAGGAAAAATTGTTAAAAACTTCCAAAAAGTAAATAGCAAGACTCAGGATTTAAATGGCAACTTCATAAATCATTTCCTAATGAAATGCTCTTTGATTTGATGGAGAGGGTAGTAAAAATCCGTTGAGTTAATTGGAGCCAGTATTATAATCCTGCAGTTCGTAAGCCCCCAAATCGAAACATCGACACGGAAACTGAATGGCTTATTTCATGCGCGTTACACTAAATGTTAAATAAAAATAATTTGTGATGACATTTTCGTCGTTATCTACTGCACAAGAATATATGTGCTCAATATCTCGGAAATACCGTATAAATTAATTCATATGTGCGATGATTTGCGACTAATTAATGGAATTGGACGGCCAAAAATGCTTTTATACAGATAATATTAATTCTATCCTCGACGTCCGGTGTAAGTAATCCATTATAATGCTCGTCGTTTAAGGTAGTGCGAGCGAGATAGTTCCCTAATCATTATAGAGGCCATATTCGAATTATACGTTTTAATTTCACCAACTGTGAGACACACGAATTAAATATTAAATTATTAATGTTGCAATAATATAGTTTTATATAATAGAAATTGGAGTTATTTAAATGAAAATATCTAAATAAGTCTTTAACTTGACTCATTCTTTTGGCGCGGTGCGTTTGAAACTCCTTCAGAACGGAAGGTTTTTTGTGATACCCAAGAACCTACTGCGGTGATAAGGTGATCAGTTTTCAAAAATAGTTGAGAAAACTTACAAACTACACGCTGTTAGTTTTTTTACGACATCTAAGTGTTAGAAATTCCTCATTTTGTAAATAATGATTCTCTGGAGTGCATACACGTACCATTTCCCATGTAAAAGGGCTGGTGTTTTCTGTAAAATATCTCGGAAAGTAATGTGGTAAGCGGTCGAATTTTTTGTGTCAATGGAAGAGTGGGATATTTTATTTTTAATGTGACCAAATTTGTTGATTTCTAAGTAAAACGATATTTCGCTCAAACTAAGTCCCGGTTATTTTTCGGGAGCTTTCCTGTGCCTACTCTCCGGCGTTTTCACGCTCTCCGCCCGGCCTGCCTCCCTCATCTGCCAAACGTTTAAAAAGTCTTTGCCTTGCTTTCTCTCTTGCGACACCATCAACCGCCCCACGATCGAAAATTCCTCCAGCCTCGGAGACGCACTGCAAGCGACGCACTGATATCTCTCATCTTCACCGCCCCTGCTCCTCTCCTCCCCCCGCTTATGACGGCCCTGGCTGACGGCATCGCATCCTGAGACTGCACCGTCCCTCCGGAGAATATTTTTAGAGTCTCTCTCAAGCGGATGCGGGTGGTTTTGTGAGGGGCCTGGCCCTCTTCGGCCGCTCGATGTTTCTTTTTTTCCCTCTTTTGAAGAGCTTTTATAGCCTTCAGTTTGGCCAGAGAGAGAGAGAGGGAGGGAGACCATTCCGAAGTTGGAAAGCTTTCGTCACGATTCGATGAGGATCTCTACCCCAGAGTCGAAATATTCCCGCATTCATATTGATGCCATCGTATTTTCTACATCTCATCTACATCTTCGAAATACCGTGCAAGCCACCACTAGGGTGTGTGGCACTAGGTGATTCCACACCAGGCATGCAGCTCTCATCCCAGTCCAATCAGAACCGCGCGCGTTCCCCGGAATGCCAGGCACAGGCCAAAGCAGTCAGGACAACGGTACGCAGTCAGACTACAAACTAGGAGAGTGATACGAAGTACATGCTACCATGCAGCATACTACTCAAGATATAACTGCTGGTCAGTATTATTAATGTGACAAATAAATAACACTTAAAGGTACTAAGAAATGCAGCAGTATATCATGCCGGAGTTTGCATGAGAGGTTAGTATCTACAATTCATGTTAAGATATTTACCACTACTGAAAAAACCAATTTAACCTAGTCAGTATCCTAGGACTGACCCATCACAACTATTATGGTCCCATATTGTGCGTGGAAAAAATTACATTCTAAATCTATTGGTTTTGCAGTCTATTTCCTTAATCTTATTCCTGTGATCGTTCCTACCGTAATAGTTTGGCTCTAGCTAAATATTTTCAACGTCGGGCAAAAAATAGTCTCATGAAACTTTCGTAAAAGATTTATCCTATATTTCTCCCTTTGATTGGATAGAATTCCCTCAGCAATTTTGTAACACTACTATGTTTATCATAACAATTTTTAAAAAATCTAGCTGCCCTCCACTGTATGCGATCTATATATTTTCTCTGCGCCCTTCTTCCGGTTTCCGTCAGTTACTTTTTCCTGCTGTGAAGGAAAAGCCATGAACTTTGTATCTCCAATGTTTGGCATTTTCCCCCAAGATGCTATCGCTGTTTTCTTTTTAGAAAATTAATCAGTTACGTAATTGATTCAATTCCAAGCCGTGATAGCATGCTGCTAACACACAAGACAGGAAACTGGGAGATCCGGGTTCTAATCCCGGTCAAGTCAAATGATTTTTTCATGGCTAATTTCAACCCTGGTGTAGATGCATCCGGGCGAGTGACTCCGTACCACATCATTTGTCAAATGCAATGATTGGAAATTTGTCAATTTGGCAGCTGGGAGATCCGGGTTTGAATCCTGGTCAAGTCAAATGATTTTTTCATAGCGAATTTCAACCCTGGTGCATCAAAGATTACTTTACGATTCCAGAGTTTAATGGTATGAAGAAAAACGATCGGTTTCGTTTCAAGTTTACATCTTCAGGCGCTTTGCAAAGGGTTGACATCTGATAGATATGCATTTAACTGCATGAGAATCATTGTGTAGAGGGAACGTTGAGTGGCAGTGTTTCACTGAACATCTTGTTATGCTTGGCTATCGGTGTCAAATTTCCACAAGAAAAGCTAGGGGAGATGAATCATCGTTGTAAGAGCCTGCATGTGCCTTAGATATCTGACTAAAGGAAAAAAATCTCCTGCCAGTGTCTACTCATATGCTTTTAAAGACCCTGTGAGGAGATTGTCGTGGTGAGGTTATGGCGAAACAAGTTATCTGTGTCTTACTCCTCAGGTTTCTTATAATCGGCCCGCAGCGGAATGGTTCCATAAAACAAAATTTTATGATCATTCACGTCATGTAAAGTAAAATAAAAATGGTTTTCTCGGTGGAATTAAGGTCCTGTCTTTGCATTTGAGCACACAGACTTAGTTCATCTAATAATTTTCCTTAAAAAGACGCGCGTTCACCAACAAAAAAATCAGGAGGCGACGCTGTCCATGAGAAGGTGAGGACTTTGGCGCAAATTTCTCTCCGACGACACAATGGAAAATCGGTGACAGGTAAAGCCACACAATAAAAGTCTTTAATTTGACCTTTCGAGCGTCGAAGGCCACCTGTCCGGATGATCCTTATGCCGACCCGTCCTCCGTCCTTGTCCGATCGACGTCGTGCATCACGCAAACGGGGGGAGAAGGGTATTGTGGGAAGGGCGAAGGGGGATGGATGTTTTGTGAAGAAACAAGGAAAGACCAAGGAAGGGGGTTGGTTGGCTAATAAAGGCCGCTTGACGCTTGGCATTTACCCGGCGGGCGGGGGAGGAGGGTAGCGAGGGTGACGGCGGGATGAGACCTGGCTCCGCACCCCCGCCGGTGCGCAAGAAGATGAGAGGAGCGGGGAAAGTGTGACTGAGAGGATTATTTATGCCGTGGTGACCTCAGAATTCGAAGGCCGTTCCCTCTTTCACTCTCTCGGAGGAGCCTCATCTCCACCTGCCGCCGCTCGGCGTGGAATGCAAGGCTCCCGCAAGACGGCCCATTATCGCACCCAACTTCCATCGCATCCTTCTTCTCCTTTGAAGGATGACGCGAGGCCCGCACGTGCTGCCGCAGTGGCGAGGATTAGAGAAGTAATTCCCGTTATATTCGATATTTCACCCAGCCACTTATTCAGTGACGTCCTTGCTTTGAGTAGATCCGTTGTGATAGTCCGTCCCGCGTCCTGCTGGTCCTTCCTGCGTTTCCTCGTGTTTACTTTCGCTCACTCATACTCCTACCTCGTTCAAATATAATTAAACTTTCTAAAAGCGCGCTCCTTTCTGAAAGTAATGACCTAACATCTCTCTCTTTCCTTTAAATATTCTGCGGTTTGGAATTCTCCTCGAGATCTCCGCCGTGTTATGCCGTTCACTCCTGTAACTAATATATTCAGGCTTGACTTTGTGGAAACTCTCCATATCGGAAATCAAAATATTCAAATAATTGTCCACCAAATAGATTTATTCCTTACGACCCGGGTTTTGTCATATAATGACATCTTCAGTTAACAAATATTTGTTTCCAGAGCGAGGTTCCACAAAGTCAAGCCTGAATTTATTAGTTACAGGAGTGACCGGCCTAACGCGGCGATCACAAATATTTTTTACCTGAAGATGTCATTATGTGACGAAACCCGGGTCTTAAAGAATAAATCTATTTAGTGGACCATTACTTGAATATTTTTATTTTTGTTTACTCCTGGTTTGGCCGGTATGGAGAGCCAAACCGAGTGGAGAACTCGAGAAGATTTCCTATTTGAAGTTCTCCGGCAATGAGCCAGATCTTGCATTTAGCTGTTAGCGAAGGTCAATGTAAGCCACGTCCAATTATTCATGCCTTTACTTTCCTTCGACAGGCCCTTCTTTTTATCTTAATCTGATGATTACTTAAGTATTTTCATTTCATAATGATATTTTCGAAAACAATTCAGTTATTGAGTGTTTTCTGAGATAGATATTTCCGAAAAAAATACATCGTGTTCACATAAAATAACCACAAAAAATCTTTTCCATTCTCTTTGAAAGAAGAAGACTACTCATAAAAGCCCAATATATATACGTGGTGTGATATTATAAACATTATGATAGATTTTGTGCTTTACATTTTTTTCGTCGCCTCTCATATCTTTTTATGTCACCTTTTATAGTTCCTTTCGCTGCAGAGTTGACTCAAAGGTCGTGAGATATTCGCCTCAGTCGTCGTCATCTCAAAAAAGACATTATATATGATACGTCCTCCTCACGTGCAGCTGCAAACTTAGCACTTAGCTGGAAGTCGTTGATAACGTAGACAGAGGCTCGGGAGCGGGAAAGATGACAATCGAAAGGCTTTGGTGTGAGCGTTATGAAACAGAGATGCACGTCCATTCTTAAGGAATACCCTAGGCTACACACTCCGATACTGGCTTTGATCGGTGAATCGCTCTTTTTATTGCTCGCGTTGAGGCATGATTTAAAAGCATGGTCGTTTTGTGTCACTGAGAAATATTGGGCATTCAAGGATGGATATTTGTGAGATGGTAGGAATCAGCAGGAGAGTGAGTTCGTGCAGAGAGAAATCCGATTTAGGTGACTGCTCACTTTCATTTTAATTATAATTGACAACGTAATTATAGCTGAATCTTAGAAAAAAAAGTGCTGAAGAAAGTAAGCAAGCACTGCAGGTTTAATCCTCTGCGCTCAATGTTAAGATGGTTCACCGCTCAAGTCAAAGTAATCTGATACTTCTGAAAATTCTCATGTACATAATAACTACCGAAATTTATTATATGCATAGTGCAAGCATTAAGGTACAATTTATCTAACGCTGAAGTCAAAAGTGCCTTATCCCATGCTGTCATGATTCATCCTTGAAAGTGAAAGTCTAGACTTAAATGTGGGCTCTCGTGGGAATTGCTCAGTTTACAGTAGAGAAACATCATTTGGGACGAGAGATCATGTGTAAGGTTTTGATTAAATTTTGTTATTAAAAAGCGGAGAGTCCTGGGAAATGGAGTACAAATAAAATAAAGGAATCTAACTGCGCATTACTTTGAGTCACTATCGTATTAGTGCCGTAATTGAAGCCAAAACGCGGTCGTTCCATACAAATGGTGATGTGGTTGGCTCTTACGGCTGGAAAGAAGTGGTCATTAAAAATATACTCGTGGAATGATCTGAAGATTTTGTGAATAAATATTGGTCTTCAATAGACATACTATTTCATCAGTGAAAGGAGGATGAATAAAAATGTATAACTTAACATTTGTGTTGACTCGCACAGTCATGGTGAAACACCTTGAGCAGGTTTTGGCTAGATTCATGTGTACTTTGAAATTTCAAGCCCCTGACTTGATTCATGGTAGCCATGGTATCACTCCTCCCGCAAAGAAATACTTTCATTTTTGTACGCTCTTTAAAGCTAATCGAGTTTTTTTATCGGTGTATCGCCTCTGGTTACTATTTGAATTTGTGGAGATCGGGATGGTGTGGTGGCTAGTGTACTCTCCTACCACACGGGCGGCCAGGGTTCAAATCCCTGCAGAGGCGGGTGTTTTCAGAGGGAACCCTATCCCTGCTTGAGTGTCTTGTGGAGGGCACTTCAAGTGGAGTACTCCGTCTGTCGGATGAGACGTTAAAACGTGGTCCCCTTAGCGCCTTTCGTGAAGAGCAGGCTAATGCCGACGCCGGGTTTCTATCCACCCTTCCTCCCGTACCTATCCCCTATGGCGAAAATGACCTTAGCCGTCGGTCGCCTCCCCAAATATCCAATCCTATTTGAATTTGCCTGATAGGTATAGGAATTTCAATAAAATTTCCTTCTTCGAGTTCCTTAGTTTCACAAAAGTTATTCAAATTCCTTTACTAGGAAAGACATTATTCCGTCTTTTTTGTTATAGCGTGTATATTTCTTGTGCTACTTTTCTCTCATGAATATGTAGATGGCGTTAAAACGTACCTTTGCGAGTGAGGAATGGAGTGGAAAGGATTCGTATCAAGAATTTCTAATGATGGACGATAATTGTTGGAATATAAAAGCGAAACCACGAGCTAAGTATTATACGTGGAGCTGGTTGTTTACTCGGGTCTACTTGTTCTGCTAACTAAAGTCGGGCACATCCGTTAATGCATCTCACTCACCGAAATGGCGTAGCCCCTAGAATCTGTCGATACATATCTCAAGTCGATGCTTGATTGATGTGCAAGAAAACATAATTCTATCTCTACATACTTAAAGAAAGAGAATCTTAAGCATATTACTTTAATTCATCCAAAGTTTTATCACAGGAAGCTAAAGATCAAGAAGTTAGCTGATCACTCTGTGAAACGCGTCGTATAAATTGAATAATTGTAGAAAAGTGCAAAGTATGCTTTATATTGTGGATACTGATACAAGAATCTTCAAAGAAGTGACATCTGATGTCGTCAATTTTAAGTCAGCAGACACATAATCGTAAAAAAAAATGTTAGTGACGTCTTGCAGTCCTGTGTTTCGATGTCCGACTCGGGCTTCCTATTTTTACCCGAAGGGGACGCTTTGAACTTAATCGAGAATCGTTTGTGTACTCTTGGACACTATTACTACGGAATACATCAATCCATCATTTTTGGCCTCGATTGAGTATTTTCCTCCCCGGGTATTCCAAAAAATGAGATTTTGGATTTTTTAAAATGTTAATTGAAATGAAACCGGGGTGTTAGTCTGTTAGCTGGCCAAGTTGTATATTCGGCTTTGGATCTGAAGGAACACACGAGTTGTGCGTGTGGAGTCCGTCAGTCTGAAGTACCAATCCCAATCACGCTCTTACAGAGTGTCACACATTGTCACACACTGTGAGGAGCTAAGCCCATTCGAGTTACGCCTAGTTCTTAACTTTGACGTGGACGTCCTCTTTAGATAAATGCTGCTTATCAGCGTGGATATCTTTAGCCATTCCTTACACAAACGTTCCTCATCTGCGAGATTCGACGTAAATTCTCGTTGGAATTACTATCGTTTGATTGAGTTGAAAGTCAATGGCGCATATATTTGTACCGCTTTCAATATGACATAAATTGAATAGAATACTTTATATCTGACAAACGTGCCATTATTCAATCTTTTCTCTCTATATGAAAGTTGTACGGAACCCTAGACATATTCTCAAGCCTATTGTGATATTTTGTCTGGTGAAACTGCTTCATTGAAAGTAACTAAATCGTAAAATCGCATTTCTTGACGGTCTTTTATTTGGCGTATTGTCATGAAACTTGGAAAATCGCGTATGATTCAACGTATCCTCCTAGATTGAAATTGACCGCGCCTTCTTATTGCGCCCACTTCTTGCCGTTCAATAGCAGAACGGCAACGCCCAGCTGTGATCGAGTGACAGCCTAATGAGACTTTCGAAACACGGGCAGTGGGCCATGACGCCTTAGTGTGGCCCCCCTCAATCTAGGTTTAGTAACAGCCATCACAAGCGTACATAATTGTGATTTTTACGAAATTCTTGTAACAATGGATTTTTCTTACCTTCATTCGGTAACTGTGTTCAGATTAAATTTAATGGTTGAAGACGTAACTTTGTGGAAGGTTACCGCAGACATGACGAAAAAGAAAAATTTCTTAGTAAATTCCACACTTAAAACTTTTATTACAGACCTAGGTTTCGATTGCCATGCAATCATTTTCAACTGTGTTCACTTCTTAAATTTGTGGCTTGTACTTACCATTGCATCGCATTCCATTAAGAGTGATGAAAAATGTGATGAGAAAGTGAAAGAACGTTGTTATTTTTCAATCGTTAGGCCTCATCTGGAATATGCTGTTAGTTAATGGGATCCATACGAAACGGGGTTGATATCAGAGTTAGATCGCGTACAGCGAAGAGGAGCTAGGTTTGTGAAACGATGCTACGATAAGTTGGCTAGTGTGTCTGGACTGTTAGAAGAATTAGGATGGGAATCGCTATCACAGCGTAGATTAAATTATCCTCCTAAATAAATTTCAGGAAAATCATTTTACTGACGACGTAAAAAACATACTATTAACCCCTTCGTACTACGGTAGATTAGATCGCGCCAATAAAATTAGAGAGCTAGATTGTAGAACCGATAGGTATAAAATGTCATTTTTTCCGCGTACCATTCGGGACCGTAACAGCTGTGATCGTCGTCATGAATAGTTCGAGTATTGACAATAGGCAGGCAGTAAATCTTTCTCATTATATTCTCTACTCTCTTATTTATGCATGATGTAAATATTGATGTTCTTATTTATGCATGATATTTTGAATCTGTAGTAGTAGTCTTTGTATCCCTTGCATGTTGGAACGATTGAAGATAGAATGTTTCTTGGGTATTAGATTTTTAATTGGCGCTTTGCATGTGTGGTACGCGGGTTTTAATGTAGTGTCGGTGTTCTACCATATCATTCATGCATGCCTGGTGCGAAAGCACCCCCTGCCACACACCCTTTGGGTGGCTTGCAGGATATGACGTAGATGTAGATGTAAGAGTTAGTCTATGTCAAATTTTCACAGTTGAGTGACTCAATTTTAATGGTTGTAGTGTGAGTTCCTGCCTAAAGCAACCATTCTCTGTCGGTAAATTCTCTTTTGCTGCCACGTACAATATATATCTCGGTGAAAGTTTGTTGCTTCAATTTGAAATAATAATTCGGCCAAATGATGTTTTAGGATGACGCCGCCTTTGGTAGAAGAATATGAGAGATTGGCGAACGCTTGCGACGAGTCACACAGAACAGTTCTGGCGAAAATTGGAGTATTGCCCTTCATTACTCGGCAGATTCCCACCAAAAGGTTGCGTAAACGATAATCAGGTGTTGCATCTTATGTTTTTCCATTGTATAGAGATGATATGTTATTGAATGATATGAAATGGACTTATTAAATGAGTCGCATGGATTTTCGACGTAAGAGACTAATTCCTTTTAGTTCACGCTGTTCCCTTCAAAAGTGGAAAATTAAATTTACTAGACGTGTCTACCACTGGCTAGCTAGATACTCACTTAAAGTGATCCATTACGATATCTTTCCAGTATCGTGTTATAGAACCGCCATGATAAATTTTATGGGCATTCGTCATGGCTGAGGTAATTGATTTCATAATGGATGCAGTACTACTTTGCTACATGCTCCCAGTAGGATCTGCTTGATTTCAACCAATCACGTTTACTTTTGCAGACTCTGTGCGATCTTCTTTTTTTCTGAAATGAGCACCTTTGTTCCTCCTTTTGACTGTCAGTAATTTTTAAGCTTCAAAACGCTTATTATTCAGTTGTATAAATAACAAGGTTGCAGCGTCTGTTTTTGTCTCCTGCAGTGAAAAATTGATACATTTAAATATTTTAATAGACATGCGCCTACTGTCCATTACAAAAGTCGAGTCCGTTGAGTTTAGGAGCGTAGGAGTTATAAATGAAAATACCGCTTCTCTGCCGGTACAATCTCAAAGATCGTGTAAAGCTACTTCTAAGACGACCCTATGTCACCTGATTTTGACCTCAATATCTGGTATCGGCCTGTTTACAAGGTCTTGGGCTGTATCATGTATCACGTTCAACGCGCTTAACTGGTTTACCTCGCCGATGGATTAGGGTGATTTCCTCAAGGGAGCTGATGGGTCAGCTGTGTTCCCTTTCAGTAAAGTTAGCCATGTAGGATTCACCATGTCTCTGTCCTCATTTTTGTCAGTAGGAAAGTTGGATATTCGTATTGTGCCTGTCTCCTTGCTACGCATTCCACGTCTTCTCTCTCTCTCTCTCTCTATCGCTTTCGTCCTTACTTCTCTCGTTCCGCATTGATGCGGCCCACCAGCGTTTCAGTTGCCGCTCATCAAAGGGAGCTTCCGTTTGGATGGCATTCGCCACGCATCGCAAATGCACTCATTTCCTCATGGAACGCAATTAATTCAAGCGCAAATTTACATGGGAGTTATTATTATGCGCTGTGATTTTATGTTATCTTGGAATTACTCAAACATCTAATATGTCGTGGGGATTACTCATACAAAACATATATGGCGCAGCATTAAAGAAAGTAGGTTTTGTTAAACGTATAATTGGAAGGTCCTTGGATGAAAAAGTAAAAGAGAGATGCTACTTCGCTCTGGTTAGGCCACACCTCCAATACGCCGCGAGCATTTGGGACCCTGGTCAAATAGATTTAACCAAAAAAATTAATAAAATACAAAGGGAAGCAGCGCGCTTCGTTTAAAACTGCTACGAGCGTGCATATAGTGTCTCACAACTTTTAGAAGGATTAAGATGGGAGCCCCTAGAGACTCGGAGGCTACACGCTAGGCTTAGTTTTCTTGATAAATTCATAACTGATATTTTTCAGAGCGACGCACAGAATATTATCATGACTCCTCACTACATCTCTATGTCTGACAGAAGCGATAAAATAAGAGAGATACACTGCCGAAAGATAGGTGCAAAAAATCGTTCTTTCCGCGAACAATAAGCGATCACAATAAAAATTAAGCTCCACTAAATACACTCCTATAATTCATGTCACCATTTCATCTCCAAAAAACTTACACCTTTACACGGCTGGTGACCTAGCACCCCCTGCCACTCGCCCATGCGGTGGCTCGCGGGGTATTGTGCTGATGTAGATGTATGTTTGACAGAAGAAAACGGTGAAACTGCGGATAGTTATAATATTTACACTAAAGCCTCATGAATGGGATATGTATGTAAAACGTTACTTTTCACTTACATGTGTAATACCCGGAGATATATATGGATTGTATTGAAAATTGGCCCAATCGAATATAGCGGCCATATATGGATAAATGAATATGAATATATATATGGACAAATCATGGAATATATATGTTTTCGTAGATGGGATATACTTACATTGGTAGATTTTGGATTAATATTGATTTAGTTTTATTGGAATGTCCTCGTTTGATTGACCAAAATATGGATTTAAAATACAAGGAAGGGTCACATAATTCGCCACACATTTAAAATATATTGGAAAATCATGCATGTTGAACCCATATAACTTATCCAGCCTGAAGAGCAAATTAGCAATTGTAAATTCAAATGACGAAAAAAGTGTTGGGCAGTATGGAAGCAAATATCTCGAACAGTCTATTTCTTTTGCTTAATACTACTGGAATTTTTGCGCATTTTTTTTTCTAAAAAACTAACCGTCGTGTTGAGAATGGAATGGTGGTCACGGTCGTAAAATTTTCTTTGGTGTAAAATTTGTGGTCACATTACAGAATTAAAAAGAAAATCGCCGAAATACCGAAAATAAAAGTGAGACTCAGTTTACCATTATCGAAGTCGGTAGGCCCCGCGGACATATGATTCGCAATCGGGTTTTACAACAAAAAATGCCCAGGGATACGAGTGAACAGCATCGCAAACCGTTTGTGGGCGGCCATATTAAAAGCTGCCTTTAAACAGCCATATATAATGCAAATGACGACCTGATGAAACTTTTAACACGTTTCGTTTTCTGGACATCACATAGTTTCTAAGAATGATGTCGGGAAAAATCAATCACGCAAAAATTATTGAGTTTTTTCAACTTAGGATTCGTACGTATTTATGCTTGAAAATTGTTATTTTTTGTAATTATCGCGTATGCGTCAAATAAGCATCGAGCATATTTACCACCGCTGTCGGTTAACTCGTTGCTCAGTCACATAAGTGATTGGAGATTTTATCGTTTATATTCAGATTATCGTTTAAATTTGCATATTGCACATATTTAAAGTTATATAGTACGAGCTGACCCGTGCGAATATTTCGGACAGAATGCAGCTTCTTCCTGTTTCTTCCTTTTTTCTTCCTGTTATTCAACCTGTCGAATATTTCGCACAGTATGCAATTCTTCCTGTTTCTGCCATCTTTCTTCCTATTATTCTACCTGTCAAATATTTCACACAATATGCAGCTTCTTCCTGTTTCTTCCTTCTTTCTTCCTGTTCTTCTACCTGTCGAATATTTCGCGCAGTATGCAGCTTCTTCCTGTTTCTTCCTTATTTCTTCCTGTTCTTCTACCTATCGAATATTTCGGAAAATTTGCAGATAATTCCTGTTTCTTCCTTCTTTCTTCCTGTTCTTCTACCTGTCGAATATTTCGCGCAGTATGCAGCTTCTTCCTGTTTCTTCCTTATTTCTTCCTGTTCTTCTACCTGTCGAATATTTTGGAAAATTTGCAGCTAATTCCTGTATCTTCCTTCTTTCTTCCTGTTCGTCTCCCTGTCGAATATTTTGCAGCTTATTCCTGTTTATTCCTTTTTTCTTCCTGTTATTCTACCTGTCGAATATTTCGCGAGGTATTCAGCCTCTTCCTGTTTCTTCCACCTGTATTCCTGTTTTCCTACCTGTCGAATATTTTTCGAGTATGCAGCTTCTTCCTGTTCTTCTACCTGTCGAATATTTCGGAAAATTTGCAGCTAATTCCTGTATCTTCCTTCTTTCTTCCTGTTCGTCTCCCTGTCGAATATTTTGCAGCTTATTCCTGTTTATTCCTTTTTTCTTCCTGTTATTCTACCTGTCGAATATTTCGCGAGGTATTCAGCCTCTTCCTGTTTCTTCCACCTGTATTCCTGTTTTCCTACCTGTCGAATATTTTTCGAGTATGCAGCTTCTTCCTTTTATTCTACCTTGCGAATATTTCGCTCAATATGCAGCTTATTCCTGTTTCTTCCTTCTTTCTTCCTGTTCTTCTACCTGTCGAATATTTTGCAGCTTCTTCCTATTTCTTCCTTCTTTCGTCCTATTATTCTACCTGTCGAATATTTCGCGCAGTATGCAGCTTCTTCCTGTTTCTTCCTTATTTCTTCCTGTTATTCTACCTGTCGAATATTTTGCAGCTTCTTCCTGTTTCTTCCGTATTTCTTCCTGTTCTTCTACCTGTCGAATATTTTGCAGCCTCTTCCTATTTCTTCCTTCTTTCGTCCTATTATTCTACCTGTCGAATATTTCGCGCAGTATGCAGCTTCTTCCTATATCTTCCTTCTTTTTTCCTGTTCTTCTACTGTCGAATATTTCGCACAGTATGCAGCTTCTTCATGTTTCTTCCTGTTCTTCTACCTGTCCAATATTTCGGACAGAATGCAGTTTCTACCTGTTTCTTCCTTCTTTCTTCCTGTTCTTCTACCTGTCGAATATTTCACACAGTTTGCAGCTTCTTAATGTTTCTTCTTTCTTTCTCCCTGTTCTTCTACCTGTCGAATATTTCGGAAAATTTGCAGCTTCTTCCTTTTTCTTCCTTCTTTTTTCCTGTTCTACTCCTGTCGAATATTTTGCACAGTTTGCAGCTTCTTCCTGTTTCTTCCTTCTTTCTTCCTGTTCTACTCCTGTCGAATATTTTGCACAGTTTGCAGCTTCTTCCTGTTTCTTCCTTCTTTCTTCCTGTTCTTCTACCTGTCAAATATTTCGTACAGAATGCAGCTTTTTCTTGTTACTTTCTTCTTTCTTCCTGTTATTCTACCAGTGGAATATTTTGCACAGTATGCAACTTTTTCCTGTTTCTTTCTCCTTCCTTTCTGTTATTTCACGTTGCGAATATTTTGCACAGAATGCAGCTTCTTCCTGTTTCTTCCTTCTTTCTTCCTTTTCTTCTACCTGTCGAATATTTCGGTCAGAATGCAGCATCTTCCTATTTCTTCCTTCTTTTTTCCTGTTTTTCTACCTGTCGAATATTTCGCGCAGTTTGTAGCTTCTTCATGTTTCTTCCTTCTATCTTCCTGTTCTTCTATTTGTCGAATATTTCGCACACTTTGCAGCTTCTTCCTATATCTTCCTTCTTTCTTCTTATTCTTCTACTGTCGAATATTTCGCACAGCTTGCAGCGTCTTAATGTTTCTTCCTTCTTTCTTCCTGTTCTGCTACCTGTCGAATTTTTTGCAGCTTCTTCCTGGTTCTTCCTTATTTCTTTTTGTTCTTCTACCTGTCGAATATTTTGCACAGAATGCAGCTTCTTCCTGTTTCTTACTGTTATTCTACCTTGCGAATATTTCGCACAGTATTCTGTGCCTTTTTCTGTATTCTGTGTATTTCTGTTTTTTTACCTGTCGAATATTTTGCTCAGTATGCAGCTTCTTCATGTTTCTTCCTTCTTCCTTCCCGTTATTCTTCCTGTATTATATTTCGCACAGTGTGTAGCTTCTTCCTCTTTCTTCCTTCTTTCTTTCTGCTCTTCTACCAGTTTCTTTCCATGGACAATTATGCGTTATTTATATTTGTTTTAAAAATATATAAATTAAACGTAAACGGTAAACGGTCACACTGAATGCATATAGAACGTAAACATAGATGGCGCTTCCTACAGTATTTTAAGCAGGAAACCATAGCCAACATATTAGTTGATTATATTGTCAACATATGACACTCTATAATTTTTTTACCGAAACTTTAAATTTAACTTTTTTAACAAAAACTTTAATTATTAACCACTTGTATATTTTTCGTCTATAGCAGGGAACATCAGCTTTAAAACGATGCTTGAGTCATTATTGTTGAGGAAGAACTATGGGAGTTACGGCGTTGTGACAAAAATATCACCTTTAAGAAATTATATATATGATATTATATATAGGTTATACATAGTAATATGTATAGATTAAATTGAAAGTATTGCATGTTACTGTTTTCGTTTCCTGGCAATGTGGTGCTATTTTAACGTGAAGCATCATGACACTTAACACATATTTCGATATAATTAGATCAAATATGCACAGATTTTCTCCTGGTCGCCAAAAAAGAGCTTTTATATTATTATAATGGTTCCTAACAAATATCAGGGAGCCATGCCGAATAGAAAGCTCGCATTTATGTGTGGTTTTCGTTTACGTTTCGCATTCCGCGCCAGAAACCCAATTCATAACAGTGCTTTAATTGAGTGTAAAATTTAATTCTTATTTAATTATATTGCTTAAATTGTGTGAATTACTGCAAGCATGATAGTTTCCGGCGTAGAAATTGATGCTTTTAGGGTAGCCCGAGCGAGATAGTTCCCTAGTCACAATAGAGATCATATACGATTTATACGTTTTAATTCCCCCAGCTGTGGGGCACAACAATTTAATATTGCATTATTAATGTTGCAATAATATAGTTTTATATGACAGAAATTGTAAGTAATCAAATGAAAATATCTAAATAAGTCTTTAAGCTAATTTTTTTCGCGCGGTATGTTTGAAACTCCGTCCAAACGGAAGGTTTTTTGC
Organism: Ceriagrion tenellum; assembly: GCA_963169105.1. NCBI lineage: Eukaryota > Metazoa > Arthropoda > Insecta > Odonata > Coenagrionidae > Ceriagrion > Ceriagrion tenellum. The sequence continues at coordinate 17,368,778 of OY720634.1, forward strand.
GATACCCAAGGATCTATTGCGGTGGCAATATGATTAATTTTCAAATGTAGTTGGGAAAACATGCGAACTACTCGCTGATAGTTTTTTTTACGACATCTAAGTGTTAGAAATACCTCATTCTGCAAATAATGTCTCTCTAGAGTGCATACACGTGCCATTTCCCATGTAAAAGGGCTAGTATTATTTGGCAAATATCTCCAAAAGTAATTTGGTAAGGGCTTGAATTTTTGGCGTCATTAGAAGTGTGATATATTTTTCTTTAATATGAGACTAAATTCATTGATTTCCAAGTAAAATGATATTTCGCTCAAACTACCTTAAGTAAAGCGTGGTCCAAGAAGTTTTTTTTAATTACTAGAAAAATAATTAAAATGTGAGCTCACTGCCTCAAGATTACCGCTCCTTTCGCCATAATGAGACGAGCGGGCCGGAGCGGAGGAGCCAAGGATAGCGATGGTGGTGATGTGGACCGAATGATGATAATTCCTCCTGGGCTTTGGGGTTCATTGTGTTTGTATGTGTGTTTAGCTCTGGCGTGAGCATCGAAGCGAGCCAATCCCAGCGACCTTTCGCCTCTTTCCGCGGCGACGCTCGTCCTCCAAGCGGAGATGAATAAAACAAAAACAATTTTCGAGGCGACGAGAAAGTATTTGTCGTCGTCATTTGCTGCGCGGCTGTCTTAAGGAAGCCGTGTGTGCCACTTGTGGAATAGCATTCGCCGCCCTCCCTCGCCGCCCTTCCTTCTTCGTCCCCTTCCCCCCCCCCTCGCATACTCCCAAGACGCTCTTCTCCTCGTCTCCTTCTTTCTCCTCACTCCTCCCCGCCTCTCTTTCTTCCTCTCCTCGCGTCCTCTCCCGATTCCCCAAACCCCTCCCTCCCCTCCATCACACTCCGCAAAAATCCTCCTCCGTTTTCCATTCGCTTGAGAGATGTTTTCGGAAACTTCGCTCCCTTCCCACAACTTTTCCCGGCGAAGGAAGACAAGAACTTACCTTTTCTCACCGACACCTCTTTTCTCCCAATCGCCCAATTCGGCGCCCTACGAAAACCCGTTGGAATCGCCCCGGAGCGCAATTCACCCCTCTGGCTCGCAGCTATCATTATATTATCACCGGCACTCATCAATCCGAAGATTGGTTTGTTGCAGGTCTCCTCTCCATTCCACTCTCATCTCATCGTTTCTTTCTCGCATATATTTTCCGAGGACGCCTTCTTGAAATGATGTGCATTCCATCCGTGGCCGTCATGAGTAATTTTTACCATTGATTTCGACCACTCGTGTCGTTTTTCATAGGCAATCGCCTCGCGAAATATGTTCATTTCTTTCTCGTTCTCCTAAAAATTTTAATCAAACATATTTGTTCTCCAACGCTATTTGCATCTATCCTCTTTTGATCTGTGGCTGTTGTTATCCTGTATTATGTGCCAAGTCTTCAGGGATGGCATTCGTAATGTGTCTGAAGTATTCCATCGATGACAGTCGTCAGTAATTTTCCACAATAATCTTCTTATGCTATTTTCAATTGGTAATCGTGTCGCAAAATATGTCCATCTTCAATCTAAGTTATCACCATCCTTCTTTTTCTCTCCTGCTGTTTTTTCGAGTAAGAAGTGATTGGAGGTACCCTTCGCTCATTAGATGTTTATCATCCATCGATAGTATGACATTGTTGTTTCTTCCAATCTATTTCGCTCTGCGGGTGCTGTTGCCCTGGCTTCTGTGCCAAGTCTTCAGGGACGACCATCGTAATATGCCTGATGTATTCCACCCTTGGTCTTCATTAGTAATTTTTCCCTGTGATATCTACTCTATATACCATTTTCAATGGGCAATCATGTCGTATAATGTGTCCAATATGTTTTACTCTCCTTCTACTCCAAGCTTTCATCTCACATCTTTACACTCCAAATATTTTTGCTAGTTGGATCTCGCTGGTGATTCTATCTGTTCGTTTGATCTTCATAATTCCTTGGTCGTATCATGTTTTTGTTTCATCCTATCATCTTTGATCTGCAACTGTTATTTTCCCGGCTTAGGTGCAGTTAGAACGAGGAAAAATTTATAAATTAATGACGTTTTCTTAACTTTTTGAGAAAATTTCACAGCCACCATTTCTGCCATTATCTCTCGTTTGACTAATGTCACTTTATAAAACACTGTCTCAGGTGTAATGTTTAGAGCCGTTCCATAATGGCACGTGCGAAACAGGTAAAGTTTTCCTCTGGTAAAATATGTAGTTAGAATCGTTTCGATTTTACTTTAGAGCACTCCAAAATAAGATGATGGTATGGCCGCCTTGTGGAGACCGGTGTTGCCAAACTTACGCTCCATTTTCACACCCATGAGCCACAAAAGAGACCGTTTACTACACTGCACGAATTTTGATTAAGGTACTCACGGGAATGATACTTTCATATTGGCTGACTCCTATATACCCTGTGAACATGCAGCATTGGTGATAAGTAAATTTTTCTGATGCTAACGACAACGGTTCACCTTAACCCGATGTTAGCACAGAAAACGAACCTCCATCAGAGGCCATTTTGGCAGCTAAATGTAATGGATTGTATATCACCTTCCTCTAGAAGATGTTGTTCTCTGATTTTTTCTTCCTTGGGCGCTACAACCGTCCATGAGTTTGGGCCTCTTCAACAGCTGTTCCCCATCTTCTTTCATCTCTTGCTAGTTCTCTAGCTGTGCGAAATTTCACAGAGAAAAAAATCATCCGCCTTGACCGGGATTCGAACCCGGATCCCTCGATTTCCGGTCGAAGATAATTTTTTCTCTGTGGAATTCCGCTCAATTGTGCATATAGCGGGTGACTCCGTAGAAGTGTAACTCCGTGGCTAGTCCCGGTTAGCTTAAAATCTGTCAGTTCTCAAGTTCACTATAATCAGTCCTCGTAGATCTTCTGTGACATCTTCTCTCCATCTTTTCATGGTTCTTTCTCCTGGTCTGCTTCTGTCTAGTGCCCATCCCTAAAATCCATTTTCGAAGTAGTAACATCGGAACTAGTCAAAACATATTTTTTATGAGTAGAAAACTGCAAGTATTTTTGCCTCTGTTATCCATATCTTTCTTTATCCCTGTTTATCGTCTTTCAGTCATTCCTCGGCGTTGTTTAACGGAGGGAGATTTGCTATTGGCTGGATTGGATTGGATATTTGGGGAGGCGACAGACGGCTAAGGTCATTTGCGTCGTAGGGGATAGGTAAGGGAGGAAGGGTGGATAGAAACCCGGCGTCGGCATTAGCCTACTCTTAACGAAAGGCGTCGAGGGCACCACGGTTTAACCTCTCATTCGACAGACGGAGTACTGTACTTGAAGTGCCATCCACAAGACTCTCAAGTAAGGATCGGGTTTCCTCTGAAAAACATACACCTCTGCAGGGATTTTCTTCCACTTTTATTTCTCTTATACATAAATGATATTAGCAACGTCGTTAAAAGTAAGCTTAGACTCTTCGCAGACGACGCGGTTGTGTATAGGGATATTACCAATTCCAAAGATAGCGACTCGTTAACAGTCAACTTACTTGCTATTCATGCTTGGTGCGAAAAGTGGCCGATGGAACTGAACATAAAAAAGCGCGTAGCAGTCAGCTTTTGGAAAAAGAAAAATTGGCAAGTTAACGAAAGGCGCCAAGGGGACCAAAGTTTAACGTCTCAACCGACAGACGGAGTACTGTACTTGAAGTGCCATCCACAAGACTCTCAAGTATGGATCAGGTTTCCTTTGAAGAAGGTCCTTCTCTGCAGGGATTTGAACGCTGGCCGCCTGTGATGTAGGCGAGTACTCTAGCCACCACACCAACCCGATACCCCTTTGATACTGGCATAACGACAAACATAACATAAGGAGGCAAAGAGGAGTGGGAAGGTGGTAGAGGATATGAGGAAGAGGAGGCATAAGAAGAGCGGAGAAAGCCTCTCCTCATCTGTGCCTCGGCAGCATCCTTCGTTTCTCCGCCTTCCTTCCCACCCTCCTCCTTTCCCCTCCCGCCCCCAACTCTCTCGTTGGCGACTTGTTTATTTTCCTCCTCACTTCCCCTTCATAACCCTCCACCCCTCTCCCCTTCCCCCTCGCCATCCCACACCCCCATTGCCATCCTCAAAAGTCAAATGCCGTTCTCTCGCGCCCGAGAATGGTTTTTATTTTGCCCCTCTCTCATTCCCTCCCCTCTATCCCTCGTCCTTCCTCGCTTTATCCTTTTTTTCTTACGGCTCTATTCCCCTCCCTCCCTCCTGCTCACTCTTCCGCGCTCGAAACGGGTCGCTGTTTCATCCGTCACCACGACAGAGCCATAGAAATACTCGTCACTTCGAAAGTCCTGAGGTGGCTTTTGGTTGTTCCGGGCGCTGTGACGTCCTATAGCTCTCGCGAAAGTTCCTGCGCGGCAATGTGGGGGGTTAAGGGAGGACAGAAGTGTAATTTGGGTGAAGTAAAATGACGGAGGGGAAGAGAGGGAGGCAACGAGAGAAAGAGAGCGAGAGGGGAATGAAATTACTTCGCGAAATAAGCAAGAACGCGCGGCGATGATGCAAGTAGTTTAAGGTAGTCTAAGCGAAATATCATTTTACTTAGAAGTCAATGAATTTGGTCTCATTTTAAAGAAAAACATCTCACCTATACAATAACACCAAAAATTCTACCCCTTACCACATTGCTTTTGGAGATATTTGCCAAAAATACTAGCCCATTTACATGGGAAATGTTACGTGTATGCACTCCAGAGAGACATAATTTACAAAATGAGGTATTTCTAGCACTTAGATGTCGTAAAAAAACTAACAGCGTGTAGTTTGTATGTTTTCTCGACTATTTTTGAAAATTAATCATTATTGTCACCGCAGTAGGTTCTTGGGTATCACAAAAAACCTTCCGTTTTGATGGAGTTTCAAACGCACCGTGCGATAAAAATGAGTCAAGTTAAAGACTTATGTAGATATTTTCATTTAATTACTTACAATTTCTCTCATATAAAACTATATCATTGCACCATTAATAATGCAATATTTAATTGTTGTGTCCTACAGCTGGTGAAATTAAAACGTATTACTCGAATATGGTCTCTACTATTACTAGGGAACTATCTCGCTCGGACTACCTTAAATTACCCATTGCCTTGACTTCAATGATGCCTAATTTTAGGTCTCGTAGTGAGATGAGTCGAAACGGGATGGCAGGTAGTTGTAGTACCAATGACACTTCTTGCAGCGCTCGTTTTGGCAGCAAATCGATAATCTCCTCACTGAACGACCCCTCTCCTTTTTTCTCGCTGGGCCCTGAAAGTTCAGTTGCCCATGTCCCAAAATCGTCGACTACGCATCGCCGAGAAGTTCTTCTACAGCTGCAAACAATTTATAGCATCCATTAATCACTGATTTTGTTTTTTAGTGGCATATATGTTTCTTTGGATTGCTGCGGATTGTTTGCCTTGGTATGCTCTTCACGTTGGAAGCTTTCCATTCGCTCTAGTGCGCTAACCACTTCGCAACACAACATCGCACTTGATTCTATTCGGTACAGACTCTGTCTGGCAGGAAGTGCACTTTAACTGATCGGAAGCAAAGCTATTTTGTGCTAAACACCAAAATAACGTAGGGAATTGCATCTGTGACCATATCAAGTGCGCTGATTCTCGGTAAAGGCGTCAATAATACTTATTGTGAGGTTTATAAATACTCCGATATAAAAAGCGTACGTTTTTAAATACCCGTTTTGAACGAACTCAACAATCTCACGCAAAATTGTTGATTGTTGTTCACCCAAAAATGCTACCTTCCGGCAGGTTAGGTTAGCCAATGCAAACGGTTCTTTTCTGCATCGTACGTGTTTTCAATGAAGTACGTTGATTTGTCCCAATTTGCGTAAAAAGTAACACCTAGCATGGGAAGCTTCTATCATCTTTGTTAATTCATATTCACCAAGACTTCACATTCGAAAATTCCAAAGAAATCAAAGCCAGGGACGGAGTAGTTTATGATTAAATTTGTCCCCACTGATTAGCCACGTCGCACCACTCAAGTTTTAAGCTCTCAATCCAAAAATCTGCGTTTATTTCCTGGGCAGTATCGTGGCCTTAAGAATGCTGAATTCGCTGCCGCTGAATTCGACTTCCGCATGACCCGGACTGGAATCAAGTACAGCTCTTAAAACGGGTGTGTATCTGAAAAGCGCACATTGTTTTTAAAGTTCGTAGACTCTAACTCAGGTGCAGGTAATGTATGGTGAATTAAAAGCGTTTAAACATTTATTTGACGTTACAGTTTGGGATGAATTTTGACCGTATGGGTGCTAAGGAAGCTATTTCTGTTTCGTATTTTTCTGAGTCAACAAGCATAATTTTGTGCTTAAGGGCTAGATGCATATACTTCTATTCTGGCAACAATGACTTTATTGGAAATATGCAGTTTTTGGCCCTAAAATCATTCAGCAAAATACAGCCATGTGAATCCGCTGCCATTTCCATGTGATAGATGATACTAATTTGTCAAAACGGTGAACACTTGTATAAATTCAGGTAAATGTCTCATAAATTTATCTTGGTGTAACACCAGGTCCATGAACCAAGTCTCAGGATTACAGTAGTCTGAGGCTTGTGGCCTCTGTATGGATGCTCATCAATGTGGGCCAGTCATCGAACACCAGTATAGATTGATATGTAATAAGCAGTATAATTTTAAATCAGTTTTCCCCAAAAGTTGCTTTAGCAAAATTTACTGCAGCAGACGACTTTTTCGCGTCTAGAGACATTAGCGTCCCATAAAAAGGACTTTGGCCTTCGCGAATAATCTAATCTTTGTGTCCCATATCTCCGTAATCTTACGTTTTTCCGAGCGGAATGACTCTCGACAAAAAGTGAAAATGTATGAAACGGTTGGGAACAATAACTGCGACTGATCGAAGTTTTTTTAATTTTTCTATTTCCTCAATTTTAATTTTGTATTTACCGTTCATTACTACGACCTCCTTCAGTTTAATATAGAACGTCCTCATGTTTGTGATTTTTTTATGTTCAATCTTCTGCGTTTATATGATTAATATTCATTGATATATATATAAACCTCAGGTTTAACGAATGTACTAGCAGTCTTTATCTTTACAAAAGCCTTCACTATCCTTCCGCATTTTCTTTTTGATGCCAAACTTGCGTTTTGCGTAGAATTTCCTTGGAGGTAGGAGATCATTATGTATTGGCATTGACCGCGTGCTTCCACCTCCGCCAACTGCCTACTCGCCTTTCCCCTGGGTTTTCACGGCCGTCCATTCCATATGATCCCATTCATCTGGAGCACCACGCCTTTGTTGTTACCTTGATCATCTTATTTCATCTCCATATTCTCTCTCTCCTTCAAGGCTTCGCTCTGGCGTTTCAAGTATCCATCGGAGCGCCCACTTCAAATCTGCCTGCGTCATTTTGCTGGGCTCTCTTTGACGCGTTGTCATTTTCCTCCTTTTTGTTGACCGAGTGTGTGTTTGCCTTTATCGGAAATATATTCTTTCCGAGAGATTCCTCGCTGTGCCTTTTATGTTGGAGTTTTATGCGCGGAGGGCTTACGTGGCTAGCGGACCGCGGAAGAGAGACAGGCGAAGTGTCCGTTTGCCTCGAGGGAGGACGGGAGGGGGGGACGACGGCGATCGCGTCACTCGTCCCCTCCCCCTGCCCGCTCCCCTCGACCTCGAGCGATCGAGATATCAGATTATTCGAGGCGAGAGAGGAAGAAGAGTTTCATAGGTCGACTCCAGGAGCGATAGCGTGCGAGTTAAATGCTATGCGATTACGACATCGTTTAAGGAAGATAACGTCCGGGAAGATATATTATTATATCGGCTTCTTTATGTGTGCTCCGCGGAACTTCTACAAAAAATATTTATCTAAAAATAAATTATTCTCCATTGTTGGAACCTTTTGAGTTTTTTTAGGCATTGCGCATGAAACTCCGAAGTTACGACATTCTGTCTATGGTAACTGTTGGCTGGGTTATTTAGCATTTGGTGTTCAAAAGCTTTTACAGACTAATACTCCGCAGTTAATCGATTGGTCGCCTGAGTTGCTGTTCATTGGATGGTATTAGAACGCGCTATGGCGAAAGATTTATGGTGGTTATCCACTGGTCGTTGCGTATGAAGTATCTCTCTGATCGATTGCCGATTTGGGGATTATTTGCGATCACTAGGGAATCAGAATAAACGCGTTTTATGTGAATTATTTCCAATGTTTGCAGTCAAATTTGGTCAGAAATAAAATGGTCGAGGAGTGTTGACTGATGAGTCTACAAGAAAATGATGGATTGAAGCTGCTTCTAGAATTATAAATCGAATACTTCAAAAATCACAGCGTCTCTTCCCAAATCCAATTTTTTTAAAATAAGTAATATGTTTCTCTCTGCCTGGGTATATGATGATTCCAACAACATATCCGTCATAAAAATTTTCAGCTTATTCATGCGGCTTGCTGCATCTTTCTGGCATGTAATAACAGAATATTTATTATTTGTTTTATTAATCCCAAATTTTAAGTGTATTATATTCAATTATTAGTGTTCCTAGTCGTGACAACAATTGCACTAGAATGGAGTTTTTTTATTAGTGAATTGATCTAGATTTATATCTATATTATATTTTATTTAATAAAATCTTTGAAAACCGTATTTTATTTCATTTTAATGTGATGGAATACTGACCTCTTCAATAAATCCACATTTATTTTGGAAGGTTGGTATTGAAATAATCAACTTCACCAACTCTTGTCCAAGTTTTGTAGATTAATTTCTACATCATCAAGGCTTGAAATTGAGCCATTGACAAAAGTTCATGGACAGAGCTGGCTGAAAATATCGGACTTAAAAATGGTAAATATAAATGGCAATGTTATTGAATCTAACAGCCTAGGCCAAATAAATAGAGCCCCCTCCCTTCCATCTACAAGAGAAGAGATTTTGCATCAAAGGCCATAGTCGTGATCGCGATATGTTCGTGAGGTTGCAGTGTATGCTTCTTCTGCTTTCTCGATCCTAATTTCATTGTAACGACGGTGATTGAGAGAGTGAATACCTCCGCTGAGAGGTGATTTATCGTTTGCTTGTTAATTCCTTCGAACCGCTTTCCCCTCAATCGCCCATCTACTCAGTTTCCTCATTATCTGATTCCAGCGTTCAGGACTCGGGCGAATGCTTTCGTGCGTCAGTTTTGATTTAAATCAAAAGTGACGATCGGAATTTCCTTTTAGTTTACTCAAAAGGATCGGCGAATGAAACAGAATTCTGAAAATAGTAAATTTTTACTGAAGAATGGTCGAAGGCTCTCCCGGCGTATGGTATCGTGGAAGGTTACGTCCGTTTTTGACTCTGACGCAGGGGCCCTATTCAGTAAGGAATCGACGCGGTCGAACCACGGTAAATCCGTGGACGTGACGTCGAATTCCAACTCAACTTCTCAAATTCAAAATCTCGACTTTCGAATGCTCCCCTTTGAATTAAATATGGCTCAGACGTTAAAATTTCGTTTTTTCGAGGATATAAAGAATAGACCCATTCGGGGTCTATTCTGTATATCCTCGGATCCTTTGGGGTCTATTCTCTATATCCACGGAATTTCCGAGTCTCGACAGTGACGAAATGTTGACGTCTGAGCCGTATAAAATTCTAAGGGGAGCATTCGAAACTTGTGATTTGTCGGGGAATTCGACGTCACGTCCACGGGTTTACCGTGGTTCGACCGCGTCGATTCCTTAATGAATAAGGCCCCAAGTTCTCCATGTCCGCCGACGTTTCGATGAACGAGTCCTGCCCTGAGGACGATGGACGACTCGTTCATCGAAACGTGGGCGGACATTGAGAACCTGACCCGGTGGAAAATCCAAGTAACCTTCCACGATAAATGTTTACTCCTTGTTGGATAATGGCGCAGTTGAAGTATTCTAATGGGACGAAGAGTGAACAAAAAGTAAACAATTTGTTCACGAATGTATGATTTGAACTTCGGTCTTTGTCGCGAAATCTTCGGTCACGTGATTGACTTTTCCAAAGGGGATTGACGTGATACCAAATGACTGTATTTCTGTCGATTGCCCAATTATTTTGAACGCGGTCCATTAGTAGTACCTCACCCCTGATCTCGGAGGAAGAATTGATGCGCTTACCACTCAAAGAAGGGGCGCATGCTTCAGAACTACCCAGATAATATTATCATGATGCCTCACTACATATCTAGGTCTGACAGAAGAGATATAATAAGAGAGATACATTGCCGAACAGATAGTTGCAAAATGTCACTCTTTCCGCGCACAATAAAAACTTGAGATCCTCTAAATACACTCCCACAATACACGTCACCATTTCACCTCCCAAAACCTTACATCTTTACACGGCTGGTGACCTACCCCCTGTCACGCGCCCATGCGGCTGCTCGCAGGGTTGTACGTAGATGTAGATGTTTGTATGGCAGCTGAGGGAGGCTTCTTAGATAGCCAAGTCTTCCAAGGAAACGCTACTTTTAGTGAAATAATGATTTCTAACACATTTATCGCTGGCAGCGAGACCGTCTCTCTGTAAGTCAAGAACTTAAGGTAGTCCGAGCGAGATAGTTCCCTAGTCATAATAGAGACCATATTCGAATTATACGTTTTACTTTCACCAGCTGTAGAACACATCAATTAATATTGCATTATTAATGATGCAATAATATAGTTTTATATTACATAAATTGTAAGTAATTATATGAAAATATCTAAATAAATCTTTAACTAGACTCATATTTTTCGCGCGGTGCGTTTGAAACTCCTTCAAAACGGAAGGTTTTTTGCGATACCCAAGAACCTACTGCGGTGATAATATGATTAATTTTCAAAAATAGTTGAGACAACATACAAACTACACACTGTTAGTTTTTTTGCGACATATTAGTGTTAGAAATTCCTCAATATGTAAATTATGTCTCTCTGGAGTGCATACACGTACCATTTCCCATGTAAAAGGGCTGGTAGTTTTTGGCAAATATCTCCGAAAGTAATGTGTTAAGGGGTAGAATTTTTGTATCATTGGATAAGTGAGATATTTTTCTTTAAAATGAGACCAAATTCATTGATTTCTAAGCAAAATGATTTTTCGGACTACCTAAACAAAGCCTTTGCATTTTTTGCTGTGGCCTTTAGGAAGGATCAAACACCCGATCTTCAGATCATGCGAAAGATCAATTCAACTATGTGGCAGCGTGTGGTATATCAAAAACAAATCAAAAAAGTTAAAAAAATATTCAAGATGCGGAAGATTGGAAACCTGCCTTTTAAGTTTTGAAGATATCGTCAGCACTTGCCAGCGGGATATAGGAATCCCTTTGATTTTTTTCCGGCGATATCCATGTAAGCGTCCTCCTCCGGCAGCATGCGCATTTAACTTGGTCAGTCGCCAACCTCGATTTGCGTTGCGAAACTCGAAAATGGGTTGACTCACAGGAAAGACCCTCCGAACATGCCTTTAGAGATGCGATTCACGCAATCTGCCTCTTACATATCGTCTGCCTTTATCGCTAAGTAAATGACGAACCGATGATGAAATACCTCTAATCGTGCTGTCATAAATCCTCTCTATGACTCTTTGTTCCCATGCCAATGTTTCTCTGAGCATCCGGAAATCTAGTTTTCTCTGGCTTTTTGGATGTATGATTAATACTCGTCACTTGAGCCCGTTTCACACTTGATGCAGTTGAAGTTTGTTGTTACTCGCTAGCGCGAGAGATTTTCAGTGTAGTGTGATACAGAACCACCTAACAGGCAATCAAACATAATTTCTATCATACTGGCTGAGCTGCTTGATTACGTAGTTATAGCGGTATCAACTACGGTTTGCTAGCTCCCAGTGGGACCTAGAGGCCCTCGATCAATAGTATCGGCATTTACTTACGCAGGGTGATCTTTACTCATTGATACCAGTGCATCCATACCTTCCTCTGGCTATTAGTAATTTTCATGTTGCGAAATCAACTACAACATTGCGAAATTCAGCAGAGGATGAGTCATCAACATGACTAAAGCACTGGTCCGGAAATCGAGGAATCTGGATTTGCATCCCGGTAAGGCGGCTTATTTTTTCTCAGTGAAATTTTTCACATATGTGCATAACGCGTGATTCTATAAAAGTAAACATCGTGGCTAATCGCGGTGTACTTAAAATTGGTGCAAATAAAAATTTCCCGATTGCCGTTTTTGTCACTTGTTGTTATAAAATTTGACATTTTAGTGGGCATGCGATGAGACACGAGTGAAAATACCACTTCCATACGAGGACAAGTTCAATGATCGTGTGACACCTCCTAGGACAGCACCCGTCTTACTGCATTTCGTCCTCTTTGTCAAGTACCGTTTAGTTTGCTAGACCTTGTGCTGGATCATGTATCGTATGAAATGGGGTTTAATTGCGACTACCTCCCAGACATGTCCTTGTGTGATTTTATTTCGCGACTAATATCGATCTAAACGTAAGCGAAAAATTCGACGCAGAGTCGTAATTTCTTTTACGAATCAATATGAATGAATTGACCACCGTAATCTCATGCATTGGTCTGGATTTCGACACAGATATTTCAATTGATGAGTTAAATATGTTAATTGCTCCAGAGACCTAAGTACTGCAATCAATATATTTTATTTGCATTAACAGCATCCATGTTCGATTCATGGTGAGTAAGGTCATTTTTGTAATCCGATGATATCTGTACTGTTCCTTATTACTGTAAATCTTTCGATTATTCCTCTTCCTTGTTGGTTTTCCGTAATTAGGCGGGTGTCATTTATCTCGGGTATTAGTAGATTGGTAGGCTTATCTGACGTTTTCAGGTTCAAATCTTTATAAGGGAAAGAAATCTGTTAATTTGAGTGATACTCTGTTCTATTCATATAAATAAACACTGCGTTTGTGTAAGCCCTTTACATCTAGATGACGAATACATTAAAGTTTTCTTCAAATTGGCCAATTGCAAGCGTAGAGACTTTTCTTCATAAGTATCAGCACTCGTTTATTCTATTTATTTTACCGTTATCTAGAGTTATTGCATCAAGTAGCTTTAGCACGGCTCCCCAATCTGTCCACTCTTGTGTTGACGTACCCATTGGATTAAAAATGCGATAGAAATCCGTGTCACGTAGATAAGTAACACAATGTGATGAAATACGTCTGGCTCTTAAATAATACTGCGCGATTCACGTTAATGTGCCAGAGCCTCTAAAACCTCTCACAGGTTACACGTGATCCTTCGCTACCTGATCACCTTGTCCAACATTTTCTTGAATGGGCAACTTTTCAATACTCAATAGAGGTGGATTCAATGGACCAAGGCTTCACTTTGCGGAAATTTGAGATATTCTTCATGGCATTTTCGATGCAAAAGAGACAGTGTTGTATACAATTTTACGCTTCTCACGCTGTGATATCGCGTAACGTGTACCGACTTTTTAGTGCCCAAAGTGTAGTTTGCATTGTACGGTCTCATTGCGCTAATGAATAATCTCTAAATCCTTGTGTAGCACCTTGCAATGTTGAGGTTTCATTTTCTGGTTGCTAATTACGCATATGATTTTGATGCGGGAGATTGAATTGCATTTTCTAAACTCGGCGTGTCTCATTGTATGCGTGATTTTTTGCCTCTCGTAAGCCTAGTGGTCGACTGGAGTCTGCCGTGAAGTTACGTTTCAGAGAGTGACAGAATGAGTACAAGAAGTGATGGTGTTTGTGTTGCATGTTTTCCAATCGACTTTTTTGAGGTTGGGATGAGGAATTGTCAGAATTCCCTGATATGTACTTTGTACTGAAACTTTTTTAATTTTAACAAGTGTGCCATTGTTCATATTGAGTTGCTTTTAAGTACGAATGACTCTTATACATTTTGTACAAAATATATTTTATAATATGCATCCACATTATAATGTGTATCTTTATTATATATCCAGTGAGCCATCTTAAGGCTGTGTGGCAGAGTGTGTTATAATCTCGACCCTGTTAAAGGATTGGATTGGAAAATTGGGGAAGCGACCGACAGCTAAGGTCATTTGCGCCGTAGGGAATAGATAAGGGAAGAAGGGTAGAAGGGTAGATCACATAGATGTAGATGTAGATGTAGAAGGGTGGATAGAAACCCGGTGTAGCATTAGCCTGCCCTTAACAAAAGGCGCCAAGGGAACCACGGCTTAATGTCTCATCCGACGGACGGAGTTCTGTACTTGAAGTGCCCTCCACAAGACACTCAAGTAGGGATCGGGTTTCCTCTGAAAAACATCTTCCTCTGCCGGGATTTGAACCCTGGCCGCCCGTATGGTTAGCCAGTACTCTAGCCACCACAGCAACCCGATCCCCTTTACCTGGTAAAGTTAATGTAATTGCGCCTACTGATCCTTGAGCAAATACCTGCTTAACCTTGTCTTAAGACGAATTTACAAAGTGCGCTAAACGTCTGGCATTCTATCGATATAATACTTTATGTGAATGATTTATACTTCTACACAAATGCACAGAGATACAATGAGTGACACCGGAAGCACGTGCGATGTGCTGGAAATTTTTGGAAGCAGATAGGGATACAAGAATTAGAGAGTAATTCCGTTAACAAGTTTTAATATCTATCGAAAAATTAACTTAAAAGTTTTTGGGCGCCGTAATGATCCATGATTGCTTGAGGAGGAAATGGCATCATAAACTCTGCATTCTATTTCCCTTACTTTATTCTCACAATCTCTTTTGCGGTAGCATGCAACATTTCGTCAAATCTTATGAACGTAAATAAATTCGTTTGGAACTTATATAATAGATGAAGTCTACCTTTGGAGGCCGAAAGAGCTAGGTAAACGGACGGTACTTGTACATCTACATCTACGTCATATCCTGCAAGCCACCCAAAGGATGTGTGGCATGGGTTGCTTCCACACTAGGCATGCATTAATTATACGGCAGAACACCGAAACTACATTTAAACCAGCGTACCACACATGCAACGCGCCAATTAAAAATCTGCTAACCAAGAAACATTCTATCGTCAATCGTTCCAACATGCAAGGGATACAAAGACAACTACTACAGATTCAAAATATTATGCATAAATAAGAACATCAATATTTTCATGCATAAATAAGAACGTAGAGAGGATAAAGAGAAAGATCTACAATCTAGCTATTGTCACTATTCATGACAACGATGACAGCTGTCATGGTCCCGAATGGCACGCGGAAAAAAATGCCATTTTATAGCTATCGGTTCTACAATCTATCTCTCTATTTTTATTAGCGCGATTTCATCTGACGTAGTACGAGGGGGTTAATAGCATGTTTTTTACATCGTCAGAGAAATGTTTTTCCTGAGATTTAGCTGAGAGGTTAAGCCTAAAATTTAATCTACGCTGTGACAGCGATTCCCATCTCAATTCTTCTAACAGTCCAGACACACTAGTAAACTTATCGTAGCATCGGTTTACAAACCTAGCTCCTCTTCGCTGCACGCGATCTAATTCCGATATCAACCCCGCGTCATATGGATCCCATACAATGGCAGCATATTCCAGATGAGGCCTAACGATTGAAAAATAACAACGGTCTTTCACTTTCTCATCACATTTTCCTAGTGTTCTCTTTATAAATCCTAGCTTCCTGTATGCTTGACCGCATATTTCCCGAATATGTTTTCCCCAAGATATGTGGCCCCTTAATACTTAACAAACTCGGCGTTGATTATTTCTATTAATTCTGTAAGTCCTACCTGGCCTATTTTTCTTTTTCCAAAAGCTGAATGCTACGCACTATTTTATGCTCAGCTCCATCTGCCACTTTTCGTACCAAGGAAACTTTTGTAGAAACATTGTGTCTCATCTCTCTAATTGAGGCCTACATCGAACTGCACAAATGGGCTCTTTTGCATCACGTTGTGCGTCGGTATTCATTAGACCGGCCATATGGCCATCCTCGAATCCGCCACATGCGATGAAATCGAAGACACCGAATCGAATTGCGACGATCGCGGGATAATGACGATCGAGAGCTACCGTGTGTGAGGGATGTAACGGGCATGGAATGCACGTGTAGGTATCGGATGACCACCGTTACGCCCAAGTGTAACGAGAATGCATTCGAGGGGAGGAGTGTTGTTCACTCCCGACTTCTTCTTTCCCCTCCCTGCCACACGCATACCTGGCCTCCGAAGACCTTGCCGAGTGTTGGCTCCACGACGCTTCCCCTCCATCCCCGCCTCCACATGCCCCTCCGCCCCCCGCCCCGCCCCCTTGGACTCCAAACCGCACGAGGGGAAGGGCTCCGTTCCTCGAAGCGGAGGAAGATGGGGAAGAAAGCCATCGCCACCGCGCCGGGCCGGACAGCCGCCGCTTCACAAACCCGCCCGCCAGCCAAGGCATCCTCCTCCTCCTCCTCTTCGGGACGGGTTCTGCCGAGTTGTGCCGGGCGGGGGCCCGCTTCAGTTGTCGCCCGACTGCCGGCGAGGAAGGAGCGGCACGCGCGTGCTCCGAGTAACACGCTCCTATTTCTCCATCTCGATCGAAGCCGGCGCTTGACGCGCGCGCGCGTTGTGATAGCAACCCGGACTCCAAACCCCCTCCAGTTATCTCCTCCCCCACAGTTCCCACTGTGTTCCCCCTTTCCCAGTTGTGTGTGGGCCCATAGTACATCGTGTGAGTTCGGCGGTGAGCGCGGCTGGTGTTCCCTGCCTGCCGGCGGCGTCGCTTGGCTGCTGAGTGTTGAGTCCCCCCCACGTGTGTTCGTTCCACCGCCTCAATCGTCCGCCCTCTATCGTCGTCTTTTGTTTTCGTCGTTTATTTCCTTCCGTCCGCATCGACGGGAGGCCGATTGCGAGTCCGAATCCTCCCGACAGGTTTCCCCCCTCGCTACTCATCCCTCGCTCGTCAACTCCGTGGAGTCAACGCCTTCCGCGTACGTTATTCCCCGTATTCCTCTTTTCCTTTCCGATCTCCGGAGGAATTTTTTGTGTCCCCCCTCTCCTCTCCTCTCATCCCTTTCCCTCCCTTCCTCACTTATCTCCTGGAATTCCTCCCTCTTAGTTCGTTTCCAAGGTCGAGAAAAGAAGGATAGAAGCCGCACTTTGGCACTCTCCGTGTTGCCTTCCTTTAATCGGCATCGCGTCGCTACCGTCCTGACTTTTTTCATCGCACATTCCACAGTTTGAAGTTCCGGCCGATTCCCGGGCTCGTTCGTTTGTTTGTTTTCCTGTGAGGTGGCGTGTTGGATATTTACAGATTTTGCGAACCAAGTGTTGTTTTACTCTTCCTGCGCCCACTTCTCCCGTCTTCAATTGTTCTCACGGACCCCCCGACTGCTTCAACCACACGGCCCATCTCCACGAGTGACACAACGGTTTTCTTCGTGATCTTCCGTGTCGAAGACTTGAGTTCTTTCCAAGACTTGCTCCGTTCTCAACAGTGGGACGTGATTCCATTGAGATTCAAGGAAATAGACGAACGTGACGGAGTTTTATTGTGTCTCATCGCCGGTGATCTTTTACCGCACGTCTTCACCACCTTGGAGAGCGAGAATAGTGTGACGATCTTTCTGAGTGTTATCTCCCGTCTCATCTTGAAGGAGGAGAAGTCCTCGTGTCCGTCATCGTCGTGCAGGTCTCGAGAGATAAAAAAGAGTCCGTCCCGAGGAGATTTTCCATTTGTCCACCTCTTGTAAAGATACAGATTCCACGGGAGGAAGGAATAAGAGAGGGATCCAAAGCTCCTTTCAGCCGCTCACGTCGACGGCCGACCCAACGGTTCTCGTCCAAGCTCGCCGCATCAGTGTTGCCGTCCGCCGGGGACCGTGCCCTTCCCGGGACCGCAGCGTCCTCTGTCTCGGCCGTAAGAGGGAGGCGTTTGACCTCTTCCTTCCACAAACCCCTCCTCCCCTCATCTCGCTCTCCTCTCTGCGGGAAACAACAGCGGCAGCCTCTCGGAGGAGGAGAAGAGATGTCTTGGGCCAGCTGAGAGGCGGAGAAATCGCTCGGAGGAGCCGGAGACGACCGCCGAAAGGGGTGAGCCGATTGCCGGGGGCGGGCGGTTTTGATTCCGGGCAGGTGCCCGCGCTCTGGTTCGCGTGCGGCCTTGGGCACGGTTTGAACGGCATGCATGCTAGTGTTTTTTTGTCGTTGTTTCCTTTCCCTCCTCCTCCTCTTCCCCCCTCTGTTATTAATTTCCAAAGGTCATCGTCTCCATTTGGCGAGAAGGAGAAATGTAAATATGGCCGTGCGGTTCAACTATAGAGTCCATCAGCGATAGTAGCGCATAAACTCAACGTTAGAAGGCATAACTTTGTGGAATGTGACCGCAGACATGACGAAAAATAAAATTCTCTTAGTATATTCCACACTTGAAACTTACATTCCTGACCTAGGTTTCGATTGCCTTGCAATCATTTTCAGAGGAACTTTGAAACCTACGTCCTTGGACCTTCGTCCAAGATAACAGCGGAATTTAAATATACCGATTCGGTTTAGAAATAAATGAAAAGTGAACAATTTAGTCCTGATCATACGATATAACTATTGAGCGATCGCGCGTTTTGGTCCCCGGTTTGCGAAGATGTCTGGACCGCCTACGATTTTTCTCAATTGTCAAGCACCAGACCCCGGCGGTTCATGGGTAATTAAATTATAACTAATGAACTCATTTTTAAGAATTCAGAACAACTTATTCAAAAATTTAAAGATGTTTCAAACACAGCCTACGCGAAGGACCTTTGAAAATGATTGCAAGGCAGTTGAAACCTATGATTTTTCTTTTTCGTCATGTCTCCGAAGGTAGCGCAGTTGACAGTTGAAAATGCCGTCAATCAGTGGTCAATGCCGTTTAGGGAAGGGAATCATGTACCTACTCGACAGAAGAATCCACGATGGCAGCCATTGTTTAACCTTTTGTGTGATCGCGTGGGCTGCGTTTGAAACATCTTTAAATGTTTGAATAAGTTGTTTTGAATTCTTAAAAATGAGTTCGATAGTTATAATTAATGAACCGCCGTGGTCTGGTGCTTGACAATTGAGAAAACTCGCAGACGGTCCGGGCATTTTCGCAAACCGGGAACCAAAACGCGCGATCGCTCGATAGTTATATCGTATGGTCGGGAATAAATTGTTCACTTTTCATTTATTTCTTAACCGAATCGGTATGTTTAAATTCCGCTGTTATCTTGGACGTATTCCAAGAGATGCAACCCATACGTGTTGGAGGTCGCGTCGCCATGGTAGAATTCCGAGGAATTCGAATACGTGGTGGAAAACAAGTTTGCGAGCCAGTGTTCTTGTCTGTTGAACGATAGAGGTCTATGGACGCCAGAGATTCAATGTCGTTGTGTTCCTTGTAAGAGTTAGTAATAAAGTGCGTTAATCGGTTCTCTGTTAGTGCATACTAAATGGCTGTCGTTGTAGGCCTGTGATAGCTTACGTGTAGATTTGCGTCAAAGATTGCTTTGCTTGCGAGGAGTCGGTTGGGGATATCAGACGAGTGAGGAAAAAATTTTTCGTCGGCACTGGAGTTCGATTTGCTGTTGACAGGCAGTTGAAATATGCCGTCTGTTATCTGTCGATGGTCCATAGTGAATTGACCCGAGCATTTTTCTGAGGGTTCTGCGAGTTAAAAAATGTCCTCGTCCTTTGCCCATCAGGGAATGTTTTGAGTGAACGTGAAAATTTATTTTTATGCTCCAGCATGAGATTTATGTTAGAAATCTATGAAGAAGTCATTTAGGAAGTAAGAGTAGTGTCCATGAAAGAGATACTGACTGTCTCAGACTGAGCTGCTTTAAATGTCAGTATTATCAGGAACGTCATTAGAGCGCATTTGATCCGTTTTTATTTCCTCGGTAAGTGTCATTTTAACGTATTGGCCATTACGTCAGACGTTGACATGATCCGGTGACTTAAATGCTTTTTATGTGGAAGTTGAGCTCTGCTATTTGTCTCCCCTCTCCTTCCTTGCAATAAGTGTATTTTGAAGTTTAAAATGACTACTTACGTAGTATTTATCGATACGCCAGTTTCTAATTATTCTCGTCGACAGTATGGTCTGCGTCACTGTAAAAATTAATGTATTGGTGAAATGAAAACCTGCTTCCTCTGATTTTTTGGCTGGCCATTGTTCAGCACACAGAAGTAAGTTCACTTGAAAACCCGCGTGATGTCGTTGTTTACGCTAGTTTAAACGATTGCGACGTTCCTGCGGCAGTTTAGATATTGACAATTGACTGCCATCTTTAAGCGTATTGTCATATCTGGTATAATCGAGTCTCCGTTTATGCTCATTGATTTGCATTCTGTTCTTTAAAAATCCTCTTACTTCTGTTGTGAAAAAACATTTTCGCTTTGTTTTTTCCACTATATTTTATTTTTACCGACCATGGCTTCGACGTACAATGTCATCCTCGAGATTTACCACCACGGTAAATCTTGAGAATGGTGTTGAAGATATGCTTTACTTGTATCTCCATACTCTGTCTCAATATTGCGATTCTCGAATGCAACTTAAGATTTGCACTTCTGATCCATCGATGAGGAGAAGCGCTGAAGATTGGCGCAACGGATAAGTAAATATGGCGCAAAGGGGGATGGCAGTCAAAAGGGGAATGTTTGTTGATACGTCCGTCGAAATTCGCCTCGGATTTGTATACTTTCCCCTTCGCCCCGTTTCACTTCTCTTTAGCGTGTTATCCAAACAGTGGAGCGGCGCGTTCCGCTTCGCGTTCGGGAGTCCGGCAGGGCGTAATCCCGTCGGCGTGAGCGGCTGCACAGCGGGGGCATTTAAATCCTCGCGCCCTCGCCCGGCCCCGAAGGAGTTGCCAACTCGCCTCTCGGGCCAGCTGTGTTTACGACTCTTGCTTATCCAGCGGCGGCAAGCCAGCAGGCAGCGAGCGGGGCTGCGGCAATGTTGTGCGAGAGAGCTGGCTCTTTCTCTCTGTCTCTCTCCTGCCCCTTTCGCCGGTATTCGCCTGTGTCGGATGCGAGCGTTCCGTACCGCTGGAGCTCAAGAAGAGTGCGAGCGAGTGCTTTACCAGACAGTGAAAGCATTGCATCGACCCGAGATGAGGTCATTAACTTTCTTCTTGCATTTCCCCGCAGTGAAAAGTCATGAAAGTATCGGTGGGTTTCTTTCGATTTTAATGATCGTCACAATCCAAAGGACATTGCCGCATGTTTCAGGTGGTTTGAGAGAGATTCTTTCGCCTTCATGGCGGAGAGCATAATATTCTTTAACTTTATATTCTACTTTCAATTTAGAAAATTTTAAATGAATTCACTTTGTAATATTCCACAAGGTATTTGTTACTCCGACCTAGGTTTCGACTTAAGTTATATCAAGACCTTGATAATGACTTAAGTTGAAACCTAGGTCGGAGTAATTAATACCTTTTGGAATATTACAAAGTGAATTCATTTAAAATCTTCGCAATGTTGTTCCATCAAGTTAACCCGGAAAATTTATTATAGATTTCGAAAAAAAATGAAGTAAATATTTCAGGATTAATTGCCCGAAAATATAGGTTAATACTACTGAAATTCTAAGTTAATAAATAAATATAGCTACATAAGCCTTTATTTTATAGAACTCTATAGAGATTTGATATCTCGCTCCAGCTTCCTAAAGAGCTATATTATGACTAAAGAGCTATACTATGATATTTTCATCGGATCTTAGAAAGGCATCAACGGCGACGATTGCTTTTCTTGCGTTTGAACGCCAAGAGGTAGATGTCCTAGTACGGAGCAGCAGTCTTTATCGTTCGTTTTTCTACTTTTCATCGGCTTCTTAACTTCCCTTGTAGCTGACCCAAAGATACGAAAAATTCGGCCTGGACAGGAATGGAACCACGGACCTTTGGTTTGCCGGACCAATGCGCAGACTTCTACGCTATCCAGGCTTCCTAATTCCCATGGCAATTTTGGTGGATTTTTCTTCAAAAATATTCACCTGCCATGTTTGAAATTATCAAATGGCTAAGCACGGCATAAGTGCTGGTGAAGGATACAGTCTCTTGGTTGTGGCTTCTTTGAAGCCATCTTTTCCTTTGCGTTGCCATATTTGATGGACCGCAAGGGCCTAAGATCTAGTTGCCTCGTATTCACCAAAATTACCATGGAATTAGGAAGCCTGGGTAGCGTAGTGGTCTGCGCATTGGTCCGGCAAACCAAAGGTCCGTGGTTCGATTTCCGGTCCAGGCCGAATTTTTCTCATGGCAATTTCTTCAAAAATGTTTACCTGCCATGTTTGAAATTTTCAAAGATGCGAGGCAAGATTGGTCCGGGCCCCAATCATTATAGCGGTAAACGGATTTGGATGGAAAACATAATGAGCAACTTCAGTTGTTTTAGTGATTAGCGACCATATTTAGGTATATGTTTTTTGCTGAGTGATGAAAATCTTATGTATTTTAATATTCGTCTTATAGAAGTATCTTATCGGGACTATGATTTTGACTTTTTCAAACCTCTCTTTTTTGTAAATCGTCCGTTTTTCCGCCCTATAGTGACTCGCTCGTTTTCTTGGAGTCAGTTGCTTTTTCGTGATAATTTAGTGTGGTTTGGACGGTTTTTCTTGCCGTTCAAGGGTTGCACCTTTCTGTTCGTCACCGTTGTGATGTTCCAGGCTAATATTCCGTAACTCACTTAAGGGAATTTTTGTAAATGACTTCTTTCGTCTACTGTAGTTCAAAAGTATTCAGTAACTGTTTCGACATTACGAACCTATTTTTCTGAATTACAGTAATCTCTTGGGTTATTGTGATAAGGATTACCCTTTTGCCCCTACCGCGTGATGTGATAATGAGCAATGGCTATCATACTGCCAGGGGGTTGGTTAGCAATGACAATGTCGTCATGAGAGTCCATACAGTATCTCGTGTGTCTAGGGAATTAGTCTCGAAGGTGAATATTTATTGACAAAACTATTATTTCTCGTCACTTAGGAACGCTGAGTTTTTGCCTTACATGAGGTTATTTGAGGCATAGGTGTTAATAATTCACTGCCGCTACCATAAGATTGTGAGAGAAAGGAGCTTGAATTTATGTTCTCTTTCAAACTCTGATTACCATATGTGCGGGATTTGGATAGTGAATTTTTTTCATTTTTATGGTAAACAAAAACCTTGTATTGCATATGTCATTTTTTTGCAGTTAAACTTACTTTAACCTTCGTATGTGCTTGGAACATTTTTTCTTACATCCCCGGTAACTCAGTAATCTTGAAAGATAATACAAACTAGTCACAGTTGAAGAGCTTTAATTACTCGTTATGTGAAACGGCTATCGCTCTTATCAAATTTTAAATTTTTGTGGTAAAATTTAGAAAATTATTCGGTGATTACTAAGTGCTACAGCTCTCGTAGCAAAAAACAGGGTGTCCAGCACTCTGGAAAACCGGGAAGACCGGGAAATCTCAGGGAATTTTATTTTCACTGGAAATATCAGGGAAATCTCAGGGAAATATCGAATTGGCTCTGGAATTTTCTGTGGTGTCAATATATAAAACAGCAACGGAAGCAATGTGCCTTTTTCGGCTAGTTGCTAAGCCAAATTTCCCTTGCGTTGTCCCATTTTGCATTTCTGTTATCACCGAAAGTAGGTGCAATGTTTTCTATATAGGCATATTGTGTTCGTATTGGTCATAGTGTGTAAATCAGTGGCGTAAAGAACGTGTCTTTATCGGCAAGTTACGAAGTCAAATTTCCCTTGCGTTGTCGCGTTTAGCAAAATAAGGAAAAAAGTATTTCCTTCAATTTTTTAAGCTGTTGATCATTTTTCATCAACCTTATTCATAGCAAAGTCAGGCTGTAATATAGCATTGTTCTTAAGCACTAGCATGGAAATGTTTTAATCTAAGAAGGTGATGTGATTGTCTCTCTAACTATTTTAAAGATTTGTGTTTATTTACATCCAAATATGCAAGTTTAAAAATAATCCTTACGTTTTATCACCCAAAATACATACCGAACATTTTCTTATATTTAACGAGAAATATTCAATATTTCCTCTGGAAAACTAAAAATTATGTCTGGAAAACCTGGAAATCTCAGAGAATTTTCTTAATGCCCAGCTGCTGGACACCCTGAAAAACGTGCTTCCAGCAGAATTGTTGCGGGCGTTTGTGATGATGCTTAGTGCTCTTTTTCTAAATAATGATTTTGAGATCTAACAACTATCATGTGATCTTCGGCGCAGCGTAAAAATTAGAAGGTAATGATTTGATGAGCGTTTAGTCGAACGATGTGAACGATTAAATTTCGAGGTCGCAAGGGCTCGTGTTTCTCAACCGTAAGTGTCTCTGGGGATCTTTCCCACCAACAATCGGAATTACGAAATTTCCCAAAGCTTTTTGAAATCACGATGGCGGAGGGAAATTGAGGAAATACAGAACTGAAAAAAGGGTATGTATCTATCCTCTGTGCTGCAGGGTATTGGATGAGTGTCGTGTCATTTTTCGCGATGTGCTTTAGCAGCCTCGGGTGCCCTTTCAACGTCCTCATGAAACTAGTTAGGTGGAAATTACTTTTTAGAAATTGATTATAATATAGGTACAAATGAATGTGTCAAGTATCGTATTTGAAACTTCACAACGAGCACCGCGTCAGTTTAACTTTGGGTCTGTTGTTGAAAATTGCGTTGGGAATATATGCAAGATACGAAGAATTGCACTTTATCAAACTTAACTTTTAAAATAATGTATACGTCCAAAATTATATTCTTTCTCAGTATGTTTAGATTTTTTGAGAGACTAGCTAAAAAGCAGAAATTTAAAACTTACGGCATTCATACCCACCTCGCCATTTCCTTTTGGGGTTGGCAAAGTGCAATAATTTGGTTATTTTCCTTGGCCCTAGATAACTGATTCACCTTTAATGATTTCCTCCATAAGGCCCTGTCATCTACAACAGTTTTCACATCTCTTACATTGGTAAATTTCTTTATATGTACACGATTTCGTATCATTAAGCCTCCTAATATTACTCGTCTTTCGAATCTCTTCCATCAGTTCTACCAATGGCTATCGCCCTGTATCTCTGCCTGATTTCTCGGCCTGGAGATGACTCAGACGGTGGAAAAGTACCGTTCGACCGATTGTGTAGCCTTTTCATTTGGCTCTGGGGTGGTCAGGGACCTGAGGATATACAAGTTGGGTTAATCGACCCTCTCCCATTCTCCCGACATGGCCTAACCATCGAAGCACGCTCCTTTGAAATATGCCCGCAACTGGAGCTAGTCGCATTGTTTCATCGGTCCCAGGAGGATACTCGCAAATCATTGCATATTAAGGTATTAAATTATCGTTACAGTTAGGCTGCTATTAATTGAATGAATTTCACGATTAAGTATCTCGGCAAAAATGAAATCGGAATCGTGCCCGTCCGTCGTTAAAATCTCTTTCCTAAGAATGATTTCTAGAAATTCCTCTTATCGTAAGGCGGTTTGCATTCAGTCCCGTCTCTGTGGTGATTGGTCCAAGAGGAGGAAAAAACGAGTCTTCAAACTGGCTGATAGTTCGAAGAAGTGTGCCTTCCGAAGCGAATGTCTTGGAAAGAAGCAGTTACGTTAGTTATCTTTCTGAGCCTTCGTGCGAAAAAACGTCCTGCTTTATAAATCAAGAGGGGAACATGTTTACTAATTTCGTCCACTGGAAGGAGGAGGAATGTCATTGTTGAGAGAGGTATGAAATAATGGGATGGCTCTTCAGAAAGATAGTGCGCACGAGTCATTAATTCTGAATTGCCAGTGAATTTATTTCGGCCTTTACGGTCAACAACTTTTTTTATCTATCGTTCACAAGAAGTTAGTGAACTTAAGTTCTTGGTTTGTATGGTGAGGAAAGGAAGCAAGTCGATGAGATTAAGAAGTAACAAAGTAGGTGGATGGACGAGGTACATCTACATAATACCCTGCGAGCCGCAGCATGGGCGTGTGGCAGGGGGTTTTAGGTCACCAGCCGTGTAAAGGTGTAGGTTTTTGGAGGTGGAATGGTGACATATATTATTGGAGTGTATTTAGTGGAGCTCAATTTTTAGTGTGGTCGCTTATTGTTCGAGGAAAGAATGAGTTTTTGTATATATCTGTTCGGCAGTGTATCTCTCTTATTTTATCGTATCTGTCAGACCTAGAGATGTAGTGAGGAGTCCTGATAATATTCTCTATGTCGCTCTGAAAAATATCAGTTCTGAATTTATCAAGCAAGCTAAGCCTAGCGTGTAGCCTCCGAGTCTCTAGGGGCTCCCACCTTAATCCCTCTAAAAATTTTGAGACACTTTATGTACGCTCGTAGCAGTTTTTAACGAAGCCCGCTGCCTTCCTTTGTATTTAATTAATTTTTTAGTTTAAATCTATTTGACCAGGGTCCCAAATGCTCACGGCGTATTCGAGATGTGGCCTAACCAGAGCGAAGTAATCTCTCTCTTCTGCTTTTTCATCCGAGGACCTTCCTATTACACGTTTAACAAAGCATAGTTTCTTTAATACTGCGCCACATATGTTTTGTATGTGTGATCCCCTCGATTTATGAGAACTTAATGTAATTCCAAGTTATTTTACTGTATCTGAAGACTTTATGTTTACTCCACCCACAGTATGGGTATGGCATTTTTGTGATGAATTTCTCAGGAAGTGAACTGTGGTGCATTTTTTGATATTTAATAAATGGTAATAATTGATATTTATTAAAAGGTAATGGTAGGCTAAGTGTTAGTTTGGGCTGTGATGTAGGGAAGGATGTCAGGCAAACGGAGTAGGGGAATAAAGGAAATAGGTTTTATGGACGTGATGAAATGGGGTTGGACTTGTAGGTAAGCGAGAAACATTGTATGTTAATGGGGGCTCCATTTGTAATAATCCGGAGTTTTGTTGCCATATTTCATTCAGATCTGCTGTTGCAGTTGTATTGCTTAAATAATAATAATTCTTATACCTGGAATTTTTCCTGATATACCGGTGTTGAATATATGCTTTTAATTTACCATTAATTGGCTAGTAAAAATCCTGTTGTCTGACTCTTCAACACGCAGCCATAGCTTTTTGGTCACTAAATAGAAATTCACTCTTGCAACAGTGCTTACGCGTGTGAAATTTGAGTTATGTTGTCGCGCAGTAAAACCACCTTGCTCTGAAGTGGGTGTTGTGCACCAGTTCTATTATTATGGGCCTTATTCAATACGGACCCGTCAGGATTTTGGAAAGTCTGTGGATGTGGCGTCAAAGCCTCTGACTACTATCTACTTTTGAATAGGCCTACATGAAATTATGTTGGCTTTGGCGTCCAAATGACGTCACTGTCGGGACTCGGGTCACGTGGCTATTCCAAATTCACTCCCCCCCCCCAGAACGGAGTGAGCGAAAAGGTTTGGACGTCGGGGTCATGCTCAAAGAAGATGGCGGGGTAATCGTGTGTTGCCGGCGGAGGTGCGACTCGCCCAGTTCACTCGCTTTGATGTGGCGAAGCTGAGCGCGGAATTAGAATTTTCGCCCACCTCGTATTATATGTATATTCTCTCTCGGCATCTGGTGCACACACTGTTGCCTTCTTTTTCGATCAGTTTTTATTTTCCCTTTCCACTCAGACGCATATCTTATCTGCACTTTAATGTTATCTGTGCCGATAGAAAACATGATTGTCAGTTTCACTTCATCTAGGTGATAAATAACGCCGACAGCGGATTAAAAATCTGATATCTGCCGTCAATTATATCTGATGTTGATGGCGAACAAGTTCTAATTGGTGGATTCTAAAGTATTGCGAGGTAGTGCGTTATTTCTTATATGCAGCGTATTGGTGTCCATGGAAAAAGAATCAAAGAATCAACCTCTTATCAGGGCAAATGTCCGTAAACAGACTTTAAACTCTTTGTTTGAGCTTTCTCCGAAGCACGACTCGGTGGAGGCATTAATGATGAGCATTAAGTGGGTTACATGGCGACTTTATTTAAATGGCTTACATGTAGGTTATTATCATTTGCAAAGGCATCACAATTTGCCATGTATGACGGCCAGAATCATTACCGGTTTCTCCATGGTTGAAATTGTTGAGAAACTTATAGGGACATATTTTCTTGAACTTTAACTCCAGGATGGCAATAGAACCGCTCCATCACAAGTATGATTATGGTCATTTGGGAAATTGGAACACTTTCACCGTCCGAGGCGTAAAAAACCCCGTGGGGATTGGTCAGAAAATGGACTCATTCCATGGGACACAAAATGCATCGAAATATTTATGACTCCACTTGACCGCTATGTTTGGCTGTTGTGAACACATCTCTTTTGAAGGGAATTGGATTTTATACTTAGATAACCCTCAGGCTTGTTGAGAGAAACCATATAAAAATAAATATGTGTAGGATAGTATTATATTTTAAAGATTCAGATGAAAGTGCGTAGGAATGAAAGTGGCCATGTCAGTTCTTCTTTGATATGCTCCGTCCGAAATCCAAGACTCGACTTAACTGATGTGCCATATTACTGCGGGGATCTACATCAACATAAAGTCATGCGTGTAGCAAGGGATGTTTGGACACAAACTGTCTAAAAGAGAAGGTTATGGAGAGGCGAAGTGTGTTTTAGGAGTGTTGAGTTTTGGGCGTGGAGCTCAGTTTTTATTGCATTCTCCTATGTTGTGTGGGAAGAACGATTTTACGTACCGATCTGTTCGGCTGAGCATCTCTTTTTATTTATCGCTTTTGTCGTCTCCGGAGATGTAATACGGTGGCCAAATGGTATTCTCTATGCCGCATTGAACACACCCCTGTTCTGAATTTCTCAAGCAAGCTAAGCGTATCGTGCAGCCTACGAGTCTCTAGCGGCATCCCAACTTAAAAATTATGTATACCTCTCAAGGAATATAGTGAAGGAGTAGGCCGAGGTAAATGACTGTTGCATTGTGTTGCATATTTCCCTAAGGTCTCATGGGGAGAGACGTGCGGAATGGGGCTTTTTTGTATTCTCGCTATTATGGTAGTGCGCTAAGTGTGTTTAACACTTCAATGAGTTCAACCGCTTCACACGAATATAGTCGGAGTGACACATTTCGAATCTCGAAGGCCCGGGTTCAAATCCTGTGGCATCTCTACTAGTATTTGGGTGTCGTGCTGTCTACGCATGTGATTCTCCTTTCCGTTAATGCACCACTTCAGGACTACTGGTTCCTCTGATTAAGGTGGTTTAGTGCGACTTGGTTTGCGTACAGATTTGCTTGAAGCCGTGCGTACAAATTCTCATCAGTGTTATCCATAGATAATAATATATTCCCCAGCGTAAAATTTTAATTTGCGTTTCATGTCCGCTGGGCCTGCCGCCTTTGGATACGGGTAAATGACGACACAGGACGTATCTCACTCTGCTGATATCTGTGATGGGTAGACGGGGAGTAACGAGGTGAAGGGACCCACATTTTGACCATAATTGGTCCTATTTGACCATCCATTGGTCCGGCGGGTCCCCGATTCGATGACGTACTCCGGCAGACCACACGACGTATACCCATAAAGGGAGTCGGCGGACACCCTATCGCAAGAATTTGGGCAATTGGCTTCGCCGGTTTTCAACAGATGTGTGGTAAGTTTTCGCATAAGCGAGACTGGGAGCGACTCGTCTAACGTTGTTAGGGGAACCCAACAGCTACCAGGACTAGGGGGAGGCGGGGGACCATTGTCGTCCTTTTGACGGCAATCCGCCTCATGGTGTCGGCCTCCTAGTGGTTGTGTTCGCTAACCCTTCCCATCCTTTTACCCTTCCTTCCCACTATTTACCTTTCTCGGTAATAAGCTCGTAGCTTCAGACTGGGAGGTAGGTTTTTAGCTCGCAGGGGAACCCGAACCATCCCCTGCTGATATCTGTGGTATTATTGTGATTTTCTTTTTAAGGCTGCGACATGGCAATCCATGTTCACCTTAGAAATATGTCGTTTTCATAATCCTGATTCATATATTTATGCATCAACACGATGGTGAGGTTTTTTTTGGGAAAAATAGTTCTACAGAAACACAACATTTATCCCCTAACCCTTTCAATATGACCGATTTCGCATTTTAATTACTTCTCGCCGCATTCTGCCGGTAGGTGTCACTCTGAAATATCACAACATGAGTTGTGGGATCTGGGTTCGAATCCCGTTGTAGTGAAGTGATTTTATTATGGTGAGTATCAAACTATTTGTGCAATTGGGTAATATTTTAGCGCCTGTGAGAGTGACAGCAAACCAATACACTTAGTGCATTTCTCAGAGATTTGGAAAATGGTGGACCATAGTTGACGTCCATTTGGAATCGGATTCAGCTGTGGTCATCATTATCCAAACTGGCTCCCTCTGCTTCAGCTTCTACATCTACGTCATACCCTGCAAGCCACCCAAATGGTGTGTTGCAGGGGGTGCATTCAGACCATGCATGCATGAATTATACGACAGAACACCGAAACTACATTGAAACCAGCGTACCACACATGCAACGCGTCAATTAAAAATCTACTAACTAAGAAATATTCTATTGTCAATCGTTCCAACATGCAAGGGATACAAAGACAACTACTACAGATTCAAAATACCATGCATAAATAAGACCATCAATATTTACATCATGCATAGATAAGAACGTAGAGAATATAAAGAGAAAGATATACTGTCCAGCTATTGTCACTATTCGCACTATTCATGACGACGATCACTACTGTTATGGTCCCGAATGGCACGCGGAAAAAATGACATTTTATACCTATCGCTTCAACAATCTATCTCTCTAATTTTATTGGCGCGATCTAATCTGTCGTAGTATGAGGGGGTTAATAGTATGTTTTTCACGTCGTTAGAGAAATGTTTTTCCTGAAATTTAGTTAAGAGGTTCAGCCTATAATTTAATCTACGCTGTGCTTCACTTGTCTGTATTCATTTACGGCATTGGATTCTTCCCCACACTCTTCATTGTTTTTATCAAAGTG
This sequence comes from Ceriagrion tenellum, assembly GCA_963169105.1. NCBI lineage: Eukaryota > Metazoa > Arthropoda > Insecta > Odonata > Coenagrionidae > Ceriagrion > Ceriagrion tenellum. The sequence continues at coordinate 17,399,721 of OY720634.1, forward strand.
TATTTCCCTCGCTTCTCTCTCGTTTGCACCGGAATTGCGCGTTGGCGGTTTTATTGAATGCATTTCTTCGTCAGGTGCTCGTAATAAGATGCGCCGCTGCTTTCCCGAGGCGCGACTTCGTCCTTGTGGAAGCGACCTCAAGTTTGAACGCGGATTCCATCGCTCGTTTGTTTGAGCGAGTCAGGTGTAACAGCATCCGTTGGCTCTCGTGTCCTTGAGAAGTCCTCGCGGTGACCAGGCTGCCGGAGACGGCATTCCTGAGTATAGTATAGTTCACGTGAACCTACTTACTTCCATGTTTCAAAGCCTTGGATACATTTGCTGTTGAAATGGTCTACTAACAACTAAAACATTTCGTCTCTTCAGCTTTTTGAACTTCTTTGTGTATTTTTTCTAAGATCTTACAAATCGTCTTATACTATAGCATATATAGGGATATTACCAATTCCGAAGATAGCGCCTCGTTAACAATCGACCTACTTGGCTATTCACGCTTGGTACGAAAAGTGGCAGATGGAACTGAGCATAAAAATGTGCGTAGCAGTCATCTTATGGAAAAAGAAAAATAAGTCAGGTAGGACTTACAGAATTAATAATACAGAAGTAATTAGCGCCGAGTCTGTTAAGATCTTAGGGGTCACAATCACTCACCACATATCTTGGGGAAAACATATTCGGGAAATACGCGGTCAAGCATACAGGAAGCTAGGCTTTATCAAGAGAATACTCGGAAAATGTGATGAGAAAGTGAAATACCGTTGTTATTTTTCAATCGTTAGGCCTCATCTGGAATATGCTGCCTGTATATGGGACCCATATGAAGCGGGGTTGATATCGGAATGAGAACGCGTGCAGCGAAGAGGAGATAGGTTTGTGAAACGATGCCACGATAAGTTTACTAGTGTGTCTGGATTGTTAGAAGAATAGGGATGGGAATCGCTATCACAGCGTAGATTAAGTTATAGGCTTAACCTCTTAACTCAATTTCAGGAAAAACATACTATTAACCCCCTCGTACTACAGCAGATTAGATCGCGCTAATAAAATTAGAGAGATGGATTGTAGAACCGATAGGTATAGAATGTCATTTTTTCCGCGTACCATTCGGGACCATAACAGCCATGATCGTCGTCATGAATTGTGCGAATAGTGAGATTAGCTAGACTGTAGTTTTTTCTCTTTATATTCTCTACGTTCTTATTCATGCATGATATTTTGAATCTGTAGTAGTTGTCTTTGTATCCCTTGCATGTTGGAACGATTGACGATAGAATGTTTCTTGATTAGCAGATTTTTAATTGGCGCTTTGCATGTGTGGTACGCTAGTTTCAATGTAGTTTCGGTGTTCTGCCGTATCACTCATGCGTGCCTGGTTTGGAAGCACCCCATGCCACACACCCTTTGGGTGGCTTGTAGGGTATGATGTAGATGTAGATACTACACCACTCACTGCTTCCGATTTTTATAGGATTTAAATGCAGAAGGTACACACTGTTGGTCGTTTACTCCTAAGATTGATGATCCCAGGTGCTCAATAATCAACGTGTTTATCCCTTTGTCTGTCTCTTGACAACCTTTCCTCAATTTTTCCTTCACCTATATTCGTCTTAAACCGATTGTTGTGCTTCTGGATCCAATCCATTTGTGGGATTATGTCTGGACCGCTCGAGATATCTAGATCGCCTAACTAAGGAGTCAGGAAGGGTTCGAAATTTTGGTGAGTTATACCCACTCGAATAGATGACTTAAGAGTTTGATGTGTGTTTATTGTTTCTCTAATCGGTATATTAAAATTCACTCATTATGTTCCTGCGAGAAAACTTCTTCTGTAAACTTCATTTATTATTTTATTCGTGAGAAGGCACGCATATGGAATGATACTTATATTGATCCTCGTATACTTTTACCCTGGTTTCAAGGGTTGATATGCTTAAGTTGAAAAATTCTCTTCCTTTTTTTCATTGATGTGGAAAACACAATGTGTCTCGAAAGCTCTGTCTGAAGTTGGAGTCGGAATCTTATTTCACACTTCCTTGTAATTATTAACGTATATTTTTCCGCGCATAAATGACAATAATAAATCATTAACCGAGCATTTGTGATTCGGAAGTTTTTTTTTTACTTCCAGTCAACGATTGAATATATCAATGGACGAGACATTGCCATCCTGTGCTAAAAATAACGACTATGAACAAGTTACTAAAAGGCCAAAAAGTTGAAATTGATTCACTCAACCCGCATCTTTGTACCTGTGAATGTCTCATTCAAGACATATTTTGGTAAATATATAATTCAAAACAAGCATGCTATTCTTTTACCATAAAATGGCACTATTTGTGCTGCATAGTTTATTAAAATTAAAAGCTCCATCTTATCTCCTGTTGCACTCTAAATTCCCGGTACCTGTATCTCAAAATGAAGTCTTTATAGGGTATCAAGTATTGAGGCTACAACTGGGGAGTGAGTCCGGAAGGCGAGCAATCTTCTGTGATAAGATTGGAGGAATCGGTTTTCATTTCCTTAGTCATAACGCTCACTCAATCAGTTAGTTCTATGTAATCCTGGGAGCATGAATTTATATTATGGATTGGGATCTCGTTGCCAAAAACTGTTTTCTAGAATTCCTTAAACAATTAACTTTTTGGAAAGTGGTGCCGCCTAGTGATGAAAGACGGAAGTTCAAATGTAAATACAGTCGACAGATTGTAAATAAACTCATCTTACCGGTTTAACCATGTTTATACGTTGGTTTTTACTTACAAGTAATTATAATGTAGTGGATAAAAAAATGTAGTACTACACGCGGGACGTAATTATACACTCTTTTAATATCGTCCGGTCTACAGATATATTTAGTTCCTATCCAAATTTAATGACACAAATGCACAAGTAACTTCTTAGCACTTCGTGAATATCGCTATACAGAAATTTAATATTAATGCGAGGTGACTTCATGAGTATTCCCAATGGCCATAATTGCAGTGTAGGTAAAAAGGAATGCACTTACCGCCGCCTTGAACAGATTCTTATTTTTCAATACAAATCTCCTATTTTGGGTCCTCATAGACGCATACCCTGTTTAGCAGCCTGGTACGATGCAAGTTCTGTAATAAGACATTCTAAATTATTTATTTAAGCCTAACGGGCTTAATGCATTCCAATTATAATCGGATTCTGGCAAACAACGAAGTCGGCACACATTGAACGTGTCACTAACCTCTTACTGATTTCCTGTAATAGATATTTCCTCTCTAGCATTTACAAAGTAACTTTTAGATCACAAAAATAGTTAGGTATATTCTAACCATCAAGTAATTCATATCTCCTCGATCGTTATTGAATATTCACTACAGTCTCACGTTAGCAACAATTAACTACGTCTCTTTACAATACCAACAGAAAAGACTCAAATCGAAGTGGCGCCAAGGACTGGGTGAACTAAAAGTGCAAATTTTGGCAACACGTAACCTAGGCAACAATGCCAAACATCCGAATCCATATTATTTATTCATGCCTGGGAGCCATGATGGCCATTGGGAATACTCACGAATTCACATCGCATTATTATTAAATTTCCGTGTAGCGATATTCACGAAGTGCTAAGAAGTTGTGCATTTGTGTAATTAAATTTGGAGAGGTTAAGTATATCTGTAGACCGGACGATATTAAAAAAGTGTATAATTACGTCCCGCGTGTAGTACTACATTTTTATCCACTACATTATAATTACTTGTAAGTAAAAACCAATTCATCCAAATAATAATTTTGGAAATTTGAAATTCATGGCAAAACCGGTAAGACGTGTTTATTTACAATCTGTCAACTGTATTTACATTTGAACTTCCGTCTTTCATCACAAGGCGGCACCACTTTCCAAAAAAGGTATTTGTTTAAGGAATTCTAGACGACAGTTTTTGGCAACGAGATCCCAATCTATAATATATATTCATGTATGGGAGTTTCCAGAGAGAATCCGGAAAGGAGACTGGTCTCGCGGTAACTGCTGTGGCGGCAAGTCTGACTGTCCACTGTTTTGGTCGTCTTTTCAAGAGTTGGCCGCGTGGCGGTCAACTTCTCGGAAGCATTTGTAAAGGTTTGAGCGAGAGAGAAGCGACCGCAAACCCACAAGATTGTTCTCACTCGGAGGGACGGGGAATCAACGAGTTTACTACGCTGGGGTTCGGCTTCGCTGAGCGCCGTAGGGACTTAAATGAGGAGAGGCTGGCCAGCTTCCAGTGTCAGAGGAGCTTTTCTGAGTTCTCTCGACGCCCGGAATGCCCCCTCTGGGGTATCTCTGAAGGCTTCCTCTTCTGGAGCCCGCGCTCTCGAAGAATATTGCGTGCAACGCGCCGATTTTAGAATTATAGGTTTTGAGAGAGGACCCTGGAGCCATAAATCTTTGCAGTGTTGCCGTCGCCATGCGCGAGCTTTGGTAGGGAGGGAGAGTGGAGGGGGGATGGGAAGAGGGGGAGGGGGGAAGGAAGAGCTGTTTGCTGGACCCACAGTTTGGGAATGGTCGCCGATCGTCTTATTAATATTTAAGGCACAATTTAGAAGTAGCGCGCGGGCCAATAATGGCCGCGCCACTTAGCCTAAGCCGAGATTTTCGGGGAGTGGACGCCTCTATTGCCACCTGCTTTCTCCGTATGCTGCACAGTTTTTTTTTTAATCGCTGGCTGCCCCTATTGCGGCGGCTGGCAGCCCAGTGTCTGCGCTAAAACGGAATGATTTGTGAGCCGTGTGCTGCGGTCCGTGCGGCGATGCGATGCGTCTTCCTTCGGTAATGGCTCACGGTATTCTCCTTAAGCCGTGCCACACTCTCGATAATTAGTTATTGATGGCGAATGGTGCAGTGTTCCCGTTAAAAATGGACTGTGTGTAATACTGCGAATACATTGCAGACGCCTCCTTGGTAATTACATTGATTGCAAGGATTGAGAATAGATATCCATTGTATAATGACACTCATTCACAATTAATTTAAAATTTCGACCGTTTTCACGTTGATAGTACATATTCTGGCCCACAGAAATCGACCACATTTTAAAATAAATTGTGGACTGGTACATATTTCTCTTATTTAAAATGAGTGTCTTTTACTTCTACGCCTGAAAAATAGAAAAAAATACATTAACGATCGAGTTTGCCATCGTTATCTTCTCCTTGGAATCATTAAACCTCAAGGTAACGTTTCCTTTACTTTTGAATTGTTCTATGGTCAATTTAGAAGATTTTCTGCAGTCCCTACCATAACACAGAAAAGGTTAATTCTCATGGTGAACCAAATATCGATTCCAACTCACAATTATACCAACATCTTTACAATTGCCGGAGATGATAGATGTCTTATATCGTCATCCGTATCTTAGAGGACCCGCATCAATATACGATGGCGTCTTAACCTGCCAATGTTTCTAATCTCCCGAAGCATTGCACGTCAATCTCGTTACTTGATCCGTCTACTGAAGCCCGTGGAAAACCATTTAGCAGTCTTACTAGTTGCTCTTTGTTTTTGTATACAAATCTGGGAGAAAAATATTGAATGTAAATGTCGTGCAAGAAATTATACGTCCTTGAATTACACGTACTCATGGTACGTGATTCCAGATAAATGATAATTCCTTAATATGAAGTCAATAGTTGTTAAATTTGTGAAAATATTAATTTTATGGTATGTAATATCCGCTTACTGCTCTAGTCAATGAACTTAGTACTGCTCCATATTCAAGGCCCGTTTGTTTTTACGCAAAAGTTCGTTTCTTTCAAGAACTCTTTTAATAGATTTGTCTCTGCTTGTTGCAACTGTTTTTACAAGTTTTTCTAAATCTAATGGTGCAAATAAAATGTTATCTCCCACTCTGAGAAGAAATCTTCGAAATCACGTTGTGAACTAGTTTTTTATGGAGAACTAGATATGATGATATATCTTTGGAATTTTGCAATTTAGAACTATGATTCCCTGCTTATGATTTATTTGTGATATCGTGCTATTGGCAAATTCCTACGGAATCGTTTTTGTAAAAGACTTTGCTCACTTTCTTGGACATGTCCCGCTGGCAGTTCCTCGAATAGAGGACCTTCAGTATTACTTTCTGTTTCGTCCATGCAGTGAGAAGGGAAGAATAAATATCCGCGTTTGACATGCAAATTAATTTCTGCATGAATTATAAGCAGTCCATAAGTTAATTATTGGTTATATTTTCATTCTGGCAATTTGAGTGTGTTAAGAAGTAAATTAGAAATATTTTTAACTATGAAAATAAGAAAAACCCCGGAACAGTGGATTTGGTGAATCAATTTCAGTGCCATGCACTTTATTTTTGATAAATCTTCGCGAACGTTTCAGGCTGCATATGATTGATGAGGAGTTGAATAAAGAAGGGTAATTAATGAAGACTTCACTAGATGAGGCAAGTGTTGGGGGTTGTATATAGAAAGGCGACGTAGACCCATTGATCGATTAATTAATTGATTGATCAGAGATTGAAAGAAGAATGGAAATTTGTTGTTTAAAAATGAAGGCTCAGGCAAAAAGCTGATATATTGGTAACTTATTTTTTTGCTAGCTTAATTTTCATTATATCATCGTACTTGACCCCACCGTCAAATGCTCCCCACTGTTAGAAAACTGATGACCTTCTCCTTGTAAATAAATTAGCATATTCATTAGCAACTGGCGTACGTACTTCTGTAATTGAAATGATCATGAAAGAAAAGAGTTCTAGGAAACCGAGGATATTTGTTGGGAAGGGAATTGTATTTTATATACCTACTTTTAAGTGTGTTAATCGATAAAAAGTCAGCTAGTTAGTTCATTTTATCCCTAGAATACTTCCCTCTTTCTCTGCTACATAGTCTTGACTTAGGGCTTTGCATGTATACTGTATAATTCTTGTAACTCTGTGCAATAGTAAAATTGTAAAAACATAATTGCGAACTGTCTCATATTGCTAGCTTACCCAGTGTCGGGCTTGTTTGTAAAATTTTGCCTTCTGGAAAATATTTTCCGGTTTTTGGTAACGCATCGGCACTCATATAAACTTTAATGAGGAATAGTTTGTATAATTTTGGTGATAATTCACCCCCTGCCACACATCTTTGAGGAGGGTTTTGCGTAATAATAATAATCGCATTGATGTTTTATTACTCCCAAGTATAAATACGTGGAAAGAAGGGAAAAATAAGTCCGACTTAGGAGCTGGAGGGAATGTCGAAGGAAAACCTGTAAGGAGGTTACCATCAATTGGGATCACTCATGCATTGGTGCACGAAGAACCAGAAGTACTTAAAATTTTATTAAGTATGGAGATGTAAGAGGATAAGAGGAAAATTGATCTGTGGAGGCAACATGATGTATCTCTTCTCGGCCTTTTTATTTGCCAGTGAGTTAGTGGGTATATTCAGTTAGTGTGGCCTACACACCATTCACGACTTACAAGTCCTGTTCGGTGAAACTCGCGGGTCCTCCCGGGAGTCGAGGGTTGGAGGTTCAGAAAGGGGCAGGCCAGTGAACCGAAAGCTGTTTGGAACCGAAATAAGCAAAATATTGGGGACATGATGGAAGCAACATCGCGAGTCACCGTTCTGTTCTTGGGAAGCTGTCTGATCGCGTTCATTTGGCCTACTGCCGCCGTTTCACGCGCACCACTCTCTCGAGGCCGTCTCATTCAACATTTCGTCTCGCGCGTTTGTTTGCGGAGGCATTCGTCGTCCACGTCTGCCTTTCAGGAAAGTGTTTGCGGGGAAAATGGGTCCACGTTAAGGTAGTTTGAGCGAAATATCATTTTACTTAGAAATCGATGAATTTGGTCTAATTTTTAAGAAAAACATCTCACCCATCTAATGACACCAAAAATTCAGCCCCTTACCACATTACTTTCGGAGATATTTGCCAAAAAATACCAGCCCTTTTACATGGGAAATGGTATGCGTATGCACTCCAGGGACCTTATTTGAAAAAATGAGGAATTTGTAACACTTAGATCTCGTCAAGAAATGAACAGTGTGTAGTTTTTATGTTTTCTAAACTATTTTTTAAAATTTATCATATTGCCACCGCGGTAAATTCTTCGGGATTACAATAAACCTTCCGTTTTGATGGAGTTTCAAACGTACCGCGTGAAAAAAATTAGTCAAGTTCAAGACTTACTTAGACATTTTCGTCTGATTACTTACAATTTCTGTCATGGAAAACTATATTATTGCAACATTAATAATGCTATATTTAATTAATTAGCCTTACAGCTGGTGAAATAAAAACGTGCAGTTCGAATATGGTCTCTATTATGACAAGGGAACTATCTCGCTCAGACTACCTTAAATGCTGTGTTACACTGGACGTTGATTCTACCATCGCGAAGTAGGCTTGTAAAGTCGGCGTAATGTATGACTTAAAAATATACATACACATCGCGCCGTTCAACTTTGGAGCTGATAAAGTCAATGAATTAATCATTTTTTTTAGCCCTTGAAAACTCGCTGCCTTATGGGAGTTTCCTCCGTAATGCCCTGTATCTTTTACAAACCGCTGTCGCTTACCTTACATTCATGCAATGCTTCATATACTCGCCCCTCTACTTAAAGACTTAACAATCCTCTTTTGTGTCTGTTCTACCACTTTCACCAATTACTGCAGAGGTCACCCTCCTTCCTCCTCGATGGCATTCTCTCTACTATGAAAAATCTGCTCAATTATTCTATTCTCCCCCATTCTCTCGACGTGACCAAACAAAATAAGTACGCTACCTTCATATATGTCTATTGCTGAAGCACCTCTAACCCTTCATCTTTTTCATCGCTCACTTGTTCCGAAACCTTTTCATTCTGCTTTTCCAGTGAGTACTTCTCAGGTAACCATTCCCATAGCATTTAGCATACTTTAATACTAATCGTCACATACCCAGGTTTCTCTGTCAAATAATAACGTCGGTAGGATAACACTTTTGTGCACAGCGATTTTCGCTTCCGTGGACAAACACTCATGCCTAGGCATGTAACACATACTACCAACGGCTTTTCTGACGGCATCCGCTCGCCTTGAAATCTCTTCATCTTTCCTCCCATCTTTTATCAGCATTAGACCAAGTTCCAAAAAATCACCTTCTTGCCCAATTACCGTGATTCATGATTTTCGGCTCTAATTTATATTTTGTAAGTTTAAATATTTATTTTGTATTTCGAGGTTGTAGCCAGGATTCATTGCTCCGACATTCGAAAAAAGATTGAAAGAATACCATTTAAAACATTCTTATGAACCCCGATATGTGGTTCCAGCCATAAACGGTACTTAATAATGATCGATTAAGTCTTAGAAATTCTTGATCAAATACATGTGGTTTTAATTTGAATATTAGGCTGATCATGGTGGGTAGTAAGATAAAGCTATGGTGCGAGCAGAATCATAGTAATCGGTATTTTGGTTGAAATAATAACGCACGTTTCTGCAGTCTTTCAAATAATACCGCTTCCGAGCATTATTTTTTCAGTTAAATGTAGAATACATTGAATTTGAAAATTAAAAAGTGCAGGTGATTTTTCTTGGGTGGCAATTTTAGGCTCAATTTTTATTAAAAAAATCAAGACTCGTACTTGGCGCCTCTCTTCTTTAATACTTATTTTTTTCGCGAATGACAGCTGTGGAAACTAATTTCAAAGTTTTATGATTTATTGCGACGCATATTGCGATGGAAATAAACTTAATTTGTGTATGTGAAGATAAAAAATTAAATCCTAGAGATATGAAAGAACGAATCTCCGATAAAATAATCTCTCATTTAATATATATATATATCGAGGCCTTGTGTACCAAGGTCTGCTTAAGATTCCGCGAATAGTGGGCAGCCGGTTTTGTTTCCATCAATTAATTTCCTGCGTACATTTAGAAGACCTCACCGGATGCCACATCATCCTTATCCCATTTTCTTATCGATAAGTGCTGCCTTCACGCTGTCTGCCTGTCTTAACGTTTGCTAATGCCCTCATTACTCATTTACCCCACCCTGAATTCCGGCCTCGATAGAGTTGGTGTAAAGCTCTTGTCTTCCGACATTGAGAGCGTGGGTTCGAGTCCCGCTTAAGTGGCACGTATACCAAAGTGATGTTTGTGTGATGGCAATAGCTGAGTGAACAGTGTGAGTAAAAGAGGTGGTGGAAGTGTAAGTCTTGGAGAAGTCTGGATAATAAGAGAGCGCTTATGAAGCAGCACAATGAAGCAGTGTGGCAGAGGTGAAAGTGGTTTGTGAGATAAGGGAATTACGGGGTGAACTATTGAATGGGAGCAAGTTTTCTAATACTAACGGCAATAACTGAAGTATTTAATTTTACCTATCTTGAAAAGGAAGGCTTTGATGGGTATGTATGAGTAATCAGTTAAGTGTAAGAAGATGCATGAAGACCAAATTTCGCTCATAATGAAAACGCATTTTTTATATATCAATCGCAGGTGTTTAATATATTTTGACCATTTAAAGGTTGTTTCAAATGAATGCATGGCATGGCTATGAATGAGTTGCAAATTAGAATCATCTCTGGTCGTTAGTGCCAATCATTATGTGAATCTCTGAATGATGCCCATCACCGTTATTTCATTGCACAGGAAAAGATCGTATCGAAAAGATCTTCGACGTCGCTAGGAGGAGACAATATTTTGAAACGCCGTGAATTTACATTGTTTCCCTGTCTCGTCACCCGTCCGGTCTCGTGGATTGCGAAAAAGTCGTTACGGCTCCACACTTTGCTATCTTGCGTTAAAATACTCGAGTGATGCTGCAATCTATGCTACTTTGCTCTGGTGAGGCCACACCTCGTATACGCCACGAGCATTTGAGACCTTGGTCATAAAGATTTAACCAAAAAAATTAACAAAATACAAAGAAAAGCAGCACGCTTCGTTAAAAACTGCTACGAACGAACATATGGTGTTAAACAACTGTTAGAGGGATTAAGGTGGGAGCCTTTAGAGACTCGGGAGGCTGGACGCTAGGCTTAGGTTGCTTGAGATATTCTGATCTGGTGTGTTTCAGGGCGACATAGAGACTATTATTATGACGCCTCTTTACATTTCTAGATTTGACAGATGCGATAAAATAAGACAGATACTCTGCCGAACAGATAGATGCAAAAACTCGTTCTTTCCGCGCACAATGAGCGACCACATTTAAAACTGAGCTCTAATACACTCCCATAGTACATGTCACCATTTCACCTGCAAACATTTTACATCTTGACACGGCTGGTGACCTACAACCCCCTGCCACACGCCCATGTGACGTCCCGCGGGGTACTATGTAGATGTAGATGAATCTGGAGTTTAAGAGAACAAAGCATGACGTCCCAAAAACAATACGACTCCGATTGACGATGATTCACTCGAACCTTTCCTCTCTCGACTTGGGCGTCGTGCGTCTCCGAAGGAAACCAAAATAAAATTTCGAGGAGTCAATTCCGATGGTGAAAATCCAACCCAGCCCCCCTCCAAGCCTCGTTCTGCTCCAATCCCCCCCCCCTTTTTACTCCCCCTTGCCATGTTATTGGAGAAGGAGAGAGTGACGGTGGAAATGGGCACCGAAGATGTGTGTCAATTGACAGCCTTCCTTCGCAAATGACTGACTCTGCGTTTTACCTCTTTGTTTGGGAACCACTTGGAACACCCTCGTGAAATATTTGCGAGACATTGCGTCCCAGCGAAAGAGACTCACTTCAGGTGCGAGGAGAAGAGAAAACAAAACAAACAAGTGTGCATTTGGTTTGCCGGACCAATGCGCAGACCACTACGCTATCCAGGCTTCCTGATTCCCATGGAAATCTTTTGACCCGCCGTGTTTGAATGTTTTCAAATGGCTAAGCGCGGCATATGTGCTGGTGATGGATCCTGTCTCTTGGTTGTGGCTTCTTTGAGGCCCCGCTCTCCTTTGCGTTTCCATCGTTGTTGGACCGCAAGGGCCTAAGATCTACTTGCATTGTATCCACCAGAATTGCCATGGGAATTAGGAAGCCTGGATAGAGTAGTGGCCTGCGCATTGGTCCGGCAAACCAAAGGTCCGTGGTTCCAATCCCGGTCCAGGCCGAAAAAATTACTCATGGCAATTTCTACAAAAAAATTCACCCGCCATGTTTGAATATTTTCAAACAAGTGTGTGGATGCATCGTTTACCGCAGTCGTCGTCCAATTAATCTGGAGTGAGCTGTTTGAGTCTCTCATTTGTGCGGCGAAAATTAGAAACATACATTACCAAATTGTGATTGCGATCGCATATATACATGCGTATGATTAGACCTCCAGTATTCTCAGAATTAAATGTCCTCTCTTTGAAATAGATTTCATCTACATCTACATCATACCCTGCAAGCCACCCCGAGGGTGTGTGGCAGGGGGTGCTTCCACACCAGCCATGCATGAATTGTACGGAAGAACACCGAAATTACATTGGAACCAGCGTACCACACATGCAACGCACCAATTAAAAATCTACTAACCAAGAAACATCCTATCGTCAATCGTTCCAACATGCAAGAGATACAAAGACAACTACTACAGATTCAAAATATCATGCATGAATAAGAACATCAATATTTACATCATGCATAAATAAGAACGTAGAGAATATAAAGAGAAAGATCTACAATCTAGTTATTGTCACTATTCGCACTATTCATGACAACGATGACAGCTGTCATGGTCCCGAATGGTACGCGGAAAAAATTACATTTTATACCTATCGGTTCTACAATCTATCTCTCTAATTTTATTGGCGCGATCTAATCTGCCGTAGTATGTTAATATGCCGTTAATAGTATGTTTTTTACGTCGTCAGAGAAATGATTTTCCTGAAATTTTAGCGTGGTATACACGTGAGATGCATAGTGGAATGGTTTTTGCACACTCTCTCTCTTTCTTTATGCATATGTATGTGTAGATATTTTAATCATGTACTCCTTTAAACTTTTCGTTTGCTGCTATTGACCTCTTAGCATAGTTGAAATAGATTGGATGTCACTAGAATTTTCGTTATTCCTACCTCTTTGCAAAACTCCTCGGAATATTTGGTCAGAACCTTATTACTCTCCAATAATTCCTTCCAGTACCCAAGAAAAATGTCTCTCACGTGTATTTATTCCGTTATAGATTTCGTCCAACTGGTGGAAATTTTTGGGAGCGGCTGCTGTTGGTTGAGGAAAACATGTTTGGATAATCGTTGTGAATTTCCTCTCCTGAGTCCTAAATGTCATGTGTTCCTTCGAGGTTTAACTGACATTTTACCCGTATATCAGTCAGTTTTCTTTGATAGAGGGCTGGAATTGGTATATCTCGTGTCCGTTCTTCTGTTAACCCTTGGGCCATAGATTTATATCGACGTAAAAAATAAGAGTTATTTGTGGATTTCTTAGCAAGGACCGAGTATGTAACCGCGTATCTGATACTACCAGAAAGTAAATATATTTTCTCCGTGCAGTGGTGGTTAGTTTCTGTGATCCTCGCCTCGTGCCGAAAAAAAACGATTAAAGGATATTTTATGGTTCAATTCTCAAACGGGAGAGCCCAGGTGGAATCTTTTGATGGATGTGTGAATTTGGAGAGTTATACAGTTTTCTCCTCGCGGGCGAAAGACTCTCTACTCGAGAATAGCGTGTGGAATTTATGATGCATCAGTTAACCTTTTATCACTCTCTTTAAAGCCTGTGAAGTGTTCTGATCCGTCTATCCCTTAGCCGACTGCATCGGCTGTATTGGCGTATTAGAAAGAGGTTGGAATGGAAATGCCTTATTTGTATCTTGGCGTATCATTTTGTCAGTTGATGATGGTGTAAATACGTGTGGAAATAAGTTTCATCACCGGTAATATACGTGTTACATCGTCTCGAGTCTAATCCTGATTTCATTTTCAAGTGTATATTGGAATATTTAAATTGCCTTGAGCTGGCTGGTAAAAACAAAGACGCATCGAATCTATAATTTGGCCGGTTATATGTAGGGAATGAAAGTACGCTTCGACTTTCATAACAGTCACGAGGGAAGTCTCTGCGAATTTTTCCCTTATCGTTTCTCTTTTCTCTCCTTGTGATGGTACTGGTAAATTCTTTTTCTTTTCGCATCAAAAATCGAGGGATTGTGAAGACTAAAATCGGGCTACGCGAAATTTCATGAGTTCGTGAGAGCCATCGCCTGCATTTCGTGGTTGGAAAGGTTTTTCCCGATTACGAGGAAAGCCGTACTCGGCTAAGAATAGGATCATGCGGAGGTAATGACCGCCGGAGAGAGAGGGTCGGTGGATTTGCGACGACAGCATGTGAGAAAGGAGAGGTGTGTTGAGTACGTGTGGGACGCGGGAAGTGCAACGCGATGCGTGCGAACGGGGCAAATCGTGTCGAGGCCTCCAGGGGGGCAATGAGGAAGAGGCGGCCCATCGGGAAGAGCCCTCGCCCTCCCCTGATCCGATCGCCAATGGATGCGCCGACGCAAATAACGCGTGTCGACCGATCGCGCTCTTGTGGGCGCAAAAACCGAAACATGCACTGCAAATGCATCTGCGATTGCTATGCGCCTGATGCGTTTGACGGCTTTATTTCCTCATCCCTCGATTGGGAAATGAATTATTATATATGGTGACACCAGACACGTTACGAAAGATCACAGGAGTAAGATTAAGGAAATAGACTGCAGAACCGATAGATTTAAGATGTCATTTTTTCCACGTATACGCAATAAGGGACCATAATAGTTGTGATGGATCAGTTCTAGGATACTGACTAGATTAAATAGGTTTGTTTAGTAGTGCTAAGTATCATAACATGAATTGTAGATACTAACCTCGCATGCAATCTCCTGCATGATATACTCCTGCATGTCTTAGTACCTTGTAGTGCTATTTATTTGTCACATTAATAATACTTACCAGTAGTTATATGTTGAGTAGTGTGCTACATGGTAGCATGTTCTTCTTCGTATCGCTCTCCTGGGTTGTGGTCTGACTGCTTACCGTTGCCCTGACTGCTTTGACCTGCGCCTGCGCATTCGGGGGAACGCGCGCGGTTCTGATTGGACTGGGATGAGTGCATGGAGAGATGAAGAAGCTGGGATGAGAGATGAAGAGCATGCCTGGTGTGGAATCACCCCGTGCCACACACCCTAGTGGTGGCTTGCACGGTATTTCGTAGATGTAGATGCAGGTGAAATATGCTGCGATTCTGATGAAAAGACTCGGAGAAGAGAAGTCGGAAAAAAAACTCGAGATACAATACTCTTCATTTATCAATTAATAGAGTAGTTATTTTTAAGCTAGATACCGTAAGAGTGGCGTTCAATAAAAGTCAGTAAAATCCTCTGAATTCTTACAAATGGAGACTGCTTTAAACATACAATGATATTTCACTCATCTCAGCGCACTTCCTTACCCTCCTATTCCCATCCAATGAGACCTATTCTCTTCCTCCCCCGCTTGCCCAACATCTTCTTATTAATAATATCTCAAAAGTATCTCTACGCCTCTCGTTACCCTCTCCAGCCGTCTACTCTGCCTTTCCCTAATTCATCCAGGCGTTTCCTTTCCTCACCAGACAGCTCTCGCAGAAGTTCCTCATGTTGCGAAGTGGGCGACTTACGGACATCGGCCTTTTAAATTTCCACGTCCTGCGAAACGGAGGAAGAAGGATGTCCAATGCGGAGCCTCTCTAATTGATGCCATCACAAGCGCTTCGGAAATTGGGATGACTCACAACTGCCTGCCGTCCCGTTTTGTCTCTTATCACGATGAGATCTCAAGATTGGGTCCCAACTTCAGTCAAGGGGAAGAGTAATTTTAACCCCTTTAATAAAGGCCTTGAAAAATTCTAGCTTGTTTCACGTAGTAATTTGATTCCGCTGCGTTGCTCTCTGTCTCTATTCGTCTCCCTCTCTCTCCCTCCGTCATTTAAATTCACTCCATCCACTTCTGCCCTCCCCCCCCTTGCCACGCAGGTCAGCGCCAGGAACTTTTGTGGGAGTTATACGGAGCACTTCCTCGTTTGTTTCTCCATTCTACTTCAGACTCACATCTCAAACGCGTGCAGTGTTCTTGTCCTCCTTTCTCAGATTCCGAGTTTCCTTCCCACACTATGCGACATCCACATCAAGCTCTTCACTTGCCTCTTCTTTAATCACTTTCCCAAGGTCCCCGTCATCACCTATCTCTCCTACCGCTGAGCGTCTCTTTCGCTAGCGCCATTGTCCTCATTACGATATGATAATAAATAGATTCAGCAATCTTCATTTTTTTCATGTAGCAACCTTTGTATCTGTGGAGAGCGATGCAATACGTCGAAACACGTGTCGTTTAATCAATGAAGTGGACGGTGTCATGTCTATTGATTTTCGTCTGCTGTTTCAAATGCTGTTCCCCCACATCTCGCCCGAAACGGTTGATTCCTCTTAGTATCCTAATTAAGTTTAATTGAAGATTGAAACACAATACTAAGTTACCATATTAATATTAGCTTATATTTGACATACTTCGTGTCAATGTGATTGCAATAAATATTTGAAATTCCTCTTTTATCTTGATGCAATGCATATGGCACTGGAGTGGTTATTTAATCAAAGACATCAGAAAATATTTTCACGGATCGTCAATTATCTCCTCCCGCTAAGAGTGCCTGTTATTCGCAATGATATTGACGCCAATACTTGGATGACTCAGTTATTTGTATGTATGGAAATGCTCTACTTAACGGCGCAGAATTAAACAGTGACGAATATTCAAGTTTTTGTTGGCATACATTTTTTTCCACTTTCCTATGTTTTCCACTAGTCTGAAATCATTAGTTGCTGTTGCCCTGTGGAGTCTAGCTATGCATCGTGGCCTTGTTTTAAGAGACCAAATGTCGTCATGGGTTTCTTATGGACTCGTTGTTGAAACACCGAAGAGCAAAAGTGTCAAAAAGATCGCGACTCTTTGAGCAACCGTTGATCGTTCCAGGTACTTCTTCGATATTTTGAAGACGCTCGTTATACAGAGGACTTGAGGTAGTGCGAGCGAGATAGTTTCCTAATCATTATAGGGACCATATTCGAATTATACGTTTTAAGTTCACCATTTGTGAGACACACGATTAAATATTGCATCATTTATGGTGTAATAGTTTAGTTTTACGTTTTAAGTAATCATATGAAAAAAATTAAATAACTCTTTAACTTGACCCATTTTGTTCACCCGGTACGTTTGAAACTCCATCGAAACGGAAGGTTTTTTGTGATCCCGAAGAATTTACTGCGGTGGCAATATGATTAATTTTCAAAAATAGTTGAGAAAACACATAAACTACACACTGTTGATTTTTTGCCGAGATCTAAGTGTAGAAAATGCCTAATTTTTATATAAGGTCTCTCGAGTGCATGCACGTACCATTTCCCTTATAAAAGGGCTAGTATTTTCTGGGAAATATCTCGGAAAATAATGTGGTTAGGGGTAGAATTTTTGGGGCCAGAGGATGGGTGATATATTTTTCTTTAAAATGTGACCAAATTCATTGATTTCTAGGTAAAGTGATATTTCGCTCAAACTATTTTGAGAAGTGTGGGCTGTGTGTCCAATGTTTTCGTCGTATTCTTTTGTGCTGGGAGGCATGGAGTGGAGTCGATTCCCCCACCAAAACCGGAATGCACTCCTATACAGATGAGGGAGAGGAGTATTTCGCTCGGGAGAAGGGGATTGAAAAAGAAAAGAGGGTAGAGACGAGGCCCCCAATCGCTTTAGACGCCACACTCTCCGTGCGACCTCCTTTGACATTTCGAAGCGTGGGAGCCGAACGGGGCGGCGAGTTAGTGGTCGTGCGTCAAGGTGGCCGAAGCGGCTATCGTGGGTCATTGAGTCCATATTTTTATTATTTTTCACGCAAGTAACAATAAATATTTCAATAAAATGCAACTGTTGTAACTCACCATTCATGCAGCAGAATGGAAACGATAATAATATTACATTGAAGGTATTCCGAGCGAGATAGTTCCCTAGTCATATTCGAATTATACGTTTTAATTTCATCAGCTATATGACACATGAATTAAATATTGCATTATAAATAATGCAATCATATAGTTTTATATGACATAAATGGTAAGTAATTAAATGAAAATATCTAAATAAGTCTTTAACTTGACTTTTTTCGCGCAATGTGTTTGATACTCCTTTAAAACGGAAGGTTTTTTGTGATACCCAAGAACCTATTGTGGTGACAATATGATTAATTTTCAAAAATAGTTGAAACATACATACTACTCGCAACTAGTTTTTTTACGACATCTAAGTATTATAAATTTCTCATTTTGTATATAATGTCTCTCTGGAGTGCATACACGGGTCTACTATTTCCCATGTACAGGGCGGTATTATTTGGCGAATATCTCCTAAAGTAGTGTAATAAGGGGTTAAATTTTTGGCGTCATTAGCAGGGTAAGATATTTTTATTTAAAATGAGACTAAATTCATTGATTTCTAGGTAAAATGATATTTCGCTCATACTACCTTAAAATTTATATAATTGATTAAAGCGCGTTATGCCAAGTGTTTTCAGCACTGTTTTCGAAAATAAAATGACAATTTATGTCGTTTCCAAATATTATACTCTTTTCTTTATTTTGGCGTGTTATTACAAGAGTTCTCGGCGCTATATTCGAAAATTAAATGAATTTTTGTTTTTTTCTTCCGAATATTGGGCTCTGCGTCACGGCTTTATATTTGTCAACTACAATTATAATGATAAAAAATATACAATTTCGCGTTCAGAAGAAAATCTACTCCTACGTAATCGAAAAATGACGAAAAATATGTGTAATTTAGCATAAGGCTAAGTGTTGAAAAAGTATTCAATTGCCTGAAAATCGAACCAGTGTGATGGAACGTTTTTTTTCTTCGCTTTTATCTGTATAGATAGCAGTAGTCATAACAGATATGCAAAGTTCCATGCAAATCTGTGCGTAAACAAAAATCGCCAAAGCAAATCGAATCAGGGGGATCGGGTTGATGTGGTGACTAGAGTACTCGCCTACTACACATGCGACCAGGGTTTAAATCCCTGCCGAGGCAGATGTTTTTCAGATGGAACCCGATCCATACCTGAGTGTATTGTGGAGGGCACTTCAAGTACAATAGTCTGTCTGTCGGATGAGACTTTAAACCGTGGTCCCCTTGGCGCCTTTCGTTAAGAGCAGGGTAACGCCTGGTTTCTATTCACTCTTCCTCCCTTACCTACCCCCTATGGCGCAAATGACCTTAGCCGTCCTTCGCCTCACCAAATATCCAATCCAAATAGAATCAGGTGCGTAGCTCTCGGTCAACTCGCATCCGGTCCCGTGGAGACCTCGCTTCCGATGGATGCAACCTTAATCCAGCTCCCTCCTCAACACCCCTCTACCTCGCGAGTCCGATCGCGCGTGTGTTTATCGCTTTCGGAGTAGGCTTGTGCGATGAACGAGTTTGCCCGTCGAGGGTCGGTGAAAAAAAATCATCGATATGAATCGGTTTCGATTATTGTCATCGACGACAGTGAGTCGATGAATTCTTCGACGTCGATGAGTCGATGAATTCATCGCCGTCGGTGAGTCGATGGATTCATCGCCGTCGATGAGTCGATGAACTCACCGACCTCGATATGTCGATGAATTCATTCATCGCCGACGGAAAGGTAGGGATAGGCACGGGCGGGCGACGAAACACAAATAATCAACATCTAATGGGGATGGATTCATTGACTCATCTACATCCGTGAACTCATCGACTCATTGACGTCAGTTTATTTATCGACTCATCGACGTCAGTTAATTCATGGACTCATCGACATCGGTGAATTTATCGACGTCGATGGTCGATGACATTCATTGTCATCGACGCGGTTCATCGCAACGCGATGACTAAAATCATCGCTGAAATTCGATGAATCGACTCATCGCACAAGCCTATTCCGGAGTGATATCATGTGTGGGACAGCGGAGGAGAGTAGGAAGTCAAACCGCGTGAGAAGAGATCTCTCTCCCAGTCTTTAAAGAACGCCACGGTGAGTGCGGGGGACGGTTAGGGAGTGAGGTGGAGGAGTGGGGCATTCCTTCCACGTGATTAGTAGCCCCTTCTTCTGCTCCTCCTCCTTGCCCCCCACCCTCAAACACCCGTTTAACCTTCCCCCCTCGACCCCCTCCACCCCGGACCCAGTCCTACTCCTCCATTTGAGTCAGCTGGGTTCCGCCTGACACACTTTCCCGCAGTCTCTCTCTCCATAAGGTCGCCCCTCTTTCACCCTCTCTTCCCCCCCTTCCACCGGACCGTTCGTCTCCCAGGCAACCGGCCGACCTCCTCCCATACAGTCCCGAATCGGGAAGAGGGACTCTCACTCAGTCGCGCGCGAGATTAGATGGGCGTTCGGAGCGATTCCTTGTTTATGAACGGTCTTGCTTGGGACACTGCGTACGTGTTCGTATTACAATGGCCTGTGGATAAAAGTGAAAATAAATTAAACGTCATCAATTTGGTTTCCTGGCAATTAATTGCTCTTTTAACACGCAGTCATATGGTATTGGCTTGTATATCGACGTAATTTGACTATCCCATAGAGACGACACAATACGTTTCCTTTTATTATAATTGTTTCTAACAAATTACAACATATCATGCCGAGTAAACAGCACATACTGCGCCGCAAACCCAAGTCATAACAATGCCTTAATAAGGTTTTCAAACAAATGTGATAAATTCAGTATTGTTATATTCGTAATTTAATTGAGTCGTTCTATTTTCGAAATTGTAACTCTGTCTACATCTACATCTGCATCTACGTCATACCCTCCTAGCCACCCTAAGGGTGTGTGGCAGGGGATGCTTCTACACCAGGCATGCATGAGTGATACGGCAGAATATCGAAACTACATTGAAACCAGCGTACCACACATGCAACGCGCCAATTAAAAATCTACTAACCAAGAAACATTCCATCGTCAATCGTTCCAACATGCAAGGGATACAACGATTACTACTACAGATTTAAATATCATGCATAAATAAGAACTATATTTATATCATGCAAAAATAAGAACGTAGTGAATATTAAGAGAAAGGTCTACAATCTAGGTAATGCCACTATTCGCACTATTCATGACGACGGTCACAGCTGTTATGGTTCAGAATGGTGCGCGGAAAAAATGACATTTTAGACCTATCGGTTCTACAACCTATCTCTCTAATTTTATTGGCGTGATCTAATCTGCCATAGTACGAGGAGGTTAATGGTATGTTATTTACGTCATCAGATAAATGTTTTTCCTGAAATTTAGTTTCGAGGTTAAGCCTATAATTTAATCTGCGCTGTGTAATCCACGCTCTATTACTGTTGCTATTAAGTGTCAAGGTATCTCGCCGAGTCCATTATTCGAGTAAAATATAAACTTCAATATAAATTTGTCCAAATTTTGAGTAATGAGGGGGAAACTCGAGTCATGGCACACTGAGGAAACTGAGGAAAAAAATGTGAAATATGAACCTGGTATCATTGTCACTGCTCCCTGGACGGTGACTGCCAACGCATAAATAGATGCACATTAGCGAAATAATGATTTTTTTCCGGTACATTAAAAAAATTGTTAAAATGCGCGCACAATGGCTCACGACTACCGCTCGAGCCAACTTGAGCGTAGCTCGGTGGTCGCTCACGCCGCGGTCGGAATGAGCAGAGAGGCAGTCAGTGAGTCGGTCGCTCGTCGTGGACCTCCCCGACGCCTCGGCAGCTTTCTCCCGGGTCTTTTCGAGGAAAAATCCGCCTGGATCTTCCCTCTCGCCCTCGTCACTGGCATTCCCTTCCGTTACCTCCCCTTCACCCATCCCTCCCCGCACTCCACAACCGTACACTCCCACAGACATCCGCCAGACTTCCTATTACGGGGGCATCCACGGGATGTTTCCATAGGCACACGGATGTGTGGAGGTCGACGGTCAAAATCCCCCCAACCCTCTAGTCCGTCCGCGAAGATTTCAATGCCGGTTTTAAATCGACGCAATGGAGCGACCTCATTCTCGTCGCGGCGGTTTGAAGTACTCGCCCTCCCAGTTGTACTCACTCGTGTGGCTCTTTCTCGCTAGTGCCGAGACCTCGTCACTCGACTTGACCGGGGAAAAATGCCAGGGAGTGTGAAGCGGGCGGGCTCTTCATCTGGGGGGCCTCGTTGAATAGGAATGGAAGTAAATTATGCGGGACTGAAGAATGCGCTGGTGGGTGGATGGAGATGGGGTTCTGAAAAAAAACCGCGTTTGACATCTGTCGACCTTATTAAATGTCATTGTCTGATCCTAAAGTAGGCAACAAAAAGAACCTTGGTGTTAAATGCGGGGATGAATGAGATATGGGAAAAATGGTACTTTTTCTATCTCACGTAATTGCCGTTTTTGCTCAAAACTACGAGAAATGCCCGGAATGTAAAGATAGAAAGGGTATGGAATATTTCTTGCGCGCTTTTTTTTATCAATTTTCCTTAAGAGGGCTTTACTTTTATATTTATTGGATTGGATATTTGGGGAGGCGACCGACGGCTAAGGTCATTTGCACCATAGGGAATAGGTAAGGGAGGAAGGGTGGATGGAAACCCGGCATTGGCATTAGCCTGCTCTCAACAAAAAGTGCCAGGGGACCAAGGTTTAACGTCTCATCCGACAGACGGAGTAATGCACTCAAGCGCCCTCCACAAGGCACATAAATAGGGATCGGGTCTCCTCTGAAAATAATCCTCCTCTGAAGGAATTGGAACCCTGGCCGTCCGTATGGTTAGCCAGTACTCTAGCCACCACACCTACCCGATCCACCTTTTATATTTACCTTTTCACATAATCCTGCCCTTAAGCCACTCGCACTTTCTCGTGAGCCTCAGTCAACATTTTCGTCCTCCAGCGTGCGCGATTTACGAAAGCCATATCTTACCGTTCTCGTTTCATGACGATTTTTTTTTTACTCCTCTGGAAATCTTCCTCGAAAATCATCAATGGGTTAACACTTATCTTCTCCAGCCTAAGGGAGAATTTCTTCACTGACGGATGAGTGAGCCATTGCAATTGATTTGATGTGTCTTACGTTTCGAAAGGAGAGGAAAGGTTGAAGTGGCTGATAGAGGGGAGAAAACTGTGGAAGCGTCGAATAGGAAGGATGAGTAGATAAGAGTATCAGGCGAAAGAAGAAGAGGGAGACGATATGAAAAATTTCAGAGGGATCCAATGTCGGGTCACCTACAGTAGGGAAACCGGGACGATGTTCCAGAAATTGGTATTTAGGATGAGGACTGTCCGTAAACCTACCAATCAGCTGGTAGAATATTCGCATGAGTGATGTAATTGGTATGAAAGAGTTTCAGGCGTAACTTTGTGGAAATATTCAATATCCATACTGGTAAGAGTGAAAAGATGACAGTAAATTTCCACGCTGTTTTAATAAGAACTGACCATAGTTTCGACACGTCATTCTCAAGGTACAAAAATTAAATTTCCGATTATATATATACCCCTTTAGTAATATCCCGAACCGTTGGGTGAAACTACCTTTTGTAGGAGATTTATCCTATAAACTAATGAAAATTGTCCCAATTGAAACATTCAAGATTACGTTCTATATCCCTGTTACACTTGGAAAACTTTACTTAAAAGTTTATGTGACTCAAAAGACCAGTATTACAAAATGGACAGAAGTGAGTTTACAAGTTAAAATGTGAGGACTGTACATTTCGTATATCGGTCAAACTGGCCGAAAATTTAGAGATGGAGTTGCAGTACATAAAAGAAGTTTTATAAATTTTTATGTAGAACACGCATGAGAATCTTCATTAATAGGCTTTAAAAGTTATAGCTTTATTGTCTTTTTATTTTATTCAAAAAAAATCTTGTTTTGCCAAACATTTGTTTAGCTTGAACCGTTTTAGCAATTTTGACGTGTATGTTTTACATTTTAATGCCTAAACTGGATTTCTATGAGAAATATGAAATTGTGAATAGCCCGAATAATATTTGTAATGACGTAGCTTTTATGACTCAATCTCCTCTTTTGAATATAAGTACCCCTACCCGTCCGTGGACCCAGTAATCTGGTTGTTGTTTTTGATCTTCAACGCCACACGTTCTTCATTTTTCCCCTTTTTCTGGTTTCCCCCACTGTTGTTTACTGGTGATTACATCACTTTGAACTCCCCCACCTCTCTCTGTTCGCTCCCTTACACTCTTCGCCGTCAGAACCTAACCCCCCACCTAACTTTGTTTTGTTAAGAGATATATATAGAATCGGAAATTAATTATTTGTACCTTGAGATTGACATGAAGTGTCGAAACCATGGTTGGTGCTTATGAAAACAGTGTGTAAATTTTCTATCCTCTTTTCATTCTTACCAGTATGGATGTAATTGGTAGACGGTCCATATAGTTTCAGGGACAGCTCAAGGCTATCTCTGTACTTTCGTCTTCCATCGGCTGTATTCGAAGCCCGCAAGTGCGTAAGGCACGGTTTTTTCCGAATGGCTCCGATAATGCGAAATTATTTGACTCTGTAGCCAGGTATTCAGTAGGGACTAGTCAAAATAAGGATTTAAAGAAAGAAAACCATGTGTGAGAAGATATATGCTTTCCTCACACATTTTCCTAATAAGATTATGGCAAATTCTGATTATTAAACCTTTTTTATTGATAGAAAAAGTCCACATTTGACAATATTAAATTCTTTGCTTCCATAAATTTATTTATATCGGAAATTAGAGCATGTAAATAAAATAAATTAGATCAAAGCTAAATTTAAAGTTACCACTCACTTTCAAGATATCACTGTAACACCTGGTTCAGTCCTACCCATGTAGAGCTCTACATCAGCTGCCTTCGAAAGGCATCAATATTTATATCACTGCCTAAGGTTTGGTGTGCCCACTGGAAATGGTGACAAGTATAGCATTTATGCGGGCGCCATTGTTCCATTGTTTCCATGGAATCAGGGGATGTCCCGCTTGAAATCTAATTCATTTCTCATTTGAGAGCATTCATGAATTGTCTATTGTTTGTCCTTCTTCCTACGCACTTGGCTGGTCATTACTTTGCTCATACATATATTTCCTTCCTAATGAATGAATATTTTTACGTTTCCTTCTCCCGAGGGAATTAAGTCTTTCAAGGGCATCGTTGCGAAGTTAGATATTCATCGGATGTAGAACACGCATGAGAATCTGCATTCAAAAGTTATAGCTATATTGTCATTTTGTTGTATTCAAATGATCACTTTATCTGTGTATTGTTAAACTGTAGGCTTTTTTCACTGTGTTGTCAGGGCTTTACTCCGGCGACTAGCGTAATTTAGTCGTCTGTCGTGGTCAGCGATAACTCGAGGGAAAAGATTTTATGCTCGAGCTTCAAGCTGCATCCACGCGTTTAAACATTTTTACCGAATGCGTTCGCCGCGATTATTTTCAGCGTAGATTGAACATTATTTTCTCACAAATATTGATGCTGTGTGGCTTGGGTCTGAGCTCAAGATAGGTAGGCAGATAAGGAATTGATATCGGAATTAGATCGCATGCAGCGAAGAGGAGCTAGGTTTGTGAAACGATGCTGTGATAAGTTTACTAGTTTGTCTGGACTGTTAGAAGAATTGGGATTGGAATCGCTATCACAGCGTAGATTAATTTATAGGCTTAACCTCCTAACTAAATTTCAGGAAAAACATTTCTCTGACGACGTAAAAAACATGCTATTAACCCCCTCGTACTACGGCTGATTAGATCGCGCTAATAAAAGGAGAGAGATAGATTGTAGAACCGATAGGTATAAAATGGCATTCTTTCCGCGTACCATTCGGGACCATAACAGCTATGATCATCGTCATGAATAGTGCAAATAGTGAGATTAGCTAGATTGTAGATCTTTTACTTTATATTCACTACGTTCTTATTTATACATGATATTTTGTATCTGTAGTGATAGTCTTTGTATCCCTTGCATGTTGGAACGATTGACGATAGAATGTTTCTTGGTCAGTAGATTGTTAATTGGCGCGTTGCATGTGTGGTACGCTGGTTTCAATGTAATTTCGGTGTTCTAACGTATTACTCATGCATGCCTGGTGTGGGAGCACCCCCTGCCACATACCCTTTGGATGGCTTGCAGGGTTTGACGTAGATGTAGATATGCAATCGGGCGGCGGAAACGTACTGGTACAGAACCTGAATGCGTTGGCGCAAATCCATTGCTGTTCGTCGAAAACTCCACTCTGTCCGTAGCGTGGTCCTTGAATGTGGAATGAATTCTTGCGAGCGTTTCCACGTCCACACCCACACATGTATCTGCGCATGCATGGAAAAAATCATTCTCCGCGTCGTATTTGCCATAAATGTTTATTGTTGTGGTCGAACCTAGTGGACTTTGGAGCGTCAAGGTGTAGTCATCGTATAGGTTGTTTATCTCCATTAAAAATATGTTCTTTCATTATTGGCTAATTTTTGTTACCATGCTCATTTTTTTCACGGTTATTTTCCTTAGACGTTATTTTCTTCTTTGGGACACTAAAATATGGTATTTAATTGTAACTAAAATTTAAAAAAAGCGTAAAATACATGTCTTACCTGAGATGTGTTCCAAATTTGATGTGTGCTTAGTTAATGGTCTCTCAAAAGTATCAGACCGGAGATGCTGCGAAAACTCTCTAATTGCTAATTTTTTTACATGATAAGTATTAATTTTAATGTGAAGTTTATCTTTGCTATGAATTAATTATTATGAAATAGAAGATTAATTTCCTTTTTCAAATCACCTAATATCAGTATCAATTTTTTCCTGATTAGTTCATCTTCTGTAGCTTCCTTGCTTCGTGGGAAACGAGTACATTCTTCCATTATTCCATTGGCTCTAACGGACATTGTCATCCGCCAGGTTGGGTTTTTTATATCCTCGTCTAACGTATTAATATTCTAATTTCTCAGTTGTGCCGTTTATCTTCTTTTGGATCCTGACACATTCCCATTGTGTCGTCAGGAGAGGGCGAAGCCAATGCGTGTTTCATCGGCTAACCTTGGATCTAATTCTGAGAACGGGTGTAGCAGGATATTGTGCAAGCGGGCCAAACCGACCGTTGTATACCTCCACTTCCTCGATTTCTCGGCATTCCTACAGGTGCGAATGCCCCACGAATTCTGTGGATCGGCGCCGAGTAGGCGTAATGTCAAAGGTCAGAAACGGTCCGAGCTCCAGTTCGTATGCTTCTTACGTGAACCGGTAATGGCAGGTTCTTGATTTCTCTTGTGTAACATTGATTGCCTCGATGATTCCGTGATAATTTAATGCGGTTGTTGATTTTTCGAGTTTACCTTACAAGCCTCGTTTTCTCCACAATTTACGAGTTTCGCCTCAACTTCTCTGTTTGGAGAATGACTTCAAATCTAAACAAACTTGAGTTTTTGCTCTTTCCGATGAAACAGAGAGTCATTCAATGGGTCTGCCACTAACTAAATGCCTGCTACCGCTCAAATTCTCCTGAGCGATATTTTAAGTAAATATCGCGGATTCAAGTTCATTAAAATGACCAGCCTAAATATCTGTTGCTCACCCACGACAAGAGCCGTTCCGGCATTATGAAGAGGGACAACTCAAAGTTAGGAACGCGCGAAAGTCACGGAACGAAATCCGAAAGCGTGACCTTTTGATTATCTCGCGGTCAGTTACTAAATATACGGCTTCCCAAACAGTCTTCTGAGCCAGAATGTTGGGATCGCCTATTCGATAAAACTCCTCCCTTTCTGGAATTGAATTAATACGTTTAATTTCTCCATTTCGGAATTCACTTCAATTTTTCAACGTTGTTTAACTGCCAGATTTCCGATTGATAGTTACGGAGACTATATTTTCTCTTTGCAAATTCAACGGCTATTTATTTATGAAAGGCTTATGTAGTATACACTTACAATGCCTTTTTATCACTTTAGTGGTTCCTTTATCCGTGCTAACGTACTGAAAATGGTTTTCCTAGTGATCCATTAATCCCTTGACTGTCACTTATTTTGCTCTTATTTCTGTTTCCTAATCATTTCCCTTCCATTTAAGGGTAGTTTTCATGTTTGCTGGTGTTTTCAAGTTTTTCAAGTTTCTTTTATGGCCATCAATTGAATTCCTGTTTACTCTTTTCACAAACGATTACCTGCGTGCACGGTATTTGCCCCAGAATGTCCTTGTGTTTTCTGTGTCTCACTATCGCTCCCGAATAAATTCCCATCGATGAGGTGGTTATTCTGGTGGAGCGTTGCTATGGATTGCCGGCCCTGAAGAGGGTTCGTGAGGTGATGAGACCGCGCGATCGCGTGCGGGTCCGGCCCGTGAAATTTTAGACTCTGGGTCACTAGCATCACGAGTTAGGTCGATGAGGACTCGGCCACGTTTTGTTTACCGAGCTATCTTTCCCACTACCATTCAAGTGGTGTCCAAATTGACCATGCAAACTTCCCAACGAGTACTAACCGGGCTTCTCGCCACCTCCTCATATAAGTGCCTCTTCTTCAAGGACGTGATTTCTATTTCGGTAAAACTGCGTCGCTCCTCTTTTTTTTAAGTGAGGACCACCCAATAACAGACCTTCAGTAGAGCGATGGAACATCGGAAGGAAATGATTTTGGTGCAAAATATATCGAAGGACTTCCTGGACGTCATTGGATTTACTGTCTACCTCTTAAAAACCTGTTGGTGCTAGATTGCATTATTCACTTTAACTCTTTCCAATTCTCGCCATTTATCCCACTTATTTCATAACTTTTCCGAGGGTTTTACAGTTTTATGTTCTGTCGTAGTTTCCATGAGAAAATTACATTCGGTTGTAATTTTTGGAGGCAATATTTATCTGAATGCTCTTGTTAATTAATAACGTACTTTATTTACAGTATTAACATATAGACGTAACTTTCCAAGTAATCATTAAAAAAAGTATATAGGTTTGGTGACTTATGGATTTGCCTAGGAAATTGATTGTGTGGTGGAATTCGAAATTGCACTGGAAAGGGTTAAATCGTTCATTATAACGTTTTATTTCAAGGACTGTAGCTTACGGCGAAGTATGTTGGATTACACTTGAGGTAGTCCGAGCGAGATAGTTCCCTAGTCATTAAAGAGATCATATTCGAATTATAGGTAAGTTTTAATTTCACCAGTTGTAGGACACATGAATTAAATATTGCATAATTAATGGTATAATAATATAGTTTTATTTGACAGAAATGGTAAGTAATTAAATAAAAATAACAGCATAAGTCTTCAATTTGATTTATTTTTTCAATGGTCCGTTTGAAACTCCTTCAAAACGGAAGGTTTTTTTGTGATACCCAAGAAACTATTGCAGTAAAGATATAATTAATTTTCAAAAATAGTTGAGAAAACATACAAACTACACGGTATTAGTTTTTTACGACATCTAAGTTTTAGAAATACCTCAATTTTTAAATAATGTCTCTTTGGAGTGCATACGCGTACCATTTCCCATGTAAAAGGGCTGCTATTTTTTGGCAAATAACTCCAAAAGTATTGTGGTAAGGGGTTGATTTTTGGTGTAATTAGAAGGGTGATATATTTTTCTTTAATTTGAGACCAAATTCATTGATTTCTTGGTCAAATGATATTTCGCTTAAACTACCTTAACTTTATTAGCTGTCGAACAGCTAATTTCCCGACTTCTTATCGCTTATAATTATGAATTTCTATTGAACATTGTTTCATAAAACATTGTGAGCCATTCTTCGTTTCATTTGCTATTCATAATTTAAACAAGTACAACAGTCATAAAATTCGAGTACGGATAATTAAACCGTGGTTAACAGGCATTAGCGCGAATAACCTCCGCTAATTAGGGATCAGAGGAAGGCCGAAGACCGGTATCGGTCTCTTCCTCATCATCATCTGAAGGGAAAGGCTTCTCGAGATCGTCCGGAGTGATTACCCAGCCGATCCGAATCGTGGAGGCGCCGACCTTGGGTAGATGGGGTGTCTCAGGCGCATTCGGGTAAAGGCCGGAGTATCGCAATGGCTTTTTTTATGGCATTCTTTTTGTGAAAGTCATTCGAGAATGCCATAGCAATTATTTGTCGATGTATTTTCAAGACTGAATAATGGTTCAACGACTACAACGTCATTGTCAAGACCTTGACCTGACACAAAAAAATGTGATGGTTATATACTCGACAATCATCGTACTTGGTGAAATATATAATTTTGTAACCCTCGTAATTTTAATCATCTTTTTTACTTGTCTGAGAAATTTTTATTTTAAAACTTTATAATTATGCAGTTTCCTTAATGTAGCCTTCGGAGTTCTGCATAGTATTCTTGTAGTCGACAGCTTCATCCGTCGTATTGTAAAATTGAAAGCTTATGCGTATGTGAAACGCGGAAAATTAGTTGTTTATTTAATGAAAGTTGTCATTGCTTCTGTATAAACTAGGAAGATTGTTATTCTTCAAAGCTGTTTATTCTAAAATCTCCTGGGTGATATGAATTGCACTGATAGTTGTTTTCAGTTTTGAAAATTTATCTTACATACCAAACTTACCGTCGATATACCATTTATTTCGCAATGCGGACGTAACGTTTAAAAATTATATAATCGGGTATTACGGTGTAGTTAGAATTATGGTGCAGGAGAGCAACGTAATGGCTATTAATACTACCCCAAGAAGTTGCCATTGTGAAAATTTTTATTCGTAGGAACGATGTTGCATAACTAGTTGTGTTGCGTCAATTTTAACTTATTATGGAGGAACTGAGAAGGATTTTTGATTGCTTTTGAAGGATTTGATTTGCCTTACACATCGTTTTCCATGTTTTTTTTAGTTTTAATAATTTAATTTGCAAAACCGCGATTGGACTAGGATTGAAGAACATTAGTCTCCATTTTATTCACTGCTGGCCCAAGTGGTGTTGGGGATCTGCTTAATGTGGTGGCTGAAGCATTAGTCTCCCATCATGGGGACCCGGGTTTGTCAAGTGTTTTTGCTGCAATGCAGCTCATTTTTTAGTTATGTTTTCCCATTGTAACTTATCGGTTGCCAGTATTTTGGATTGGAGATATATTATAGCGTTTTACTTTCGGGTCTTCCAAATTTGACATTTTTTTATTTTTAAGACAGACTATCGATATTTCCTTGATATCGCTGGCCTTAATTTCTTTCAGTAGTTTTTTTGTCACATCTTTCATTATAAATTTCATTTGTGATGCCTGCTATTATGTATATACCCGAGTTGTTTGTCCATCTTATATTAATGAATAAGAACGGATACATTTTAGTTCGAGGACTTCGTTCGTTCAGTTTCTTCGTGTTTGGACATATTTTTTTAAGTCTATCCCCCCACACCGGATCGGCGTAAAGATCTATGGAAGGAATAAGTTTGTCATATATTCTTGCCTTCATTACTGCCGGCATGGTCGAGTTAGATTAAATCGACGACAGCCTTGCCTCATGGTGAACTCTTTTTTCTGTTATTTTCGCTGCGTAGTCACTCCACGTTAACCTTGCTTCTCGTTCGGATCTTTCTTAAGTAGCGGCAGATATTCTTCAGTGGAATCCCCATTTGTGCGCTAATGCTTTGGGTAGAGTACTTAATGTCCCCTCGTCTGTCATATTTGGCGTGAAAATGTGAAACTCTTGGTGCCTTGCATTGAAAGTAGGTTGTCGGTAGGGTCTTGTCAGAAATTTAAAGTGTGTATTTTGTAATTTGCCTTAACTATTTCTGAAAATAAACCTATTAATCGCCGCGGTAGTTTTTACTGAATCGTAAACTACGATTCTCAAATCGTTTTCAGCGTTTTGCTTGAAAAAATTAACCCAAGTTAAAGACTCATGTGCGAACATTTGGTTAATTACTGAGACTTTCCGTCAGATGGAGCAATATTTTACCCCCAGATTTGTAAAAACATTTTATTCCTGGCTCTCACAATTGCTGAAGTCGCAAAATAAAGTTCGAGTACGGTCTCCATTATGATTAGGGAAATATTTCGCTCAAACCACCGAACACGTTTTGCAATATGTTTTTCACTTGGATGCATCTTTAATTTCAATCCTCCTCACCTACTAGATAGGTCAGTTGTGGTTGCGTTTTCCATACTTTCCCGAACTAGAACTTAAGGTAGTTTGAGTGAAATATCATTTCACCTAGAAATCAATGAATTTTATCTCATTTTAAGGAAACATATCTCGCCCTTCAAATGACACCAAAAGTTCAACCCCTTACCATTTTACTTTCCGAGATATTTGCCAGAAAATATCAGCCCTTTTACATGGGAAATGGTACGTGTATGCACTCCAGAGAGACCTTATGTTAAAAATGAGGCATTCCCTACACTTAGATCACGTCAAAAAATTAACTGTGTGTAGTTGGTGTGTTTTCTCAACTATTTTTGAAAATTAATCATATTTTCACCGCAGTACATTCTTCGGGATTACAAAAAATCTTCCGTTTTGAGTAGTTTCAAACGCTTGAAAAAAATGAGTCAAGTTAAAGACTTATTTAGGTATTTTTATGTGATTACTTACAATTTCTGTCATGTAAAACTATATTATGTCATCATTAATAATGCAATGTTTAATTCGCGTGTCTCATAGCTGGTGAAATTAGAACGTGTAGTTCGAATATGGTCTCTTTTATGATTCGGGAACTATCTCGCTCGCACCTTAAGGTAGTTCGAGCGAAAAATCATTTCACTTAGAAATCAATGAAATTCTTTTCATTTTAAAGAAAAATATCTCACTTATCCAATAACACCAAAAATTTTACCTCTTACCACATTACTGGCGGAGATATTTTCCAAAAAATTCCAGCCCTTTTACATGGGCAATGGTACGTGTATGCACTCCAGATAGACATTATTTACAAAATGAGGTATTTCTAACACTTAAATGTAGTAAAAAAAACTGACAGTGTGAAGTTTGTATGTTTTCTCACCTATTTTTGAGA
Source organism: Ceriagrion tenellum (assembly GCA_963169105.1). Lineage (NCBI taxonomy): Eukaryota > Metazoa > Arthropoda > Insecta > Odonata > Coenagrionidae > Ceriagrion > Ceriagrion tenellum. Next base: position 17,432,663 of record OY720634.1, read on the forward strand.
ATTAATCATATTGTAACCACAGTAGGTTCTTGGGTATCACAAAAAATCTTCCGTTTTGAAGGAGTATCAAACGCACCGCGCGAAAAAAATGAGTCGATTTAAAGACTTATTTAGATATTTTCATTTAATTACTTAGATTTCTATCATGTAATACTATATTATTGCATCATTAATAATGCAATATTTAATTGATGTGTCCTATCACTGATGAAATTTAAACGTATAAATCGAATATGGTCTCGATTATGAGTCGGGAACCATCTCGCTCGGACTACCTTAAGCATCTCGCGTGGAATGAGCGCCGCTCTTTCTTTAAGCTCGCCAGAGACCGGTGTTTTGCGTCGCGGACTTGGTCATCAGGCGGAAGGCTATACTATGTGTTTGTGCATTTCTCAACGTGTGCCTGCGTGCCCTTGTCTACGTGTCTGTGTGTCTACCCGTTTCTTGGCACTCCCTGGCGTGGGCTTCGATCATTTCACTCCCTCGCGTCGTCCGCGGGAAGAAGATAAGATTCCCCAATAGCGTTCTCGCGTCACGCGTTCGTCCCCGCGCACGTGCGTTTATGCGCTTTTCGATGCGTGACCAGCGAGGCACTTCGAGTCTTAGATTCCGGATTGTTTGAGTGCGCATCGTAACCACGGCGGTCGCGCAAAGGTATATCCATCTTAGCGCGAAATCTTATCACACGATTTTCGCGATTACACAATAAGCTAATTGTGCATGTATTCTCATGGCTCCACCGAATTTTCCCATTATAACTCTCTTTCTATGGCGAGCTGCAAATACCTATCTCTTGAGTTGTAAGTAAGGATGAGTCGAATCCAAATGTCGATTCTCGATTCCACCGATTCTTCATTCAGGACCAGAATCAGTATCGAGAATCGATCGCCTCATGTCGATTCCGATTCCATCGATTTCAGATAGATAAATATTCAAATCAAATGTCATTCATCACATCATGTTTGTCTCAGTAATTTTGAGTGTAGGCTATCGATTTGTACTTTTTATCGCCTCAATAAGCTGGGGGTATATTTGCTATTTGTGAATAAATATACTTTTTGAGAGACTGAATTGTCTTTGTTATTTTATTTCAACCAATACGTGAATTTAAATAATAGTCGTACGCTACTGGTATATCAATATCCCACCTGTTATTAGGAATAAGAATCGATGGAATCGGAATCGAGAATCGGGAATCGATTTGAAAGAATCGGAATCGAAAAAAAGTGGAATCGACTCAGCCCTAGTTTTAACTACTGTTTAAATGCAGGTAAGTCTTGGAAACCATCAAGGTTGTTGCGTAATGCCATTTAATCCGGTGACTCCTTCATTTTCGTCCCTAAATGAAAGGCATCTATGGTATCTATGGAAGCAACCGCTACAAACCGCTAACTCTGCAAAACACTTTTTTAAGCTTTGCAATGAATCACACGGTCCGTTTCCGTTATTTATGGCTATGACTTTAACATTCTCGCATAACTCAATTTAGTTTAAACCGTCAGTTTTTTTGTGACGCATGTCTAGCGTTAAGTAGGGTGTACATCTATTCAGAATTGTTGCGATGAGTGCCCCGCCGGAGTTCTCAGTTAGAAATGAAAAATAAGAAAGTCCGAGTTACTGAGGCATACAACAAGTTCTTTCCTTAAAACAAAAGGCCTCGCCGTATTATATCTTTTGCTTACTGAAACTCTTTACTTTGGACGAAAGTGGACTTACCTCGGTTTGGCACCAAACCCCTCAACTGTTGGATTCTAAGAGCAAAACGAAATCCGTGGCGTAGCGAGCGATATTTTCTTAAGAATGAGGTTTTCTTGAGAATTTGTCGAAAAAGATTAAATTAATTTTTCATCGCCAACGTTTATTCGAATACATCTCCATTATCAGAACTTTGTAATTAATCGTGCTCATCTACATCTACATCTACGTGATACCCTGCGAGCCACCACGAGGGTGTGTGGCAGGGGGTGAAGATCACCACATGCACTATTGACATGCGACTAGGATATTTAACGGAGACATGCTGGATAATAGGGTCACATTCAGCTAGATTGTTAGTATCTACATAATAAGGAAGGGATTATTGGTTGTTATTACATGCATCATGCACTACAGACTACTCTTAACTATATTTCACCACCTATCCCTTTGCTACCCTGCCTATTGTTCTCTCTTATAGTACGAGGGAAAAATGACATTTTAAATCTATCGGTACGACTATCTATCTCTCTAATCTTGTTAATATGATCAAACCTAGCATAATTCGCAGGGGTTCTCAATATATATCTACCGTCATCTGTGAACAAATCGGTTTAAAATTTACTTAAAAGGTTTAACCTAAATTTTAACTTGCGTTCTGATAGTAATTCCCATCCTAGTTCTTCTATTAAACTCGTAACTTTTATACAATTATCATAACGGCCTTAAACAAACCTAGCAGATCTCCTTTGCATGCGCTCTAATTCTTTTTTCATACTTTCCTCGTACGGATCCCATATACTAGCGGCATATTCTAAATGAGGCCCGACAAGTGTAAAAGAGCTTCTTTCTCGTACTCTCTCATCGCATTTGCCTAGAACCCTTGTTACGAATCCTAATCTACGGTTTGCTACGCTAGTTATTTCCCTGATGTGTTTACCCCATGACATGTCTTCAGTGATGGTGACGCCTAAGTATTTAATTGAATCTACGTTACATATTTTGTTTTCTTTGATGCAATAATTATTCCGGGGAAAGCCATTCTTTTTCCAAAAATTCTTAATCGCGCATTTCTTCAAATTTAATTCTAGTTGCTCATGGAGAATCCAATCGATTCCTCCATTATTTTTGACTGCATTTGGGTAATTTATAATCCCATGATGATGTCAATATATTTGGCCAAACTTTGACGACGAAAAATTAAAAACTCGATCAATACTCAGGAAAATTTATTCTTGCATATGTGTGATGGAGAAAAGTTCACCTTTACATTTTACATTTCCGTCAACCATGTACCTGCGATGCTTGGAGGTGATATATTTGTGCGGTTACGATGTACGGGTGCCCTCATATTTCGCTAATAGAAGGCGTTGGTATCGACGAAATACCAGCATGAAGAGGCTGTAATGCCCCATCAGGAAGTCGTGGTGCCTGATCAAATTCCATATTGTTATAGGTTTTTACTTTTCTTTTTTGCTGCTGGTTCGGCTTTTCTCCCAGCTCGAGTTTCCGTTGAGGAAATCCCGCCCTCGGGTGTCCTGGGGCCGTAATTCGTGAGAAACGGCTCATTTTAGTGCTGCTACAAGGTAGCAGCGTGTCCTCGCCGGTCTTCTCTGCGCGACAAATTTCTTCTGACGGCATCCTCAATGTTCACTCTCAGTCAGTTGGAGACCTACTCAGTTCCCTCGTTTGACTTCCCTGCTAAAAAATTTCTTAGAGGCTGTTCTGTAGAACGTTAGGAATTCTACAGAAATCGACTCTTTTTCTTCAGAACTAGTTCCTTTTCTAAGGACCTGTACTGAACATGAGAGCCTGACTTTACAGAACATACATTCTGTAGAGTTGTTTTCTGCAGAGCAAAATAACTCCTTACAAGCTGTTCTGTACAACTTCAGCAACTCTACGGAAATATGTGAGGTTTCGGTTGACCGAGTTCCTTTTCTAAGGACCTATATGGAGAGTCGTAGGGAATTCCACAGAGCGTCCTAAGGAATTCTGCAGAACATCCTAAGGTATTCTGTAGAACGTCGTAGGGAATTCCGTAAAATGGCGTCTCAATACTTAAAGGAATATCTACGGAACTTTTTAAGAAATTCTGTAGAAGTATTTATAAGGAAACTATACAGAATTTTTTTAGCAGGGTTGACTTAAAAATTCAGGCATTTTCTTCGCGCGAATCGGTATCAATCCCAAATGCCTGCTTTATCATGCTTCAACTTACCTCTCTCATATCCTGCCGTCAAATACGCCGTATGAGATCCTCAATGGTCACTGTATTCGGAGGCTATTTACGAGAATGTGAAATTACCGTTATCTATTCTTGTATGTAATAATGTACAGATGCCTGTCAGTCTATGAGTATTTTTGTTTCTCTTCCACTTGAAGACTACTGATTTTGTTAAGTTGAACATCGCTATATTCAAGTGCATGTCTCGAGTAGATTTTTAGGACTCTAGTCGTTGGGCCTGGGGTCCTTATGGCTCTAAAAACGGGCACTTCAATGTAGTGGAAAATCGCTAAACTTAAGTTTTGTACACCGTTGAAGATATATGTAGTATTCATATGAAACCCTAATACAGTCTTAAGAGCTCCAAAGTATGGTCGGCCCTCAATCAGTACTGTCTAAGTCTCCTCCATCCGGATAAACTGAATAACTGATCACCGTGAAATACTTAATGCATGTGCATTGTTGTTAGAAGAAGTATACATTCCACTTGAGAAAAGCTCAAGGGCCTCAAGGACCGAAAAATGGATCCTCAGTGTTTGTTGAAAAAACACAATTCCGTTGGGTATTTTTGCCTCTCACTTCCTTTATTTTTCCCTCGTTAGAAAAGCAATGGAGTCAGCGCTGAGTTTATTTTGTTTTTTTTTTATTAATTTCATTCTAGAGCTTCTGTATTTTAGATTACAATATCTCCTTCATGATTCGCGCAGCAGCTTAAATTGAAAAAATGTAATGTTGTCCCCTTTATAACTTGGCTTTGGTTTTCGCTTTTTGGTGTGTAGCGTTGTTAGAATTTTTGTTTTTGGTTTCACTGATTATATGTTTAACTAACGCGAGCCATCGCCAATCCTTCTGCCGGCTTCGTCAGAAACCTTCACTTTATCTTTATTTCCGGTCTCCTAGATAAATTAGGGGTCAAGATCGTCATACAAACTAACTTAGTGCTCACCGAGTCGTATATAATCGAGTGGTCGGTCGAAGTGGCGATGGAAGTCGTTCTCAGTGATTCTCTCGCAATCGGTCACCCACGCATGGTTTCGCATCGCTGGTTGTCGCCGTGGCTAAACCGTCCTTTGGTATGACTTGGATGTAGACGTTTCGCTAGCGTCACCCCAGGCTCTTCTGAGTGCGTGAACCCCACCAACTGTACCTGCGCTACTCTATGCTGTGAATGTTCCCGCGTCACGCCAGCCGGCGTACGTGTCCCGGTATATTTGGGACCCCCAAGGGGGACAGGGTCTCCCAGGGTGTACATTAAGTTACCTCCCCTAGGTGTACGGGTTGTTTACTGCGTCTCCCGGCCACATATAAGCTGCAGGATTGTGATTGCCTTTCTTAATGTATTGGCTCTTCTACGCCATGACTGAAAGTGAACGAGAATTTTCTATTTTTTATGTTGCCATAAATCTTAAATAAGAACTTTATGGTAGCATTTCTTATTTAGGTGTCTTGCTGTGGATCACAGGTCGTTCGTCGTCACTTAATCGAGTTTTCCAACAACGGTTTATTGAAACTGCAGTAGAGACTCATGCAAACGTCTGCCTTAGTCATGCTCAATGTTTATCTCTACGCTTGGGAAAGCATCCACTTTGATGGTAATTTCTCCTGATCCTGAAATAGACCAAAAATTCTTGACCTCAAATAATGCGTTGGAAAGTGAATTGTTATTCAACTTTTATCTTTGATGCTAGTATGAGGTACAGGATATTTATTCTTGTCTTATGCTGTAGTATGTCGTAATATCTAGGTAATTTCTCAATATATATCTGTAATTGCATTGTTAAATGATTTTGTACTTTCCCGGTGAATAGTATGTGTGAAATTTTCTCGGGATTCATCTCATTTCCTCTAGTAATGCGAAAGTCATATGCAAGGCCAATGGTTATTGGAAATGGCTATTTAAAGAAGCCACAGAAATACATTTTCAGCCTAATAACTCAAATCGAGACTCGGGGTACTCGATAAATCAAGGGTGGAAACCGTTAATTTCAAACATAATAACGGAAAGAAGAAACAACAATGGTCAGTCAGATTTAACAGTCCAAGACCCTATGTAAGGGAGAACGCAGGCGGCCCGGGCATCATTACCCTGAATACGATGGTAGTGTTATCCATCGAAACGTTGGCAGCAGCCAAACTTTTAACCCGGTGGGAATCCCGAGAGAATTTCGCACATGTAATTGCATTGTTTTTCATCTCTCATGAACGAAGAGCTCAAGACAAATTCCGTGGTTTTGGAAGTCTTTAGAACAAATGAATTGGCATCCGCCTAATATAAAAACTTGGAAGTGAATACACTGCCTGAATAAGAGAGTGCACATCATCCATGAGGAATTTATATTATAAAATTATATATACCTTAAGATACAAATATTACGGCCATGGAAGAAAATAGGAACGCTAAGTTAGTAGTGAGAATACATCTAATTTCCAGGAATACGCTGTGCGACCAATTCTACGTTAGCTGAGCAACTGCGATGGAGTATGCCCTTATTTAGTGCCGTTTAAAATCGGCCAGTTGTATTTCAGTGCTTCCATAGTCATTGCATATCGCACTACCTTCGAGGTACTCTGCGACAGGTGAATGTGAAACCCAACCAGTGGGAGAGCGAGTCAGTGAAAAGAGGAAGGTGCCCGCCCCCTTTTTTAATTAGCCGGACTCGTCACAAAGGGTTAAAAAATCAAAGGGATGCGAAGACAAAGGAATAGCAGGAATAACAGAATAGTTACTCTGCGTTGATGATATTCATTCCTTCGTCGAGTCCAAGGGGGGGAAGAGGGGGAACGGGTGAACAACGCGACCCAATTTTTAGTTTTAGACCCAGACAATTTTTTTCCCGTGGAATTCCAGCGTTTGCGGGGCGCATTGTTTGTCCTCCGCAATTGTTTCATTTTTTTCACGTTTTCTTCGCAGTCACCCACCACGATGCGCTATCGTCGCATTTCCACGAACGCAAACCCAAAGCGCCCAGTGCCTCATCCTCCCGTTACGCATGTACATTCATACGTGTCCCCTTCACGTCGACCCTGGGGCGAGAGAGCGACCCAGGCCATGGTAAACCCCTTCCTCTCCGTTTCCAGGGTTCTCTCCACTCCCCCCTCTCATTCTCACCGCTCCGCCCTCCCATTATATTCCTTCCTTCATCCTCTTTCTCCCTCCCCCGTCTCCCCCCCTCTTCCCCTCGTTCCTTTTGTGCCCGGCTCCCTCTCTTCCCTGCGTTAGCATTAGCCTTTTAAGCCTCATCCTTCCTTCCCCACCATCCCTAGCCACCTCCCATCCATCCCATTTCCCTAATAAAAAAATACAGGGATGGGAAGTGGGAGGTGGCAGTCATCCCGCCCTTTATACTATATACGCAAGAGACCCCCCCTCCCCACTCCCGTCCCGCAATTCCACACGCTTTGTGCCGGACACTGCCCACGGTCACGGAACACGAGAACACAAGAGACGAGGTCGGGGGACGAAGGGAGTAGGCGGCCGGGAGTTTTTCTTTTTTTTATATTTATCGGGTGGGGCTCCTTTGTCGTCCGCCGACTACTGCGCTTCCCCGCCTTATGCGATCCGCCCCCCGACCACTCGTGTTGGCGCTACTGCTCCCCTCGCGAGGGAGTGTTTTTTCTAAGAGATGCGCTACCATTCTGGACTCTGATCAGGTGTACCAACCTCCTGAGGTTTCAAGTGAACGGGATGGAAAAGTCTTATCGTTAATCCTCCTGCGTATGCAAGTCCGAGCCCCAACAGTGGCGGAGCATTAACCGTGGATTTCTGATCCTCCAATAGGTGCTTTGTGGCGTAACTTATGAGTGGTTGGAGCGATTTTTGTTTCTGTGTACAGATTAGCGTGGAACTGTTCCTATAATTAACATTCGTTCGATGAAGGTGGATAAATTGCATCGTTCTGATTATGCTTTCTGTCAATAAAATGCTATTTCAACACTATCCTTTAGGGAAACGATTTTGGGGCGAGTAAACCGAAATATGTATTCTTAGACCACGTGCGCATATGGTTTAACTGCATCCGTTTATGTGGTTCAATTCACAATACTTAAGGTAGTCCTAGCGAGATAGGTCCCTAGTCATGATTGAGACCATATTCGAATTATACGTTTTTATTTCACCTGCTGTGAGACACACAAATTAAATATTGCATTATTAATGATGCAATAATATAGTTTTGTATGACAGAAATTGTACGTAATTAAATGAAAATATCTAAATACGTCTTTAACTTGATTCATTTTTTTTTTCGCGCGGTGCGTTTGATACTCCTTCAAAACGGAAGGTTTTTTGTGATACCCAAGAACCTGCTGTGGTGAACACGATTAATTTTCATAAACAGTTGAGAAAACATAAAAACTACTCACTTTTAGTTTTTTACGACATCTAAGTGTTAGAAATACCTCATTTTGTAAATAATGTGTCTCGGGAGTGCATACACGTACCATTTCCCATGTAAAAGGGCTGGTGTTTTTTGGAAAATATCTCCGAAAGTAATGTAGTAAGGGGTTGAATTTTTGGTGTCATTGGATAGGTGAGATATTTTTCATTAAAATGAGACCAAATTCATTGAGTTCTAAGTAAAATTATTTTTCGCTCAAACTACCTTAAACTAACGAAAATCGTGCAAAAATTAAATATTTTAATCGCTTGATGACTGTAAACACGTTATGACTCGAGTTTTTATCGTAGTATTTGGAATTTTGACGAAACCTTATTGAAGCACATATGTAGCTTTATAGGGTTGGACTCGGCGTCACCCCTCGATATATGTTACCGACAATCATGACAATACGAAACGCATTGTTTCGTGTGAATAAGATAATCTGTAAATATGGAATTGATTTTTTACGAAATGTAGCTTATATGCTATGAGGCTGCGTATTAAAACAGTATTTAATAGCCAAAAAACATCATTAAGACGTAATTTTCAGTGGTGGCCCTAAATGTTTCATAAGAACACACATTCATAATTTCATGCAATTTCTATGCGTATACAAATATTTACAAACTTAATAGATGTAAAGAGAAAGATGAACCTGGCCAAACAAGGTTTCCAAAGGAAGCGTAACCTCTTGGTAAACAACCACCTCTCAATTGAAACGAGGAAGAGATTTATAAAGACGTTCGTGTGGAGTATACTCACTTATGGTTGTGAAACATGGACATAAAATAGGTAAGAAATAGACAGACTCCAGGCAGCCGAAATGTGGTTCTGGAGGAGAATGACTAAAACAAGTTGGGTCATGAGAAATACAAATGAGTAAGTCGTGAAAGATGTAGGTGAAAAAAGAACGCTTCTCCAAGCAATTCACTCCAGGAAAATTAAACTTGTTGGTCACTTAGTTAGCCATAACGAGTTCATCAAGGACATAATTGAAGGAAAGGTGTTGGGGAAGAAAAGGGGAGGACGACCTAGAATATCCTTACTTCACAGAGTGATGTCAATCATGAAATGCAAATCCTATGGGGAAATGTACAAAACAGCCTTACAGAGAGACAATTGGCTACAAAGACAGCGGCAAGGCCTGGCCTTTTGAGAGACGACGACGATACAAATATCGTTCCTACTGAAATGAATATTAACAAAATACAAAAAAAGCAGCAAGCTTCGTTAAAAACTGCTACGAACGAACATATAGTGTCACACAACTATTATCATGACGCCTCTCTACATTTCCAGGTCTGACAGATGCGATAAAATAAGAGAGATACTCTGCCGAACAGATAGGTGCAAAAACTCGTTCTTTCCGCCAACAATAAGCGACCGCAATAAAAACTGAGCTCCTCCAAATACACTCCCATAGGACATGCCACTATTTCACCTACAACATATAACATCTTCACACGGCTGGTGACCTACCACCCCGTGCCACACGCCCATGCGACGGCTCGCGCGGTAGTATGTGATATAGATGTAGATGCCGCCTTAAACGCCTCTATCTGCGCCACGCTGGGATCATGAAATCGTCGAGTTACAGAAATCTTGCTATTAACGGTCGTCATGGACGAATTTAACGTCCGTATTGACGTTAACCGATTTTCTTGATCTCCCTAGGATTCTGTCGGTGTTTAAGGCATAGTGATGTGTGAAATTATTCAATAGTCATTTAGAATAGCGATGATCTGTGTCATTTTTCCACTCTCTCCCTCACGCAGTCCCGAGTTGTGCTCATGCGGCTCATGTGAACTTCGTTCATTAGAGATACCATCGATCTTCACCGAAGTATAGTCAAAGCCTATTTCTCAAAAATAGTCATGATTAAATTTACTCGATGGGCCGGGAAAAGTGTGAGTGATTGCATCAAAGTTTGTGGCGGGTTTTGAGCCAAAACCAATGCCACTCAAAACCTCGATACTTTGGCACATCCGCTAGCATGGGTGAAAGATTTTGCTTCTAACGGGAAATATATAAAAACTGTAGTGATTTTACGAAATAAAACCTTCTACCATAAATTTACATAAAGAAACAATAACGAATCCTTTGACATTATGGGATATTTGGAGTGGAAACTTCAGACTCTTAACTACTCAGAACTGTGACACAAAAAAGGCCTGTAGCAGCTGTATCATTAAACAGTGAGCTTTAATAAATATCAGAACATGTTCCACTTATTTAAGTGGCTCAATACATTCCAATTTTTCATCAGTTTTTCATATTGACCAGCCATCTAGAGCAGTGCTCCTTTGATAAGTGCCAAGTTTACGATGAAATTATTCTTCTGCTCTACTATTATGATATATAGTTTAAGATAAGTGTCAACTTGATTCCGAAAATCCTTGAAGAGTCTCTTGTAAGACAAAATGCATTATACTTGATATAGAAAGTCATTGAGTTCACTTAAGATTGTAAACAATTGAACGCAGACAAGCCCGCATTTACTGTTTAAACGGATGGCGGTCATAAGGTATGCTATCACTTTTACACGCTCGAAATTGGATAAATTTGATACGTTTCACATTTTACTTTCCGAAATGCTCTTAATTTAGCCTTATTGGTAAGTAAGTGGTTTCTATTTGCATACCATGGCGAATTTGTGAACCGCAGAGGTGTTTGGTTTATCCGTCTCGTATTTGGTTTCTTTGAACGTCCTGTACGTGGAAATAACCACGAAACATCCTAGCTTTTGATTGGAGCATTTCTCCTCCAGCTACCTCGTTGCGAATATATTGAAATATGTTGATTGATGGAATGATGCATTTTTCACGTACCCTCTCTAGTGTGGTATGCCGCCTCTTTCAGGAATTTTTCAGCGCACAAAAATATATGCGGAGCGCTTGTAATCTGGTGGAGGAATAAAAAGATTTCGCTGGCTGACCCAAAGTCGCGGTTTTGAGTTCTTTCCAAGGATTAGTCGTCGCTGTTTTTATGGAACTTTGTGTTTACCATGAAAAACCTCGGAAAAGCCACGAGCCAAATAGCATTAGTGAATTAAATCCACTTACGGATGTCATGAAAATATGAATGTTATTCCGAGTCAGAGAGGCACGTGTGTGGCTGGACAACAACCGCAGGGACGGCTTATCTCATTTTTGCGATTACTTATTATTGGGATTGTGCGTAGGAAACTTCACTCAGGTTAGATTCAAAATAACTGCTTGGCAAAATTTCTTTCAGTGTCACTGTTGAGGTAGTCCGAGTGAGATAGTTCCCTATTTATAATAGAGGCCGTATTCGAATGATACGTTTTAATTTCACCAGAAGTAGGGCATGTCAAAAAAATATTGCATTATTAACGGCGCAATAATATAGTTTTACATGACAGAAATTGTCAGTAATTAAATGCAAATATCTAAATGTCTTTAACTTGACTCATTTTTCGCGCGGTGCGTTGGAAACTCCTTCAAAACGGAAGGTTTTTTGTGAAACCCAAGAAACTATTCCGGCCACAATATGCTTTATTTTCAAAAATAGTTGAGAAAACATACAAACTACTAGCTTTTAGTTTTTTTACGTCATATAAGTGTTAGAAATACCTCATTTGTAAATAATGTCTCTCTGAGTGAGATATTTTTCTTTAAAATGAGACCAAATTGATTGATTTCTAAATAAAATGATATTTCGCTCGCACTACCTTAAGCGTTATAATCTATTCTAATTCGGCAGTTTTATTCATATAAGTTGGCATATTAAACTAAGTACGTAACGTGGTTTTGTTTAAACTTGCTAAAAAGGTTTTGAGGATTTCATCTTACTGGCATAGTATTCTAATTTTAAACTTTGAATTCAAATCAAACTGTAACGAGCATTTGAGTCAGAGGTTGCGTGTTCTACCGTCATGGCAAGAATGCTTAAAAATTTTGATTACAGAGGACCTTTCGAGAGAAGATGTGCTTTCTTTGTCACTTCTTTGCATTTAATAATTCGTGTAAAAATTGTGTGTTAATTGTCATTTCTGCGTGATCTATCCCTCCTAGCAGTTCCTAACGGGAGGTCGGATTGCAGGCACTCATTTACATCATGAATAGTTTACTGGGAGGAATGCCGTCACGTCGTGTGAGTGCAAGGCTGCGTCTTCCAGGGAGGTTTCATGTGGTGGTTTCCCCGTTGCATTCCCTATCGCAGCTCACCGGATAATACCGTGATCTTCACTCTCGTCCAAAGATGTGGATTTTGATTCTGGACCGATCTTCTTGATGTGCGCCTTCTGCCTTTCAACAGAGGGGCACTCTGGCAACCGTATCTTGTTGAAAAGTTTCGGTCTCGAATCTGCGATCCTCGGATAGGAAGTCAAAGGCGCTATCATTGGGTCTCCTCCATTCTCCTTCCTTATGGCGGTTGGAGCGCTAATCGTGAATAATTTAGTGCATATTTTTATAGCTTTTCAAGTATGTCGAAGGAAATTCGAGGATCACACTTCACTTAAGTACATGTGTTCAACTGGAGAAAATAACCATACATGTAGTAATAAAAAAGATGCGAGAGTCATATTTTAAAAACTTCATGCTTTGATTAATGCACTGTTTTCAATTGAGATGGCGGGGTGGAACTCCAAATTTAAGAACAAAATCATATGTATATTGGTGTTTCTTTCATCAGCAGGGTACCTTGGTATTTGTTAGCTACCGGTATTATAATATGAAACGTGTTAACGAAACGTGGTAGCATTCGTTTTTTTTCCTATTTCATATGTACAAATTACTCCTGAGAACGCGTACGTAAAGTTTTACGCAAATCTGCACATAATTAAAGAACGCAGCCACCACCTTAAAACTGTAACAAAGTGAAATTTTAACTGTTAACTCACGAGAAAAGTGTTATATTATTCTCTTTACCCTCCAAAAAAATTGCTTCAAAGTATATGACACTGAAATTATGTATTTTAGTGAAAACGTGAAGGTTACTGAACAGTGAAAGCAATTGTGTTTGTTACATTTCTGACAATGCCTTGTCTGCAGGGATCAGTGAGAATCCTTCGCTGAAAGCGTCTCCTCGTTTAGGGACTAATTTTGAATGCTACTATATTTAGCTGATGGAATGTTTTATCCTGAACAACCCAAACACGTACAAATATTAGTGACAGGAGCGATTTTTTTATCGACTGTCATTAGTTAATTTATACTTAAATATTTCTATCTTCTGGTTGATACGCATGTAAAACGTTGAGGAAAAGCCAAAAAAAGAAAGGGTGTGTATGAAATTCGTAGATTCTGGTAATTTTGTGGAATTTCGGGGTTTTTCCTTCATAAATAGCCTGTATATTCCTAATTTTCTCCAGACAGATTAACTTTATCGAATGACCCGGGTTTCAGTATTCTCCATCATGTTAATGTTGATATTTATCTTCCTGGCGATAATGTGTAACATCGAAACCGGGGTCATTCATTACAAATAATGTCTGTCGAAAATTGAACACATCCGAATTATTTATCACAGAAATGTAGGCATACGTTTCAAGTACGCGACCCGAGTGTCGCCAAACGACTAGCGGCCGCTCATTAACTTCCACATTAAATTCCTCCAGTGGTCTGAGATCTTGAAGGAATAAAAAAATGGAAACCCTGCTCCGTTGGCAGGGGTGGAAGAATTTTTCGCGTACAACGAATGTCGCACCCGCCTCAGTCTCAGCGCCCTTCCATACGGATCCTCTTTGTGTTCCTCAGGACTCACCCCTGTTGTCTCTCCACTCTGCTCAAAATGCCTCGAGTGAGTGAGTGCACGGGAGAGAGACAGAATGTGTCGCGATGACTGTCCGAGCAAGCGGTCGCCTGCTTAAGCCAGCCCTTCTCCCCCACCCACGGATCGTCCTCCCCAACCGCCCCGCTGTTTTTTCATGTAATAAAGGTTTTTTGTGGATTTCCTTCTTTCTATTTTTTTCCGCCCACGCTCTCCATATCATCCCTTTCTCTCTTCCTCCCCCACTCCACCCCTTTCCCTGCGCTCTCGGAGAATTTTTTTTTTGTCGAGTGCCGCTGCTCTCTCAGCTGTGCGAAAACCTCATCATTGTTCCTCGGTCTCTCCTCCCCTTGTACCACCCCTCCCACTCCACTCACCCTCGTCAACCCCTCAATCCACCCCCCTCGTCCGACTGCCCTCCCATTAAAACCCCCTTTCCATCCACGACCCACCCTCCCATACCCTGCGTCCGAGAACATAACGTCACTTCCCCTGTCTCCTTCCTTCCCCATTTTTCTCTCTCCGTGTCGTACAGTAAATACACGGGAGCAGGGCCCACTTAATTATGGAATGCGAAAGGGGGAGTGGGGAGGGGTGAGCGTTGAAAAGGAAGGGCCTGTGGGGGTGGCGGAAGGGAGGGGTAGTTTTCTGAGCGGGGAGGGGGAAGGGTATTTTCGGGTGACCGGCTATTGGTGGCGAAGATTATTCCGAAGCGTGCGGTCGACGGAATGCGACTGCACGCGCGTGGCCGTATCGGGTTATCGTCGCCATGGCGACCCGCTCGGCGAGTTGTTCGTGTGTGTGTGTGTGTGCCGGCCTGTGTATGTTCTTTTTTTTTTGTTTTTGCATTCGAGATGTTTCCTCTTCGTTATTAAACTTTAGGGACTCGCTCTCTCGCATCGTCAAAAAGGTTTGTTATCCGTCCCGTGGGGTGGCGTTCCAAGGGGACGAATGAGCCGAGCACATCGCTGTTGTCGGGCGTCGAAATAATTTCCCCCCTCTCCTGTTTGAGCCAAGGTCGATCCGTTGTACGCGCGAACAACCGTGTGTGTTGCCCTCGTGCGCGGTGGCGCCCCCGGCTGCGAAATACTGGAGAAGTTGCTCGTCGAATTACGCGCTGAAGAATCCTCAGCTTCCCGCGACGGAAGTGCCGAAAACGAAAGTTGGCGGCATGCCTGTGGTGTTCGCGAAAAAAATACCCTCCTGTAGTGTTGTTGCTGCTGTCTCGATCAAAATCGGTCTTTGATGGAGTGTTTCTACTACCCCTTGCTTTTCCTTTGAAGTCACACTCCCCCTGGAGCGATTACATTCTTCGGTCGAGCATACTCCATTGCTAACCCTCTTCATTCTATCTAACAAGCTTTTCTTTGTCCTTCCGCTTTTCCGCTAAACTACACAGTCCCTTTTTGGCATTTATCCAACTTTCTCATGTAAATCCTGTCCATTCATTAATTTTACCGACGTCAATCTTCTCTGACAACATCCATCTACTCCCGGCTACATTCACAAGTTCGTCTTTCATTATAGCCCGTCCATTGTATTTAGTTATTAAGTCATTATTTTTAAAATATGCAGTACAGGGTCATATTTAATACCATTTACCAATATTTACTGTTCATTTATGCGACAGGTTCTCGCTCGGGTTTTATTCTTTAGACAAATAAATACGTCCGACTAATATTCATCTCTTAGTTTTTGCAGTTCGTTGATTTTTATTTTCGAAATGAATACCCTTAATTTGGTATGCCATTTGTAATACCCTTAATTTAAAAAATACCCATTGTTTCATCTGCTCTAATTTATGCACTTCTAATATTATATTTTGATGTTCTTCTTCTTCTTTAAAGTATGGCAGTACATTTTCATTTTGAGTTCGTCGAAGTGAAGTCTAACCTTATATACAGGCCTACACACTGTTGTGCCTGCAGGTTTGGCTCACGAGGGTGATCATCTGACCTTGTGTTGGTCTAATTTTTAATCAACTACTCCCGTTGGCCTCTTACACGTTTACGAACATTCCAGAACGCGCCTTTTAACTCTGTAGGATGCCTCAAGGATAAGGATCACTTCAAGAAATGGAATCAGTGCGGTCACCCGTGATCTGGAGTCTACGTATAATGCTTGACCTTTGATGTCGCTTCGGCATTTCGCGTTGACTCGAGATGACTCTTCCGCTTGGTGTACTGCATAAGCGAGCTCGCATTACAGAATCTATCGTATGGGATTATTTTTTTACACGAGGTATTTTCGTTCCTGATCAAAGCAAAGGCCTGAGAAAAGGACGTTCTCGACTACAAATCACTCACGAAACACCAGCAATGCTATGAAACCTTTTCATGATAACAGGGAATAATCGTTGGCGCACTATCACATTGCGTGATCCAAAGGAATGGAAACGAAGAAAACACATTTTACCTTGCAAAACGATGAAGTATTAGCATCCAGTCCACTTTTAAACAGTAATAGGTATATGAGTTTTATTTTAAATATTGTGTCATACTTCACCACTCTTAGGAAAAATCATGTAAAAGGTTCTTCGGGTTAGTTCGTTGATAAGTATACAGCCCTAGACCGAAGCGTTGTATACATCATGAATGTCGACAACTTCCACCGTGTCCAGTCTGAAACAGTTTTATTTATTGATATCATGTGAAAGATCTTTCTTTCAGTGTGGCAAGAGTAGTTTCCAACGCTCGTTTTTTTTCCCCTTTCCGTCTTCTGTCTCGACCGGTTTGGGTCCGTTGTCAGTTTGCTCCGATAACACCCTCTCGATATTGAATTAACGTGGAGGAGGGCATTGCCTCAGGCGCGAATATGTTGCACAAGTTCAGTGGGTTTTTGCGGAGTGCTCCCCGTGGCTCGAGCGAAGAACGGAAGGAACGAGCTATCTCCTCTTTCTGGGAGTGCGCGATAGCGGAGGGAGATAAGGCATATAGGCGAGGGCGATAAGACGACAAGGACGCTTGTGTGTCTCCGCTCTCCGTTTCGGGAATCGTATATAATTTTAACCCAACAACGGTCGGGGAGATTTCCGGATCTCGAGAAGTTGTACGTGGGCATGCCAGGCCAGTCGGATGTGAGGCAATATATCTCCCCCGTTTTTCGCTGTGCGTGAGGACGACTGCGATACTGGTGGGAACGAGTTCTTCGAATGTTCTCGGGTGTAAGGGCGCCTAATCTACTGGGACACGAACCAAAAGAGGTGCGGTAGCTGTCCTAAATTTTTCTAAAATAAATCGACAACTTTCCTTTGCCCGGTAGCGTTTACATTGCGAGACGTCGTTTGGGTGCAGTGAGTTGCTTTGTATTTCAGCGGCTGAGGTTGGAGAGAGCATTTGCTTCTCTAAGTTTGTGCTGTTACGCTAATGAGAGGACCCTCTGGTGCGCGGCTCTCAAGGGTTTCCGGAATGCCAGAGTTTTGCTTTTGAGTTGGGTTTTTTTTCTTAAATCGAGCCTCCAAGATAAAGCTGCGTCGTTCCCGAGGTGAAACCGATTGAATCCGGTTTGTCGCTGGACTCCGTCTCGTTCTTTGTTGCAACCTGATTACACAGCTGGTGAAAAACTTTAGCGGGTATATGAGAATATGTACTTAAGGCCTATTTATACCTGCCGCTTAGAACTTTGGATTGTCCTACGAAGGAGAAAAATGAGTCGTAGCCATTGGACGTGATGGACTGAAGTGCGTGCAAGATAATATCGCAGTTGACAGTTAGAAATACAGTCAATCAGTGAGCTCTTTCGTTGCCCTATGGATATAGAAATCACATGATGACCGAATAATCCACGATGGTGGCAATTTTTAAAATCATGCGATCGCGAAAAAATTGCTCCATTTTCAATTCCTCCCCGGCAAAATCGATTTATTTCAAGAGCGCTGTTATCTTGGACTGGCTGTAGGGATAATTTGTTATCTTCCTGTGATATGAGTTCATCTATCAGTTATCACATAAGTCTTCTGGTAAAATACAGTGTCTTGCACTAACTTGCTTTCCAAATTGCGAGGGACCTAAGGGTAAGAAATCTATTAATGCGAGAATATAGTTTGAATCCACCTAGAAAAGAGGAAACGTACCATCTGTTGCGAAGGTCTTTTGAGTGAGAGTCTACCCCTTAAGGTAGTCCGAGCGAGATGGTTCCCTATTCATGATAAAGA
Organism: Ceriagrion tenellum; assembly: GCA_963169105.1. Taxonomy (NCBI): domain Eukaryota; kingdom Metazoa; phylum Arthropoda; class Insecta; order Odonata; family Coenagrionidae; genus Ceriagrion; species Ceriagrion tenellum. The sequence goes on from OY720634.1 coordinate 17,450,850, forward strand.
CCATATCTGGATTATACGTTTTAATTTCACCAGCTGTAGGACATGTCAATTAAATATTGCATTATTAATGGTGCAGTAATATAGTTTTATATGACAGAAATTGTCAGTAATTAAATGAAAATATCTAAATAAGTCTTTAACTTGGCTCATTTTTTTACGCGGTACGTTTGAAACTTCATCAAAACGGAAGGTTTTTTTGTGATCCTGAAGAATTTACTGCGGTGACAATGTGATTAATTTTCCAATATAGTTGAGAAAACATACAAACTACACGCTATTTGTTTTTTACGACATCTATGTGTTAGAAATACCTCATTTTGTAAATTATGTCTCTCTGGCGTGCATGCACCTACCGTTTTCCATATAAAATGGCTGGTATTTTGGCATATATCTGCGAAAGTAATGTGGTAAGGGGTAGAATTTTTTGTGTCATTGTATAGGTGAGATATTTTTCTTTAAAATGTGACCAAATTCATTGATTTCTAAGTAAAATGATATTTCCCTCGGGCTACCTTAACTGTCATGCATATATGCTAAAAACAATGGCAAATTTATTTTTATATGTTGGATATTCATTCATTTACATAATGTAGAATTGTAATAATATTTTTCTACAAGATATTTTCTGAAATTTTTTTGGCATTTTTAGTCTGTGTTGAGTTAGCACTTGAAATGCAGTGGTTGTAAAATTAAGAAACGTATTTCTAATTGTTGTCCTAGTCGCCCATTCAATCGCTGTTGGGTCTCTCTTTATAGGTAACAAATGGCAATTTTGAAGTAAAAATGCATTTGCCTCACTAAACATCGTGCATGGTCAAATCTTAAGGATATTGTGTTCCGTAAAATGCAGTGTCTACGTTTTGTTGAAATGCTATTAAAATTGCAAATAAATCTATTTTATTGATGTAATATTTATGTATTCAGGACCATTTTCATTGTGCAATTTGATGAATGTAATGAAGTGGAAGCTTACGGAGGCATGTCAAAGATTGATTCAAATTATTTGAGTATATAGTGCGAAATCCATGGGTGGATATGGTGGAAAAGACTCTCGTGTGAAGGAACATTTGGAGTCTTGATGATTCGAGAACGTGTATGAAGCAGCGCATGTGATAATGTAAGTGCATGTGCGAGATTAGCAAAAGTGGTTAGTGAGAAGAGGAAACCCTGTGGACAGTCATTGAAAAGCAACCAGTTGTTTAGGACAGTCGGCAGTAATTAAATTCTTTGACTTTGCTTGTTTCGATTGGTAATCTACATCTACATAATACCCCGCGAGGCGCCGCATGGGTGTGTGGCAGGGGGTGTTAGGTCACCAGCCGTGTAAAGGTGTAAGTTTTTTGGAGATGAAATGTAGACATGAGTCATAGGAGTGTATTTAGTGAGCTTACTCTTTAGTGTGCTCGCTTATTGTTCGCGGAAAGAACGAGTTCTTGTACCTATCTGTTCGGCAGAGTATCTCTCTTATTTTATCGCATCTGTCAGACCTAGAAATGTAGTGAGGAGTCATGATAATATTCTCTATGTCGCTCTGAAAAATATCAGTTCTGAATTTATCAAGCAAGCTAAGCCTAGCGTGTAGCCTCCGAGTCTCTAGGGGCTCCCACCTTAATCCCTCTAAAAGTTTTGAGACACTTTATGTATGCTCATAGCAGTTTTTAACGAAGCCCGCTCGTTCCTGTGTATTTTATTAATTTTTTTGGTTAAATCTATTTGACCAGGGTCCTAAATGCTCGCGGCGTATTCGAGGTGTGGTCTAACCAGAGCGAAGTATCTTTTTGAAATTTTCATCCGAGGACCTTCCTATTATACGTTTAACAAAATGTAGTTTCTTTAATGCTGCGCCACATATGTTTTGTATGTGTTATCCCCACGATATGTGTAATTGTGATGTGTAATCCCCACGATATATCGTAATCCTGTGATGGATGGGCATGCACTCACGTAATGCCGCAGTATAATGTGTTATATGAGCCAATCCCTTGTAGAGTTTTTCGAGCGTCTTTCCAATGTTCATGATCCGCATCAGCGGACTGAGGACGACGCCCTTCGAAGGGATGTCGCGCCAAGCCCCTCGAAGACCTTTGCAGTTCAACTCTTCTCCTCGGATCTTTCCTTTCCCTTTCGGGAGTAATTCTATTTTTTTCACTCGCATAGAGTGGCGCGATTGCACATGGGCTCGCCGACTCCTTGGCGCCCTCCTCCAATAGGGAGTGTCCTATCCAACCAACCATTCGGGGAGGAGGAGTCACTAATGGAAACCGAGGAAATCAGGGTTCTTTCTTTCTCTCTCTTTCTCTCCTCTCAGCCAGAGCAGAAGGGGGGTAAACACCCCCTGTTCCCCTCCCCCTTCCCTCCTCGTTCAAGAAACTTAATAACATTCGTCTTCGCCATAAGGTCCTGTCCTAAGGGGGGGGGAGCATAACTTTTCGCGCTACATTCATCCTACACGAGTCCTTTCGGAGCTTTATTCTGCCCGGACAAAAGAAACACGAAACAGTCGAACTTAGCCCGCGTGGTTCCACCGCAGGTGTGCCCTCTACTCCTTTTCCCGCCCCCCTATCTCTTGTCCCTCCACCTCCCTCCCTCCCTCTTACCCTCAACCCCCCACTATCTCATTCCCTCCACCCCCGCTAAGAGTGACGCAGGCAGAAACGCACAGCTCTCCACCCGACTCACTGCCGACAAAAAGAAGAAAGGCAAAATCAAGTAAATGAAATCGTCCCTTTTGTATATTTTTTCTCTTTTTTTCCTCCAAATGATCCTCCCCTTTCCGTCTTCCTCTTTGTCTCTATCCCGCTGCTTCGATGGTCTTCCCTGAGGATACTGCCGCGTGGTGAACTTTAACGGCTCAACGTTTCGTTCCTCCTGCTGGGAACGTCGTCAGGAGACTGAAGATGATGTATATGTTTTCATATAGCCGGACCGTCGGAATACTGACCATTGTTGTCATGAAATAAAAGACAGAAAATCTCCAAAAGCCGTAAACAATTGGCACCCTTCGTCAATAAACACCAAATTTGCTGTCTTGGTATGCTGGGAAAACCACAGCAGAGACCAACCAAAGCCTCTCAACCAAGAATACCCCCCTGTGATGGTTTACGGGAATGTTACTTCCTCGCCAGGGACCAAACACAGACGCGCGCACACAACCAAATAGGATCCTTTGCAAGGGCTAATGGGACCCCGCTAAGGATGTTTGGGTTATAACCTGGGATCCTTCACGGGGTTAATGAGACCCCGCTAAGGATGCCCGGTTATTTACGCAAACACACTCACAAGCACACAAAATCACTCACTCACATACACAAATGGGCCCAGCTTCTGGGAGAATCAGCTCAAAAGGAGCGTGGTCAAATCGACACAACAGGACGGACCAACACAGGGGGGTATTCTTGGTTGAGAGGCTGTGGTTGGTCTCTGCTGTGGTTTTCCCAGCATACCAAGACAGCAAATTTGGTGTTTATTGACGAAGGGTGCCAATTGTTTACGGCTTTTGGAGAGTTTCTGTTTTTTATTTCATTGTCTAGCCGTAAGAAGCTCACCCCATCTTTGTGATGGCTTTCCATTGTTGTCATGGATTTAAAAAAATAAATAAAAACCCAATATATGAAAAATCAAATATAAAACCAGAAAATGTGGATGCTACTTCATTCATAAGGAGAGCTTTAAGAGAAGTCAAGGTCCCGAAGGATAAGATCAAGCCATGCGCTTTTGCAGTTCTTCCATATATATATCCGGAACAACGGATCGTATTGCTCGCATCTTGAGAAAAGCCAACATTGAGACCTGGTTCGGCACAATGAAGAAAATCAAAGGCTTCCTTCCATCCGCTATAGATGCTATTCCTCAGTTCCAAACGGGAGGGATATAGGAAATTCCGTGGACGTATGGGTCTAGTATATATTGGACAGACTAAACGGAAGGTTGAAATCAGGCTACAAGAGCATAAAAGTGCGCTATATTCAAGACAATGGCAGGCTTCTGCTATCACCGATCATTTCATGTCAGGACCAGGGCACAAGATCCTCTTGGATGAGGCCAAAGTCATTGCAAGAACATCTGCTTATTATCCACTACTAATTAGAGAGGCAGTCGAAATATCTAAACGGCCTTTACATTTTAATAGGGATGATGGTTATCACTTAAGCAGTGTGTGGAAAAGATACCTTTCCCAAAATATGAGTGTGACAACTAATCATTAACATAGAAATGGTTGATGATACTAGTGTTTCTAGTTGCTGCGAAAATCTAAAAACAAAACTTCCCTAAGGACATTCGTTTCACCTACTCAGTAGCCGAGGGAAAATACTAAGGATGTGTTTCAAAGCTGAAATGAGGAAAAAATAGACTTGAATCTTGAATGAAAATCTTATTTAAAAATTTTTATCGCTTACGAAAAAAGAAAAAAATGGTTACGAGAATTTTTGTGCTGCGGGAGTACGCCATGACACCTGATGATATTTCATCCTTCAATGCTGATCGCACGTTGATTGTTGAATTTATTAACCCAAGTTGCTTGAATCTGATAAATGTTTGCCAGCATGAGATACAGGTGTCCACGTGATTAAACAATTAACTCGCTGACAAGTAATATCAGTTTTTACTGAATTTCTTCCTCTTTCTCTTCTAGAGTTGGAGTACTTGACGAAAAGCATATTCGCGAGACACCTTAATAATTGTGCGTAATACCCAAAACACGGTCAGTGTTAAGTAAATTAACGTGGTATACAACGTGATGTATTGTTTAGCAACGTTTGATATCATCATCTCGTTATAGCCACAGATGCAATAGTAAATTCTCTGTAACTTTCTAGGCATCGTCATCAGAGATCATCATTTGAAAGATTGTGGTGTCGCAGATTTCCACTCCATTTCCTCTCCACCTACCGTCTCATTATTGCATAGGATTGCACTCACGCGTCCATTGTAATCTGCCTGATAGGTTTTATTCTTTGTCTTTGTAAATCTTCTCAATGCATTTCTGCTTCTAATTCAATGAATTATCGTGTGACCAATAGTTCGTATCTCATTCTTCTTGAAATTTATATAATAATAATATATTTTACACAACTCTTCGTAATACTCCTTTATTAATTATTCACTAAGTTCATTTCATCTCCATCATTTTTCTCTAACTCCAAATCTTCGTTGCTTGTTAATTCTTTAGCTCCTGAAAGAACATCCTTCCTTGGACTATTTTATCTCCCTATATCTTTTTTGCTTCGTTCATGGGCAAGCATGCTGTCGTCCAGTAAGAACTATTCCTTCATACGGGAAAGTTTTTGCTATCCAAGTCCAGAGGTCATTCCGTCTTCTTTTTATTTTGAGTCATCCTTTGTGCTGATAAATGCTTCCCATGCCCATGTTTATCGCTAGTTAAGCCTGTATGACTTAATTCATGAACACTTTGAGAATAACTGCATAATGTACGCTGTAAGATGATCGTGAGAAGGTGCTCTTGTGGTCCACGATGCCAGTTTTCATGGGAAGGTCAGTCACCCCGAATTTTTTTCCACCAGCGCTGTAAAAGAGCGAAAAAAACCGAGAGCTAATGACACCCAGAAGAGTCAAAGTATTGCCATCTTATTGCGTCACGCAAATCGGAGCCGCTGATATGAAAAATGGGTTATTAATTATTTAATTTCAATGGATGCCATGAGATAAATTTCCCAGTACAGTGAGCAATAATTTCTTTTTCACCCAACCTCGAGAAATGTGTGTTACTCAAGGAAAACACGAAATGGACATTTTGGTAAATGAGTTAATTTCGTTTGCTCTTAGCTTTACGTCACATCATGCGGCAACCGGTTTGACGGGAGCAGTTTCTTAAATGGCAGTTTCGACGGAACCAGTGTCGCTCGTGTCGCTTAGCAGGCGACCTCCTATACGGTTGGGAATGGCTACGGATGGCGTTGGTGGTGTGGGAAGGGCCACTCGCCTCTCGTTCCGTCGATGCCCGATTTCCCCGCGGGATCGCAGGAAAAAAACTGGTTCGACTCTGGAGCAGAATTAAGTAGATGTCGAGTCCATCCGGTCCAAAAGTTTATGGGATCATGCATGGGAACAGGAAATACTCGGGTTGTTTACGGTTTAATCTTGCAAAAGGAGTGGAATTTTGTTTTCGATGCCAGTCTGATGCTTTCGATGGAGAAATGTTCGCGACAGAGTTTAAATAATTGAGAAATACTGCCGAAATACTGTTGGACACGTCAGAAAATGTAACCGTGTCTCTTTGTATATGATTCTGTGGAATTCATCCAGAGTGGTACGGCAGTCAGGTTGAAGATACTCTTGATGCAGTTAATGGATTGCATGGCGTATTTATTACAATCTTGGTGCTTGAGGAATCATAAAAACCACGTTAATGACAGAGAAGCAGGGACAAAAATCACGCACCTTTGCCGTGGAGGAGAATTTTTATACTGAAATACCTAATTGTAACGGGAAGATATATCGACAGCTCTTCACGGGCATAATCCCGATCGTCGATTGAAGACGCAATAGTGGAATTCTTGCCACCTGTCGCTTAGGAAGCGTAATACCAAAAAAAGGTTTCCTGCCATGGTTAGTTAGTTCCTAAAATTCCGAAGTACACAAACACTATCTATCTACTGTTAACGGCAAAATCTACTTTGAGCAAGTTGCTAGCGTAAATAATTACTTGCCGTGCCGCGCTGTAATCTCTAATGCTTTAATTAGGGAAAATTTTTAACTGACGCATTTAAATGAAATGAGGTCCTAGAACTTTATTCGACTTCTTTGAAATAAAATTAATTGTGCTCTCAATGAACTATGGTTACCGCTCCAGCAGCCTTAAGTACCGGAATGACTGAAACAAAGACTTTGCGACGATTCCGAGATGAGGCTTAGTGGAGGAAAGCTAAGCGTATGAAGTACAATGCCCCTGAATTCTTTCCTGGGTCTGATGTGTAGTGGAATATAATTCAGTATAACTATTGGGTTATTAGTAAGAACTTGTCACGAGAGCGGTTATTCAACGTCGGCGTCGTTGTGATGCTATCAAAAGAGTGTTATATGCATTATGCGATTATTATTCAACGTAAAGTGCTATTTTCTGCTGTGATATGATATGGCTTATATGAAGCTAAACTTTTTCAGTCAGTGGAAACGTTGATGATGAACCACCGGTAACACTAGGAAATGCCTGAATGGGATTTTGCCTACGGAAATGGTTTATGGACGTGCGGCTTCATTGCACCCAAGTTGCCATTTAATGGAGCTGAAAACTTCACGCCGGTTCTTATCTTTTTATGGTTCTCTATCGGCCATTGTTCCTTCCGCTTTGCCTTCTCGTTGACTTCCCGGCTGCCCTCGTATTGTCAAGGGGCGTGGGCAACGACTGGAGCGTGGTGCGGGGGCGCGCTGGTGCTCAGCGGCGCGGTGGGCAAGCGCCTCCGTGCGCCACTGTCTCTTCTTCACGGCCGACTTCCTTCTCGCGCGCGCCATCTCTTATCTCGCGCGGAAAAGGAATCGCCGTCTGATGATCCGAATCCTTCGTCGACGTCGTGGAGACGAAGGGGGTGGGGGGATGGAAAAGGAGAGGAATGGGGGGTTTGGTAGGAGGGTGGAGGCGGGCGATATTCTTTGCGGTAGTGTGATACATTGTACGAGGGATATCCTGAGACTAAAGATAAGAGTCTCATATAATGACCAGTAAAATTATTTTTTTAACGGCTTGTTGCGTCACTCTATTGTCTCTCCTATAGTAGACGTGCGATGACCGATTTTGCCCATTGATTTTAGGTGAAAAACGTACATCGAAATGCTTCGATACGAATTTTTGTCGTTTGATCAATGATTACCGAGAGGTATCGATGATCGATTAATATCGATGTCTAACGCTAAATATCGATGATCGATTTCGAGCATGAAAATAGATGAAGCATTTAGATGATCGATAATTGATCCCTATCAATGATCTCTGACTGTTGATGGTCGGTCCTGAAATCTTGTTTGGTAGTTTGGTTGGTCTCTTAAGCAGTGATTGGATTAAAATTAGCGAGAAGTACAAGGCCTATTTATTAAAGAGAGCTAAATACAACCTATTTTACATATATAGGTCCCTGACACTACGCCATGCACTATTTCGTAGAGGTGCTTGATGAGTGCTTGAAAATAAACGTTTTCTACTGGAAAATTGACGAGTTTCAGATTGTGACATTTTTTCATGCCTCTGGTACTCATTAGTACTTCGGAAGGAGTGTTGAAGTTCTCAATAATTAATGATCTTGATCTGATCTTCTAATTGGCGCAACTTGTTGTTTAATTGATTTTGCAGTGTTTGTCAATTGTTTACGTTTAGCCGTATTTCCTATTCGCGGGGTTCTGTTTTTACGGGGTTTTATGCAGAATACTCTACCCGTTGAGTAAGGTAAGTACCTACTGTACTTGGAAAAAAATGAAATTTAACCAAACGAAATCCTGACGCTACGTTAACCAAACGAAAACAAGTTTTAATGCCGCGTAATATTGGGAAAATGTTTTGCGACCGAAATATGACTACGCAAAATGAATGCTCGCCTGCCACAGCCTTGTCGTACTCAATCTAATTAGCCATTCATCCGTGCAGTTATGAGATGTTCCCTTTTTGTTTAAAGTTCCCTAATAGCCGTCCGGCCATCCTCTCCTCGTAGCTCGAGGGGCTGGTGAAGGAAATCCGATTTCGGATGTCTAGGGAGACGAGGCCGGGGAGGACTCGCTCATCTCCCCAAGGGGAACATTCACGTTCTCGCTGCTCCTCCGGAACATTGAGGGAGAGGCAGCCCGACACCACCTCGGGCTCTGAGACCGGGAACGCCCGCATTCTTTTTATGCATTCCCCGGCGCTCGAAGGGGGAGGACATGAAAGCCTGCCTCTCCTCTCCTCACTCACTCATGCGACCGCTCTCGTACTTTTCGACTGAGTGTGCCGTCGCTTTGAGCGGGGCAAATTGGTTTAATTCGGCCGGTTTATTCGACGGCGTCCGCTTTTCCGACCTCCCCCACAATTCCTCACGCCTCTTGCCTCCCACCTCCATTCGCCACTCCCGCACTACTTTCGAAAATCACGCATTACCCTCGATGAGCACGGGGATGTCTGGAAAATTAAACAATTAACTTGCTGACAAGTAATATCAGTTTTTCCTGAACTCCTTCCTCTTTCTCTTCTAGAGTTGAAGTACTTAACGAAGAGCATATTTGTGAGGTACCTTAATAACCGTGCTTAATACTTAAGACATGGTCGGTGTTAAGTAAAATAACGTGGAATACAGCGTGATGTATTGTTTAGCAACATTTGATATCATCATCTCGTTATAGCCACAGATGCAATAGTAAATTTTCTGTAACTTTCCAGGCAAAATCATCAAGAGATTATCATGTGATAGATTGTGGTGTCGCAGATTTCCACTCCATTTCCTCTCCACCTACCGTTTCATCATTGCATAGGTTTTCACTCACGCGTTCATTGTAATATGCCTGATAGGTTCTATTCTTTGTCTTTTTGTAAATCTTCTCAATGCATTTCTGCTTCTAATTCAATGAATTATCGTGTGACCAATAGTTCGTCTCTCATTCTTTTTGAAATAATTATATATTCTACACGCCTCTTCATAAAACTCATTCATTTATGATTCTCTAAGTTCAGTTCATGTCCATTATTTCATCACCCGCCCCACAATGCCTCACGCCTCTTTTCCTCCCGCCTGCATTCGCCACCACTTGCGCACCACTTTCGAAAATCTCGCATTACCCTCGATGAGCACGGGGATGTCTGGAAAACGTAATAAAAAAAAGAACTGGAGCCTCCCGCCTCGGCACATCTGTGACTACCTCAATCGTTTCGGATAAACCTCGCCGCGTTGCTCCCTCTCTCCCTCGATTCCAGAATGCAGCGCTGTGTTTTTGGCTGGTTCCGTCATTATTTTCCTTCGCCAGCGAGAATGAAGCTCTTGAGCCTCGTTCCTAACTGCGACCCTTAATCTCTTTCCAAAAGGCATTCGTAATCTTGCTGACATTAAATCGAGGTTCATGCTGCTGCGAAATTTTCCGTCTGTTTGCGTATAAGTATTCAGTCTCTAATGGAGCTAGTTCCCAAATATTGATGCACGAATGGGGTGCTTCTTTGTAGCAGTCACGAACTCATATCGGTCTGCTCAAATATACCTGAAATGCAGTACAGTACAATGATTGAGCTTGGTGATGCCAACTGAGTGTTCTTTTTCGATTCAAAAACCTCCCTTTCTTTATCCCCAAGTCCACGATAACCCGAAGAATATTGTACCGATGACTGTATCTATGTCGCCTTAGCGTTGAAACCCGTTGTTTGATAAGGTTACTCAGTGGAAATTACCAAGTTTGTTTTCACCATGTTTCTCCATATATCACCCGACATCGTTGAGTGTATCAGATATTTCTCCCAAATATCAAACATTCGCCCAACGAGAAAGGTAGACCGTGTTTAGACATACGGACCACAAAATGATTGTATTTATCTGAGATACACGGGGTGATAAATGATTATTTCATTGCTTTAGCGAATGTGGAGCTGTCTAATAATAAGATTTCAAAACGTATGAATGTTTCACGTATGTGGCAAAACGCCATAAGGAGGAAAAAAACACGATTGTAATATTGGAAGGAAAAGCAGTTTACGTCAATTGAGATTAATAACATTGTTGACGATTTTGTGTTTTTATCCATCCGTGGGTGTGGTTTGCTCTTTAGACATTCATTTGTCTTCTCCCTTTGTCCATTTGACCGTCGTACTGCCGGGGTTACGAGCATTTTTTTCAATTGAATAAAAATTCAATCGAAATTGGTTTCGTTATGATTTGCCGCATGTAGGGACCTTTATATGACATTCTTCGTTTTTTTCCTAAAAATGGAGAACTTTACGGGTTTGACAATATTCTTTGAGGATTAACCGGTTTCTAAACTTCTTTTTATTCACTTACTATGCCAGGAGAATTGTTTTTGTTTTTGACCGCAGTCTCTGTCATTCCCCCATATTATTCTCTGTCGCACATTTCCCTTGCATCGCACCCCTCACTCCTTGCGAAGCGAACTAATTCTTTTAAGCCCGTGAAAAATTAGCTTTCATGAGTATATCTTCATCAAATTATGCCATTTGATGATCCTTTTGGTGAATGGAAAGTTTGCTAACAGAAATTTATCAAATTTTAATCATGAGTCTGATTTTAAAGTGAACGTTTTACATGTTGTTGAAAAAGGTGCCAAGCTGGATTTTATTGAGAACTTTTAAATTATGACGCACGCTAAGCAGTTTGGTTCCGATTTGTTAAATGACTTGGTACCAGTACATTATTCTCCCCTCTACCGAGTTCCTGTTCCCCTCCCTCTTCCAGAAAATATTTGGTTACGTCCACCTCCAGCCCGATGCTTCAACCTTAACCTTCATCTTGAGCCATACTTTCCTCAACCCCAATTAACCCCCTCTTCCGACATAAAATATAAATACGTGCTCGCCACAAAACGAATTGTATTGTCCCTTGAGAATGACACGAAAGTGTTGAAACCGGTCGGGCTTATACCCTTAAAGTTTGTGTGGATTATACAAAGTTTTCTTATTTCATCTCAGTATAACAGAACAGGCCCATTCAGTGGATGAATTCGCCTTCATTGGAAGATGAAGACCGCATCCTGGGCGTTTCGCAAACGCTTAAGTAAAGGTGCTGTTTGCTTAGTTTACGGCTCCTATCACCGCTGCCGCTGTCTCGTCCTACGTTCTTTTTTCGTTTTCTCAAGTCTTTGCTTCCGCCCTCTTGTCAGTGCGTTGACTCTCCCAGCTCCACCTTGAGTAAGTTACGTTGATGCTGCCATCGCCTATAATTTGTGCACGAGTACTTTATCTGTTTTTTATCTGTATTTATATAACTTTATCTGTCTTTTATATAACTCAGTTCGATACATTAAGGCAGTTCGAGCGAAATATCATTTTACCTAGAAATCAATGAATTTTGTCTCATTTTAAAGAAAAATATATCACCCATCCGTTGACACCAAAGATTCAACCCCTCACCACATAACTTTCCGACATGTTCGCCTGAAAATACCAGTCTTTTACTTGGCAAATGGTACGTCTATACTCTCCAGAGATACCTTATATAAAAAATGAGGCATTTCCTACACTTAGATCTCGTCAAAAAATTAACAGAGTGTAGTTTGTGTGTATTAATAACTATTTTTTTTTAATTAATCATATTGTCACCGCAGTAAATTCTTTGGTACCACTGTAAACCTTCCATTTTGATGGAGTTTCAAACTTACCGCGTGAGAAAAATGAGTCAAGTTGGAGACTTGAATAGATATTTTAATTTGATTACGCACAATTTCTGTCATGTAAAACTATATTATTGCACCATTAATAATGCAATATTTAATTCGTGTGTCTCCCAGCTGGTGAAATTAAAAGGTATAATTCGAATATGGTCTCTGTTATGATTAGGGAACTATCTCGCTCGCACTACCTTAAGACCAAGAACCCTACTTTCATAAACAGTCAACTTTTTCAAAAATTATTAAATAGGAAACTTAGCTTTATTTTTTATCTGTACCTATTCCAAAGGATATGTTACAATACATTATTACTTAATTTTTATCTTGAAAAATATCATAAATTTTGAATCCAAATGGAATTAGATTTTTGAAAGTTTAGTGCATTGTTAAGTGCTTAGGAATTTGACACAGTGAAAAAAAAATCGCCGAGGACCCAATAAGAGTCAAGTGATGCAATATTTTATCCTCAGAAGTGTTCTGTGAAGAATTGACTCTGTACGTGTGTGTATTTCATCTTGCATTAGCCCTATTTTATAAGACTAATTTTCTAAAGATTTAGAAGCAGTTATTTTGTGTTTACCTTGTAGATGAAATAATTCAATAGGCTAAGCATCCGAGCTGAGTATCCACGGCGCACAATTAATGGATGCAATCAAGGAAGCTACTCTGAGGAAGCTACTTCATTAAATTTCTATTTCGAAAGCTAATTGGGCGCCTACTGAATTATTGAATCATTGCAATATGCCCTCTGGAGCAACCGTGAAAACAAGATTACCACGCAGCTAACGAAAATTTTATGGGGTCATTTTTCTCAATTACGCAGCTCACCAGTTTATTTAAAGCGTTGGGGATGGAACTGCAGAGACCACACTCATAATAGCAGCTAAACTTCTCTAGTACACGGCTAGATGCTCCGTATTTCAATTGGACATCCTCTTATCAGCTTTCTACTGTATTATCCTCGTCATTTGGAATCTTAAACCGTTCACGCACTAACTAATGGCAAATTTTCACAAATATTACGCCGCGATGGTGTCTTGCAGAATTTAATCCATTAATGAAGCCAGGTTGTGGAAATGCAAATTAAAATGTTCTTTTTTAATTAAGATTTAAACTTTCTATGGAGTACTAGCGGAAGGTACACGTTGAAATTCAACGGCTGTGAAAAACAATCTTACTAACAAATGATAGCAATCGAAATATATCGATATATTTCGCGCACAATGTATTTCTGATGGATTTTATAGATTCTTCTATCTCAAATGATACTTTTTTGGCACATATTCGCCATATATTCATATGAGGTTCTGCTTCAACAATGCTATTGGTCGTCAAGGAGACAGCGTACCCAAAACGCTGGATTTTTAGCAATTTTATGATGTTTTTTTCATAATTTCAGTCAGAATCAGTAGGAAAACAGAAATCGACTGCAAGAATGAGAATGTTTATTCATTTTTATTTCCAAGAGTCTTCGTTGCGACTTTGTCTGACTATTATTTCTTGTTAAAATATACAAAAGAAAAAAGGTCTTCATGCCAGAAAAACGAACTTAACATGTATTGCTTATGGAAACGCTTTTACTCGTCTGGAGTCGAACCTGAGACCATTAGGTAAACAGAAAGTAGCTTTAAACCTTTCCAGTGACATAATGAGTCATGTTACAATGTTTTACGTCATATTGTGCAGTAGTTCGGTAGTTATAAGTGACCGCACAATTAGAGTATCTTTTTTATTGATAAGATAGTAATAGTTTTTGAAAGATCGCCTTGTTGCAGTTGAAGTATATTGTAATTATTGATTATGAGTCATATATTTTACATAGAATTTTTTGACTGAAAATTAAGTGCGAAAATGCTTAATTGTACGGGCGTTATTACTGAATTCTAAATGGAAACGTAAGAGATACTGATTTTCATACCTAAAACGCTATCGTTATCTCTGGGTTGGGCGAATTAAAATAAATATCCGCGTAATTTAATATTTTTTAGTTGTTTTTCCCTTTTCATTCGATGTTTTGAAATATATGTATGTGGTACTGGAATCATCACTTAGCCTCTGCATCATTGCCTGAGTTGTAAAAAGCCTTTTTATATGCTTAATCTCAATTCAAGTTCTTTCTCTATTACGACAATGTTTTGCATAATATTTTATCGATAAAAATGGAGCTCTTAGCGAAAAGTTATTTTTCCTTAATCCCTTGAGCAATTAAGGGAAGTTTGGTCCTTTCTCTTTTTCGAAAGAAAAAGTCCTCTTGATTGCTTCCGCGGCATGTTGTACAGTAGAAATATCTCGTATTTAGCCATTTCCAGGAAAACAGCGCTACTTCAAGATGGCGCAATGAAGACAATGTCGCTTTCGTTAATTCCAATATTTGGAGGTATTTTTTTCGTCGAGGGTTCCGCAGCCGTCGTTCCGAAGCGCCAGGGATGCGCTTTAATGTCTACTTCACGAAGTGTCGTAGGGAACTCTTCCGTGGAATTTGCTAATCCACCGGGAAATTCACGAGGCTCACTTCTTGGAGCCGCTAGTCTATAGAGGAACGGTAGTGCGGGCGAAGGGTGGTGTTAATATTTTTTGTACTTTTTTGCACAAAACACCTGCAAGGAAAAAGGTGGAAGGATATCTCAATTCTCTACCGTCGCATCCCTAGGCGCTCCGATTACAAATCCAATCCAAACCCCGGGCGGGGCAACACATTCCGTACTCACTCCGGAGGAGACGAAACCGGAAAATTGCCGTTAAACATTTATCCCCCCTCCCTTCGAAACCTCTCCCTATGTAACATTTCACCTGCAAAACATTCCTCCCCGCTACATATCCACCTAGGAACCCTAATTCGTCCCCACTCCACTTGCAAGCCTATTCTTTTTCACCCCACTCCACTCCTGTGTTAAGCTTCCCAACACTCCCCCTCTCCAACACTCCACTCCCCCTCTCCAACACTCCACTCCCCCTCTCCAACACTCCACTCCCCCTTTCCTCACAAATGAGGAAATTGGATTAAAACTCCTTCGTACTTTCTTTCCACTGCAAGGAATTTAATTCAGATCTCTCGAGGAATGACTCAGCCGTTCCCCGTTTCTTTCCATCCCCCCTCTCCCTCCAACCCCTATTCCTTATTTTACGCCCGCACCCGCTCTCCGCCGGATTGGTTCCCGAAGAGGTGGCGAAAGAATTCTTCCCCTGAATCCCTCAAGCTGTTCTTTTTTCCTTCAGTGCGTTGCTCTTCGCTGCGAGTTTTCGAGTGTCATTACAAAGTGCCTTCTCTCCCTCATCTCCCCTCCTCCCCCTCTCCCCCGGTTTATTTTACCCATTTGTTTGTTTGTACAATGCGCCCACCCCTCGCCCGACTCCTCCTTAATGATTCAACTTCCTTCAGGGGCGTTTTTCCGCGTGGAAGAGTATAACTCACCAGCTCGACAATCATGTAATGAGGCGATAATCCAAAACTTTAAAAGGTCCACGATGAACGCAACTAATCTCTCCACCTTTCACTTGAGCGGCGGCGAAATCACTTAAACTTTACAGGTGATAAATTCAGCATCGAAATAAACGGAAGCCGGATTTGAAATTACCTCTTCCACTCAACTTGTCTTTCATCTCTTTGCAAATTGACATTCTCTGAGTGCATTGCCCCGTTTTTGCGGCAATTGGTTTTCCTCATCTGCATCGTCCATTTTATCTTCCTTTGCTGTCAGTTACCCGTTAATTATTTCTCCCAAGCCAATCAACTCGTATAGATGACATACCATTGGGTAAAAAATACATGCATTCTTAATGACAGATGGTATTTTTTATGTTAATATGTAAGTCTGGTGTACGGTATACATGTAAATTTTTGATTCACTTCTAGGCCATAAAATGATAATTCTGACACATACTTCATACCTCCTCGAATATTTTACGCCGATTTTTTTGCGGTCACTTTCGCGTGTGAATATTTCCGTGGATGATGTAGGTCTTTTCAAACGTAATACTTTAGTGTATCACTTAGTCCGTGAAAGTCTTCAAATGCATTCTCTATAAGACGGTAATGGCATAAAACATTTCAATTTTGTGCGTGAAGCATATCTGATGATTACGTGACAAGTGAGTCCTCATGTGCCGCAATTTCGATCCGATAGAGGCGATTTAATTTCTTTTAGTATCCTCTTAGACCTCTCCTATCCTTGTTCTTCAATTAATTTTTATGTCATATGTTTCATTATTCCTGAAGGCTATTATACTAAAGATAATTTTATTAGGTGGAATCATTTGGCATATTATGGCCATTGAACGCCTTGTATTTCACATGAAACATTTATTTTCGTGAGAAAAGGAAAAAGTGTGCCCTTAACGGAAGGTTATTTCCTGTGGATCTAACATCTCATCTATAATCCCAAAGTATTCTTTTTGGTTCAATCATCCGCCATTTAAAATTCAAATGACTTATGTTTCAGCTTTATATGACATTCTTAAAGCATTGAAACCATTGCACGCGAGGATTTCTTTTAGTCTTCATGAATCTTTTTCCTAGTTCTGATGTAAGTTGCTTTTTCTTAGTAATGGGGTTTTCCTATTCTTGTGGTTTTATTGTTGTATTCGGATATGAAAACCAATTTTTAACTTCCTCCCTCAATTAATGCGTTGCGAGGTGCTATTATAACGACCCTGATTTCATTGCTGTTATCGCTGATCATTTTAAAGTATTTTAATATACCTAGATTTTGCTAATCTCGTAAATGGAAGATACATAAATGACCCTTTGCCAATTCCTTTGTTGAATAATATAGTGTTTCTCCACTTCTACCTGATACATTATAAGGGTGTGTGGCTAGGGCCAAAGTTTACTTTCAACTCCTTCACCCATATCAATGATATACAAATGGAACATAATAAGGCCAATGACAATCCCCTCCCGATTTGAATTTGCTTCATTAAATGTAGCGCCGTATATAATTACTCTTTCTGCTATCGCAAATCCTCCATGCGCATGACTTAACACAGTAAATGCACTTGAATGATTACGATTTGCGTAATTAACTTAACAAGTCAAATAAAATTACATACATGAAATTAACCGAATTACCTAAGCTATTTTTTAATCCGTATTGCTCATCCATCTCGCTCTCCCGCCTCTCATATTCTTCTGCTTCACCTTTATCGCCCCACCCGCGCCGCCTCCCCCGCTCGCTTTGGACCCTGTGGTGGCGGCAGCCTTTGACGCTCTGCAAAGCTTTATGTGCGGAATTTTAGGTTGATTTTTTTTCCAGCGCTCCTCTGACGGAGCCCGCGCTCTCGCTCTGCTTCGCGGCCCCGCTTGAAGTGTGCTTCTTAATGATGAATCACCATCTGTTGCCTCCCTTGCAAGTAACCAGAATTCACTAAAAATTTCCTTCCTCGAGCCAATTCGTGAAACCCTTTGCAACTTCACGATAAAATTGCCCTTCTATAGTACCAGTTATTTTAAATTGTCTCGAACCAGCTGCATTTTTTTACAGTCATAAATAAAACCTGTTTGAGCCTAACCTGTGAAATTCTGATTTGTCCAAAGAATGACGCTTTTAATCATATTATGATTTTAATTAGTGGAGGTCCACAATAAGTAATTCCATCGCTTATGAGGTATCAATGGGTATTTAATCAGCTAAAAGGTGGATAAAATTATGTTTAAAATACTTTTTCGGGGTTTGTGGGGAAAACTCTAAGTACCTATAATGCTTGAACGATTACAACTCAGAGGTTCTGTTTTTTATCTATTATTTAACCTAATTGTTATCCAGCTGGAGGAAGCCTTTTGTTATCATTGAGAAAACTGAAGTGAAAATCCGGGATTAAAAAATTATTTTCACTCTACCGCCAACTATTTATTACTTAAAGTGCACCACTACTAAATAATTTCGGACTTCGGAAAAAAATCATCCATACAGAGAAAATTACTAAGACATGATGTTTTTTCAAAGACGCTTCTTCGAAGACGATGAGTGATAACTATACTTTAAACTGATTTTCTTTTGCGTATTTATGAAAAGGAATATGATACCTGTCTCTAAATTTAGTGCAAAATAATTTCTCACCATTAATTCTGCACGTATCTAATCCCATTCAGTACACAAATTATTGTTTTCTAAATCTCAGGTTGCATCATTTAACCGAGTGATGGACTGTAATGTTTCTTAAGTTCCCTTATCCCAACCTCGTCCTTTTTATCCTGGCCTTTCCTCGTTTGTATTAGCCACTGTGAGTTATATTATTAATTTTTAATTAAAACTTCATTTTAATTTCTTTTATTTTTACGCAATCACATTCGAATTCCCGAATAGGAGTTTCGTGCAATTACTTCATACATAATTTACAAGATTCTTGCGCTAAAATGTCCAGCAGCAATCAAAATATGGCTGAACCGTTTGATTCTTTATTCATTTGTGACGCATCAAAGTATTTTAGCTCCAGTTGATAAAGGCTATCATTTTATTTGCCGATTTTAGTTCATTTTATTTGCTGATTAAAATAAAATTTAGTCGTGTTTTAAGAACACAAGCCCCCGTTTTTCTTGTGCTTTTTAATGCTTTGGCAGAAGTCAATTCGCTCGAAAAATGCACAAATGCTAAAAAAAATCCTGCGAGTGGTTTCTGAAATATCAATCCTGGGAAGCACTAATTATCTCAGTTACATCCCGGCTTATCGTCATGGAGCTAGCAAAAAGAAGCTGTGGAATGATTATTGCTTGAAACGGAGTAAAGGAGTATCCAGTACACTGGGCATCTAAAGGGTAAATTCCGTCCTAGACCCAATATTCTGATGAAAGGCTATTGAACAAAGCATTCCGTGAGCACAATTTGCCTTCAGGGTATCCACTTCCGCGCTCGCATTATGAAATATTACGAAAACAAACCTTACATGATTAAAGTTCGTCTGCGGATAAGTTGTTATAGGTGGCCGCGCGCGCGCCGCCGCTTATTGGATCACTGAGATCGTAAAAGAAATGACTGTGCAGAAGTTTTAACTGGTGCGGTCTTTGATATTTTCGGGAGTCGTTAGGGCGGCGATGTATCGCGCGGGAACTCGCGGTGTTGCCCTGATTTGTTTTCCGTCTCGCTGACGATCGCGTTGGGCGGAGGGGAAGTTGGAGGTGGATGGTGGCGGGCGGGAGGGGGTGTGCAACTGCATGCCCAACTGAGCAGATAGAGGGATGGCTGGGGGCAGGAATGGGATGAGGGAGAGATTCATTGCTCCGGGGGAGTTTGAAGAGGATGCTAAAGGCGTCTTTAGCGTGGCTGGTCGGATGCCTTCTCAAAGAGGAGATGAGGGTAATTCCTGGCTGGCGGAATGCTAGTCTGGCGTTATTTCGCAGCTCTGATATTTCACGTCATGATTTTCTCTCTCTTGAGGAAAATAAAAGATTAAAGCCAGCATTATCAGAAAATTAAATTTCCCGAATTATTACTGCCATTAGACGGTTGAAAATTTTTAGCATATCTCTTTAAGTAAATTTCTCTGCTTTAAAGGAATTAGGAGTTTATTTTGATATGAAAACCACTTCAAAAAACCGGACATTGATAATGAAGATCAGAAATGGCAATTTTTCATTTCCGTTCGTCATTAACTATATCCGGTTAGTGAAATGAAGAATAGAAAATTGCCGTTTCTGTTGTTCATTTCGCTGAAATTCCACAACGTCACGCTTGAGACTTCCCTTTTCGTACCGGATATAGTCATTTCGAAATATCTTTTTGGTTACTCAATAGTACCGTTGCCTCTTCACTCTGGCGTTTGTTTTTACTCGCTTCCCTCGGCGGTTTTCAAAATCACGGAAATTTATGGATTGCATTTGGTTTAAAGTTATGAACCTTTGGCGACATGGTGCGTCGTACTTTGTGTGATTTTTGAATTTTAAAAATCATTACGGAGGGAAATAAAAAAATGAAAAGTTTATTATTTAATTTGGGTCAGCGTTGGCCATTAAACTCGCTCGTAAATGATCGCCCGTCGTATCATCCTATTCCAAATACTTGTTAATATGTTTAATTAAAAAAATTCAATTAAAAAAATCGATATATACCAAAATCTTATATGAAGAATCCTAGGTTAACATTTAAAATAAAGGTACTCGTGAAGAGATGGAAGGCGAAGTTGCATACTGAACTGAGCTCGCCTGGAGATATTGTAGACTGACTAAGATGGAAGTTGAAAGGATGAACGCATGCTGAAGGTAAATAGGTATTAGGTAATTGTATAACAGGCATTTCTGAGGCTGGGACGATCGAGAGCTTATGCGAACAAGCCACAGTAATTGAGCCTTTAATAATGACGACGACAGCTTTCGTAAGGCAACGATAGAATCAAATCGGTTTTGTATAATGTAAGGAGAAATGGCGTAAAAAATTCAGTCTAAAATATTTCACGAATGGTTTCTATTACAGCTGGCTAGTACCCAAAGTCCTTCGTTTGCGTTGGTTGCCATCAAAACCTCGTAATGGTATAATCTTAACCCTTTGTCACGACTAAGTAACTTTCTCTGAAAAAATATCCAAGAAAAGTACAGTTTCAAAATGCATAGGAGGTGAAGGTACCTCGCTTAGAGAGGGAACATTTGCTAAATGTTTAACCGGTGGTTTGTTGCTTTTATTTGATTTTATTTAGCTTTATTTAATTCCTTTTAGCTGTGGTATATGTATAGCCGTACAGTTCCCTCTACTTAATATGTTTTCAGACTTTTTTGTGAGCGAATTTCCAGCTTACGTCACTTGCGTGTAAAACATTATTGTTCATTATCTTTTGACCATCCCATCAATACCATTATGTGTTCGCCTTTTCCATTTCGAACGAAGTTCTTTCGCGCTAAAAGTGTGACGGGGCTGGATGTACGAGAGAGCAGCTATAATGGCTTCATTCGCGAGCAATCCTTAGTTCCCCTATTGACATCGGTGGACATTAGTGTCGGTGTGCATTCGATATGGAGAGATATGCCGTTGATAACTCTCCGCCGGTGCTACGCATGGAAGCAAATATCTCTCCGCAGCGAAGGCTATCGGAATGCATCATGTTGGCAGGATGGGTGATAACCGGCAAAGGGCCGTAATTGATCAAAGAAGGACAAATGTTGACAGTGTGTGCGGAGCTCCATTTGGTAGAGCCATCTTTAGGAACAGAATACAAAATGGAAAGGTCTACATTTATGCAATTAATAGCAAAAAAAGGATAATTTTTCAGTGAATTAACTGCACTATTATTTGATAAAACAAACCAAACCTACTTGTTCATTTCCAAATGGCACGTATACCCTACAACTTGCATCCAATCGGCTCAACCAATTCGTCTCATTTGCGGCATGACTATAATTTTCATATTAAGTGTCGGGTTTGAGAACTGTCTGAATCCGCTTCGGTTCAGCCAGGTTCTTCTAGGAGAGGACGTCATGAATTCATTGTAGGGAGCATCTATAACTTAAGGAATAAATTGGAGATCCGGTTCTGAAAATGTGCCCTGACTTGAATTCTCCTATGTCCAATGGAAAGGTCTCCTTGAGAAATTTCATGAAACATAATCATTGGAAATCTTTTAATGCCATGTTTTACGTTTTACAAAAGTAGACTTTGACTAAGTGGAGTCTTTCCATAAATAAATCCTACAATTTTGGAGTTAATGAAATATGATGAGAATTTTTAATCGACTAGACGGAAATTCTATGGCCTAATATAAACCTACATGTCTTTGGCATGGAGATAGGTGCCGAATAACGCTTTAAGAGTCGCCTTTCTCAGCCTGGCAACTTTTTTGTTTATTTTAAAGATGGAATAAAACTTAAAAGTTTTTGAATACGCAATGAAGAACATATTCTCATCATTTCATCCTATGGCTTATAAGTGTGATTAATGTTTGTACTTATCTGATGACATTGGATATGCTCTGTCGGGGCAACCTACTTTGGGCAACTGATCTTGCAGTTTATATAATAATCCGGAAGTAAAGCTAACTGTCTCCACTGAACGTGGTTATTCCTGCTCTGTGACCGTGCTTTAAGGCACGTATTGATGTTATTCTCTTTATTGTTAGGATTCAGCGCCAACCGTGATGTATTTTGAGCATAAAAAACTTCTGATCTGAGAAATTGTGTTTACGGTTGTAGGGAAAACCTATCCTAATTCCAGGGAACTTTGATTACTATTCTGACCAAAGGATGTATATTTAAAAGGATATTTGGTACACAAGCGCTTCATTACCTGTAATCAGTTCTCATATCTGATATTATACGTTTAATGGGCATGACGAGTGCTAGGAGACGCAGAAATTCTAGTTTACGTTATTAAAATCTAGAATCCATGGTAAAAAAACGTAGCTTTGTGATTGTGAACGTAGAAAGGACTATATAAATAAGCTTTATTTTTATCTTAAATGTTTTATATGTTTTCACTCGTTTGATAAGCATTACCATTACAGCGATGGAACTGATCACAATGAATGGATTTTGGTCATTTTCTCGTCGTAAATCTCTATAATATCAATGTACAATGATAGGTTTGTGTTTTTGGTTCCCACACCGTCGACCAGAAATTTGCCTACATCACCCTTGCCACAGGACCATATTATCGTCCAAAGCGTTTTATCCAGTGTGTAGGAAGAAATTATACAGTGTTTCATGGGTGGCGAAATTTTTAAATTAGGCTCATACTTGAATATATTTTGCTGTTTTGTCATTCTTGGTCGCAGCGAGTTAATGAGAATCGTTTTTCTCACCCTCACCCCGTCATCAACTATTTAGTTGGAATACAAGTTGACGTATTTTATTGATTCATGCTTTGAAAACATTTTGAGCTGAACTGTAGTTCAGCTTAATGAAAAACTATTTGATCGCAGTTTTTATGTTAATTCAAGAATAAACCACCAATGAGAGATGATGCTGGACTCACAGCAGAAAAAGAATCGTGAAAATCTCGCCAACACCAAGCTTCCTGTATTGAGACATTCCAGGAAGATTAAGAAAAACTAAATGAACTAAATAAGTGCCGTGTCAATGAGAAAGTTAACATTTTCATCTAAAACATGCTGTGCCTCCTATAATGAATATATATTATGGACTTGGATGTTTGGCGTTGTTGCCCAGGCTACGTGTTGCCGAAATTTCCACTTTTAGTTCACCCAGTCCTTGGCGCCTCTTCGATTAGAGTCTTTTCTGTTGTTATGGTAAGTAGACGTAGTTAATTGTTGCTAACGTGAGACTGTGGTGAATATACAATAACGATCGAGGAGATATGAATTACTTGATGCTTTGAGTAATATATTGCTATTTTTGTGATCTAAATGTTACTTTGTAAATGTTAGAGAGGAAATAGCTATTACAGAAAATGTGTAAGAGGTTTATGTAACGTCCATCGTGTGCCGACGACGATGTTTGCCAGACTCTGATTCTAATTTGAATGCATTAAGGCCGTTCCACGTAAATAATGAATTTAGAATGCCTTGTTTGAACAGAACTTGCTTCGTACCAGGCTGCAAAACAGGGTATGCGTCTACGAGGAGCCAAAATAGGAGACGTGGATTGAAAAATAAGAATCTGTTCAAGGCGGCGGTAAGTGCATTCCTTTTTACCTACACTGCAGTGATGGCCATTGGGAATAGTCATGAAGTCACCTCGCATTATTATTAAATTTCCGTATAGCGATATTCACGAAGTGCTAAGAAGTTAATTGTGCATTTGTGTAATTAAATTTGGAGTGTAATTAAATATATCTGTAGAACGGACGGTATTTAATAGTGTATAATTACGTCCCGCGAGTAGTACTACATTTTTAATCCACTGCATTATGATTAATTGTAAGTAAAGCCCATGTATATTCATTGTAAAACCAGTACGATGTGCTATATTTATAAACTATCGACTGTATTTACATTTGAACTTCCATCTTTCATCTCTAGGCAGCACCACTTTCCAAAAAGTTGTTTGTTTACGGAATTCTAGACAACAGTTTTTGGCGACGAGATCACTATTTATAGTATATTTTCATGCCTTCCATAATGATTCACATTTCTGTGGAACTAATCATACTTCTTCTGCGCTATTTCCTCAATAACTGTAGTCTCACTGCGCAAATAAATCAATCTTATCTCCATTAACCTCTAGTTGATAAATCCTCACTTCTGTGCATCTCTCTAATAGCTCTCTACGTATCAGATGCTGAAATTAAGATATGGATGCGAAGCATATCCTCGCCATTTCCTTATAGTTTCACACGACTGTTAGAGGGATTTAAGTGAGAGCCCCTAGAGACTCGGAGGCTGCACGCTAGCATTAGGCTGCTTGATAAATTCAGAACTGATATTTTTCAGATCGACATTGAGAATATTAACATGACTCCTCACTACATCTCTAGGTCTGACAGATGCGATAAAATAAGAGAGTTACACTGCCGAACAGATAGGTACAAAAGCTCGTCCTTTCCGTGCACAATAAGTGACCACAATGAAAATTATCTCCACTAAATACACTCTTATAATACATGCCACCATTTCATCTCCAAAAAACATACACCTCTACACGGCTGGTGACCTACTACCCCCTGCCACACGTCTATGCGGCGGATAGCGGGGTAGTATGTAGATGTAGATTATCTAGTTGGTACTTGTGATCGCCTGATCGAAGGAGGCTTGTATAACTCTGAGACACTCGGGTGTAATATGGGTGAAATATTCAAGCGTGTGGCTGAGTCAGCCTCACCCTTTTCATTTGGGGATATCCGGTGAAGCGTGTCATTAGTTTACTTTGAAGGGTATGTGCCTTCATCAATTTTCTGGAAATTATATTGCAAATATATACATTCTGCCGTTGAATTAAGTATTTTCCTGCATCCCATAGACCCTTGTCAGAAAAAGCACCTGTAAATAGCTTCAGCGGGTTTGAAACTAATTCAGTTTCACATATTAAGGCCCCGTTAAAAACAGAGACTACAATCTCATATTACGCGAGGCACCCTGTTTTATGTATAAAGGAAATGCATATTAACCACTGAACTGAAAATAGTTGTAATCCAGTTAATAGGTAAGTAAATCAGTATATTAATTGGGTTAGATCGATATCAGTGTTCCTTAAAATCCATTGAGAATGAAGAAATATTCTCTGTGATTAAAAAAGGCTTAACTATTCTGTTCAGACGTCATTCAACAGCAGTGTATTTTTTTAAAAACTGTCTTGAAATATTTACTTCTTGTGGCGCGAGGTCATGAAAAAGGATGAGAGTTTCACGAAAATATTAAACTGCAAGGGTATGGTAATCATAAACTCCCTGGATCACCTAATAGGGTGTTGGGTAAGAAATAGTTTCGCCCAAGTGACTTGCCGAGTATAGCCAAAGTACGCGTATTAGCAAGCTTAGCTAATAACGGTATGCGTTAGTACAACGTTTTTATCGTGATGACTTAAGCCAAACCTTAACCTATTCAGACTTGAACACTATCCGAATTTTCGAGAGATCTGATCAAGGGAATCGAGCCTGTCTGAAGAAAGACGCGGTTTTCATCCCCTTTTTTCCATTCCAAATGAAAAACTGTTTGCGCATCAATTCTAGGGCTTTCTCTCTCTCTCTCTCTCTCTCTCCCTCTCTCTCTCTCCTGCACCATTTTTCCTTTTCTCGGAGACACAGCCCTTAAAGTTTTCACGTCACCGGAAGGAAGGAGAGCAGTCCTCAAGAGGGGCCGGACAGGGTCTGAGGCGAAGAGGGGGAGTGAGGCGGAGAGGGAGTGAGGCGTGGGGTGTGGGGTGTGGAGGGAATGCATGAGGCTGGGTGTCGTGAAGGAGAGGCGGCGGCAGGAAGCGGCGATATCAGAAAATAGCATCAGGGGAGATGTGGGCGGGTGCAGAGGGGTGTGGGTGGGGTGCGGACGGAGTAAGCGGGTCTGAGATGCAGCGCCCAGATGGATCGCTCCTCGAGATCTCGCCTCCCTCGAGAGGGACTCCTCCTCAAGCGAGCAAGGGGGGAAGGGGCAAGGAGAAGTAGGATCTGCTCCCGCCGTTCCCCTTCACGGTCCCTCCTTGGGGTGTGGGTCCCCCTCCTCCTCCCTTATCGGCGGAGATGGGGCGAATCCTTGGAGCGGCGGCGTGGAGGTTGTAAGGGGTCGGGTACAGGCCACCCTCGAACCCTTAGGGAGGGGAATAAAGGGTGAGGAGGGAATGAAGGAGTCTCCCTGGTCGTCTCTCCTGAAAGATTTTCGCCGCGCCGCCGTGGAGACGTAGAGAGATTCGGATGGCAGGAACGGTAATCGTGGGGCATTGAGTGCGCATTAAAATAATTACTCGAGTCAAAAATAATTGGGGATCGGGTTGGTGGGGTGGCGAGAGTACTCGCCTACCACACGGGCGGCCAGGGTTCAAATCCCTGCTGAGAGCGGATGTTTTTCAGAGGAACCTGATCCCTACTTGAGTGTCTTGTGGAGGGCACTTCAAGTGGAGTACTCCGTCTGTCGGATGAGACGTTAAGCCGTGGTCCCCTTGGCGCCTTTCGTTAAGAGCAGGCTAATGCCTACGCCGGGTTTTTATCCTCCCTTCCTCCCTTACCTATCCCCTATGGCGCAAATGACCTTAGCCATCGGTCGCCTCCCGAAATATCCAATAAATCAAAAATAATTTCTATGACCGTGTTATATTTAAGGTAGTCCGAGCGAGATAGTTCCCTAGTCATAATAGAGGCATATTCAAATTATACGATTTAATTTCACCTGCTGTAGGACACAACAATTAAAATTGCACTCTTAATGGTGCAATAATATAGTTTTATATCACAGAAATTGTAAATAGTTAAATGAAAATATCTAAACAATTATTTGACTAGACTCATTTTTTTCGCCCGGGGCGTTTGAAACTCCTTCAAAACGGAAGGTTTTTTTGTGATTCCAAAGAAGCTTCTGCGGTGACAAATTGATTAATTTGCATAGATAGTTGATAAAACATACAAAATACACGCTGTTATTTGTTTACGACATCCATGTGTTAGAAGTACCTCATTTTGTAAATAATGTCTCTCTGGAGTACATGCACGAACAGTTTCCCATGTAAAAGGGCTGGTACTTTTTGTCAAATAACTCCGAAAGTAATGTCATAAGGGGTTAAATTGTTGGTGTCATTAGAAGTGTGAGAGATTTTCTTGAAAATGAGACCAAATTCATTTATTTCTGGTTTTCTAAAATGACATTCCGCTCAAACTACCTTCAAATTATTTCTCAAGTACATCAAAAATCATTTCTACGACCGTTTTATATTTCAGTTTGTCTGTTAAAGCGTTTGAGCTCACAATACAGGCGGTAATGAAAATGGTAGAGCTTGGTTGAAAGATTCTGATACGTTCGTAGAATTCGTTCGTAGAGTTCGTAGAATAGAGTTTGTAGAACCAGGCATGTCTCATTTTGGTAAATTGCAGCAGTTAGGGGATTTTAGTGAAGGTGAGCGTACTCCTTAAATGCTTTCGCTTGAGCCACTTGCGACTGTTGCCAAACTCGCTGTTTATCCTGCTTCTTTGAATCAAAACGAACTATCAACCGAGCAATGGGAGAATGAAATTTTAATTTTATCTTTAATTCAAGCTGGATTTATTTTGTGTTTTCAGAGCGTCGAAATAATAACGAAATTGATGTATGTTGTCATCGGATATTAAATTCTTGTTACACCTTGGATACTCATTAGCCAGAATGATAATGCTATAGTTATAATAAATTTTGTTCGCGTTAAAAAGAAAACATTTACGTATGTTTTCTAATTACTACGAAATATATCCCATGTACCTGAAGTCGACGTGGTATAATAACATTGGGTAACGAAGAAAACATGGGCAAAATGTAATTTTCCACTTATTTCTTTAAATATCATTAATGAGAACACGTATGCAAGCCTTCTGTTAAAATCTGATAATGACCGAAAATTGATCAAAGTGTTTTCTGCGAGGAGTTTAGCTGCAGAACTTTGAGTTTTTCCCAGGTCGCTCTCTCCGTTGTATGTCTTCCAATTCCCGCCCGTCCCAGCATCCCTCTCTCATTCCCTCCCGCACTTACTCCCCGGATCTTCAGATCAGATAAACATCTTGCGCAATTTTTGCCTTTCGCTCCCGGCTCTCCTCAGACTCTTTTCCACCGTGGACTTCACGTGATGAAGTCGAAGAGGGTCTACATGAAATTCCGCGAGACTTCTGGCTTGTGAAGGGAGGCAAAATGGATGAGTCGGCATCACGGCGCAAGTGCCAAAAATTCACGAACCGAAATTACTTTTCGCCATCAGAGTTCATCGCCCTTTTGGGAAATTTTATCGATTTAGTTTTCTAATTTAATGTTCATCCCAAAATAATTGTTCGTTCTCCAATTGTAAAGATAAAGAAATATTTATTGTTCTTGGACCACTTGGTCATCTAAGAACATACAAAAAGTATACATTTATATTAGAGCCCGAGTACAGAGAGATATACACAGAAAAAGTGGGTCCAAGCAATGAATGAAATGATAATGGCAACAATGAATGCAAAAAAACAAGCATATTGGTGAATTAATTTTTTGCCTGCGATAGCATTTTATTAAACAACATGTTTTTGAAAGCCATCAGCGAATTAGAATTTTTGCTTGATTCAGGAGAACTGTTCCATATCCTTGCCCCTAAAACAGAAAAAGATTTATTGAATGTAATGGTTCGATGAAGTGGGACAATTAAAAAGTCTGGTGATATTTGGGTTACTACATTTCGGTTTTTCTCATTAGGCTTGAAAAATTGCATGTTATAATTATGTGGGTTAAAATGAAAGTAAGTTTTGAATATGTTCTTGGAGTATTCGTATTTTGCTCGAAGAAGCGTTTCTGCGCTAAGAGAATCTGCAAATTGTGAATCTCAAAGAAATATTTTTATTCAGTTCTTTAAGTTTTGTATCATTGATTATATATAGATAATGAGCGCCCTAAGTCTAGAGGGCCAGTGAGCTTGAATATTAGCGATAATCGTCATTCAGGAAATTATATGAAAAAGACTGAACTTCGGAACAGGTGTGGTTGTGTAGTTATGAAATGAGGGTAAACTCGTGGAAAAAATCTCGTTTCTTCATCATCGCTATCAAGATGCAGAGTCATCTTCAAAACCCTCTCCAAAGATCTGAAGACGTCCTTTTCTCCTCTTTCAGAAATTTCTCTTTACTCTTTGCCCTTTCTGCCCACGATACAATCACTCCGGCGGTGACTGGATAATTCACCTGTCATTTGCCAGAAGCAGTTCAAACGGGTTTGGTTGAAATACTTTCACAGATAAAATAAAGCTTCTTGTAGCATTTTAAAGCAGAATTTGAGAATGATATCGTAGTTTTGCGATGTAGATATTAAAATTAGAAATTTCCAAGGTCATAGTGTTGTTGAAACAAGCGACCTGCTGCTAGCTACACATCCCGTAGTGAGATGCTAATTCATTGGCAAATGGGCAGTAATCGAAATAATGTGTTCTGAAATGAGGGCGGGCTATCACTCAGCCATTAAAAGTTAAGTTTTTCAGGTTTTATTTTATTAGATCTTGTTGAATTGATTCCCTTCCGGTTTTCTCTCGTTGTCTCTCTCGCTCAAAATGGCAGTGGGCTACTCTAAAGACCGTATATTTATGGCCCAGCCGCTCTGTTATATATATCCATGAGGCTTTTGAGTAAACTATTGCCATTTTAAAGAATATTTCTCAGTTTTTTCCAGAAATTAAGATCATTCCTGTTTTCGTATGTTACTTTCTTACCTTAAGTAACGACAACATCTAAATGCGCATCCCTGCGCACTCGAAAGTGCTTAACTGTCGATACTAGTGTATTCCTATAGGATTATTTTTGTTTATGAAGGACTTTCATTGTTACATTTGACTTTGTTTACTCAGTATTGTGGGTCAGAATTGAAGTACTTGAAAGTGATGAGGACAAGTGAACGAATTCCCTTCTATTTCGGTCATCAAAATTTAAACAGTAACTTCATGTAAGTATTTCTAATTAGTCGACGTAAAATGGTGTTGTTTTTAGCATGATGATTATCCTTTAAGATTTTAAACGAATCGTTAAACAGACATTGTTGACGCGTCTACATTAAAGAGATATATATCCATACGTGTTAGACTAGACATGCTCTTGATCGTTGTTTATCGCTCTTTGTATAAAATTGTACTGCACCGTGAGAGTGTTAGTGTCTATCTAATTGAACGAATTGTTTTATCTAATTGGACGTTTTCGTCTCATCAAAGTGTCCGTCCGTCACAATGGACGTTTCTCATTGTTAAAACCACAGCATATTTGATGAAGTATTTGATAGATTGACTTTTCTGCCTCAGTTCTTAGGAAATCATATTAGCTTGCCCCTTTTGTAAATAGATCTACTAAATGTTATCCAGTAAGATAAAATCCAGTGGAATGGAGTTACCGATCGTCAATTTTTTTAGTTGTTATTCAAATCATTACAAGTCGAGTTTGATTTGTGAGTCAGCCATAACGTTTAAGGAATATATTCACGGCAGTAATTGAACTTTTACCATACTATCCCTTGCACACTACATAAATTTTACATTTTATGCCGCTGTCAGTTAAAATCATTATTAATAATCTGCATCTATTAATCGGCCCGACTGTTAATGTCTGTGTCGGAATTTCTTATTCACTCTAATTTAAAAAATTTTAAAAAAAGTAAGAGCGTAGCGTAAATCTCCATCTGGTTCATCTGGTACATCTTCGAATTAATAATGGATGAGTGGCATTATTAATGAGGGTTTAATAAATTCCTGTGTACTTAATGTAAGTCTTGATGCTGGGCGATTGCAGATGCAAAGGAATTTCGGAGATGTTATGGAAATATGTTCGCTGTTTTGGAGCCTTAATTTTGTGTGCGGACAAATTTTACCTTGGTTTTCACCTAATTTCACCCTTGCAAAAATCATAGGAATCTGTTAAACATGCAGCTATAAATTATGAAGTTCTCTCGCAGAGTTGCGGTCGCATTTCCAAGTTTCCTTCTCGCCATAAGTTTTTGCCTAATTAAGTTTTGGGATGTGTTCATGAATACCAGGATTTAATGAGTAAGCATGAATATTTTGTGCGGAGCTCGGAGTAACAGTTTCCAGCGGTAAATTTAAAGCTGAAGGCAATTTAAATGACTTAAAATGACTTTTTAGCGGAGATGATTAATGCTCGGCGACGCGCTCGGTGTGCAGCACAGTTAGTTATGTATTTCACACTTGCCCTCCGCTTTGGTTGTACTTCCGACTTCGTTTGGAACTGCAGCGGAGTACTATGTCATGCCGGAAAGGCCACGTTTATGGCCGACGTGCGAGGCCCAAAAAGGAAACTTCGACCGAAGGCGAGCGTAATTTTTGTTGAATGCTTCATTCGCCGCATATTTGTTTCGACTTTTGACTAATTATTCTCTACGAGCTGTGCCCGGCATGCGTTGCAATGCCTTTCTTTTTCTTTTAAAGTAAATAAATAATAATAATAAACTCGTTTATTGTTCTAGGAGTGAACTCCTTTGGAACATAGAAATGAAATACAGTGGTGTGCAAGACAATTAATATGTGAATAAGCCAATCAGGAAACAAAAAATGGAAGTTATCATATAAATTGCTAACAATAGACATATACAACATTATCATTTAGCAATGTAGAAAAAGAACTGAATTTCTTCTTCTAACAAAAAAACGAACATTAAACATATCAATAAACAAATAACACAACCTCTAAAAAGAAAATTTAGCTTAACAAATGAAAAGAAAAAAAAGGAACTGAATTGCAGTGAAAGTAGGCACACACATACAAAGGGGGCGCATTTAAATGTACAACATTGATGAAAGACAGTGATTTTTTTGTTGTTGAATGTTTCTCGGGTTTCACACCGGGTAAGATTATTATTATTTATTTTATTTATTTTCTCACTCCCGAAAACAGCACAACGAGGGCTATTACATCGGGTGATTAACAATTAATAATAGACGAATACTAACACCCATGTCCTGAGTGGTGAAAAAACCACCCAGGCGGGACTCGAACCCGCGACCCTCAGACTGACAAGCGAGGACTTAACCCCTCCGCCACCGAGGCCAACAAAATATTTGCTCATTATCTAATGCTATCAACGTTTCGATGTCTGACTCAGCCATCGTCATCAGGATAATGATTATCTAATACTCTCAATTTCACACCGGATAAGATTATCTAATACTCTCAACGTTTCGATGTCTGACTCAGCCATCGTCATCAGGATAATATTCCACAGATTATCGTGATGACGATGGCTGAGTCAGACATCGAAACGTTGAGAATATTAGATAATCTCACCCAGTGTGAAACCCGAGAAACTTTCACCAATATAATTCGCCGGGAAAATCTAAAATCCTTGATTTTTTTGTGTTTACGAATGATAGCATGAGTTTCCATGCCTCAGCTGCGGTTTTGAAGCAAATAAATATTCTAATTTTGAAGTAGTGCAAAATTTTAAGATTTTCGAACTTTAAAATCCAATTTTAGGAAACAGCGAAGCGTATACGAAAATAGAATGCAAGAATTCGAAATGAGCAAACGAAGAGACCACTACACCAAATCTTATTCTGCGCGCTAATAATTGACTTATCTTTTAACACAAATGAATGCCTCACTGATATGATTCTGATGCACGTGATTGAGCAACTCGTGAACGATCTGCTTCGTTGCGTGCTTGTCGTCCCTCGCTTGTTTGAGAAGCTCACGTGCCAACTGCCAGTTTGTGAAACGACTCGCGATTCGCCTATTGTACAATGGATTTTAATAATTCAGAAACCTTCACGGGTGCTCGCGCAACAACTCATCACAGTTTATTCGTTATCTTATGAATGGTATTGAAGCGCATGGAAGACGAACAAGCGAACATTCATTTTTCTATATTATATGAGAATTCTCCGATTACTGGTTTAGTATTTTATGGCATAAATATGTTTAAAACGTCAAGAAAATGACGAGTGTGCTGTTATATTTAGTACGGCATACATGAGAAGAGTACTGAGAAGCTTAAATTTACTCGTTCGTTGAACAAACAGAACTCTATTATAGTAAATACACAACAGGACATAGAATTTTCTCAGGCGGCCAAAGAGCATGTAATAATAGGTCGGTATATTAATTCGAAATGTTTACAGACCAGAGGCTTGAAAATAAAGTGACAACTCTAATTTAACTTCAAAAGTTCTCGAGTTAATTTGCTTCTACTCGCCGTAATACATTTAATATGATGATGAGAGTCTATTATTTGCATACTGAAAGCCTCAGTAATCTGCAGATAAACTTATAATTCAATTGCGAACCATATTTTTGTATGTGTAATCTAATAATGCTCGCAACGCAATACAACTTGAGACATACGCATAAAAGCTCATCCGATAAAGTAATTACATTCCTCCTCCCTATCTTCGTTGTTTTGTACCGCATCATTTGTAATTAATTTCATAAAATGGAATTCTACTTTTCTCCTTATTTTCATAATCAATACTTACTGCAATCCCTAAAAAGTTAGTTTTTTCTCTTTCATTTTATGCAACATATGTGTTCCCAATTTCTTTTTCTCGATGAAATTCCTCTACTTCATCGTCGAATTCACTGTGTTTCGAAACGTATCGAAAACTTTCGAGTCTTCTCCCTCGAATCGGACGCCTTCGGAATGTTTATCCTAGCGACTATTCTGTTCATTTAATAGTTTAATAGACTCCTTTCCCCATTTTGATCCTCAGACTTTTCTCAAAAGACTTCTATTCTTTTATTTAATTCTCTGATGTATCACTTCGAGGTGTTGGCTCTCAGCCTCTCAGCCTTCCCACAAATACTCTGTCGCGACTTCTTCCTTATCTGCTACTGAAAATACGCCAAGAGT
Source organism: Ceriagrion tenellum (assembly GCA_963169105.1). Lineage (NCBI taxonomy): Eukaryota > Metazoa > Arthropoda > Insecta > Odonata > Coenagrionidae > Ceriagrion > Ceriagrion tenellum. The sequence continues at coordinate 17,484,993 of OY720634.1, forward strand.
AACGTTTGTTTGTAAGAGTAATCTACATGAAGGCTTTATTGCCTTGAACTCTCATCAGCTCATGCTCAACCGAGCTCTTCTGTCATGTGACACCCATACTTCTTCCCTATATGGATGTAACTTTACGCATGCTCTATTTTCTGTTCCCTTGACGTTACGTGTAACTTCATCACATTGTTGCATGTCGAGTTTTGGTCACCCTTTATAATGATTTTACCGCGTAACTTAGAGTTCTTGATCCACGATGTGCAAGTTTGTCATATCTTCTCGGATTCACCACCAGGACCACAATGCATTATGAGAGAGAGAGAATACATTTGTATCTTCCTTATTCATGAATAATTTTCATACTATCCTTTGCAAGGAGTCTTTATAATCTTTGCCATACTTTCATTTGCAGAGAGTAGTTATCTTTCAGCTGAAAGCTAAGAACATATTTTCATTCTTGTCTTTTTTAAGTCTAGTTACTGGTTTGACATTAATTCTACGTACCTAACGATTATGATGACACCGTATTTTACGGACTATAAGACGCACTTTTTTCTCTAAAAAATTGCCTCTAAAATTCAGGTGCGTCTTATACTCGAAATTAATATAGAAATGTGGTGTTTGATTTAAAATTCCCTCCCCAGTCTTAAAAATGGCCATGCATTCTATGCCGCGGGAAACCTATCTTTATCTGGCAACATTGGATTCAACTGGCAGCAGCAGTGCACCTCTACTAAAAAACAAATTTATTTAACCCCTACTGAAAAATGAAAACTGCGTAAAAATGGCCTGAGTGGAAAGAAATGAAATTAAGAAAAATAAATTTTATTGAATCCTCACCAATTTGAATTTCCGTTTTATAAACGGAATAGCGCAGCTAGTCTAATAATAAAAATGGAAAAAAATGTTATTTTTTTAAATTGCTTAAAAATTAAGGTGCGTCTTATAGTCCGTAGCGTCTTAGAGTCCGTAAAATACGGTAAGTGTCCCTCCCATTTGTATATATTTGGTGATTTTGAAAAAAAAATAAAAAATTGAATCACTTAATTACTCCCGTTTGGGTAAGGATATGAAGAAGAGACTGGTGAAGAGCTTGATATGGAGTGTAACGTTATATGGGGCAGAAATGCGGACAATGAGAAAGAGTGATGAGAGAAAACTGCAGGTTTTAGATATGTGGGTGTGGAGGAGGATGGACAAGTACGATGGTGGACGGTAAAGAAGACAAACGAGGAAGCGTTTGGTACGCAGGGTGAGAAAAGGAAACTTCTGGATGAGATGGGGAAGAGGCATATGGCTGGAAGAGGTAATAGGGGAGATGGTTTATTCAAGGCTATGATTGAAGGAAGGACAATGGACAAGCGGGGAAGAGGATGAAAGAAAATAGGTTTCATGGACGGGATGCAGAGGGTTAAATCGTTTGCTTAGATGTAGTTAACCCTTTGAGTGCGGTATGGCGTGTTATCACGTCATGGTTGTCTTTACGCTGGTGCTGAAGACGTCATATCACGTCATGGGTACTGTGAGTGTTCCAGCTTTCAATATGGGGCCTATTGAAAGTTTCTTAGTGATAGCTAGAACACTCACGGTACCCTTGACGTGATATAACGTCATCAGCACCAGCCCAAAGAAAACCATGACGTGATATTACGTCATGCCACACTAAAAGGATTAATACCAGTGATAGGTGAAGCCTTGCGCGTGTAGAAAATCTGGAGGATATTCTTTGACGTTTCAAAAAATGCGCATTCGACCGGTAGATTACTTCAAATTGGGGCGTAATGGCTGGACCACAATTGTTATGATATGACTCCCAATCATGTGACGCAGCCTAAAGAATCAAATCCTCCTATTTGTTTAGGCTCTCTCTATGTGGAACATCATTGTCGTGTCAACGTGGGCGAGAATCTTAATGACTTTGTCCGTGGCTGATCATCATTTGCTGCCGAGGCCGAGCTAAAAGTGAAAATGTAGTGTAGCGTGTAGAAAATGCTAAAGGCGAAAATGTACTTATCATGACGGCACATATTATTGTTATATATCAATCGACGTTAAAATACGCCTGGTCATCAATTAAATTTTCTCCCCATTGTGTTAAATGTCCAGAATGTTTAGCAGCTTTTCTCTCATGAGCGTACGCAGGCGGTAATTATCCGAATTTGCCGCCCTTGTACTCAGCCACGAGTTTATGGTCGCGGAAAAATTGCACGTGTTGGGTGTGTGGTCGATATACTCTACGCCAGCCTATCCATGCTCATCGCGGAATACTTCCTGCATTCAGACTTGCCCTACCTTTTGTCTCGGGGCCAGGGATACAGCAATGACGGCCCCCCTCTCGTCATTTTCCGAGTCCCGTCCGCCATTATTCACATAACAATCGTTATTCACGTATTCCCATGTTGCCCCTCTCTCTGCACGGCTCATAACTACAGGAAGGAAGAGATCGAATATTCCGAGTTTCGCTTTTATGCACATAGTTAGTAATGTCTTTGGTGAGAGGGGGAGAGGGCTGATTGTGAGTCTAGCCGTTATAAAGTTTTATCGCCCCCGTGATCTTTTAATGGAAATCCTCGAGGTCGGGAGCAGACGGAATAATGACCGAAAATTTTTCAATTGCGAGCGCACGGGTTTAGGAAAAAAAACCTAATGGACGCAGTCGAGGGCATGTGCTGTTGAAGAGAGGAGGGGAAGGAAGTCGAGAGGGTGGGAAGGGGGCGGGGCGAGAGGAGGGGGAGGATGAGGCATGTAATGTATGGGGGTAGGGAATTGAAAAGAACTCGCGAGTAGGTGGCGCCGCCAGTCGGTTGGGAGGCGGTTGGCGAGCAAACTATTTTACGGCTGTTTTTCTCTCTCTCTCTCTCTCTTTGCCAACCTCTCGGGGTGAGAATACTTCTGTGACATGCACACTAAAATAATATTGCTTTTCTGTGTGAATTCTATAGATTTCCGTCGCTCCTACATCCGTGGAGAAGAGCATTAAAACTTCGCTACAGTGAGCTTCTGTGGAAGTCTGAATGCTCTACGATTTTGCTGGAAATTGAATTGTGGGTACTTGTTGGGGGGAAGGGGGGTACAGAAATACTGGTATATACTTACGGCAATCGAGAATAGCTCATTCAAAAATTTGAATAGAAGTTTATTTTCTTGATGCTATTAGTTGCGACAGTAAGCTGATTAGCCTTGGTAACCATTCAGTGCAAATGTATCCTCTTGCCGCTTCGGTTTCCATCGTAAACTAACATCATTATGTATTAATTGGAATTCGCTGTACGGCATAAATTACGATTCCCGTAAATATTTTTACATTGGCTTTTGTTTTTATGTCTACCGCACATAATGTTCGAGATGAGACATCAATTCAATAAAGCTGAGTTTTTCCTTTAAATTCAATTATCGATGCGAAAATTTGGAATCATTTTTTGAAGCCAAATTACGAAGAATTATCTGAATTTCTTCTTAGTGAACATTCGACGAGTGTAATACATACCGTTTAAAGCAGTAGTAGACTGCATTATTTTATGTAATTTCTATATGAGCATCAAAATAAATTACTTAGTGATAAAGCAAACGCGAGAGAAATAATACCAAAATACGGGGTTATTTAACAAATATAACTTTACGCTCAAATTCATTAAAAAATTTTTTTATCTTTTACTGATAATATTCAATACTATAAGAACTTGTTGAACGACTAAATTATTAAAAAGTATTTGTTCACCACGAAATGATTTTCTGAAAAATCTGCATCTGCTTTTCGTGAGAAATTTTCTGTGACCTACCTCACCCATTTCAGTGTAAAATTGTATCGTTTTTCATCTTTTGTGTGAAAAAAGCTCTCGTCTCCCCTATCTGCGACAACTGTTTCATTGGTCACGAGCTGAGTGTACGAAAATAAATGCAGTGAATTTCATTTCCAGAATTATTATTGGTTGAATGACGACCCATGCCATCTCATTTTTTATAACATATTTTATGTTTATTTCATGTTGTTGTTGACCAGAATCTCTCCTAAGAAGCCTGTTGAATCGCATTTAATGCTTGAGAAGCTATTGTAGAGTCGCGCTCTCCGGTGCTCCCACGGCTAAGGATAATTGTAGCGCAGCCAAGTCATATTATAGGCTTAATATTGTTTAAGCGAGATTTTTCTGTTGTCATAATAGAGACCATTTTTTATATCAACAGCAGTGAGAAACATGAAGCAAATATTGTAATAATTGCGTTGAAATAACATAGTTTTATATGGTTTAAATTTTCAATAATCAATTAAACATCCATTTAAGTGTGTAACTTGACTCTTTTTTTCGAGCGATTCTTTTTGCACGCATACACACCTTCACCACAACAATTTTTGTATCCTGTAAAAGTTACTGCGTTGGATTATTGATTATATTTAAGAAATTGTCACGATAACGTAAAAAAAACTCATTTTTAAACTCTTGGCGAGACCTAGGCGTTATTAATTCCTCATTTAAAAAAAATGAAGTCTTACTGTAATGAATACGTGTACCATATCCCATCGAAAAGTTATCATGTCTAAGAAGATATCTCGAGAAGTAAGTGTCGGACATATAAATATTTTTGGAGAGGTGTAAAATATATCTTAAAAATTAGGGGAAATCCATTGAAATCAATGTGACATGACAGCTCGCTCAAATTACCGTAGAGCGCCAAAATGTTACAACAGCTGTTGTAATGGATGAGATCGCATCCCGGGATCGGTGATTCATATTGGTGGACATTTTGATCGAGCCTCAGTCTTCCTTTTCTCCCGGAGTTCTTAATATCTTTCCTCAAAGAATATTTCTGGCGTTCTTTTCACCGTGCGGCGAATACATTTCCGTTTCTTTCCCTGCGGCAGTCCTCAATTTTACAGTCGCAGTCCTCCCAGACCAGCGGCACCTGAGCTTCCTCTTTTTTTATTGCAACTGCCGTCTTTCAGACCGCTTTCCTGCTCCACCCGCACACACATGACCCCACCCGTAGGGATCTAATTCTCGCCCATGACCCCAGAAGAGCTAATGTCGGCCCTATGTTCCCCCATCATCCCTCTCCTGTGCCCCACCCCTCTTGAATGGTTGGGCCGACCAACCGAGTCGAGACCGTTTGGACGAGGCCGTCTCCTCTCTTTCTCTCTCTCGAGACCAAATCGTCCCATCAAAGTCTCCTCTTCTTCGCGTCGGAAATGCTCCCTCGCAGCGCTCCAATCTCGACAAGGGGGAAAAGAGTCCGTATAGCACAGTCGAAATCGTAGAATTTTATTGTTTATATGCTTTTCGGATGTTATTGGATATGAATCCGTACCTACTTTATATGGTCCAAAAATAAAACCCTCTTGCGTGGGGCTGTTACTTCTTACTACGCAAATTTTGGTCAATATAAGGAACATTGGCGTACTTCTATGTATATCTTCAGAAATGAAAAGCTGCGTTTGCAGCAGATGGTGTTTAAGTATTTCGCATGAAGAAGAGGGATCAATGTTCCCGGCAGTATTGCGACGCTAACAAGAAAAGAATGTACTCGATATTCAAGCATCCCTTTCACTATTTCTATGCGTAATTACATCTACATCTACATAACACCCCGCGAGCCGCCGCATGGGCATGTGGCAGGGGGTGTTAGGTCACCAGCCGTGTAAGGGTGTAAGTTTTTTGGGTATAAAAAGGTGACATGAATTATAGGAGTGTATTTAGTGAGCTTAATTTTTATTGTGATCGCTTATTGTTCGCTGAAAGAACGAGTTCTTGAACCTATTTGTTCGGCAGTGTATATATCTTATTTTATCGCGTCTGTCAGACCTAGAGATATAGTTAGGAGTCATGATTATAGTCTCTATGTCGCTCTGGAAAATATAAATTCTGAATTTATCAAGCAACCTAAGCCTTGCGTGTAGCCTCCCAGTCTCTAGGGGCTCTCACCTTAATCCGTCTAGAAGTTGTGATACACTATATGTACGCTCATAGCAGTTTTTAACGAAACGCGCTGCTTTCCTTTGTATTTTATTAATTTTTTGGTAAAATTTATTTGACCAGGGTCCCAAATGCTCGCGGCGTATTCGAGGTGTGACCTAACCAAAGAGAAGTAGTATCTCTCTTTGACTTTTTCATCCGAGGACCTTCCTATTATACGTTTGACAAAACCTAGTTTCTTTAATGCTGTGCCGCATATGTTTTGTATGTGTAAAAATTACTCGAACGTACCCAATATAATATATATTTGAGCGCTCTTCATGGCTATGTGCAATTTGTTTTGTGTCTCAGTGTAAAAGAGAAAAAAATACTGTTTAATTGAGAAATTAACCTTCGTAAATGTGGCTTATAACATACATGTTATGAATAAATCATTCGAGATTTGTGCACGCTTATGCTTCTTTTTTCAATATTAGACCAATTAATTAATTGATTTCTTCCTGTTCAAAAGGTGAAAACGATCATCGTATTTTCTCATCGTATGTATTTTAAGGAGGATTGTTGATCAGGCAGAACTTACCATCTTCCATCTGATTTAAAAGTGGAAAATATATATGACAGGAAGTAATCGAAATAAATGTTGTGAAGAGATCTTTGGATGTAGCCAAATATCTTGAGAATAACAAACGCTTGTATCTCCTCATTCCGATCCCAACAGCAATATATGATCGTGCATTACAATTTCGGTGTTATTCATTATCATAAGCGCCACTTATTTCTCAAGTTAAAGAGAAGGCCAATTGGGCCTCGCATATGTTTCTATCGTGATGTAGATCCATTTTATGGCTACCTCAACTGAAAGATCTGTTTTTAGAATCTTCATGCAAGCGTCTTAACAGAGCCTAATTAAGGAGTGGGCACATTAATTCAGCCCGGAAGCCACTAGGACAGAGGGCCGTAGTTAACGGAGGGCCACACACTAGTTCACTACCCGCACGTTTATTCATTTTGACTGCGTATGTGTTGTAGGTATTTAGCTTTTAAGAGGTAGGTATTTTGCTTTTAAATATAAGGCAAATTTTCTTTGACCCAACTGAACCAAGTCTCGGTTAAGTCAAGTTAGTCTCAGCACTATCGGTTTAACGTGATCAGTTTGCGAACACGTTGGATTTGAAGTTGTGTTTCTTGAATGCTTCCGCTGGCCGCGGTAAATAATGCGTCGGACCACTTGCGGCCCGCGGGCCTCGAACTGCCCACGCCGGGTCTAAATGAATTGACGAAAGATCTCGTTGGTTGGCAACGTTGCTCGCGGGCAAATTTTGCTGCAGAAGAGACGTCGTGAAAAACCCTTTGCGTATCCGTCTTCCTATGTGTACTGAGCTTAAGTTTCTGAGGCGGAAAGTACCTTAATGCCTTTCATATGCTTCCCGCCATTGATGCGTGGAAGCAAAAGTTTATGCGTGGGCGACTCAGTCTTCAAAGCTAAAGCCCGCCACTATTTCAGAATATTGATATAATGTACCCCCCACCCCACTTATAGACTCATTTTTCTGGTTTTTGCAACGTTATTGGCTGAAAACGTCTCTATGGATTGATAATTTCAAGCAGAGTTCGCTAAACAACACTTTCTGGGTTTTATCAAAACGTGCATACGGCACCCGAAGAATATTTTTAGTCGCATCATTACAATAACCTGCATAGTGTTATTTATTTTTCATGCAGAAAAATAGAAATAATTCTAGCAATGAATAAATAATTATTACCTTGTCGTTTTACTTGATGATGTAGGTATTAATTGCTTGTTGAATTCACATTTTAGTTTGCTGGAATAATGCTAAGTTCATGTGCCCGCAGTGTAGAAGGAAAAGTGAAAGGGCACGTCTCTCTTTTGCGTGAATTGATTTTAGGCTTTTTAAAGGTCAGAACAAACAAAGACAACGTTTTTCGATGTATAAATATTCAAATGGATTTAATTAGATAAAACACGTGGGTGTTTCTATAAAGTTCTATCGTTTCGAGGCCCTGAGGAAGCTGATGAAAAGTTAAAACTGGCTTACCGGCATCTCTGGGACATACGGACCAGAAAAATTGTCTAGGAAAGCAAAGTAAAAAAGCTTTTCATAGTGTGCGATGTCATGTTAAAGCGACCGATCGTTTACCACTATCATCATTCCAGTCAGCCTTCCGTCTCTGTTGGTCACTAATAGCCTCTTAAAAAAACATTTCTACTCTACACCCCATTTTTTAAGCCCTAAATTGTACTTATTCTTGGTGGATGTAATACTGTGTGTACCATTTGTATTTTATTTTTAATTGTTTTCTGTATAATGATTGGAATCATATCAATCATTTGAAAAAATCATTTAGCAAATGACTCTGTATGCAATCGCGGAAGCTAGGATATACATCAAACAGATGAAATTCAACGTAAAAGAAACTATTTGACTCAACCGGGAAACTAACATCTGATCTTCCTATTGCCGGTCAGGTGTGTTTACCTGTTAAAACCAGTAACAAAAGGTGTAATTGGCTTTCACATCTGACCGGTCGTTGGCAGATATTGGTCCGAATCCCGGAGTGATTAGGTCATAACGGAGATTAGATCACGCCAGTAAAATTAGAGAGATAGGTTGTTGAACCGATAGGCATAAAATGTCATTTTTTCCGCGTACCATTCATGACCATAACAGCAATGATCATCGTCATGAATAGTGCGAATAGTTAGATTAGCTAGACTGTAGATCTTTCTCTTTATCCTCTCTACGTTCTAATTTATGCATGATGTAAATATTGATGTTCTTATTTATGCATGATATTTTGAATCTGTGGTGGTAGTCTTTGTATCCCTTGCATCTCGGAACAAAAGACGATGGAATGTTTCTTGGTTAGTAGATTTTTAATTGGCGCGTTGCCTGTGTGGTACGGTGGTTTCAATGTAGTTTCGGTGTTCTGCCGTATAATTCATGCATGCCTGGTGTGGGAGCACCCCCTGCCACACACCCTTAGGGTGGCTTGCAGGGTATGACGTAGATGCAGATAACGAATTTCACCTACTCGATGTGTTTCTTTATCGTTAGTATCGCCTTGTTTCCTATTCGCTTTGTCGCCTCGTGAAACTGAATTCTGCATTTAAAGTGCCTTTTTCTTTACCTCCGCGACGACTAATGCCACGAAATTAGCTCTCATTTGATTCCCGGAGCAATAAATCCCGCATCCGCTTGCCCTCGAGAACTCTATTCACGGAGCACGTGGCGAGAGGGGTGGGTGGACAGTGGGTGGGACTAAGAGGGGAGGGAGTCGGGTGGGAAGGGTTGAATGAGGGGAAAAGACGGCTTCGAAGCGCACCCCTCACCATCGCCCCTCTACCCTCGCAACTCGCCGGTCTCCACAAGAGTTGCCGGAACAAAGTTCTTTTGCGATGGAATTTAATGCTTTTTGAAAGTAAAGATTTGCCTTACGATAGGTATGAATATTTTTTTTCATCCTGCACGAAGCGTGAATGAAGGGGAATGAAACAAGATGAAAAGAAATAGCCTCTTACATTCTCTCTCTTCCCCCCCTACTCCCTCTTATTCCTATATATGTACTTCTATGAAATGAAACAAAAATGTATGTGGATCGTACGAATGCATGTGCAAACGGTCTCTCGAAGACAGTGAATGGTGGGAGTGGGCCGTGATTCGGTAGTCCGAGCGAGATAGTTCCCTAGTCATAATAGAGACCATATTCGAACTATACGTTTGTATTTCACCAGCTGTGAGACACACGAATTAAAAATTGCAATATTAATGGTGACAATATAGTTTTGCATGACAGAAATTGTAAGTAATCAAATGAAAATATCAAAATTAGTCTTTAACTTGACTCATTTTTGTCGATCGGTGCGTTTGAAACTCCTGCAAAACGGAATGTTTTTTGTGATACCCAAGATCCTACTGTGGTAACAATATGATTAATTTTCAAAAATAGTTGAAAAAAACTTACAAACTACACGCTGTTAGTTTTTTTACGGCATTTAAATCGTCAAGATACCTCTTTTTGTGAATAATGTCTCTCTGGAGTGCATAGTCGTACCATTTCCCATGTAGAAGGTCTGGTATATTTTGACAAATATCCCTGAAAGTAATGTGGAAAAGGGTTGAATATTTGGTGTCATTGGATAAGTAAGATGTTTTTCTTTAAAATGATACCAAATTCATTGATTTCTAAGCAAAATGATATATCGCTCAAACTACCTTAAAAAGAAGGAAGTAGGAGATGAGTGGAAGGGGGGGGATGTTGGGAGCAGGGGTGGTTTTTGCGTGTGGGTGGAAAGTGCCTCTTCGTAAATTATTCCTCGAATTCTCACTCACCGAAATACTCGCATTTATATGTGAGTGCGTGTGTGTCCTTTCGTCAGTGTGAGTATGAAAAGCGAAGCGTTTTTCCCATCACCGCGCCCTCCTCCTCGCGGGCGGTTCCAGCCATTCAGGGCCGCCGCTGCAAGGGAGGGGGGGGGATGGGAGGGACGTGGTTTGCGCAGGAATGTGAGGGAGGGCAGAGGTGGTGGGGGGGATGGTAAGGGCGTGTTGCATTAAGTGTGGAAGGGTGGGAGTCGTCGAGAGGGGAGAAAACACCATTTCAATTTCATCCTTATTTGAACGCCACCCTCCCTTTACCCTTTCAAATCCCACCGTCACCGCATTGCTTTCCTTCAAACCACTCCTACCCCCCACCGACCCCCCCCCAGCTCTTCCTTCCCCCACATTTCCCCTTTGCGCCCCTCCCTTCCTGCCCCAGAGAGTGGACTGCCGTTGGACGTCCATCGAATGGTCGACGCATACATCCGGCGTTTCGATATTCAACTGTCGACCTTCCCCCACCTCTCACTCACCAGCCCCCCTCCCTTAAAACTCCCCCACTCCCACACGCAAGACTCTCGCCTCTCAATTTTTCCCGGGGCCCACTCGCGAAATACGCGCGTAAGATTTTATTTGTTTTTTTTTTAATTCATCCCGTTTTTGTGTTGTTTTTTATTTTTTCCCTTTTTTTTAATTTCGAGCTCTTCCAAATTGCTAAATTTCAAAGCACATTGGTAATACTTTTGTCTCTCCCAGTCCTATCGAAGAATGACAAGTAATTAGTGTTCCTCTGTATGTATGTACCATTGTTCTAGTTTTTCGTGAAGTTAATTACAAGTAGAGGTACCCCAGTTGCGAAAATGATATCGATTTCACGGTGAAAGCAATCACATGTTCACGCAAGTAATGTAATTATCTTGTCCTTCAGATTCTGTTTTCAATTTTGTAAAATATTCCAACAATTTATGTGATTTCTAATATCTTGTCGCTTGAGATGAGGTAGTTCAGGGAGCTCAAAAACCAATTAGAATCACACTGAAGTAATTTCTTTTTTTCTATCTGTTGAATAGATATCTGCGTTTAAGAAAAGGAAAAAGCAAATTTTGCAATCTCCCAAGGTATTTCCTTTTCAAGCTTATTTTAAAAAAAATTGTTTTCTATCGTCGTATGTAAAAAAGCATAACGTGGATTGTTTTGATGGCTGAGTAAACGTAGGTGACTTTATTGGCTCTTTCTCGATATTTTTATCTTTTGAATTAAAACATTATTGATTTAAGTCGCTGCTCTTGCTGCCTCTGGGAAATGGTTTGTGATCAGTTGGGAGTGGAAGTAACACCGTCCACACCTCCGTCCATTGGAAGATTATGCGCTTTGAGAATTTTCCACATTCGTGCAAACGCACCAAGAATCGGCTGGCCGAGTGCCTGTACCAGATAGTTAGAAGTGGGTTACAGGGACATATGTGGCTACTGCGCCTCTCTTTAAGGAATCGTAGGAAGGGGCTTTTCATTTATTGCTAAGAACCAAAAGTATGCATGAGGATATTTTAACTCTGTAAAAGGAATGTCTTTAAAACGTAGATAGCCTGTACAGCTGCGGGAAGTAAACCCAGAAATGCTAATTTGAAGTGGAGAAGAGTGTATGTAAACATTTTGGTCACGCAAGGCGAGAGAAATTGGAGAAAGCGAATTCCGTTTACTTCCTAGGCGGATGGCGTGCAATGGCAAAAGTTCAATTCTCATTATATGTTAGGTGACCCGAACTAAGAGGTCACTAGACCACCTCTTGAAAAATAGAAATAGCGAAGCAACTGTGAGTGAGAATAGGAAGAAGTTATCATGCTTGGGGAAATATACACAATGAGGAAGGAGATGTCTGATTTTATCTGATATCGTGAAAAATATTAAGCTGTCTGATATCGTGAACAAACATTAAAAACTTAGAATAATTGAGAATTCTATCGATTAAATATATTGAATGAATCAGGTAAAGAAGTTCAAATAGTCCTCCTTGTTACTTTACCCTTTTTTCAATTTGACATTTAAATGATATGTTTTAATATCAGCTCAGTACCTAAAGTGTAATGTTTGCTGTAGTGAAACTAAATTTATGTTAGGCTCAGTGTATAGAATGTATCTCACAGAAATATCGTTTCATACACTCTATCATAAACAATGAAGAGTTCAGTTTATTTGGGTTTTTCCCGCGTTGCTTCATTTTAACGGACAGCAATTTCGCCAAAGTTACAGCTAGCGTCGTCAGGTCCTGTAACTGTAACTGTGGTAGCTGTAACGTTGGCGAAACTGTTGTCCGTTAAAATTAAGCAACGCGGGAAAAACCCGAGTGAACTGAACTCAATAAATCACCGCGGAAGCCTCCGTACCATAAATAGTGAAGTTTGACCCGTGATCATCACCACCTGTTATTCTGCCGGAGTAGCAGGTTCCATCCACGCTCCTTGTCTCCATTCTCTTCCATCCCAGGTCTGTTCTTTGGTCTCCTTATATCCTCTTCTGTCAATCTATCACTCTTAGTTTTCTTCTTCACCTTCTCTTTACCCCATCCACCAATCCTTCCTGAGCGGATGTTGTTATCCCCTTCCCTCTTAGTATATGCCCCAGCCATTTTTCTTTTCTCCTCCTGACGGTGTACAGGAGATATCTCTACTCTCCGTCCCTGTTCAGCAACTCCTTGATCCTTACTATGCCCAACCTGTCTTCTCCAACCTTCTCTATATGCACATGCCTCATTATACCTCAATCTATCCCGTTCTCTCCTCCCCGAGGCCAACCTTCCGCAGCCATGCGTCACATTACTCCATTTTTAGCGTTTGACTCGTTTTCCCTCGTCTCCATTGTCAGGCTGCTGCATGATTAACTTTTCTTCTCCAAGGCTTCTTTTTCCTCGGGTATTCTCGTTTTAAGGTAGTTAGAGCGAAATATCATTTCACCCAGAAATCAATGCATTTGGTCTTATTTTAAAGAAAAATATATCACCCTTCTAATAACACCAAAGATTCAACCCCTTACCACATTACTTTCCGAGATATTTGCCAAAAAATACCAGCCATTTTGCATGGAAAATGGTACGTGTATGCACTCCAGAGACACATTATATACAAAATGAGGTATCTCTAACTGTTAGATGTCGAAAAAAATTAACAGCGTGTAGTTTGTATGTTTTCTTAACTATATTTGAAAAATTAATATTATCACTGCAATAGATTCTTGGGTATCACAAAAAAAGCTTCCGTTTTGACCGTTTTGAAGGAGTTTCAAACGCACCTCGCGAAAAAAATGAGTCAAGTTAAAGACTTATTTACATATTTTCATTTAATTACATACCATTTCTGTCATATAAAACTATATTATTGCACCATTACTAGTGAAATATTTATTTCCTGTGTCCTAGAGATGGTGAAATAAAAACGTTTAGTTCGAATATGGTCTCTATTGTGACTAGGGAACTATCTCGCTCGGACTACCTTAATTTCTACTTCACTCTTCGATTTGCCTGTTTGCATATTCTCCTAGGTTAAAGTACCTTCCGAGTTGTTATATTCTTTCTTCTTTTATCCGTATCTTTTTATACCTTCTGTTTCGTTTATTTTCGTTACGTTTGTTTTTTCAAAATTTATTTTTATCCCATTTTCCATTTGTTCTTCTTCGAATGTTGTCATTACTTTCTGAAGCGTTAAAGTATCATCGGCCCGTACCACCATATCATCACTAAATAAGATGCATATTACTTTCTTCTTCTAATATTTTTTTCTTCCAAAATGTTACTTAGCATATCTTCGATATTGATACTGAGTAATGTAGGAGAGAAGCAGCAGCCTTGCCTTACCCCAGTACTCCATTGCATTCATCCTGTCAATATATTTTTTACTTCTAAGGCATTTCTTTGTCATGTACAATTCTCTAATTAGTGTTATGTCCTTCCTGTCTGCTTTCCTTTTCTCAAGTATTTTTAGTAGCCTTTGTCATTTAGGTTTGTCAATTACTATTTCCATATCGATAAAACATGAAGCTTCTTCCTCTTTCTCTTTCTCTATAATATATATAATATTCTCTATAAAATATATAATGATATATATATATATATATATATATATATATATATATATATATATATATATATATTCCTCAATTTAATCCAGTACCATCTCTAGTACTCTTCCTCTTCTAAATCCTAAGAGTTCATCCCTTGCATTTTCCTCCATTTCTTTTAAAAGTCTCCGATTTTATACTCTGAATAACATTTAGCAGTATTTTATTTTATGTTTTACTGTGCTGAGTTCCTCATACGTTCTAGCTTTTTCTTTGAAATGGTGTCATGACTGACTTTGGAATGTCCTCTGGCCAGGTGCCAGTGTCACTTTGATCATTTACACAGTTAACTTTATGCTCTCTTCTCTGCATCTACATAATACCCCGCGAGCCGCCGCATGGACGTGTGGCAGGGGATGTTAGTTCACCAGCCGTGTAAAGGTGTACGTTTTTTGGAGATGAAATAGTGACATGAACTATAGGAGTGTATTTAGTGGAGCTCAATTTTCATTGAGGTCGCTTATTGTTCGCGGAAAGAACGATTTTTTGTACATATCTGTTTGGCAGAGTATCTCTCTTTTTTTATCGCGTCTGTCAGACCGAGAATTGTAGTGAGGAGTCATGACAATGATATTCTCTATGTCGTTTTGAAAAATATTAGTTCTGAATTTATCGAGCAACCTTCTTTTAATTATTAAATTAATTCGAGAAAGAGCTCATCTTTTTCTGCTATTTAGCCTTTTTAGTAATAAACATAGATTATTCTATTTGAGACTGAAGTGTTCGAAGGCCTTTCTCCTCCTCTTCTATCAGATTCTCATTTTCTCTGACAGTATCATCCACTTTATCTCTTACCTGTTACTAGTATTCCATACTCTCTTACCATCAAGTTCTTATTTTCTTTTCTCATATAATAATTTCCAATCTTTTTCCGCGGCCTCTTTAATTTTTCTTCTTTGTTTGGAATCTCCTGTAAAAATCCTCGCTGTTTTAAAGATAATATCTTGCTCTCCTTTCCTCTTAAAGTCCTTATATCGTCACATTTCTCTTAGTGCCATTTTTCCTCGACCTTGTTCGTTTTTCTTCTTAGCGTATCGTTTAATTTGCAGTGCATTGCTCTATTATTTTCCCCATTATGTTTTTATATCGACTTCTTTTTGCTATTTTCTTTAGCACCTCTGTTGTTACTCTAAGCTTCTTTGCTCTAGGACCTTCATAACACCCATTTTCTCTACCTGCTGTTTTTTCATGGATTTCTTTATTCTTCTTCTTGTTTATTCTCCGTCCTCATTTTTTCACCTTTTTATTATTTCCTCTTTCAGAATTTTCCCTGCTTCATCTTTCCCCATTCTCTCCATATTGTCTTAATTCCATTTTCGCTCTATCCTTCCCGCCCAGATGGTTACTAGGGTATGCAGTGGACCACATCTGCATCGCAGCAGTTTCGCGGCTCTCGGGCCGTTCGACCCCCGTTTCCCCCGGCCGCCGCCGAGCGTCGCCACTTTGCTCGATCGCGAGGACGTAATCTTCCGCAGGATGCGATAATCCATCTCATCTCTTTTTTCTTCGCCAAGTTCACGCTTCCGTGATTCCGCCGCACTCTCCTTTGATTTCCTCTTGTGCAGTTTTTTTTTTTGGCTCTTACAATTCACGGCCTCCAAAATGCGTGTCGACCATCTTTTTGCGCGGATTACGGGATAATTCTGTGCAAAAGGAAGAAGTCCGCTCGTTACTCTCCAGCATCTCTCTCTCTCTCACTCCCCCTCGCTTGTTCTTATACCGAGGCTCTGATTCCGTGCCTCAGCCCTTGATCTCGTCTCCCTCTCCGTGGATTGCTTGCGAAATTCAGAACAGGGGTGAGATTCTGTTTCCTCCAGGTCCTTATACCCTTGTATATGGATCTTGTGTTTCCTCATTCCTGCTAAAAAATTCTGTATAGTTTCCTTATAAATACTTCTACAGAATTTCTTAAAAAGTTCTGTCAATATTCCCGTAAGTATTAAAATGCCATTTTACGGAATTCCCTATGACGTTCTGCAGAATAACTTACGATGTTCTGCAGAATACCTCAGGACATTCTGCGGAATTCCCGATGACTCTCCATACAGGTCTTTAGAAAAGGAACTGGTTCAACGGAAATCTCACATACTTCCGTAGAGTTGAGGAAGTTCTATAGAACAGCTTGTAAGGAGTTATTTTGCTCTGCGGAAAATAACTCCTTACAGAACATAAGTTCTGTAGAGTCAGGCTCTCATGTTCCGTACAGATCCTTAGAAAAGGAACTAGTTCTGAAGAAAAAGAGTCAATTTCTGTAGAATATCTTACGTTCTACAGAACAGCTTCTACGGAATTTTTTAGCAGGATTAACGCCATAGCGCCGCGGCCATACTGTAAAACAGCGACCAGCTTCGCGACAATGCAATTCTGTTTTTCGAATCTCACGCCATTTTAGCGTACTTAACGCTTATTTATCGTATTGTCGCAATGGTCGTAACGTCAGAGGAATCAGAATCGCGCGTGGCGTTTGGCTAGCATTAGCAAACGGTGTAATATCACGGCGTTATAGTTACGTATGTAGAAACAGAATAGCCCCCCCAGGTCTGTTTCATTAGAGCCCAGCGAATATCATTTGGACGCCGGACTACATCTCTTGGTCCGTTTGAAGCGATTAAGTGATACATTGCTGAATGCTATATTTCAACTGCGCTATTATGTCTGACGATACCTGTGGTGCACTGTCTGATGTATCCGCTTTAGATAGCTGATAATTTCTGAAGATTAGTTTGTATGTGACATTTACGTAATGGTTTTGAATGAAGGGCTAGTTTCTCAGTCACGCCATAATTTTATAATTATTATTTTTAGCTGCGTATGTACCCTATTGGATCACGCAAAGCGTCATGACTCATTTCTTATTTCTTAGTTCCTTTCTTATCTTCCACACTTCTCTCATTCTTTCTCCGTGGATTCTCTTTCTCTCTTTCGTCCACTTTGTCCCTGGTTTCTTTGGGACTTGGATCTCTGACATTATGTTCCACTGGTGTATCTTATTTCTGTAGGTGATTCTGTTTTCAATTTCCTTAGGGTCTATTGTTGCTTTTTCTAGATCACCTCTGACTTGTGACAACTATGGTATTGTTGATTTGACACCTTGTAAATATGTGATGACCTTTTTGATGAATCTTGTCGGTGGGAGTCTATTGATATGTCCGAAAAATTGCTCTTTTTTTTCTGATACCCACCGCTGGGTTGGACATCTTCTCCGTAGTTTTCCTGGAGTGCAGCATATACCCTTCTTCTGTTAATTTTGGGCCGAGAATTTTATATTTTCATGTTTACATCTAATCCATTCACCCATGATTGGGGTAGGATATATATTTCAGCTGCGCTACCATCTTAGACGGACTTTACAACTTTACTCAACCAAATAGCCCCTGCCACACGCTTATGCGCCAGCTCGCTTGGCTTGTTTGTGGATGCGGATGTATGGATGGACTCTTCCCCCCCTTACCCCCCCTGTGTACGTAATTGTTTTCCTCCCGTTTCGTCTCCCTCTGTTGGGTCACTCCCGTCTCGCTCTTTATCCCTTTTTTTCTCTTTTGTCTCGTCTGGAAGCATTCGTTCGCCCTCTGGATAAAACAAAAGAAAATCTAACCCCGTACCTTCTGCAGCCGCTCCGTGCCTCGCCAGCCAGATTAGGGAGGGAAAAGATGGCGGGGGGGGAGGGGGGTGGATATAAGAGAAAATGGGGGTGGGGAAATTCAATTCACCCCCACTCCCCTTCGCCCTCGTCCGGGGTCATTACCGGAACACAACAATTACCTCGTGCGGCGCAACTCTTCCGCGCACAGCGATTTCCGGCGCTGCGCTGCCTTCGCCGCCGCCCGCTTGACTGGGGGCGGAGAGGCGAGAGGGTCGGAGGAGGAGGGAGTGGGGGCAGGGAAGGGGGGCGGGGGCAATTACGCACCCGTCCACCTATTTTTACGCTTTTTTAGAAGGAGGCCGACCCTCGCTTCCCAATATACCAATCGCTAGCCGGCCGGCGCTACCTGGCGGCGGCGAAGAGCTGTGGGGGCAGTGAGAATGGGAGGAGGGACGCACAGAATGCCATTCGGATGTTTTTTGGTACCCAAACGTAATAACTGTCGTTTGAAATGAGATAGGCTGATGAAAGAAACTGAATTATGAAGATAATGCGATGCAGAATCTCAGAGAAATTAGGTGATATACTGATGTTTTTTTTAATAAAACAATAGTTTTATTTTAACAAACCTAATATGATAAAAGATCGTAGGCTTTCCCGGCGAATAATATTAGTGAAATATTCTTGGGTTTGGCACCCGGTAAGGCTATTCAAGGCCAACGTTTCGACGAGAAACTCTCTCATCGGCATCAGGGCTAAGAATCAGTCTTAGCATGATTTTTCAATAAACAAAGAAATTTTATCAACACATTGCAACGGTTCTTACAGGTCAAATTGGCACAAATTGCACTCACATTTCAAGACATGCATTTCAGTGGCAAATGGCGAATGTGAGCCCTGAGTGGCGATATCACGCGAACTACGAATTCACTCTTCCCTCCCCAGATACGTCATATGCTCTGTATTTTGCAAAAAAATTCATCCGTGGATAGTAAAGTGTATATGAAAGATAGAGAGAACCTCTATATGCCGCTTCCTCTTCTTATAGAAGATTTCTTGGGAGTCAGCGTATTTCAGTACAACTCCACTTTGTGAATATGCCTGTTCATCGTGAGAAAATAATATAACCCACCCGAAATCCAAAACTATATCTCCCATTTACCAGCCATTGTACCAGTCTTCCCTGCCACCAATCCAATCCAGCCGAAAGGAAGTTTGAATCCTCGTCCAGTTAAACGATTTCTATTTTGTAATGTCTCGCACATTACCGGATATCCATAATAGTCACGCATTTTTCATGAACGATATTCTGCGTTCAGTTTCCCGACGAGTAGTTACTTTGCTATTTATGGTGTGAGATAACTATTTTCCAAATGTGTCTTACAATTTTTTGATATATTGTGTATTGTAGAATTTGAGCTTTAGTTATAATTTATTTCGTGAATCCATCCTATGATCCTGTATCCTGAATGACGATGTCACTCCCGTATACGCTGCTAGCATACCTGTATACACTAACCGTTACAGTTCCTACTGGAACTAGAAATTGGCATTCGAAGCAGGATAAAAATGTTTATAATAGTGCCTAGATCTCGATACAGGAAGTAGTGCTTCCCTATAGCAGTTATGGTAGCTACTTCTACAAATATGGAGAACGTATTTAAACCCACAAATGTATTTGTTTCTGGCAGCATCCAAAGTTGCAACGCCCGTAGATTTTTCTTGTATACTAAGATCCAGATGACTACTCAAGGGAATTTTAGGAGTGATTCAGTACGAATTTGAGACTAAAAACTAACTAGGTACGTGTAGCATGGAAATTGGCTGCATATTATGCTCCAGGTTAACACCCGTGAGATCGTATACGTTCACCACTGGAATACTACATGTGAATCCATGTTTGGATATTACTGAGCGAAAATGCGTCTTGAGTCAAGTTTCGTACTTGAATGCCACTTACTCCTTTGCCTGTGCTGGTGTTTTATTTTATCTTGTGCATGCCGTTCTCCGACATGGCACTCCATTTAATCGCTTTTCGTGAAAACGTGTTCAACCTGCGCTGAGTTCTCCTCTATCTGATACGATATTGTGGGCTGACGCAATAAGTTTTATTTCGCAAGTTTTATCCGTTAGTCATTGTGAAAAACATCGCTTGCGCATTTGAGATTAGAGAGAACTTGCAGGTATGGGAATGATTAATGAGACTTATGAAGGGAATCTGACGTGGCACTGACCCATAGCTGAAGGCCCTCTTCGTGGACGGAGTTCATTCCTCCGTGTACTCTTAAACTGACATTTTAAGGATCCATGTGCTAATGAAAATTTCATCCTCGGAGTTAGAATCCGACTCATCTTCGACTTTTTAAATTTTCGAAATAGTTTCTTGAAGACGCATTTTGAAGACATTTTGGTGATACGTAGAAATGGATTAAATACAGCCAACTTGTGCCCTGAAGAAAAACAAAAGAATTCCCGTCTAAACAAAGTCACATTTCTATTTTTCAAGGTTTAACGCCCAGACGATTACCCGCTCGGCATTTGCAGTTCGGAAAAGTTGGTATTAGTAAATTGAATAGTATATATTACCGTCGTTTTTGAGGCCGGTCATTACCATCCCTTGCGTATTGCGTTCATGCGCCGTATTTTTGTTCTCAAATATTGTACCGTTTCATACAATTTTTCTACCATGAGTATCAGTTGATTTCTTTCGGTCATTGTATTATTTGATCTTACGCATTCTACTAGTGTCATTAAATCATCAGGAAAATTTGCCTTAAAGCTTCAAAATTTATGACTATAATAACGTGAATAGTATACTGGCTATATGTTGGAGAGCGGTGGCTTATTAATTTACATACGTCATTTTTGCACTTTGGCAATTTATTGACGAAACGCCATTGCTCTTAAAGAGATTCATTCCACAGCATCATCTATCGGACATAACTGAATTCTCAGTAATATCATGTCAATCTGCGGACGAGTGACATTTGAAAAAAAGACGGAAGTCGTGGAAGAGGGAATAGTAATAGGACGTGCGGAGACTTGGCGACCTCAACTCCTTAAAAAGATGGGGAAAGAATTCTTCGGGTCCCAAATCGAAGGGTAAATAGCGGGGAGGATATTTTGAAGCGGAGGGAGGCAGAGAAAGTGTGTAAACAAACGGAGTGCCTTGCGTATTCCCTTCCAAATGTTGACAGACACCGGAAGTAATCCGAGAAGACCCAAACAGAATCCGACCGCCTCTTCCCTTTGGACCCGAATCCCGGTCCCCCACTTCTTCCCCTCCCCTCGTTTCCTCTATCCCTCAATCCCCTACCTCCCCCCTTTCCGCCTCCTCTATGCATCCCAAACACAGCCCCCCAAAGCACCAATCCCTGTCCCCTATCCTCCTCGCCCCACTGGCCTTATTCTTCATCCGACCCTTTCAATTGCTTCATGTGAGTCACTGCTCAACGGCTGCATACATTCGAGTCAGAGGTAGGTAACGTGCTTGTTGTGAGTTGCGCAGACTTCTGTCAAACGCTTTTCCTTGCTTCTGTAATATTTTGTGGATCAAAACATGTATATCTTTTGCCGGAAAATTATACAGTATGCCAATGGTAATTAATCTGAGCCTTGGTCTCTCTTTGTAGAAACTATTATCGCGAGTATTTGGGACCCTGGTCATAAAGATTAACCAAAAAAATAACAAAATACAAAGAAAAGCCACACGATTCGTTAAAAACTGCTACAAACGAACATATAGTGTTACACAACTGTTGGAGGGATTAAGGTGGGAGCCTCTAGAGACTCAGAGGCTGCACACAAGGCTTGAGCTGCTTGAGATATTCAGAACTGGTGTGTTTCAGAGCGACACAGAGAATATTATCATGACGCCGCACTACATTTCTAGGTCTGACAGATGCAATAAATTAATAACTTGAAGTGTCGAAACCCGGGTTGTGTTATTAAACCTATAGTGGAGGATACAAAGTTTTATTAAAGTTACTATGAAGTACTTCCACAAAGTCAAGCCTGGAATCATTTCCTTTGCGATAAAATAAGATAGATACTCTGCCGAACATATAGGTACAAAAACTCGTTCTTTCCGTGCACAATAAGCGATCACAATAAAAACTGAGCTCCTCCAAATAAACTCCCATAGGACATGTCACCATTTCACCTCCAAAAATTTTACATCTTTACACGGCTGGTAACCTACCAACCCCTGCCACACACCCATGCGGCGGCTCGCGGGGTAGTATGTAGATGTAGATGTATTACTCATCTCATTGCCGTCTATTTTTTATGTACTTATCGAGACACCAATTGTGATGATAAACTGTTCTTCATGATTTACATAGCCTGCCTAGAGAATAATGCCTAAACTGTATACATCCTCGGGCGTATGAATTCTTTTATGCTGCTGTTTAACAGAAATCGTTAACTGTAAGACGCAATAGTTTCAATTGTTTTAGTTATTTTTTGGCTGAAGTTTCGTTTAGCAACTGCGATTTCATCGAATTATTACCTCTTAATTGTTGGAGTCTTAAGGTTCTGATCTCTTCCTGATTCTGCCCTTCACCGCTTTTTCTGCACGTCTTTGATCCCTATCCGCACGACGTCCGGCGTCCTGGTTGTTTTGCCCGGAAAAATCTTCCGAATCTCCGAAACAAGGTCTTGAGGAGACACATACTTCACCAGTTGGGAGGAAATACTTGCCATTAGTTTGTTTGTGGATGAGCAACAGTTGATGAGTTTGCAAGACATCGTACCAGGTATATTATTTTCTCGCCAATTTTCAGGAAATAATCCAATAATGGAAGTATCAGCTAAGAAAGTGCGTCTTGGATTATTTCCCAGAAGTAGGGCGTATCCTCGCCTCAGCGAAAATGCTTGAATGAAAATCGTTAAGTTTGAATGCTATCTTTAAATCATAAGAAAGATTGTGATTTTTTTTTCTATCTCGAGCAACACTAATGCATGATTACAAATTCATCTCGAGTCCGTGCTCATACTCAGATACGCTAATGAGAGCTTGAGCTTAGAACGGTGACCCATCAGTTTGTCAGTCTAATTTAAGGAAGGGATAATTAGTAGGGAGGACCTGTTTTGTGAATTCTCACACCCTCACCATTATGTAAAAAACCGATTTCAGTAGTATCGGTGTTAGCTTACCGGTTCTATCGATATACGTGCGTCTCATCCGGGGTGTTTTTTCATTGAATTTTTTTCCACTACCTTATTCTTTAAGTTCGACATCAATGCCTTCAAAAATATGTTTCTTTATGCTCAGTTTTCAGTTATTTGGAATGCTGCTGCATATTTTTGAATAAATTTTGAATCAGTCAATGCTATCTCGTATATTTTTCTTGTTGAACGAAGAGGTTTTGAAATGTTTCTCCATTTCAGTGTAATTTGAGGATTGTATTTTATTGTGTAAAGGATCTGACAAGATGACAATGGCTATGCAGCGTCTTTTGGAATAGGAAGCCTGGTTTTCAGAACGAAAAACACGCCAGCGAGCGAGTTGCTTGTCGTGAGAATCCTTTTTTCTCCGAAGGCTTAGTGATGTTTTGAGTACTGGTTAGGATGGCAGTCTCAAGCAGTGGACCTGAGGAGAATAGTTCGCGCGTTCCATGATTGAGAAGTAGGTAATAGTCATTTATTTCCATCGCGTGTGCTAGAGCGGTACATACATGTGACTCACGCGACCTTCTGTATCTTTCTTCACTCGAAGCAACTGTACGGATGTAGGTTATGTCGACGCATTACGCCTTTGCAGTCGCTAAGTGAGCTCACCCTCCACAGAGAGCTTATCTGGAACTCGGTGTTATATGCATGAATTTGAATAACGCTCCGTTTTCCTCTATGTATCTAGCTCTTGAAATCTTATCTGCACTCACGGAAGGTTAAAGTCTCAATTGATGGAAGAATATCGAAGTCTATGTGAACGCGCTTTTCTTTATTAAAATGTAATTTAATTTTGCTCCCAGTTATCCATTCACGTTTCATCACAAGTTTTCTAATAGATTTAATTATCATGATTCTTCCTTTAATTTTGTTTGAGGTTCGGCGATATCTACTTAGAGCACTTACGTAAGCAGATTCTATCATACAAGCTAAAAAAGAACGATTATATCAGTAAAAATATGAGATCTTTTGCGACTATTGATTCTTTTTAGGCAAAAATATAGAGAAGAGCGTGAAATAGATTATGTGAAAAACTACGAATATTGGCGGATGGTTGCGCGTGATGAGATTCAGGGGCCCACTTGTACTCATAACAAGGCCAAACGTCCCACTTATTTTGTTAGTGGTGTGCTTTGAACGTATCTATAGTTTTTGCAAAAATTGTAATATACCGCCAGGTCAACGAGTAAGAAATAACTAAGAAACGGAGGTGGTGAGATCCGTTTTTGGTTGGAAATGAGGCTTGAGTATTAGTGGAGCATGAATGAATGTTAATTTGCCGTAGTATTTAAGGTCAAATAAATAATATAGGATCTCATATGCTCGTAAATATTTCGTAATGTTGAATTGGCGTTGAACGTTGATTCTTTTGACACCGTTGTGATAGCACAGTAAAAGTAAATGGACAAATTAGATTAGTAAATTTTAGGTTGGTGAAGAAGTCGGAAGAAGAAAAGGGAGAGATTTATTGCACCATGATCGAACATTTGCATTTTTACCGCACCCTAAGCATGATTATTATCTATTAAAATAGAAAGAGAGCAAACTCTTAACAGCATACTATTCAACTGATGACCATCGAATAAAATAATTCTTTGACTTAAAACGTGATGATTAAATTTATATTGTAATTGCACTGCAAATACTGCTGCGTGGTGAACTTTAACGGCTCAACGTTTCGTTCCTCCTGCTGGGAACGTCGTCAGGAGACTGAAGAAGATATATCCGTTATCATCTGGTCGGACCGTTGTTGTCATGGATTTAAAAAATTAATAAAAACCCAGTATATAAAATCAAATATTAAACCAGAAAATTTGTTAATGATTGGTTGTCACGCGCATATTTTGGGCCACACACTGCTTAAGTGATAACCATCATCCCTATTAAAATTTAAAGGCCGATTAGATATTTCAACTGCCTCTCTAATTAGTCGTGGATAATAAGCAGATGTTCTTGCAATGACTTTGGCCTTATTAAGGAGGATCTTGTGCCCTGGTCCCGACATGAACATACTTGATACTAGTGAACCATTATACTATAAATGTTTTCCATCCAAACACTTGAAGCTCAACCATCACAAAATATATTCACGTTAATTTTAATTGAGTAAAGCTGAACGCATTAGAAGTCATACCCTTAATTAATTTAAAGAGCTGCATCGCAACTGATAAATAATAATAATTCAGAGTAAATACATTCGTAATTTCTAGTAAAACTATCATTTTTTTGTCTTTCCCTGTATATTTTCTTAATTATATGCGTGTATGGGAGCACATGGTGGCCTTATTCCTCAACGTTAAGCCGGCTTCTTTTTGGCAGACCGGTGGCTTGTCTTTGAAGGATATAATATGGGATAATTGTAATGAAAGAAGCGCTTATGTATGGTGATTTTTTTCCTGTGACTGCATATGTATTTCCTTCTGGAAGCCGTATTTGCTGTGAGTTGGAAGTCCTATATGGGGCCGGCTCTGCTATTCACCAAAATGACTACTACCTCCACTGCGCATAATTAGAATGGTATATATTCGACGTTAACGAGCTCCACCTCATCAACCCCCTCTTCTTCCCTCTCTAACCCCTATCACGCCCTGCCATCCCCCTCCCTGAGGGGTGTGGGGGAGGAAGGGGCGGACGAAATCGGACGTCGCACTCGGGGAACTATTCACGTCTCGTCAAGGAGATCGGAAGCGACAAAATCGGGATTTCGAAAAGGGAGCGGAATCCCTTCGTCGTTTTCTCTTTCCTCGTCTCTCCATCGGAAAATGGAACGGGCGCATGCGCACTGCATTGGAAATCCGTATTCGTGACGGTAATGCGAGCTTGGAAACCGGATTCGTGCGCCTTACGTTTGGCCTCCCTTAACGACCCCCGTCCTCAAGTAGCCCTGGGCCGGCGTTCGCCAAACGTCGCGCAGAGAAGAGGAGAAAAAAATACTTGAGGGCAATTAGGACACACGCGAGTGATGACGGGGAATTTGCATTCGGCTACCGTCGTCGACGTTTTGCGATCTGGTTCTCCAGGAAAACATGCAAAAACGGCATCGAGTGCCGTAAAATTCTTGTTGTGGGGAATAAAAACCCTTTTTGGTTTCATGATGGGCATTCGTTCCCGTAACTACCTCTACGTTTTGCACTTTTAGTGCGCTCAATTAGGAAATTAGGGTCCTTGGAATGCTGATTACCTAGGGAGACAGATGTGATCAAAGGATGCATTTGCTTTGTCGAGTAATCCAGGCGTGTTTTTTTTCAACACGCTCGTTCTGTCGAAGACTTTTTTTTCGCTGAAGATGCAGTTGGAGGTTCATAGATATTGTGATTTTTCCATCTATGTATCATCAGTAGAGGAATTAATAAAACTATCCTAATGAGAGAGGAGCTCATGATCGATCTATTCGTGATTATATATGGAGATAATTAGTGTACAGCTGTGTAACTTAACAGCGCTGAGATGCCTACAAACATCTTGGAGAGGGGGAGGCTTGTGCGTTTGTAACGTTCGAGATAATTCCGATCGCGCTCTCTAAGTAGTTACGTGGTACAATGACTAATGGTACTACTAGTAGACAGTGGTGTTTTTGAGGCTTTGAACCACGTATAGGGATGACTAAGGCGTCTGATATGCTGATTGTTGCAACTACGATCGCGTGTATACAATTCAAATAACGCTATCCCGGAGAAAAACTCGATCGGGAAACTGCGAGGGGTTTAAGCGAGTAGTTCCAGCACATCAAAATCTCGAACCTATCGTGATTGTACCCCGCGACTCTTTAATTGCGCGATCAGAATCTTCTCAAACAGTTAGGAAACACTACCTTCCTGGTAAGATCGCGTGCCACCGACATTCGTCGTACTCGTGGGCAGCTTACTGAATGTATAAGTAAGACCTGTGATAAAATGAGAATAATAATGAATGAAATCTTACAATTATCACTTGTCATTGTTGAAATCATTCATTATTATACGTATGATAATATACGGAAGTGAAATCAGCGGCATCATGATTGAAGAGCATTGTAATTTATTTGCTAAATTAAATTGGAGGAAGCATTTTATTCTCGAATGGAACGACGCTTCCCTTGCTTTTTCTTCTGCCAGTGAGCAATTTTCTGGCAGCCATTTACTTTCAGAAATACTGCAGTGTTCGCGATAAACTCCCTAATAAGGAGGCGGAACTCCCGCCAGGCCAGGATAAAAAAGAACTCGAGGAAAGAAATTTAAAGCGATCCGTCTCCTTCATCATCCATCTTGAGCTCCTAGATGAGAAAAAATTATCCTCAAAGTGAAGTGAAATCAAATGTTCTCCTCTCCATTACTCAATAAGTCACTCAAAAAGTTAACTGTTTGCCGACGACCGATGCAGATGAGCAAAACTAGCGGTCGGGACTGATGAGGAAAGTTTTTGGAAAGGAAAACGGTGAGAGACGTAAAGAGGTTTAGACGAGCGACACCGGGAGGCCTACACATTCATGATGGCGAGTGTCTGAAGAAAGACTCGTGAATAAAGAAAAAAATTAATCTCCTATTAACTTTTTTTAATAAGCCGCCAAAAAGGTGTGATTCGACGCTAGAATCTCTCTTAAAAGTTACAGTTAGTCATTAAGGAGACGGAGTCCGAACCATTCACCACCACCATGGTTTTGACGTGATGTCTCTTGCTTTTCAGTTTATTTACTAAATCAGTGTTGTTTCAACCCATTACGTGTCAGCCCAATAGCAGTTGATATTCCGAGAGAACATTCGGACCACATGTAGCTAAATTATATGGCTGTATACTGTTCTGTATTAATTTTTAATAACGATGCAAGTTTTTATATTCGCAGCGATTCATGCTGCTTTCACAGAATAGCAAATTTGGCTGATTTTTTTATTTTCTCTGGTTGAGATGCGATTTGGGCATGCGTTACCTCTGGCTTCTTGGCCCGACAATTTTGAACAGTCCACGAATCCGACAAATTTCAGTGATATGTGCCTTTCATTCAAAGACCCGACTCCCTCTGTTGTTCCGTAAATGACTAGCTACTGATATCAGTCTCATTCAAAATTTTCCCTTAATTTTGAGTGATAGTTTACGGAGAAATATAGTGATAGCTAAAAGTTATGAATCTGATATAACGTGTACTGTATCTGCATTTTACTGAATGTCCACCGGGTTGACAATGGACCCTGAGCATCTTAAAGGATATGTTTAAAACAATTCCATCCGTCTTAGTGATTCACATTTCGCTGTCCAATTAGTGAGAAATGAATTATAGGATTCTCTTGAGTTAATATTGCGTGCAATGTGGCACGCAAGTCAAAATGTGGACTGATGTTCAAATGCTCTCGCATGCATTCTCTAGCCGCTTCAACCGCTGAGGTTTCTCCAAGGGATTCTTTCCTCGATGATGTTTCATTCTCAAATTCCATGCCTTCATTCGTCAGTTGTATTTTTACACTTGAATGATAAAATTATATTTCAATTGAATTCCCTTCCTCGGCCATAAGAATGCTTTTTAGGATCCTATTCGAGGAAAATTTTCGATTTTCCTCGCCATTTCGTCGCTGTCATAAATTAGTAGCAAATTATCTCGCTTATAGATCCACTTTAAGAGGGAGGAGCACATTAAGGTTCTCACGAGCTTCGCTGGAAGGGTTTTAATGGAAATCTGCGTCACGGAGGAGCGCGCGTGAATTCGCGGAAATTCCGAGCGAACTCGGGGATCGCTCGAACCCGGGGCCGAGGGGGAAAGAGATGTGCGTCTCTGCCAGCTCCTCTTCACCCGTCGTCTCTCCGGCGAAGTGGAGTTGTTGAAAGATGGAACGCGCCCGAGTGCTTTCTCGCGAGTGAGTGCGTATAGATAGGCACACATACATACCTATATATCTCTTCTTCTTCATGGGTCGATCCGCGAAGAGATGGCGGGGTTCGGCGACCTTCTCCCCGGCCATTTCTAACCCGAGAAGTGCGGAAGGTGTGTGGAGGGGGCTGCGAATCTAGGGGGCGCACAGTGGTCCTCGGCCCATGTATTTTTGGGACATGAAAATATTTTCTCAGATCAAGATGAGATTTCGTGTATATAGGTTTTCGGGGTCTCTGAATACGAATATGATGCCAAAACAATTGAATTTCTCCATTAAATACGAAAACTTGCGGATTTCATTTTTTGCAATATTTGTGCGAATAGATTTTATTTAGTGCAAATAGGACCAAATCAACAAATGAAATTAATATAGGCAAATGACGGCAGACACTTATAAGTTTGTTTTATACTTAGTGATGTTAGTTACACTTTTCAATAGATTTTTTAATGGAATCTCATGGAATGAGTAAACTTTTCACTAATTTTAATTATGTTTCGCGGATAAAGGTTCTCTAATTTTCATGATTTTCAATTTGAAATCGCATATAATGACAACTTAAAAATAAATTTTTACTTAAATAAAGTAATAGTACATACTTTCCGGATATGAATCTAGTTCTTTGAATCACAATCGATGCAACAGTCTTCTATGTAAGCGACCCCGAAGTTAACGCGCATTTGACTTTCGATTATTAATAGAATGCATACCTTACCTGAGCGTTCTCTTATATTACCTCTAACAGTAAAGGTGCGTGATACCGGTCCAGGATCTTCGAATTCTGATGCGTCATCACTTACTCTATCCAAACGTACTGCGCAAAAGATTTACCTGAATACTTTATTCTTCTTACCATGTCCCATTTTTCCATATCTGTGGTGCGCGGAGGAAGCGGTGGATTGGTTTCGCGAGCGGTTGGATGATGAGACTTGAGTTACGGTGGATTTTTTGGTTGCAAGAGTAGTAAGAACATTAACAATGGCAATCTGTTTTGTGCAAGGAGAATTTACAAAAATATAGGTGACAAATAGGTGAGAAAATAAAAGTATGATTGGGAACTTGTCACTTTATACTGTATCACCTTACCTCGATTTCCCTCACACACCAAAATA
Source organism: Ceriagrion tenellum (assembly GCA_963169105.1). Lineage (NCBI taxonomy): Eukaryota > Metazoa > Arthropoda > Insecta > Odonata > Coenagrionidae > Ceriagrion > Ceriagrion tenellum. Next base: position 17,515,040 of record OY720634.1, read on the forward strand.
AAAACCTCCCGTTTTCTTACCCATCGGCAATTTTCCACGGGAAAAGCCAAGGGTAAGCACTCCGTATAGACTTTAAAAATCAGGAACTTCAAACTGATAAATATTGTAGGAAATTTAACGGTATAGAGTTTGTATGCTTTCTCAACTATTCCGAAAAATAAATCAATTACTCACCACCATAATTGTAACGGGATTGTTAATAAAATCTTGTTTTGTTAAGGTGTTTTCAGAGCAAAGGATTTTAAAAAAACTTATCAAGTTAAAGACTAACGTATGCATGTTTATTTAATTTCTGAGAATTTAAGCAAACATATTGCACCACTGGTATTGCAATAATTACTTCATGCTTTTCACAGCTGGCGTAATAAAAAAAATTACATTCGAGAATCGTCTCCATTGTTACCGGGAAACATCTCGCTCGAATCGCATTTACTGACGTCTAAGTGTGTCGCACTGTTTTGTGTAGTCGCCAACAATGGGTGAATTACAAAAAGGGTGAAGCGGAGGGTGTGTGGCGGGGGCTGCGAAGTTAGGGGGCGGGGAGGAAGCGGGCATTGGTTTCGCGAGCGGTTGGATGGAGGGAACTATCGGTGATGGGTAATAAGACTGCATAGACATTGGAGTGGAAAAGGGGCAGCCAGGGAGCTGCGCAAAGTGTGTGGCATGTGGATCTGTTTTTTGTCAAAACCTAGTAACTAATGTTAGAAATTTTATATGGCCATGAGGCAAAAAGTGTAGTGGAAGGGAAATAACGCAAAATTTAGAAAAAATATAGTGACTTTCAAATTGAATACTGGCACATTGAAAATGTAGGTAAAGTCGTCGACTTTAAAAGGTCGTATAAGTTTTCTTCAGTATGAATGAGGGAGCATATTTTTCATTGCACAAATAATCACTACGGTTAATTCCACGTTTGATTATATTGATAAATTATAGATTATTATTGCCTTAAATGATTATGCAAAAGTCATATACTCTTTTTTTGCTCAAAAATTCTAATTTCGTCATGACACTTGTTCACGAAAATCATAAGCATTTAGTGAAAATTTTGAAGGAAAAATAAATTTTACATTCAAGGTAAATACAACTTGTATCTTGCGTGGTGTAACGATTAATATTACATTTTGAAGTTACTTTTAATTTCTTAAATAAAATTGCAGGTTGGCTGGATTTTATCGGTTTAATTTACTTGGCAACGGTTTTTTATGAATATGCGTGTGGGGAGTTTGATTGTTGTGCTGGTCCTGAGTAGACATGTTTTTATCCTAGAAGAATTTTGAGAATTTATTAAGATATTCTTTTATCTTTAATTTGGTTGAGTTTCTTATTATTATCATCCTTAGTGTCTTTAGTGGACTTCGGTGGTGATTTTTTTAAATCACCTGGTGCCCTGAAAATAAAAAGCCTTGCTCTACCTTTAAGGCACTGAGAGACATTTGGAGTCATAGAGGTCAATCGTGAAACTTACCGTAGCTCTTATTGCCGCTATGTAAAATATGTATTCTTATGCATCTTATTGATGCGTACTACTAGCATATGCTATCTACATTTTTCCATAATTCCTGTGCTATGCTAACTACTTTTTTCCCTAATTCGAATATTTGACCTCAATTTTCCAAGCTAAACGTTTACATTTTTTTGAGTCTCTTAATTTTTCTGAGGTCCTGCATTACATCATCTTCATATGGCATTTTGGATCGCGTCCCTGTCCCACCTCTTACTATATTTATTAGGTTTAGACACAAAACAAGAAGCATAGCTCCCTGGGTTCTCCGATGTGAGGGTTATCCGCCCTCTAGCACGCTCTCTACTCGCTCCTTCGATTCCGAGAAGGGTCCTTCGAAGACGCTGGGCGAACATGTGGAGGGTTTTCGAGGGTGGGGAGGAGAAGGTAGGAAGGGAGGGGGAGGGAGAGGTGCAGAAATGGGTTAGTGTGCCGACGGACTCCCCGAGAAGATCATTCCCTTAAGGTTTGCCGAGCACTCGAAGGCGGCTCTTCCGGGACTCGCCTCGTCGATGGAGGAGAATTAACGCCGCGCTGGGGTCATGAGGGGGGAATTCCCCCCCCCCTGTGGTATTTGGGGGAGGGAATATTCCTCCCCCCTTTTGGAGATCCTCCGGCCATACCCTGTGAGAAGGTGCTTCGGTCTCCGGAAGGAGGTTTGTTGTTATAACGAATAGGGTTAATGAAATGGACCGTGAGGAGAAGAGGGAAGGGAAGGTTCGATCGTCAGCGCAGTCGCGGGAGGCGAGGGAATTACCCGGAGCGCGACAACAGCCGTGAAATCGAGCCGGACTGGCCACGAGGTACGCGCCTGCAGTTCCGGAGAAAAAAGGCTATTAAAAACTGATGGACGGTTGAACAGATATTGCAAAGAATTTGGATGCTGTTCAAAACCGTACTGTCAGCGGTGTGAAAATCAAATCTATGGGAAATAACAATTGTTAGAGCATAAAGAAAGGAATAACTTCAAGAGGTGTTTTACCGAATCATTTTATTTATACCGACCGAGATGTTAACCGGTTTTCGTCATTTTTAACATGTCAAACAACAGCATTTTCCAGATTCCACTTTTATTTATAAATGCCTCCTTTTGGAGGGGAGAGGGGAAAATAGATAAGGGGTATAATTGGTGGTAAATAGGTATGGTTACTTAGGTGGGAAAAAGTTTGAGTGAAGATGAGAACAATCTTCAGGGTAATTTGGGTTGGAGGTAGAGGGTGACACAAACCAAGAACGCAAGATACAAATTTGTCAAAGTCATCAGTAATAAAATGCAGTGATGGGAAAATCCTCAGTCAAACATTTTGGAATGGGATCTGAGAAGTGAATTGAAAAAAAACTTAAGTCTCAAGCACCACTAGCTATAGTTAAATCAAGGGAAATTGAGTCTCTCTAAATAAATGTCTCACTTCACCTCCCCCCCCTCCGCCACTCCCTTCTCCGCTATCCACCAATGCTTTTTGCTCTCTTTCACACCCTTCGGCCATTGGTTCCCCTTCGCCTTCCCACCCCCCCCCCCACATATTGTCCCTTTACTATTTATTCCAGGTTGTCCTCCCCTTTGTTCACTTACAACCTCGTGTTTCAAGTGCTTTTCTCTTCAGATTGCTGAAGAGGGCCACCTTGTGACTGAAATACGCGTATCCGACGCTCACCCTCGACTGTTTTTGCGTTTATTTTTTGACCACGCAATTTTTTGAGCGATTTCTCCCAGAAGTTGGTCTCGTCTGTGTTTGTGAGCGAGTGATTCGAGTACTTGTGAGTGTGATCGTGGTAATAACCAGGCATCCTTAGTAGGGTCCCATTAGCCCTGTGAAGGATCCCAGGTTATAACCTAGGCATCCTTATCGGGGCCCCATCAGCCCTTGAAAAGTATCCCAATTGGGTTGAGTGTGTGTGTCAGTGGTGGTCACTGGCGAGGAAGTAACATTCCCGTAAACCATCACAGGAGGGTATTCTGGTGGAGAGGCTGTGGTTGGTCTCTGCTGTGGAAATTCTGCCATTCCCGCAAATCAACACAGTAAGTGTTGTTTTTGCATGTTTGACGAGTGGTGCCAATTTTTTTACGGCCATTGGAGACTCATTTATTTTTGCTACCAGTAGCTATAGGTACAACTGTGATCTCTCTAACATGAAATATACAAAATTAAAGATTTCTTGCGTATTATTGTACCTACTTGATTTTAGTTGATCATGCCATAACTCATTCTGGAGTATAGCGTGAGAGTGCCGACACATAGGCGTGTGGAGCAAAGCAGTGAGTACCGGCCCGTCACCCACACGCGTGTGATCACAGATCATCGCCATTTTTTGCTCATATTGCCTTCGCTCCGCCTAATCCGAGCGCACGCCAAATTGTTTCTCGTCGAGCTCTGCGGCCCGCGCGCCAGAGACGTCGCTTTCCTCGCTTCGCGTCTCTAATTATTATTCCTCTCCTTCCTCTTTTGGAGGATTATGCGTCCTCCCTTGATCCCACCCATTGCTCATTCCACTATCAGTCCTCCAGTCACTGTGTTGCGTTGGCATTTAATTTTGTGTCAAAACCTAATGACTGTCGATTGAAATTAGTTGAGGAGAATAAAAACGTAATTCATCATGAAGTTGACGTGGTGCCAACTCTCGGAAATTGAATGCGACTTACTAATATTTAACTTTTGAACTTAGATACTTAAGTTAAACCATTTTTTTAAATATGTATTCCGAATTTTTCTTGTGATTATAACTTTTTTTGTAAATTTTTTCCTTCAAAGGTTATGTGAAGATTTTGTGCCCCTTTCTCGAGTTATCTACTGTCCTGCGACTTAATCACGAAAAGAGAGTATTTGACCTTCACATAACATTCAAATGAATAGCAAATCCTATAAGTTATTTATTTGATCAAATGTGGATTTTACTGGGGCTTTTATTCCCTCTATGAAACATATTATTCTATTAAATTCAACAAGTCTAAATTATTTTTATCCATAAGATGATGATTTGACCTTTTTTTTAATGAGAAAAGGTTCACGTCTGTCAAGTCGTTTTATAAACTCAAGATTCTCCATTTCATCATTTTCTTTGTATTTTTTGGGTCATCTGACTTTGACATTTCTTAGAATAGTCATTTGCGAGGAAGGGGTATGCAACTCAGAGAAATGGTGAACGCTTGTTGAGAAATGGTCGCGAAATGGACAGAAATGGATAGAAATGGACAGAATTGACAGAAATGGACAGAAATTACAAATAAAAAGTAACTTTGTTTTCTTCCACAGATTTATTTTCTTGGTACAGCATGTTTCGACACAGCGGTGTCATCATCAGGCCTCAATAGTAATGGGGCCTCAACAGGCCTCAAGCCTCATAGTTGAGCCTCAAACTATGGAATGGACAGAAATGGTTAGAAATGGACGGAAATGGACAGAAATGGACGGAAATGGACAGAAATGGACAGAAATGGTTAGCTATGGGCAGAAATGGACATAAATAGTTAGAAATGGACAGAAATGGACAGAAATGGCTGAAATGGAAATGCGCTGTGCACTTTATTTTAAAGTTGTGTACCCCTCGGTCATTTGTTATTACCTAAAAAAAGATCCAAATGCCACTGTTGGTGTGGTAGGGGCCTCTTGAAGAGAGCAGCGGGAAGCAAGTCTTGGGTCGGTACGTGCACCAGTGAGCACCATCCTCCTCCCCGTCTATAATCTCGCGCACACACTATCCTCCCGCAGGAACTCCGCTCGTTTGAAACTGCGAGAACGCGCCAACACCACCACGACGAGCGCTCTGCCGCCGCATATCTATTGTGCGCTTCCGTCTTGCAAATTTATTCAAGATATGTCAGGAGCACACGTGAGCAAATTCTACTCTCGCGAATACATATTCGAATCCATGAAATCCATTTCAATAACTCCATGCGGAGAGAGAAGGATCGCGTGTCTGCGATGATGAGGACATGATGGTCGGAGATCTCGTCTTACAGGGTAGTCTAGAGAGCTGGCGCACGGGCTACCTTTTTCGTTGAGCGGCCTAGGTGAAGCTCACGTTTTTTTGCCGTTCGTGGGTCTCTTTGGATAACTTAATTTGCCGACAGTAAAATGGATTTATTATATGGAATACTTATCTTTTCTGTGCTAAATTGTCGTTTATATCAACGTTATGAATCCGCTTATATGTGTTCAGAAAAGTCACATGAACACAATTAAACTTCTAGTGAGGTGTCAAGTATTTAAGGTAGTCCGAGCGCGATAGTTCCCATGTCATAATAGAGACCATATTCGAACTATACGTTTTCATTTCACCAACTGTGAGACACACGAATGAAAAATTGCATTATTAATGGTGCAATAATTTAGTTTTAATATGGCAGAAATTGTAAGTAATTAAATGAAAATATCTAAGGAAGTCTTTAACTTGACTCATTTTCTTCACCCGATGCGTTTGAAACTCCTTCAAAACGGAAGGTTTTTTGTGATACCCAAGAACCTACAAAACCAGTACAAAGATCCGGTGACAATATAATTATTTGTCATATATATTAGAGAAAACATACAAACTACACGCTTTTAGTTTTTTTACGACATCTAAGTGTTAGAAATACTTCATTTTGTAAATTATGTCTCTCTGGAGTGCATACACGTACCATTTCCCATGTAAAAGGGCTGGAATTTTTTGTCAAATATCTCCGAAAGTAATGTGGTAAGGGGTTTAATTCTTGGTGTCATTAGAAGGGTGAGGTATTTCTATTTTAATTGAAACCAAATTCATTGATTTCTAAGTAAAATTAAATTTCGCTCGAACTATCTTAATTCAGCATTAAAGGCTAAAACATGTATTGCCAGTGAAAGGGAGTTCTCAGATAAATTCGGGTGTAGTGTCTATTCACTGTGGTGCGCTGATTACTTGTGCGACCACATGAGTGCACTTTTATGCCATTCGTCGAGACCTTCCACTCTAGGCTGCGCACTTCAAAACAGACCAGAAGCAACGTTAATGTGAGCGAAAACAACAAAAGAACGTCGGTAACAGTTGGGCCGCGTCTTTTATCAAATTTGTAGACTCGAAAAAGTCGTGGAACATTCAAATTGTAAGGTTTATAATTACAATACGTTAAAAATAATTACATTCTAAATTCTTATTTTGAGATAAAAACAACTTTGCACAAATCACTCGACCTTGAATTTTGTCCGCACAAAGACTGCAATCGGACTGGTTGGTTATAATGCATTTCGGGAGCGCGAATATCGTTCTATTCATGCGATGATCCGTTCTAACGTCCGCATTTTAGTGTCGATAGTTAGTGTTAGTTAGCGATAGTTAGTGTTAGTTTTGGGAAACTTTAGTATTCAGCTGAGTAGGGCGAGAGCGCCTGGTCCTAAGTTCCCCGTGCTAATGCCGAGGTCGTTGAGTTTATCGACTCATCGATGGCGATGATTTCATCGACTCATCGTCGTCGATGAAAATCATCGAAACCGAATCATCTCGATTATTTTTTTTTCATCCACCGTCGATGGGCAAATTCGTTCATTGCACAAGCCTAACTGGAGGTGTTAGTTTTCAAAAAAGCGTATCAGGCTCAACTTTGTGGAAGCAATAGATATTGATATCCATTTCAAAATGAAAGACAATGGTAACTTTCCAAACAGAATTTAAAAAAAAATGATTACCAACCATGGTTTCAGCACCTAGTGTCATTATCAAGGTAATGACACTGGGTTCCGAATGACCTTGATTATGGCACTAGGTGCTGTAACCATGGTCGGTAATCATTAAAAAATTCTGTATGGAAAGTTACCATCGTCTTTCACTTTGAAATAGATATCAATGAAGAGGTATAAGGTCGGAGGGGAAGTTACGCAAACCCCACGCCTTCCCTCCCCCCGTCTCCTCTTATGTTGGAGGTAAACGGAAGGAAGCCTCCTCGCGCCAGTTACACGGGGAGAGGGAGAGACAAATGACAGTCGCTCAGCGACGAAACTCTCTTCAGTCGGAAGGGAAGGGAGCGCGTTCTCGCACACATAAGACGAGAGCTGCCGACGCCCGGCGCTAAGCTGCCGCCGCGCCGGCGCTCGCGAGAGAATTTCCCAGAGCCTAACCGCATTCGTCCGGAATTGGCGTGAGGATGTTTTTGGGGAGCTGCGGGAGGAGGGAGTACGGGGGGCGTAATTGTTGCCGAGAGGGAAGGGGTGTGTGGCAGGGTGTGAGGGTTTGTGTGTGTGCTGGCGGAGGGGGGCAGTAAAATAGAATATATATTTATTATGCTCTGGGCATCACTCATGGAGCAAAAACAATTACAAAAAAAAAGAACTTGGCTCAGCAAAAAAGAGCAATACATGAAAACGAACATAGATATAACGGTTACGAGGGGTACGCAACATTAAAAACAAGTGTACACCGCATTTCCATTTCAGCCATTTCTATCCATTTCCATCCATTTTTGTCCATTTCCGACCATTTCTGTCCATTGTTATCCATTTCTGACCATTTTGTCCATTTCTATCCATTTCTGTCCATTTCTAACCATTTCTGTCCATTTATATACATTTCTAACCTTTTCTATCCATTTATGTCTATTTCTGTCCATTTCGCGACCATTTCTCAACAAGCGTGCACCATTTCTCAGAGTTGCATACCCTTCGATTGGTTATAATACACAACAAAAAGAGGAAAACAAAGAATCAATATTTAAATTTTTACAATATTCACGATTTGCAGGCTGTTGTTCGTTAAGCACACTTAAGTTTTATTTTGCTCTGCATGGACTAGAGTCGTGTATAATACATTTTTTAATGCATAAACGTAACTCCTCTGCTTTAAATTTTCAGGGATAGATTTCCAGAGTTTAGAGGCAGTTGTTAAAAATGACTTTTGGTTAGCAGTTGTTTCTAGGAATTTGGATAGCGTAAAGAATAGTCCTTTATACGAGATGTCTTCTGGGTCGTTTCTGACCTGACCTTAAACATTGCACTGAGGTAATTAGGGAGGGGATGAGGCTCGGGGGAGGTTTTTGTCAGACAAACCCTGTGGGAGGGTGGGTGGGAGGGTGGGTTGGATGGTGGGTGGTGGGAGGGTGAGTGGGAGGGTTGGTTGGAGGGTGGGTGGGAGGGTGGATGGGAGAAGGAAGGTTTGGTCTAACTGGAAGCAAACAGAGCACTTTATCCGCCTCGGAGCGGCACGGCGCTATATTTCGCAAATACGGTTGAATATCGAAGTTAACACACGAAACGAGCCTCGCGCTTGTTTGGGAGCTCTTCATATTGCCGTCGGAGAGTGAGGGAGAGAGAGAAAGAGGCCGGGAGAGGCTGTGGGAGGGAGGCTTTTGAGCCTCGGTCACGGTGTGGGGCAAACTTTGAATGCGCCGAGTGTGTAATCACCATGCAGCTGAATTGATGAGCTGTTGAACCGAGTGGAAGCGCGAGTAAGAGAAGACGAGGAAAGGAAATGTGGTGCTGGTGCACGGAGGGAGGGAGGCAAGAGAGAGGAGGCCATGAACAGACAGACAGAGAGAGAGAGGGCCTCATATGTATGTGTATGGGAACAGCAACTGACAACTTGAAAGCCGCGGATGAACCCGACGCCTCGCGCAAACTCTCCCGGGGGAAGGAGCGGGGTTAACAGGGCGGGGGAAGTGAGAGAACGAGCGGTGGCTCGCGAGGATTTGTTTTGCGTTCTGAATTCTCGTTATTTTTTTCCGAATTCGTTTGCAGCAGGAATGGGTAAACCAAACTTTGATGCTGGATGTTGTGCAAATACTACTGTTACGTACGCATACAAATAAAACGGCAGATTCACTCGCTGTTTCGCATCATGGGCATCTGCTACTCCATGGATTAGCGTCTTATTAAAAGCTTTGAAGGTAAAGTAAAAAGTTGAATGAAAACTAAGTGGCACTTAAGGTGGTTGGAGCAATATTTATTTACGCACATATATAAGTGATACTTCCCATACGCGTAATTATTTTTTTTTATATCTTTGGATGAAAGTCGAAAACAGTGCCTCATACCAGTTGGTATTTTTGGAAATTCAATCGAGCTTTTACCTGCAGCCTGACGGCACATGACATCTATTTCATAATAATTCGAATACATATGTACGTGTATTCTTCTAAACGTCATGGAGTTCATTTCTTGTTGTTGTCAACAAATATCAAGATTTCACGGTTGGTTCGATATTTGGAGAAAAATATTATTCTTTATAATTTCCTCTACTTTTCGAAAAAAAATTTTAAGCCTCTCAAAAATATTTAAGGTGTACTCAGTGACCCGGAACTACCGCCTCAAATACCTCAAAAGATTATTTGAAATCAGCGCAATGCTAGGTAGGATCCAAGTGAGTATTTGGAAAGTATAGAGAAAGTGAGTATGGAGAAAGAATTGTTGAGTCCAATGTCACTTCTTTTGCTTCCCGAGGTCTATGAAAATTGCTTTGAGTTCTTTTTCTTTTGGAAATGACAAGATAGATAAATACTTATTCAATGAGCGTTTCAAATTGAAATCAATTGATCCTTCTCTATCGTCACTCAGGAATGTGTTGATTTTCATTCCGAGGATATTACAGCTGGATAATACAGAGATGTGAGCAAGCTGTTACTGTAGCTGATAGTGCTGTAAAATGTGATAAAAGGAAGTGGAAGAAAAAGGACGTATCATTCACCGTGCGGGGAGGTTTCAGCAAACTGATTATGCACACATTGAACGTCATAGGTGTGATGACCGAAATAGAATGGGAGGTGACGAAGACCTCTTGCGCTGGGAAGAGAAAAACGGGAAATGCGCTACCGTATGAGGATGGGTGTGAGACGGAAGAACTGTGTAAGCAAAAGCGAAATGATGTGGAAAGGAGGTAAATGAAGCAATGCATTCAAGCAGTGTTGCAATTAAAAACCAAGTGGGAATGCACGTCACTGCATGATTCTATGTTAAATTTAGGGTATGCACACTGATAGTACCGCGCGGTTCAAGGCTGATGGAAGTAACTACTAAAGAAATTGGACCCGTCTCTTCTTCCAATAATCAAAAACAATCATTTCAACCCTCACCTTCCACGTATCAGTCATAGCACCGCATATTTTCAGAATTGGATGAGAGTGTTTGGCCGCAGCCGGAGAAGTTTATGGGCCAAACTTTCTTAAAGTTGAAGAATTTGAAGCAGCATTGTAGCTGATGGGAAACTGTTCATTGTCTGTAATGAGATAGGCTAATGAGAGGATGCTGCTTGTTCCTAGAGGTGAGTTGGCTCAGACTAAAACTCACCTTACAAAGCGCCCGTTATGAGGAGAAATATTACGTGGGCAGCTCTATACTATCTCATGCCTTGTGAACGATTTTCTTTACTAATAGCTTGTTGATGAATCGTGCCATGCTAACTCAGCATGAAATTTACCGCGTTTCCATTAGCATTTGATTACCATAAAATATTGTTTTTTCCTTCCTTTAAATGGATCTTCTGGGAATTTGCTGTGCGTGTGTGATTTCTCCCTAGGATATTTCCGCGCTTCAAATAACTCCCGTAGTGACAAAATCGCTGCAGAGTCAACCGTGGTATATTTGTGGAGAGATTTGCACCAGTGACCTGATATTCCTGCGTATTTGAGCATAGCTGTCATTCGAAAGCGTTTCTCGAAGTAGATTGGAACCGCACATTTTTGTGGTAAATTTTCTTTTTCGCGGAACTCATTCCTATTGTTTGATACGGGTGCATGGTGCGGAATGTGTCGTTATCGCGCAGTGTGCCTGAAACGACAACACGGTGCATTATCGAGGGTGAGGTGGTGGTGGTGCTTCTAGTCCTTTAATAATGCATGCACATCAGTTATCCTCGCTTGGAAACTGCGCTGACTATGCGAGTACGCGTGGAGATTGCATTAGTGTGCATCAGCTTGCCTTTTAAAATTTCAAATGGAAGGGGCCCGTATTATAAGATTCTGGGGGAGAAAGGCGTGCAGAGAGCTCCCTCTCTCGCGCTCCATGTTCCTATATTTCCTCCATGTAATCGTATGAAGATTGTGTTTCGCATCCGATGATCGCGTTGCCATGGTGGCATGGGGGGGATATCAGGGGGGCTGACTGTTGTTGAGCGCGACTTTTCCTTAACTCGCCGTGAAATTCCCTCCACTCTGCCGAGTTGCCTCATTTCCATTTTGTTCCCTGAGTACGCTCCCACTCCTTAACACTCAGAAACATGGTTCCATCGGCTGCTCTAATTACGCAATAGTTATCCCTTCTGCTTAATTCGTCTTTTACGTCGAACCACTTCCTTTCCGTCCTCTAAGGATCGCTGTATCCCTTCTGTTGATGAAACTCGAGGACTTGCAAACGAACACTCACGAAGCGTCCCTAGCCGATTCCGTACAAATTTGGAAAATGATAATATCTACTATATGAAACGCTCCGCGTACGTATGTATGATTCAGTTGCTAGGCTTAGTGAGTCTGATGTGAGCCAATCGGTGGCGAGCAAGCTCTCATATGAGTTCTCCACTAACTGGCACCTGGACGGATAAATAAATCCGGAACTGCATATTAACAGCTTCGCCTGGTTCAACGAAAATGTTGTTTACAATGAAATATTTCATATTTTGATATTATATATGGTTTGCCATGGTTAAATGCATAACAGATCAACATGCATAAATTTCTATTTACTAATTTGATTTAGTCATTAACTTCTGGCTATTCAGCCAGTTTCTGCAAGCTTTTTAACTAGTAGCGCAATGAAACCGCATGTGCAAAATTTCCCGCGCAGCGGCGAACTTGTGTTTAGGTTACCATCAATTTGAAACACGACCATACATTGTTACGTATAGAACAATAAAAAAATATGTATACCAACATTTCAAAATAATTCCCTTTAACAAGTATGTTTACAGAAATAAATAATTTTATTTATCAAAATATATCTTCGATTTTTTCATAGGTAAATAGTCAGCTTTTAACTTCTTTTAAAAAAGAAGCAAGATTAGGTGCACATTTGTATTCAGAAGGTAATAGGTTATAAATTTTTGGCCTAATATGTGAAAAAACTTCGCCTGTACAGAGACAATTTGGGCCTCGGCAAAGGAGTCAATATACTGCAAAAAATTCCATAAACCTGGCCTATTTGAGACAGGAATTTTAGCACCACTCCTCAGAAAAAACAGTCTAAGTACTTTGTACACGTACAAATGCCTAAGTGGGAGGAATTTCAAATGTTGAAATAGCGGAAAGGATGTCTCATGACGATTCTTATTGAGCATTATCCTGATAAGCCTCTTTTGCAAGATAATAGCTGGCTTAATTGAGTTCCAATAAGCTCCTCCCCGTGCAATCAAGCCATAAGTCAATTTAGAGTTTATTAATGCATTGTTCAAATTTTCAGTTCAAGTTCAAAATTGACCTCAAATTTTCTAATGGACATTTGTTACGAAGCAGATAAAATTTTGTTAACGTATACCGCAACACTTGTTACAGAGGTTATGTGTTACGTCCACTTTAAACCTTGGTCTAGAGTTATACCGAGATAAATTATGCTGCTGACACGTTCAACAGGAGCACAACATGCATATATATATATATACATACATACATATACATACATACATATATTCCTCCGTGGAACCTCCGTGGTTCGATTCCCGGTCCAGTCGAATTTTTTCTGCTTGGAATCGGCCATCTTTACATCTTCACACCACCACTGTGTTCGTTCATTTTATGTGTTCCTATCCACTTTCTTTCTACCTTTCTGTATAAATATTTATGTGAGTATATACATATATATATATATATATATATATATATATATATATATATATATATATATATATATATATATATATATATATAATGTAAATCTTCGTCACAGGGTGACACTAAACATAAAACATAAAAAAGCAAACTCACGAGTTAAAATTTTCGGTGGGTCGCCCGCACCTTCGTCAGTGTCAGTCATTCTATCACTGACGAAGGTGCGGGCGACCCACCGAAAATTTTAACTCGTGAGTTTGCTTTTTTATGTTTTATGTTTAGTGTCACCCTGTGACGAAGATTTATATTGTTTGCCACGTTCGTGGAATCTTCGCATTTATATATATATATATATATATATATATATATATATATATATATATATATATATATATATATATATATATATATATATATATATATATATATATATATACATATATATATAAATTCCATAATACAGAGAAATAGTAGCTATAGAATCCATCTGGAACGTTTCGAAGCGACTGGGATGCAAAAAAAACGATCTGCATTCGGATGAGCGAGTGCTTACCTTCCGCCGCTTCCTCGAGCGACTGTTTCCGAGTGGAAGCGATGCCAAGCGAGGGTCGTAAAAGAGTGAGAACATCAATGTATCGTTGTCGATTGCCTCTTTTTCACCTCGAGTCCTCTCCGAGGTGCTTTTTCGCCTCACTCGCCTCGTTCTCCTATATCCTCGCCCTCTCGTCAACTTTCTCACCCTCCTTTCTCATCCTCCCACTCCTCGCCACGCCCCCCACCCCCGTATTCACATCGTCGTTAATCTCTTGCAATTCTTTGTTTGCGATGCATGTCCGTAAAAGTCTCTTTACCGCCACCGACCGTCCTCCTGCCGTCTCACCGTAAACACGGAGAGGTGTTCCCCCGCTCTCGTAAAAGCGTCTCCGTCGAAGCCCAATTACTCGCCGCCGTCGATGGAAGGGACCTGCCGCCGGCTGGCTGGCTGGCTGGCTGGATTAGGACCGAGGAGGAAGGGGCAAAATGGACGAGGCCCCTCCCTCTCTTTTTGGTCACTCTTAATGGTGGGTGCGCCCGGCCGGAGAAATCTTGCCGATCGCGAAGTGCACCACTGCCACCACTCACGTTTGCCCACACCTCACCCCTCCCAAGTTCCCCGGAGTCTCCATTCTTTAAGGCCGTTTGAGCGAAATATCTCTTCACCTAGTGCTGTGTAAACCAGGAATTTTCATTTCGAATCGAACTGAATCGAATCTTCCAAAAGATATTTCGAATCAAATCGAAACGAACTTTTTTTTTTAAGTTTGGTAGCTAAAATTTCGCTTGCGAATCGAATTCGAATCTAAATAAAATGCAATAGTTTCAATGTCTTTCTCGGGCTTCGCACAGGGTAGTGTTTTCAAAATCCGCCGATGTTTCATTTCATCAATCATTTCAATCATTTGAAATGCAACAGCTTATGCGCAGTTAAAGTAATATAGATTTTCACAGTATTTCAGGGCCTTACATTGGCTTATATATCTATAGTGGCACAAAGAATAGCACAGAATAACATGAGGTCGTTTAAATTGTCGTTTCGCGTGAGGAAAACATCGTCTAAACGGACGGCTCACCATTTTTGGATTGAGCTCCATGTTTGAATGCATGCGACAATTCGAAGACGAATTTGTCAGATTCGAATACGTCGAATCATTTGGTTTTTTACGTATTTTGACCTTATTTTTTTCAGTCTCCCGTCTCACGTATTTAAGAACATTTCTCCCGTATTTCATTCTAGTAAAATATTGTGTGATTCAAGTGCAATATTTTTGCTAAGATGATGCTAAGTTTCTCTCAGAATTTCAATCCAATAGTAAATATTTGTAACCATGTTTGTGCACTAAAGTGTGTTTTGTATTTTAAGTGTATGAGAATTAAAATCCAATTGTGCTCATCACAGCTAACATTTGAAATACAATAGAAAACATCCGATAGTATAGGGTTACATCCTCCATCGTATAACGTGGTAGCAAAGTTTCAGAGTCTCCCGTATTTTCAGTTAAAAAACCTGGCAGCCCTAGCCTCACCGCACAACTTTCCTAAAATTTTCCAAAAAAAATCTTCCGTTTTTCATGGGATATGGTACGCGTATGCCATTCAGAGTAAGACTTTATTTTTAAAAAAATGAGTAGTACTGACTCGTAAATCTCGTCAGAAATTTATCAGTTTATAGCTTTTAAGTTTTCTACGATATGCGAAAAATAAATCGTATGCTCACCGCAGTAATTTTTTTCATAATCACTAAATATCTTCGGTCGTGTGACAGTTTTCAACGTGCCTCTTGAAAAGAATGAATCAAGTGTAAAAACTTACTTCAATATATTTCTTTAATTACTGAGAAATTTAATTTCAGCTACTGGAATAAAAAATATAATTTAAAAGGCTTTGTTTCATGACTGGGTGGTTTGAGCGAGAGTTTTCCGTAGACACATTAGAGAACATTTCGAATTTTATTTTTTTTAATTTCAGTGACTGAAAGAAGCATGACATAAATAAATAAATATAATTGGCGGAAATTTTAATTTTATACGACTTAAATTTATCAGAAATTAAACATATATATATATATATATATATATATATATATATATATATATATATATATATATATACGTTGATGGATTGGAGTCAGCCATACGGCGATGAACACTAGCTAGTTCCGAAAGCTAGCTATGTAAGTGTGATCGTCTCTTTTTTTGTGTGTCTATCTCCTCCATATATATATATAGATATATATCCATTTTATTATATATCCATATATATATATATATATATATATATATATATATATATATATATATATATATATATATATATATATATATATATATATATACACACACACACACACACACACACACAAGTCTTAAACTTGCTTTATTACTTAACGCCGTGCGGCGTTTACGCCTTACAACAGATTTTTTGATTGAGGTATGCGGAAATGTTAGCGATTAAATATTTTGGCGGATAATGGCAACGTTGCATATTTGATCTCATGGAGATTTACACAGTAAACTGTCTTCTAGAACTCATACGATCAACTAAACGTGGAATGGAATTCTATGAGAAATGATATCCCGCTTAAAATGCCTTAATTCACCGCTCTCCTCTACCTCTCTCTCTCTTTCATATCATTCTTCTCCGTTCCTCTTTCTCGACTCCAGTGAGTGGCATCGCACTCTCTTCGTCCTCTTTCCTCGTCACGTCTTCCTCCTCCTCCTCCTCCTCATTCGCCCACCATCAACCACGACCGCAGCTTCGCACTCCTGTTCTTCGCTTTTTTTTCTCCTTCGAGTTCCCCGCGTTTGCGTTTTTGTCCTTCCGGCGATTTTACGGCTGCAATACTGCTCTCTCGCGGGGAGAATGAGTCGGGTGGAACGACGTGGAACACAAATTCCACGCCGTCGTTCCCTTGTCTAATCGAGACAGAAAAGAAGGCCCCGTGGCTGTCGTGGTCATTATTATTTACTGCGTGCATTTCCGGTGTGACGGGGAAAAAAATCCTTTCAGCAGACACGCGGATGGTGACTCTTTTGTAAATGTGACTTTAAATATGCATCGCACGAGGATTTTTTTTATGACTGGTAAAGAAATGGAAATCCCGGGACATCAAATTGGAAGTTTAATTTCGCTGACTTGGGGATTGATTCGTTCCATTAATTTTTTGCGGCATTAAAAGTCCACACATCTTTAATGAACCCGTCCAACCTTTGTACCATTTGTCGGAATTCTGTTCGAACAATCAAGGTTTTCCACCTTCTTTCACCCTTGCACAACATTGGTTGACATAGCTCCTGAGGCCTGCACACAATTTTTCTCCAAATGTGTGTTTAAAAAATTGTGATTCGCCTTTCCTTGTCATTACACCTAGAGAAAAATCATTTTTTTTTCAACATTTGGATGTAGCTGGCAGCTGCCTTTTCTTTCTGTGGAAATGTGTTCATGAATTAATGATCAAAGATTGTTTAATCCTTAGATTGAATGACTGCAGACCTCCATCCTTCCCTACCTTACGCTATTTTCCTTATTCAGAGGGTGTTATTTTTATTTACTTCCCTTATATTATTCGTCATGTATTTTTCCCTTGGCCTTCTTCTTGAGGTTTTGTCTTTTTTTAAACGAATTTTGGTGTAAGGTGTGCCCCTTCTACCTGGTTGTACTTTTTTATGTAGTGATCTATATGGTTTTTTTTAGCTGTTCTACTCTTCTGTAAACTTCTTTATTACGTATTTATTCCTGCGTTTAATACTTCTCCTGCGCATTGATTTGAATTCTTATAATATTTTCTGGTGTGCTATGTACTTTCCACACTGTTAAATTATTTCAGACCATGGTTTCGACGATATTATGTAATAATCATAAACGATTTTGGCGAAACCACGGTCAGAAGTAAATAAACTTCTTAAAATACATAGCAACATTATATTTCACTCTGAAAGTCCTCAAAATTATGTATTTTGAGACAACCATGGCTTCGAGGCAGTGCATCATCACTTCATCATCTGATGACATTAAAAATGCATAATTTTGTGTTTGTAATGATGAGGGTCAATAAGCTAGTGTATTTTATTAATCCTCATCATAATTTGTATTCTACCTTCTTAAGCATGAAAGAGTCGCCTTTGCATGTATTTATATTCTCTTTAATTGGTAATGTCGTTGAATCACTAAAAGCTGTAACTCATAACCTGTAGCTCTCTATGACTGTAAACTAATGGTTGGACGTCGAGTATCTAAGTATCGTGTTCTTTTTTTCTGTTTCAGGCTTTTTGGCGTCATGGTGAGCTGACCCAGGCGGCCAAACTTAACGGAGAATCCTCCAGCCACACGCCTCAAGACGTCCACAGGAGGACCGACGTCTCAAGAGGTCACTACTACCTGGAGAGGAGAGTAGTTGTACCCTTATTGAAAGAGTGATAGAAAGGTAGAGAGACTGACAAAATGGGCATTTTAATGCGGCGTCGATCCCTCATCCTCAAAGTGGTCCTCCTTATCCCGCTCATCTGGTTCACCGTCGCCCTCATGCTATACGCCGAGCAGAAGGAGCAGGCGGCCGTAGAGGCGGCCGCGGCCGCAGCCGCCGCCGTCGGCGCCGCCGCTGCCGAGCCGGCCGCCGCCGGGGCGCAGGTGGCCGATCCCGGCGGCGCCGTCCCCAGGGCGCCGGGTGGTAGGCGGGTCGCCGCTGCTGCCGCGCCCTCGACGTCGGCGCCGAGGGTTCCCAAGGCGCCGGCGGTGGACGTCGGAGGCGGGGGTGTCCTGGCGCCCCCCGCCCCCAGGGAGGGCGGGGCGGAGGGAGCATCGGCCCCCGGGGGCGAAGACGTCGTGGAGGAAGTGACGTCGCAGCCGCTGCCCGGAGACATGGGCAAGCCGGTGATACTACCGAACATGACAGCGGAGATGAAGGCGTTGGTGGACCAGGGTTGGGAGAAGAACGCCTTCAACCAGTACGCGAGCGACCTCATATCCGTGCATCGGTCGCTCCCGGACCCCAGGGACGAATGGTCAGTCAGTCATGCTATTTTCGATTACGTATTTTTAGGAATGGGTCGATTCCACTAATTATTAATTCCGATTCTGATTCTGATTCTTTCGAATCGATTCCCGATTCTCGATTCCGATTCTGTCGATTCTTATTCCTAGTGACAGATGGGATATTGATATACCAGTAGCGTACGACTGTTATTTAAACTCAAGTATTGGCTGAAATAAAATAACCAAGACAATTAAGTCGCTCAAAAAGTATATTTATTAACAAATAGCAAATATATCCTCAGCTTATTGAGGCAGATGAAAAGTACAAATTGATAGCCTACACCCAAATTACTGAATTAAATATGATGTGATGAATGAAATTTGATTTGAATATGTATCTATCTGGAATCGATGGAATCGGAATCGACTTAAGGCGATCGATTGTCTATACGGATTCTAATGCTGAGAATCCGTGGCATCGAGAATCGACATTTGGATTCGACTCATCCTTACATAATTTATTGGGTAACTACTGCGACGGGAGAATCCCTGAGCTATGTCGAGAGTTGGATCATATTGTGTGTGCGGTTAGGTGTAGATTGAATGGCTCTAACATAATGCGTAAATGTTTCTGTGTTTCGAAGAATACCAGGAGTGTTTTTCGTCCCCGCAATTAATAGATTCCAAATATTTTATTTAATTATTCAAAACAAATTTACGAACGAAAACTAATTACATTTATCCATCACCAGTTTTCGAGATGCATCGGAGAGAGAAATTGAAAACTTCATGAATATCTTCGCAGGAGTAAATATTTTTAGTTAAAATTAGTCAGTTTTTAGGAGAAGGGATGCAAACAAAAGAGGAGGAAGGAACCATTTCATTGATCGTGCTCCATGTGACTGTCTTTGCGTAACATGTCCTTTTTTGCTTTTTCCTTTCACTTTAAGATGTCGGAATTAATTTCGCGAGCTTACTAAGACCACTAGAATGTAGGTTTTCTGTAACTTGTGGTGGTAGAATGGCTATTATTGATAGTATCTATTACTATATTCATGACCTTTGTAAATTCATCTGAAATTTATCTTTAACAATTCTTTTTATAGCTCTGTTTTTTCCGATAAGCTTTTGAGTAGTTTGGCACGTTAAAAAAAATAAAATTTGCAACTTAGCGCATTAAATTCGTTTAGAAATTGCGAAGTTTATTTTCTCGATGTGTCACAATGGACATGTTCCATATAGTAGAACAGAGGTCAATGTCTTTTGAATATTTCTCCAAAAACTTGTTCATTGGTTTTATTTCTTTTTCAATATGGAATTTTTATCGTTATAAAAATAATTTAACAGTTATTCAATTTTTTCTATGGAGTCTAATTTACCGTTGGAGGTTCATAATAGGTTGGTAGAGAGTTGTCACCGACTTGAATGTCGCGGAAGTGAATTAATTCGGGAGATGTTTTGGATCGGATGGAAAAACGCGAGCAAAGATTCGGCGCGGCGTAGCTTCAGTGGCGCCAACCGCGACCCCGCGGGAGTCACCGGCACCACTCCGCTTTGCCCAAAGGGGTGGTGGGTGGTCGTGGTGCTCAATTTAATCGCTAGAGGGCGCGGAGGGAAGATTTTCGCCTTTTAACGGCCTACCCGTCGTAGACGTGCATGCGTGGGAATTAAGCGCAAATTCCCATCTTCCTCCTCCCGTCTTTCTCTCTGTGCTCCTCTGATACAAACCCCCCCCCCCCCAAAGCAAACCACCACCGTCGCATCGTGTGCGATTGCCGCGTTTCACCGCGTACAGAGCCTCAGTCATCGCAGTCGTCGTGCTCAACATTACAGTCAATCCGCGTGAAAGAGGAAATTTGGTAAAAAGGTTAAACAATATTAAACAATAATAATAATTTATTCACCTGTTTGGTCGTACATTTGAGTATAGATAGGCTTTGTCACAAAAACTTCATCCAATACATTTTAAAGAGTTTAAGTAAACACTCAATACGCATTATAACAATGATTAACAAAAATCAAAACATTTTTATACAGTACAAACACAATGCACGTGATAAGGTTTGAGATGCTAAATGGTTATAGATTTACATACATAGATACATTACATTACGCGTACATTTCAATTTGATGAATTAGAAAAAGAGCAAACACATCCACAGTATAGAATACTTTACTAAGGAGTAACTGTTTTAGTTTGATTTTGAATTGTTCCAATGAAATAATATTCCTAATATTTTCAGGAAGAAGGTTGTATAATTTTATTCCTTTATGGAAAGGACCATCACTGCATCTCTTCGAGTTCCTTGGTAGCACATGTAGTTTTTCTCTGGATCTAGTTCCATAGCTATGGTACTCCTCATTTTTACCGAAGGAGTGTGTATTTATTTTAATAAATACTAGTAATTTATGGATATTGAGATGTTAATGTAAGAATTTTAAGATTTTCAAAGTGAATTCGGATGATTCTCTATATGGAAACTTTAACATGATCCGAATCACTTTCTTTTGTATCATAAAGACAAACATTTTTAAACTAAGCATTTTTAAATTTCAAAAATTAAACATTTTAGGATTATTAAGATTTAGTGTATAGAAAGATTCACTGTACAACCTTGAATGATTACGAAGGAAATAACGATGCATGACTTGACTGTGATTTCACCAAATGCTATACTTCTTGAAATAAACAAATAGGGTCGCTTAATAGACAGAGTAGATTATGTAAAACCAGAAAAACGGAAATAACTTTAGCGTAATATTTCATGCAAATGAGCCTGCTCTTCATGTACGTTAGACGCGGTTGAATTCCGTTTGATACTCGAATATAATAAATATAAGTGATTTAATTACGTCATAAACATTGTATAGTTCATTAATCAACAGATGGAAATTTGTTACGTTCGTTTTCAAACTTATCAAATTTTCAGAACCTCTTCTCCTATTACCAGTCCATATTATGGACTTATACAATTGACTAATTACTATCAAAATATTTCATGTAGCTGACTTTATTTTTCCTTTAATGATAGATCCTTGTAAACAGAATATTTGTGGAATGATCTGTTACCATAATAATATACTCAGTATTGCGTTACGTTGGTTATTTACTTTAATAATATAAAATTAAGTATAGTCGCTAAAATTTTCACACCTACCAAGACAATTACTTTTGGTCTATTTCTGGTTTTAAATTGAGCGCAACAAATTATTAATGAAAAAATAAATTTTCTTATGTATAAACATGAAAGTATGAATGTGCGGTCAGTTATAACTACGTTACCACTGCACGGAATGACGTAAAACTTTGTAACACGATTCTTTGTGTCACTGGGAAGGTTTATGGCTACTTTTTGTTTACCTAATGGTCTCCGGTTCGACTCCATACGAGTAAAAATTGTTTCCATGAGAAATACATGTAAAGTTCGTTTTTCTGGCACGCAGGCCTTTTTTATTTTGCTTATTTAAATTAGTAATAATGGTTTATATAAAGTTGCGACAAATACCACCAGAAAGAAAAAATAATTAAAAGTCTTATTCTTGAAATTCATTTTTGTTTTCCAACTGATTTACTTTAAATTTAAAAAACACAATAATAAAATTCATGAAAATTCATCGTTTTCGGTACGCTGTCCCCTTGACGACCTAGAACCTTGTTGAAGCCGAACCTCATATGGATATATGGTGAATATAGGCCCCAGAACGTATCAATTGAAATAGAAGAATCCATATAATCCATACGAAAATACATTTTGCGCGATATATATCGATATATTTCGATTGCTATCGATTTATTAAAATAAGTCCAATGTTTTTCACACCCATTCAGTTTCAACGGGTACCTTCCGCTAGTATTTAATATATTAATGAGACATGCGTTGTACATGGATCGGTTGATTAGCAGTTCGTCCTTGGCAAAGGCGGGCGACGCTGCTTCCCTCTGTGATTGCGGAGCGGCGGCTTCGGGTGGTTTTTGGCTTCATTTGCCCGCGGATCCGAGTGTGTTTTCCCCCCAAGTTGCTTATCCCTTCAACATTCCCCCCCTCTCTCTCTCTCTCTCCGTCCCCTCAACACACTTCCCGCCCTATCTCTATCTCTCTGTGCCATCATCATCTTCTCCCCCTTCCCAAGGCAGTCCCGCGTGCAAGCCGAGTGCCGGATTTCGGAGATTGTTATTTGCGCACGTACTCACCTGCTTAAAGGAGGAAGTCTTATTACATTGGTGGGAGAGAAGTGTTAAAGTAACTCTTTTTTTTCCCCACTCTTCTCCTTCCCTCGCTGCAAGAGCAAGGCGGGTGCATGAATTGCCGGCAAGGTATGCGCGAGCGGTTGTTTCGCCAAGCCCGTTGACTTTGAATTTCGCGTCGGTGGGGCTTTGGTTCGAATGAGCTTAGCATTCGCTCAGTAGACCGAAATTTGTGCCGCATTGCAATTTTAGTATGAATCAGTTTATCCGGAGTTATTTCTTTTAATTTTAGGGATCCTCATGAGATGCTTATTTACATCTTTCAGTCCCTTCATCGGTGTTAGTAGTTGAGAGGTGTACCAACCTAAATGTGAAGCTCCTCCGTTTCCTCCGTGAAGCTAAAATGTGAAATCATCTTTCCCTCCGTTATGTATTGAACATCTGTGTGCGATTTGCTGAGGACGCGTATTTATTACTTTCAGAATTCACAAATTAATGTACTATTTTTTAAAATTATATTATGTTTTACTTTCAAATCACTTGTAAAAAAATTTCTTAGGTGTTCCGGCGGATGTTGGCATGGCTTCACAACTGCCCACGTGACAGGGAGCGAATTTGCTGTCCATCTGAATGGCTTCTGAATATCGTTCAATTTGGTCGTTCTTAATATTTATTCATTTTATTAATTTATATTTATAATTTATGTCTGAAGACCTCGTCTAAGGGCATTCTGAAGCCCTGAAGATGGACAGGGAAGTCAGTCTATGAAAAGTTGGCTGTCAAGAAGCCCTTTAACGAGTGGAATGCCCGCTTAACTTTTCTGAATCATATCTTTTACTTGTGTTTTCTGCGTTGAAGATAGATGCATTCAATACTGAATATATTTTTTTATTTAGCTAATTTTTTACCTGTAATTATCGCATTTGAGGAGAAATTACTTGCATTTCGGAACACCTTTTAATTCCTACTTATTATTTACGCAGGTATAAATGAATCTCTTGCATGTATAAAATAGCGAAAAGGCAGAGATGCCATTCAGAATCAATTTCAACAGAGTGCCTATGCGCGGACATGTACTAATAAATGGCTAGCATATAGAGTACGGAATCCTTCTCGAATCGAAGCATAATGTAGGTACCATTTGAAATATTCTCGTGTCACTTAAAGCTGAAGCTTAGTTCTTTATGAAAGGTATATTGGTTTCACCTTTCGTAGAAATTCGTTTAGATATTGTCCGACTTTCCCGGGTCTTAAATATGAGCCGACGTGATTTAGTCCTCAAAATATGAGACGTGACGTTTTGATTGCGTAATAATGCAAGAGGAACTGGCGGAGCGAATGGAGGAAGAAAAAGGGAAGAAGTCTGCCGCGGGTTTCATTTCTGCAGCGGCGCAGTCGTCCAACCATCTCCCACACCATCACCCTCCTCCCCTTTGGTGGAGAATCTCTGCTCTCTCGACGGGGGTACGACCCCCTCCCTCGCATAACCTACCTCCCTCGCCTATTGGAACAAATGGCGCGATGTCCCCGCGCCCTCCAAACCCCCAGAGATGAAAAATGGTCGCGATTTTCGAAAGGGGAATGAGACACAGCCGGGGGCGGTGGTGGCCTCGGGGGTGGGGAGGGGGGGTGGCGTTTCGATTCGGAGATGGGGGGGATGGGAATTGAGTTATTGCTCTCGTATCACACTCAATATGGGGAAGCAGCGACTCTCCACCTTCCTTCTCTCTTTCACCTTCCGCCCCCGCGCCCTCCATCCTGATTGGTTGGTTAGGGAGGCGCAAAAAGAACAGAAAGAGTCGCGGCTGCGGCCTTTTGGATTGAGACGTGCAGTCACACCTGTCTGTCAGCCTGCGAGCGTTTTTTTTTCCCCCCGACCTCTCTGTGCTCGTGGAAAATTCGTGCTCAGTCCGTGAAACAATATTTTTAGACGCCCTTGCATATTTGATCGGATTTTTCTAACCCTCTAAAATTTTTTATTTAGAATGATGGTGCTTGTGCGAAACATGCATGTAAACCCGGAATATGCCGTTAAGCTAATGCTAATTATGCATAATAGTATAATAACCAGGGTAGCGATCGTCGGGGAAAACCGGGAAAACCTAGAATTGACAGGGAACTTTGAATTTCTGGAAAAGTCAGGGAATTCTCGTAACAGTCAGGGAGAAACTGGAATGCGAATCCTCGTTATTTTTCTACCATTACGTTTATCGGCCAGTCTTTCTCACCCTTTATTTCACCAACTAAAACTAACGTCCGTCGCTGACGTGCATGGAATAAGTCCCATCAATTCGTGGAGCATTCAGTTGTGAATCTTAGTTATTTAGTTGTGAATCAGACGTACAATGTATCCTTGTTGTACATCCTTATTGCGATATTTTCCTAGTTGTGTTATAATTCATGATCACAATTTATTACGCTCATCACAAGGAATCCGAGGCTATGTTGTTCGGAAAATTTTACCTCGTGTTTTTTAATTAAATTCCGAAACTCAGGTCGAGGAGTTGCTGGAGCACACTAGCTTATAATAAATGCATGCTTGTAGTTTTTAAAACGTGAAACGATGATTAGAAAATTTAAAGCTGCCGTAGAAAATGTAATTCAGCTGAAAAATATATACTAATAATAGGTGACCTTTTGGCGATTGGTCAGGGAAATTGGTAAATTCATCAGGGAAAATTCAGGGAAAAGGTCAGGGAATATGAAAGTTGGATATCAGTAGCCACCCTGATAAACACTTACACAATTGGACCTTGCTCAACCTCAAAGGGGGCAAAACAATTTCGTATAATCCATTTTTTTTGAAAAATCGACGGTTGATATACAAAGGTTAATTTGGTGGATATGTGTACACCTGTTATTTTTCTACGTTAACTTATTGAAATCGTCGAAGACCATTACCGCACATAACATTTAATCTATTTCGAGAAATAATCTTAAATTTTCTTCTGCACTTCTTATTCGCATTGCTTTCGGGGAACGTATTTTACTTCCTCTTGGTTAGGAATACGTCAGCGGGTCATGAATAATTAGATCGCTTAACAAATTGGTAATATTAAAACACATAAATTGTTCTTATTGCCACCGAAATCAATGTTCAGTTATGTATTGGTGATTCAATGATTGCTGTATTACATCTAATGGTTCATTTGGCGAGTGTGGTAATGGTGGAAATTATTTGCTCTCGGTATACAAGTAAGGAACTAAAGTTGGTGCCCTGATATCTGTACAGATTTAAATAGTTAACGAAATATTAGTCCAATGTCAAGGGAGGTTGGTCATTGGATGCTGCATCCGTTTATTTTTACTTTACTAAGTGAGAAAGGTGGATGAAATTAAATAAATGTGTGAATACCGTAGAGAGGGAAAAGTTCCCAGAGAAAGACCCAGGAATAAGTTCTTGTACCAAATCAATAGGGAAGTGCATAGGGAGTGATATAAAGCGATAAGTGAACTAGCATTAAATAGGGAAGGGTGGAGGGCTGCAGTCAACCAAACTTATGATTTAATGACGGATGAATGATTTTCTCTGTGTTGAATTACTCAATAACCACTCAATATTGTGTTCAGTAGGGTGTTAAGTGGACTCATTAATTACGTTCATAAACATGATAGCATTAATCTCGATGACGCTCTGGCTGTGATTTGACTCCACTCCGCTGAGCTACAGGATAATATTTATATTAAGATTACTACTTTGTTCGAGCAAGAAGTCAGTTCTTTTGTCATAATCCCTTTGTATTCATCTTCGCACTTTGCTTGATAAAGTGCTTTGTCTTTGTTGCTTTCCCTGTCTGTTCATTGTTTTCTGTTTATTTTTTTTGATTCTCTATTGCTTCTCAGTTATCAGGAAATTGGAGTGCATCCTAGTTATTTAATTGGAGTAAGAATAGCTATGTACTCAGTCGATTTATGAATCAAATTCGGATCGCTTGAAGATGCACTGATTCCTGATGTCCGCGTTTTAGTCGGTGATGTTTTCATTACATAAAAGTACTGTTTGTGCAGACCTTTATTAAGCATATGGACATACATTTGTTCCTCCTGTTAAAGAGTTTCATTATATCTTCTTAACTGTTTATTCTTTTAATTTAAAATTGGTGTCATATATGGTGTTTCTCAATCATTTTCGATGTTATAATTAGGAGCAGAAGTAATACAGTTACATTTGGGCTTAATAGTGAAAGGAAAATTATTTAGACTGGTGGAAAATGAATGAACGTGAAATGTGAGAAATGTAGGAGTACTCTATGAAACAAAATAGTTCAGTACATTTTTCTCGAGTTTTCTGGGATAATTTTTCCAAGGTCGAAGGGAACATGAATGCAATCAATACTCAAAGCTAGCTTAGTATTTACACAGGTGGTGAGTTCGAATAATTCAAATTAGTGGCAAAAATTCTTCAGCTTTCAGTGTATTGTTCCATTTGATATTTGATTCGAGAAACTGGGATTTAAAAACTGACTCATGGCCATAAACTTTCGAAACACATCTTGTTTATCTTTCCAGTAAAATTGGATGTTAAAAATTAGCGTTCGCGAAATTTCTTGTTACGCTTCCACTGGTGGTTTACTTTGCTATTTCAAGTAATATTGTATGTTGGTGAACTCGTTTTCGAAAGATATTTTTTAATTTTTCCCATTACTCCATGCTATTTTAAAGCGTCATTTAGGAGATTTGGTACTTAATATCCTTCGTTTTCTCCGGGTAAAAATATTTTGTAATCCCAGTGATGATGTTTCCCTAGTTCTTATTCTCATTAGATTCGGAGATATTCAATTTCTATACCTACTGTTATTCATACCATTGTTTCGTTCCCATAATGCACCCCATGGGTTTACGCTACTGGGGCGCCTACTATTAAATGACGCCAGGGATGCCTACTATTGAGGTAGTCCGAGAGAGATCCTAGTTTCTATTCCTAATAGAGACCATATTCGATTTATACGTTTTAATTTCACCAGCTATAGGACACATCAATTAAATATTGCATTATTAATGGTGCAATAATATAGTTTTATACGACAGAAATTGTAAGTAATTAAATGAAAATATCTATATAAGTCTTTAACTTGACTCATTTGTTTCGCGCGGTGCGTTGGAAACTCCTTCAAAACGGAATGTTTTTTTGTCATACCCAAGAACCTACTGCGGTGGCAATATGATTAATTTTCAAATTTATTTGAGAAAACATACAAACTACACGATGCTAGTTTTTTATGACATCTAAGTGTTAGAAATACCTCATTTTGTAAATAATGTCTCTCTGAAGTGCATACACGTACCATTTACCATGTAAAAGGGCTGGTATATTTTTTGCAAAAATCTCGGAAATTAATGTGGTAAGGGGTAGAATTTTTGGTGTTGTTGGATAGGTGAGATATTTTTCTTTAAAATGAGACCAAAACAATTGAATTCTAAGTAAAATGATATTTTGCTCGGACTACCTTAAATACGCTTGGGATGGTGAAAGATATTGAAATGATGGGAAGATGAAAGATAAAGAAAACCCAGGGGCAGTGAGCGTGTGAATCCTATGTGGTTTATGAAATACTCGACGACAGAAACTATGATGTCGAACATGATATCCTACTTTCCTCGCTAGGTCTCTTCTTATATTGATAGCTGGCACTGAGTTCCGTATACACTTAGGTGCCTTTGGTTATACGTCCGTATCTTCATTACTGCGACCCCGAAAATACACAATCCATTTTGATGCCGATGACCTCGCAAATCGGTTGCTTACTGAATAACTGGTGGTGCCACTCGAGGAATTAGAAGTGAATAACGGGACTGCCGTGGAACTGAGCTCAGCGAAGCTCATCGGTAAATGCAAAATCGATCTCGGCGAGTTTTTTAAAAGTCTTTTAGTCTTTGGGCCGCTCACTTCGGAATGCGTATCTGGAAACAGGTAGGCGTATTTATGCATGAATGATTGGGGCCAATGGGAGCGGGTGGTTGTGGGAGTGAAAGCATTCGAATCTGCCCTCTCGTGGCGATTCCGTGAACGGCCCTTTGATGCGAATGCGAAGTCTCCCACGGCGGACATTTTTTTGGACATTTTCGCGGACCCCTCGAGAAATGTTTCGTGATCGCTTAAGCTTCGAAATGCAATTCGCTTCTGCCGCTGCAGACGTCCATGGCATGAATTAACTCCATCGTGAACATTTAAAATGAGTGCTTCGCGGATGCGTTGTAGATGTGGGAAAATTTCTGCTGCCTGATTGGATGGCTGTGGGAACAATACATATGTAATAATTACTGCTGTGATATGCATGGTTGAAAAAAATATCTTGTTGGCGTTGAAGAAACTTTCGATATATTTACCGGCCTCATAAAAGGTCAAATAATTTATTAGCTTCGTAATATTCAGTGTACCACTTATGATTTCCAACAATTATTAAAGTGGCGAATACGCGGTGGACCACTTGAGAACAAATTGCACATGAGATAAGAAGTTGCTATGCGATGAAAAACGAGTTTATTTACTCAGACTGACTGCTATAGTATGCACTTATAATTTTTGTGCAAGGAAACAAATTTTATTTAGGCGAACGAGAGCAGACCAAATATCTGAAGTGAAGCTTACTGAAGGACGAAACTATGAAATGCACAGTTCTTTTCACTCTAATGTGGTGAATAGGTCCATAAATTTACGGATTTCGTAAGTAGGTATCCCTTAGCTAAATAATCGTGCAACCAACCATGTGACTTTCATTTCTTAGCATTATTTATTTGAGACAAAGCTGTACCTCAGCATTGATTGCTGCTGTAAACTTGTAAATGTTAAAGAAAAATACGAAAAAGACTAAAAAGATGGAATATTTGGGGTGCTAAGAAAAGGAGGACATGTAAGAAGTAGGAAAATGTATGAGTATTAGACAAAGGGAAGCGATATGTGAGGATAGGGTTTTATGGAGGAAAGTATAAAAAAGGAGCCAGTTTTCTACGGATGCCGGCAATAATTGAATTATTTGACATAGCTTACTCGGAAGGGAATGGTGTGATGCGCATATATGTAATAAGATATTTACCTCAATCAATTGTTTGCTACGCTCGCATTCAAAATCAATAAAATTCGCGTGCCTTTGTTTTCAATGGGGAATGTAAACCACGTTCTTTGACATATTTGATCCAACACGTTATCCGGAAATTGTGTCATAGGATTTTCTCTCTAATACAATGGATTTTTGCTCCGTTATGCCATGGAATGCGGTAAAAGTAATGAAATAAATGAGAATGTATCCTAGTAAATTTTTAATGTTAAATGCCTGAATTATATTCCTTCGTTGATTCAAATTACCCGTTTGATACCCACTGAAAATACTCTCTTCTCTTCTTTTTTATTCCTCTCAGTGCATATTCCGTGTACGGAAAAATCGATAACAAAGTAGAGGAACACTGCCAAAGAGATCGGTACAAGATTCATATTTTCCCATCCACAGTTCATAACTACAGCATAAACAGATTTAAGCATAAATACGTAAGGAATAATCTCGTCTCCTTTTCGTCCATGAGCTCCTTATCCTTTTCTGGCGTTTGTTTACTATAAATATGCATTTATGAGTTAACTAATGATGCTAATCTTCAAATCGTGGTTTTAATGAGTGTATTGTCTTTCAGGAAATTGACGTTAAAAATCTAGTCTTTTTACATCGATTGATTTGGTCACTGGATATGAATTACGGCGTCAAAGAATCCACTGCTGAAGTAATTATACCACATAATTCAACTTAGCTCTCTATTTCTTTGTTTAACCCTTTGAGTGCCACCAATTTTTCGGTGGGTACTCCCAGAAGTGCCAAGGGTATTTTGATATATTTGTAGGCCTTTATTCATACAATTTTTATTTGTTTATTACGGCAAATTACTTATTATTTTTTTGACTATTTTTACATGATCATTTCTGTATTTGAAAAAGAATACTTTTTTGCTAATGAATACGAAAAAAATAATTTTTTTTGTAATGACTCATTGTTTAAACAGGTCTCCTCATAGACAACGATATATCGTCGTAGGCACTTCTGGCACATTCAGCAAACGACGATATATCGTCGCGTGGAACTCGAAGGGTTAAAAAGTCACTATAATTTAGCTGAAATGTGATTAATTCAAAATATACAGCTGTCATTTAGGGTCTCCTGGTTTCTTCATTGTGCAAATAAAGCGGCAATACTGAAATAACGTTAAGTAATCGAGTGGCATGAATTCAACTGGTCAGTTTTGCCCATGAGTGGAGCTTGAAGCTATTTTCAGTTACCTCGAAATCATTTCATTTTGTGGAGAGAAAAAAACGAGTGTACGTTGCATTCCAATGGGTGATCTCCATATAAATTCTTTTTCGCTCGCTGTTTCACATTGCTACATTCACCCAGTCCGCGTTCCCCAAATCGTTACAAGTGTGCCGGTCGGCTCTGTGAGAAAGAAATTCCCTTCTGTTTGTCATATTTCCCTGTTTTCTTACGGAATCGTCTTCGAGCTTAACTTTATTATATGATGAGTGACTTTTTCCTCTGTGTTCTTGTTCGAAGAATAATTAATTAGATTTCCAGGAATCAAATTATATGTGAAATAGAAAGGCAACTTGATTTCAGAAACATGGTATTATCACTTATTCCCCTGAGGCAGCATTCGTTTAGAATTCACGTAAAAACTCGAGTTACATTAATTATTCTATTATAATTGCTCAACTTTTCGTCAGCATAAGTATTTAGATTTTTCTTTTCATATTTTGCGATTTACCATCTCCGTCTTCGGCGCACCCTTAAGGTAGTCCGAGCGAGATAGTTCCCTAGTCATAATAGAGACCATATTTGAATTATGGGTTTTAATTTCACCAGCTGTAGGACACAACAATTAAATATTGCATTATTAATGGTGCAATAATATAGTTAGTTGTATATGACAGAAATTGGAAGTGAATAAATGAAAATATCTAAATAAGTCTTTAACTTGACTCATTTTTTTCCCTCGGTGCGTTCGAAACTCCTTCAAAACGGAAGGTCTTTTGCGATTCCCAAGAACCTTCTGTGGTGAAAATATAATTAATTTTCAAGAAAAGTAAAGAAAAGGTACAAACTACCCGCTGTTAGTTTTTTTTACGACATCTAAGTGTTAGAAATACCTCATTTTGTAAATAATGTTCCTCTGGAGTGCATACACGTACCATTTCCCATGTATAAGGGCTGGTTTTTTATGAAAAATATCTCCGGAAGTAATGTGGAAGGGGTAGAATTCTTGGTGTCAATGGATAGCTGAGATATTTCTCTTTATAATGAGACCACATTCATTGATTACAAAGTAAAATGTTTCTTTGCTCGAACTACCTTAACTTCGTTTTTGAAAATATTGACGTGAGCCAATTGGATTTGGCCTTCTTGACGTGCCACGAATGTCAGTAACTCAGAAATATTTCTCATTTGAATCTTTCAACTTCATTAATTTAAATGATATGGAAAGTGGAGACTTATTGTCGCTTGTGCACCAATTTTTTCTGCGCTTGTAATGCCAGGTGCAAGGTGAGTGTTGAACCACTCGAGCGGCAAGTTGAAAGTCCCGTCGTTCCATCCTTTCATTCCCATCTTTTTTAGAAACTCTCCTTCACTCTGCTCCTCTCATTACTTCACTGGGTAAGCCAGTATTTCTTTCGTTAAGGGATATTCTTTAGGCACTGAGAGTTAGACCCGCATGTGTGACACCATCGTCGTAGATGAGTTTGTAGCAATGGAAATTTTGTTCGTTGTTCAGATAGAGGAGTGGCGAAGTCTCGTCGGGAGAATTTGGAAATCGGTCGAACCGAGACGACCACTCAGCTCAGTCTTAGGGAATATAGAACCTCAAATTGCTCAGACCAAAACTTAAGGCGTAATATGACAATATTACACGTAAAGGTGATTACCGATTCACTTTCAAGTTAAAATCGTAATGCCCCTTGAAGTTTCAGATAATAGGGTTTCAACCTTCGCCACGGAATGCAAATGTGCTGTCCTGCTGTGCGCTACAAAACTCTATCCTCCCTGAGGCAACTGCAATGGAATGGCATGATATAATTATCGGCGCTATAATTTGTTACGCAGCCGTTAAACACCTCGTTTGAAACCCTTCACAACATCGACAGTACGCCGAGATCTATTTTGGCGAATAACGATCCTTTTTCCATGACGAAAATGTTTCCATTATCGGAGTGGTCTATTCCCTGGAATCTTATTCTTCGAAGAATCGAGAAAGGTGCACGTATAAATCAAGTATCAAAGTAATAGCCTATTGGTTTTCCTTTTCTTACTGTTTTTATGGCGACGTATTTTTAGAGCCCATAAAAATGCGGTAATGGCCCATAGCAAAAATATGCTCACGGTATCTCATATATTTGGCACATAATGTCGCTAGTCCTGCTCGTATTTAGAGCGTCAAAAAGCGGATAATTTTTACACACTAAGTAAATAAAATAATTCGCTCAAAAACCTTACATAGATTGTGGCGGTGCAATGTGTATTGTTTCTTTCAAATAAGGCTTTTCGTCTTCCTATGTAATCGAAGGGAAAATTTGACTCACTGACGTAAAAGAAAGCAATTTGAAACGCGCCTCTTAAAATTACGCGGATTCTTCCTTTTTCTATTAGAAACACATATTTAGAGCAAAACACCAGCGAGAATGCCAGAGATACTGGAATCGAAGTTGATTATGATCTCTTTGCGCTTTGATGGAGCTTTCTTTCGAATGTAGGATAATCTAGCCGTGTGAAAATATTTGAGAGGAATTGTAATTATTGATCCTTAATGTATTCAGTGTAAAGTTCTGCGATGTGTTTGAATGTTGAGAGAAATTTCCCTCCAAAATTTACTGTTTTTAAACTCAAAACTTCTAAAGCGCAGAATAATGATGTCATTTCAGACCAGATGATGTACCATTCGGGCAAAAAAACTAAATAATCAGCATTGAAAACAAATAATATAGAGGCTGAAGATAAAATGGACGGAAAAATAAGGTATAATGAAGCGTATAGAAGAGTAGAAAAGGACCATATGGAATACCATAAAAATAAGAACAAGATGTATTGGACACACCCTGAGACACAATGGGTTTGGGAAGAACATAAATGAAGGAAAATTCTTGAGAAAAGTCCCAATAGGAAGACCCAGGAATAAGTTCATGGACTAAATTAAGAGGAAAGTAAATAGAAAGATATACCAGGAATTAAGGAAACTAGCATTAGATCAAAATGGTAGAGAGCTGCAGTCAACCAATCTTAGGATTGAAGAACCAATGATGAAGGGTTTAGTGGTAGGGACATAAGATTGAAAATACTTCTCTATCCACGCTAATTTTACAAGAAGAGGAACACACCAATTTCACATGATATTACATTTAATATGGAACTGCAGTGTTAATTCTTCTATTCCTAACATAACTGAAGGTAAAAAAGAGGGAAAGAGTCCCCAGTGGAAGACCCAGGAATAAGTTCATGGACCAAATAACGAGGAAGGTAGATAGGAAGAGATACCAGGAGGTACGGGAACTAGTACATATTAGATTGGGAAGTGTGGAGGGCTGCAGTCAACCAATCTTAGGATTGAACAACCAATGAATGTAGAGGCAATATAAATAAATATGCTCGGTAATGTAAAAAACGAAACATTTTTGGCCCTTGTTGGTCTCGGATATATGAGAATACCTAATTAAGATATTTACTTATATTTCCCCTTGGTACCTTGATGATGTGCCTTAATGGCACTTCGTTTTCTCAGCATCCGTGAGTAAAAAGAATACTTTTGCAAATGCAGCTTTAACGTCGCAGTTGGACTACATATTTATTTCAATACTTCTAAGTAACTTTTCCCCAGCTAAAGGGCTAGATGTTTGTCTAGATATTTATCATTGTTATGAATCAAGAATATTTTGACAGTTTCAAATTCTGAAAACTATTTACCGTCGTTTGAAACAGTATCCTGATGTGTATTCTCTACTAGGTCTATTTTAAGGCTCCGTGCTAAGTGTGTCTGAAAAGGTCCAAACTTGCTGTCACTTTTAACCTGGAACATTAATTATTAAACTCAAGTTATGTTTAAAAAGCTCTTTGTTCAGTCTTGTAGAGGTTACTACGTTCCCGCTAATGTTGGATCAGAAAAGCGTTGAGACTCTTGAGAGAGTGACAACTCTTGCCTTTCCTTAAAGCAGTTGGTCTACTATCCTCACAGACTCAAGATTGACCAATGATTTTCAGTATATAATCAAATATTGACAAAATAATAACCGTTTAAATTTTACGATAATTCTTATCGCTCAAGAATTGCAGAGAGCTCTGTCTGAATCTTTGTTTTAACGGAATCGTTCTGCGTTTTAATTTCACATTTGCATCGGCTCTCAGTACCTGATACTCGAATGCCGTTGTCTTCGCCGTTATCTGTGTGCCTGGCTTTCCGAGGGTTAAAATAGATCGGTGCCGACCGTAGCGCACGCTTGCAAATTATGATAGCAGCGATTCGGAATTTGTTGTAAGGTTGATCACAATCAATGGATTTGCATATGAAGGTCGAATCCGGTTATACTCTCCGATTTTTCTTTCATTGGTGTTTCGATGTGAAAATATTGAAAAGAAACGAATATTTACCTGTCATCCGTTTTGCAACGCCCTCTCAGCGAGCCAATGTTTATTATTGCAATATTAATCGACTCGGCGTGTTTGCCGTGGAGAAAGGCATATTAAACATGAATTAATTATTGCCTTTGTGGTCCGTGAATTGATAAAATTAATTCAGTCCATAATTAATGAAACAATCAAAAGAGAGA
The DNA here is from genome assembly GCA_963169105.1 of Ceriagrion tenellum. Lineage (NCBI taxonomy): Eukaryota > Metazoa > Arthropoda > Insecta > Odonata > Coenagrionidae > Ceriagrion > Ceriagrion tenellum. Next base: position 17,550,720 of record OY720634.1, read on the forward strand.
AATTACATTTATGCGGATAAAACACCTCGTGCTGTTTTAAAATGTATTAAACTTAGTAATTAGTAATTGTATTCAGCCGTATGTTTTATGGGAATTCGCTCCCATTATTCTGAATACGTGACGCCTGAATGATTGACAAGTATTCACTTTGATTTGTCTTTCCGTCCGGTTTATTCCGCTTTCGGGGGGAAAATTGTTGCCAGCGGATGTCACCTGTTCCAAGTCTGACTAAATATACTCTCATGCTTCCGCAGCATCTTACTCGAGTATTCCTATTAATTAACAACTCTTCGTGAGTTCTTTCTTTTTTGACACCATTAACTTTTTTTCTTTCCTGTCCGTTCCACAACTTATGAATCCAAGTGTATGATTTCAGTTTTTACTTCACGGAGATTGACCAGCTGGAGCATACAGTGCACTCATGGCTGTTCAGTTGGTCATTTGTCCAAAATGGTAATGAATTCGGTAGATGGACAAGTGTGCCATCTGCAGTCCGCTGTTCAATGGCAGTGTTTCAATATTTTTTTGCAATTAGGCCTCCTCGTCATTCTCTTCACCACAATCTCCACCGTTGTAGTTGCGATGATAATTGCTGTCCTGTACTCTCAAGGTTGTGCTGAATTATTCTTGGACATTGCATCCTGGGTTTAATCAAGAATTTTCAAAATGTGAAACTTATGAAATTTTTGTTACAGTGTGAGTATGATAGATATTTAGGATGTTTTTTTTTCTCTCGTCATTCCTCTGAACAGATAATAATTACCCTTACTATTAGTTCCAGAGACAAACTCCACGGAAATCATGTCTATTAGTCACTATTAGTTTCAATTTTGTGCCAAGCATAGCGTGGCATATGTAAAAACTAAGTTGTGTCCAAATGCAAAATTTTTTTACCTTTGAATGAATTTCAAACTGTGACGATAGTGGAAATCAGTAACTTGGAAGCCAATACATTGGAATATTGTTTTTATTTTGGTTTTTTAAACATGGGGATTGAATTATATGAAACTTCGAAATGAAGAAAACAGCGAGGCAAAAACTCTATTGGTGTCCAATGTGTAATACTTCCACTGTTTTAATGGATTCATATTTCAAAGCGGCCCATATTTCATGGCTAATGTCCCGAAAAGTAGTGCGATAAGTGGCTGGACTAGTCGTATTGTTGGAAAGGTGTGCTATTTTTCTTTAAAATGATACCATTTTATTGGATTCTGGCTGATACAATAATTCGATCGGACTTCCTTAAAATTTCAATCATTCCCGTGTGTTCTCGCTGTAATATTTCCATCTTAAGCGAGGAGTCTAGAAGGTCCTGTCTCTCTTTCTCTAGGGGGCAGTTGACGGAATGCTCCCCGCATCGAAAAGAGAGCCCTCTCTTGCTCTATAGTCGATTCGAAAGGGTCGGTCCCTTTATTAATGAATGGATGGATAGGGTGCATCTCGGGATGGCCGGGGCACGTGAAAGTGAGCGGCAACCTCCACTCTGCCTCCTTCGCCTCCCCTTGGAAATGAAATGGGTTCGGAGAAGGTGGGCCGCATTGCAAGGTGGGGAATGCGGCCCACGGAATTTCCCCCACGTCAGTTGGTCCGTCCCCTAGTCGGCGGGGGCGATGCTATGCAAAAAGGAGAAGAGAGGGAGAGAGACGGTTCTTTTTGCTGCTCGACGAAGGAATATTTCTTTTTAACGGAAAGGCGAAGGGAGGAAGAATTCCTTCCCCTTTGGGGTCGTGAATAGAGATTGCGACTTGGACGAAGGCGCATGGAGAGAGCTTTTATTTTTTTTAAGGGATAGAGAGAGAGAGAGGTCTTCCGCGATGGGAGACGATAAGGGAAGTGAAAAATGCTGTCGCAGAGGTAAATAAGAACGCAGGAGGGGAAATAAACGAATGTTTTCTCCGAGTCGTGCGCGTGACTAATGGAAAAATTTACTGTACTTAGGGGCATTTTTAGACTTAAGGCCGCGTAACAAGTGGGTACGTTTGGTTTATATATCACCTCTTATCTCTTATAATTATCCGTTCGCCGAAGTGATTTCTTTGTTCCGGGAAAAGAGGGAAGCGATGGAGGGGAATATTTCCATTTTACCGTTTGCGGGAATGCCGCGGATTCCCTCTACGAGAACCAGGGTTTCCTTTCCACTTTACGCTGATGCTGGTATTTTTAAGCGGCATTTCTGGGTCTTTGTGTGTCTAGGCTTAGGGACGCGTCAGTGCATTGATAAGTCAGCCCGGAGTAGAACGTGAAAATCCTTCATTTTCCAGAAATATGTCTCAACGTCACGATGAGGCCGATTTGTGTGTTCCTCTCTTCAAATCCCTTCATCCCTTCAGCTCGCATACTTCACTTAATACCATTACTTATTTGAAAACGTTCTAAAAAGGATCCAATGATCTCTGCAGTCGTATATTCTGTTTTCGTGCACTGAGAATTCCCTAAAGCCATAGAGGTATTAAAAAAATGTCATGAAGCACCGCGCTGAGGCAGATTACCTTCGGAGAGAAATCTTCAAAGACAATAAAGTCATTATTAGAGACTTTTAGTGAGAGAGCCTTTTTTATCATTGTCCTCCATGAGCAACCATTACAATTCACTTAAAGCGGAAAAAACTTTTTTGTGGAAGTCTTAAGTAATTAGGGCAGAATGTTCTTTGTGTGAAGTTAAATTTTTTTAGTCCAATTACATTCCCTGTCGATTCGATCTAAAGCAGGTAATTCATTTATGAAAATAAATAAGATCGAGATTTTTGAGTGGAGTATAACTGCATAATTAACTCAAATCTTTAGGAGCTTAGGTAAGTGATGGGAGAATCCCATTTGGTGTACTGCAAACGTCCCAATGTCCAAAGAAGTCCTTGATTAGTTTCTCTCAAAGTCCTCTGCGTGTCTTTTGCGACAGATGGCTGGTGATAATTAGGTACATTGCGTGTTATAGTGCCACCAAAGGACAACGTGGATAAAGTTGAATCGTTCACACGATTTCCGCGCCTTGCCGGGGAACGTATCAGGAATTTGGAGAGGGAGGTGTTAGAGTTTCGAGTTTGTGACTCAGTTGCCGACGACGGTGCCTAATGACTGGAGAGTTACCTGTGACAGGTTCAGCGAGGTGGGCCGGTGCTGAATAAGCGCCTCGGGTCGGTCGTGATGACTCAGGGCCTTGGGCGTTGAATCTCTCGCGCGTGAAGCGGATGATATTGTGACCAGTGGTCAAAGTCACTGACCACCGTCGATACAAAAATTATGTAAACTTGAGTTTGGATAGAGTTTTTACTGAATAATAGTACCAACATGAAGCGAGTTACTTCAAACTTTGCTGTATTTTCTTTTGCGTAAAACCGTGGTTTAAAACTCAATTTTTTCACTGGTAAATATCACTGCGGAAATATTTTATACAGTTTTTCTGTTTTTCTAGTTATTTCTTTCGAATTCGGGTCCAAACATTTTGAAGCGGACAATAGGCATGCTACTCCGTATTTTCCGTATTGTAGATCTGTTTCTGTTGCATTTTTTCTCGCTTTATGAGTCTCTGAGATCCCCTTTTGCAGGTCTTTGGTACAATGATTCCCTTGTGGTGGCATTCGAGCATGATTATGTTAAACGACTGATGATCGACTTCGCATGTGTTTCTATCGATGGATCAACAGTAACCAATCGCACCGGATGTTTTCAATCTCTGACAAATTTGGCGATCCAACGTCCAAAGACCTTGAAAAGTGTATATTGTTATCTGTTGTGTCACAGATGGAGTGCAGTACTGTGTAACTGAATAATTATCTTATCCCTCAGTATTCCAGAGTTTTGTCATAACTCTACAAAACAGTCTTGTTTTCGTACGGAAGTTATTAATCTAAGTCGCTCCTTTTAAAAAAAAAACCGTAAAACTTTCCCTTCCCCAGGATTGGTTGCTCTTGAGTGCGCCCTTGTGTCGAGACGGAAGCATTGGAAATACATTCATATAGAAGTGTCTTCTTTTGAGGGTTTGCAGTTTTCGAATCTTTTTCCGGAAATATGTCAATTTGCTCCCAAGGGATGCTCCCCTTCCGTTTAATCCGAGACTCCAGAATGGAAAGACACCATCTACCGGGGAAAGTTGAAAACGGTGGAACGATGATACTGCAAGTGGGCGTGCCGTGCTTTTTTCTGTTTACCGTATAGGTTTATTTGTTATTGGAACATTAAATGTTTAATGTTAAAAATATATCTCTAGACAAGCAAGAAAAATAATGCTTTTAATTTAGAAGAATGGGCGTAAGTTGTATCAGTCATATAAGAGTCCTCACGATTGAGGCCAGTCCGAGTACTTTCTAAGGAGTTAGACCAACGGATGCCTTTTCCCCACAGACGAGAGTATCAAGGTTAAATTCAATAAATTTACTAGCGTAAATCCATGTAGTTTGCTTTCGCTCTTGCTGAACATAACCGTGTTATGGTATGCTTTGGATGATGTTTCTCATCGGTCTGGCGGCCATCTTGGAAAATGACGTAACCCGCAACAGCGCCGCAATCGGTCATTGGAGTTTCGCATTCCTTGGTAGATAATTCTGGACTTTTCATAAGATATGCAGACTCTTCGATCAGATTATCAAGTGGGTTAAGAAGGTAGAGCTTTCAAGGTTTTCGCCCTTCTTTCTCCGGAAGGTATTCGCGGAGAAACTCGTTCGAGGTAGGGTTTCAATTCGAGCTCATCACCAGTCGTTCGACCCTAAGATTGGTTGACTACAGCTGTCCGTCCTTCCCGACATGATTTTAGTTCCCTTATTCCCTGGTAGTTCGTCTTATTACCACACATCCTCTTTATTTGGCCTCTACATTGATCCATTGGCCATGCTCCGAGGACTTTTCTCCTTACGCTCCCTTGTATTACGTACTTCAAAAATCCATTGTGCTTTAGGGTGACCAATCCATCTGGCTCTTATTTTCTGTTTAGGGTCTCATATGGTCTTTTCGTCATCTTTTCCACTGTTATTTTTTATTTCTTATCATCCGTCCTTTTGATCTTCAGCATTCTCTTCTAACAATATGTCAATAATGCCAGTATTCTTATCTGCTTCTTCAATGGTCGATTCCTCCGATACGTGGAGTGCGACGCTCCACACAAATGTGTGTTCATTGTTTCCTTGCTCGTTTACCTATTTTCTTTAAACTCAGTATTTTTTCCCATTTCACCATGAACGCCTTCTTAGTTTGGGCAATTCTACGCTTGATGTCCGTTATACTTCCTCTGTTCCACCTGATAATACTTCCTTGGTAATTAAGTGAAGGGATCTACCAACGTGTTGAAACTTGCCATGAACAAACCATTTGCCTCGTTACCAATTATCTTTGCCCCCTTGCGCATGACTGCCTACCTCATCATCTGTTCAATGGATTGTTTGATTAAATCCACGACCTATTATTTTTCTTTCCTTAGCGTGATTTCTGCGCTCAGCTTCTCTTCCGTATACTGAGATTTTGGTCTTATTAAATGTCATGCTCTATTCTAGACGCATTTGGTCCGTTGCATTCAGTTATCTTTAAAGATCATCTCGAGGTCCTACAGTGACTATGATGACGTATACGAAGCGGAGCATGCTTGTTGATTACCTGTTAAACTTAAATCCGTGCTGTCCCATATCTTGAACTCCTTGTATTCCTTCCTCATAATTCCACAGAATTTGAATTGGTGAGCAGAATTGGGAGACGTCCATTTAAGGTTGTCCGAGCGAGATAGTTCCCTAGTCATAATAGAGACCATATTCGAACTATACGTTTTAATTTCACCAACTGTGAGACATATCAATTAAATATTGCATTATTAATGGTGCGATAATATAGTTTTATATGACAGATATTGTGTGTAATTTAATGAAAATATCTAAATAAGTCTTTAACTTGACTCATTTTTTTCACGCGGTGCGTTGGAAACTTCTTCAAAACGGAAGGTTTTTGTGATACCCAAGAACCTACTGTGGTAGTAATATGATTAATTTTCACATATAGTTGAGAAAACATACAAACTACACGCTGTTAGTTTTTTTACGACATCCAAGGGTAAAAAATTCCTCATTTTGTAAATATTGTCTCTCTGGAGTACATACACGTACCATTTCCCATGTAAAAGAGCTGGTATTTTCTGTCAAATATCTCCAAATGTAATGTGGTAAGGGGTTGAATTTTTTGTGTCACTAGAAGGGTGACATATTTTTCTTTAAAATCATACCAAATTCATTGATTTCTAGGTAAAATAAAATTTCGCTCGAACTAACTTAATTGAGTATTAAAGGCTAATACATGTATTGCAAGTGATAGGGAGTTCTCAGAAAAATTTGGGTGTAGTTTCTATTCACTCTAGTGCGCTGATCACTTTTGCAAACACAAGAGTGCACTTTTCTGCCATTCGTTGAGACTAAGTATGAAAAAATAGGCAACTTCCACTGTGAGAAAATGTATTCCGACCGGTTTTTTTTACAGCATCTTCAGGTGAAGAATCGGTGAAAGTCGGAACCACTTCACCTGAAGGTGCTGTACAAAGCGAGACCGCTCGGAATAAATTTTATCACAGTAGAAGTTGTCTATTTTTTCATACTTAGTTATGTTCCGATTCCACTCCACCAAGCCTGAAACCACAGAGTATATTAGTTGAGACCTTGCACACTAGGCTGCTCACTTCAAAACAGACCAGAAGCAACGTTAATGTGAGCGAAAACAACTAAAGAACGGTATCAGTATTTTTCTTTAAAAGAACGGAATTTTTCTTAAAAATGATACCAAATTCATTGATTTCTCAGTAAAATGATATTTCGCTCAAACTGCCTAAAATAAACCCTGGTGGACTCTCCGTGACGTGGCTGTCGCCACTGTACCTTAGCCAGCCACCTTCTCCACTTCCCCTCCGCAGGTCCGCTTTCCCTTCCACCCTCTCCCCATTCTTCCTCCTCCCCCCCCCCCCAAGCACATTGTTGCAGTTCGTTACGTGGGCGTGGCAAGCGGCGCCCTCTGGAGGCGGCCGCTTGAGTTAGAGTGGGAGCGTGCGTCTGAAGGATTCAAGGGAGGGTGGGTTGACGAGAGGAGAAGGGAAGGGTGAGTGAGTGGTTTGAAGAGGAAGGAAAGGGAAGGAAGGATTCCGCGTAATGAAAGTCAGTCGCAAGTCGCCCTCCCAACCCACCCTCTCGCCTCTCCTCTCCACCATTCTGCTCGCCCACTTTCTCGTCCTCGCTACCGCACACTCCGGAGCGGTAAAGCCCGATTCACACCGGGCTGGTAATTTAGTTTAGTGGAGAGTATTTTAGTAACTAAAATACTCGCTACCCTCCAAAAATCATTCGCACTACGCAGGGGCGGATCTATGGGGGGGAGGGGCTAAGGGGGCTATAGCCCCCCCCCCACATTGGGTCGAAACTTACACTAGATAAAATCGAAATTATTGGAGGGTACCACTTTTTACAAGTATTTATTTTTATTTTCTGGCAAATTTGCGTACTATAACGAATTAAAATACAAATTAGATTATACACATATTAATAACAGTAGACCCCCGCTTTACGATGGGTTCGACTTACGATCTGAACTGATTTTGCGCGCGCTTTTTTAAGTTTCATATTTCACCGATATTGTTTAAAATATCGATAGTATTTTAACTATTGATATTTTTTTGATTATTATTTCAACTATATTGATAATTATTTCAAATAATTTTAATGGAAGATATTTCATATGCATTGGCTCTGACGCGTACACTGAATGGATTGGCACTGATGCTCTTTAAACCGATTCCTCGTCCGGAAATAATGCCGATTAAATATACAATGGAATTCGCTTTACGATCGGTCCTCCGCAACGGATTAATATCGTAAAGCGAGGATCTACTGTACTCGCTACCCTCTAAAAATCATTCGCACTACGCAGGGGCGGATCTATGGGGGGGGAGGGGGAGGCTATATTGGATCGAAACTTACACTAGATAAAATCGAAATTATTGGAGGGTACCACTGTTTACAAGTATTTAGTTATATTTTCCGTCAAATTTACCAACTAAAACGAATTATATTATACAAATATTAATAAAAGAATACAAATTATATTATACAAATATTAATATACAATTAAAATACAAATTAAAACCCCCCTTCGGCTGGAGGTTTTCCCCTTGGACCAAACCTAGATCCGCCACTGCGGTCGAGTACAGTTGACAAGTGAGTCGTGTTTTGCAAGATGAAGGGGCTGCAACGTAATAAAGTGAATAAGCTGGAAAGGCTTATGGTAATGGCTATTTTGGAAGAGGTGGATGAAAAAATTTGTGTGATAAAGAAAAAAAAGCTATGGGTACGAAAATGGATTAATAGAAGAGACGAACTAGGAGCTACGAATTGTCTTCTGAAGGCATTTCTGTAATGTAGGAACTTAACATTCCAAAAGCATTCATGTTGTACATATTTAGAAACAAATTTTAAAGTTGTTTTTTCGCTCCAGCGAAACGACATGTTTGCGGCAGCTAATGAAATCGACTAAAACGACAAGTTCGGACTTGTTTCGCCCATGAAGAAGTGAGCAGTGACGCGTGGTGGGGGGGGGCGCTACTCGACAGACAAAAGTAGAACGAAATGATCGACTCGACTAAATAACTTGCTAACCCACTCGACTAAATTTTTGTTGTTCAGACACATTTAGATATTAAATTACTCGGTACACAACTGAATCACTAGCCTAGTGCGAACAAGCCTTAAGTCTGTTGCTCTTTGGATTTTCCTCCCTCCTGACTTAATCTTCTCTGGATCCCTAAATCGACCCTACACCGGCGCGCGGCCTCATTTTTAAGAGGGCTTTTACTGTCGAACTCTCTTCAAAATTTCTTATACCTGCAATGGCCGTCTAGCCTTTTCAATCTTTTTAATGTTTTTCACTTTCGATTCCGGATATCTGTTTTCTTCTACCTTTCCTACGACAGTAGTTCATCTTGTCTCATTAATCCTACCGTATTGCATCAATTTTTAAGTGGTGTGTCCGAAATGCGGATCGTCCATTAAGAAAACGAGAAATAATATTACCCTTGTGGTGTCATGGATTTTCTTTTTCATGTTTTTTGTGTATCTTGGACGATAGTCTTTGGACCTTTTCTCAGAAAGAAAGGAAATATTTTTTCTCATTCATCTTTGGGATGACGGTTTTAATATAGTTAGGTGCTTGTGAATCGGAAGAGAATTTGTCAAAGATTGCGGGCAAAAAGCCTCAGTGTGTGCGTTGTAGACCCACAGTAAAAGCTTTTTCAGATTATTAGTAAGAAATGTGATAGTTAAAGTAGTCAATGTGTCTCAAATTTTGGAGGCAAAGGCACCAAAATGAAAGCGAGGGGATGCCAAGGCTACAGTTTTTGAAGGGTATTCTGCTAATAACTTGCTAATCCACTCGACTAAATTTTTGTTGTTCAGACACATTTAGGTACTAAATTACTCGTTACTCGACTAAATTACCAGCCTAGTGCGAACAAGCCTTAAGGGCGAGGGAGCGGAGGAGAGTGAGACGTTAGGGGGAGTGGGTGGGTGGAGTGGGGGATGTTTCCCGAGGCAGAGAGGGGGTACAAGAGCGCGAGGGCACAACGCAAGCCGACGCCTTTTCTTGTCGCACACTCAGGCCTCCTCGAAACAGCCCGGCTCCGTGCTTTTCCCGAGTCCTCGGCGCCGCAGTCCGTTATTCTTCTTTTTTGCCAGCCGTCGTGAAGGTTGAGCAGGGACCTCGAGCGATGATATCCACGACCCAACGGTGTAGGGGTCACGGGGGGTGGGGAGGAACCTTACTGTCTGTAAAAAAAAAAGCAAGCCAAGTCCCCGTATTACTTACATTATAGAGCACACAGCATTCTCAATCAGTTTTCAATTGAGCCATTAGTTTTGAAGTTATCAGAGGTTTGCGTTGTATACAATGACTTGTTTAATTTTAAAGATATAAACAATTAGTTTTCTGCCAACAGTTAGGAATAGACTTGGCTTTATTATATAAAAATAGCGAGTAATTGGAACGAAAGTTACGTACGGGGTATCCCAAGCGCTTAAAGTTGGACAATTGGATTTTACGCGCAAAAAACGGGTACTTTTTTGAGAAAAAATTAAGTGCAGGAAATACTTACGGGCGGAGGAATTTTTAAAGTACATCATCCAACGTAGAAATAAACAAGCTCTCTTTAATGAACTGTACTGCATTGAAATCGGTTTCCTCGTTTGGACGACAGAGCATCTCAAACTCAGGTATCTTGCTTTTTTTACAGGCAGTAGAAGGTAGTGGAAAGGAAGTTTAAGGTACACATTACAGGGCTGGCTGGTGACTGGAGGGAGGTGTGCCCGCACACCCCCTGGTGAGCACCGGAATCGCTGGTGGTTTCGCCATAAAATCACTTTTATGCCATTACTTCATTTTCTGATTTCTTGTAAGAGAAATTTTTCTTCATTTCTCATGGACAACTAGAGAATGACTTCCCACGCTTCTTTTTCCGCTGAACAGAACTTGAGATTATATATTTGTTTAAGTGAAAACATGGGTAAAACACAAGAAAAATAGTATTTTTCCATGATATATAAATTCGATTATCTCAGAAAACTTTTTACAGAAAGGGAAAACTCACGAGATATTGGATAAAAGTAAAAAATACCTCACCACATGTTGTAAGATTTTAGACAATTACTGTGATACTTGAAATTGAAGTGAAACTGTTGTAATTGCGGAGAAATGTATTTGCAGTCGAGTCGTATGTTTATGAGGGGGAACTCAATAGAAATATATCCGCGGAATAGTCTAAATGTTTTGTTCTATAATTTTGGTTCTCATTAGGATAAGGGTAGATTCACTGAAGACATGGCATTCAAACAAGATACACATCTGGAGATTAAACATGATAAATTAAGCTCATGAAAAATTGAATCTTTGATTATTGGTGATTAATATAGAAGAAAACAAATATTGCAATGCCCTAAACTTATTTCGGCGTAAATTAAGAGAATTTCACAGCGCATAAAATGGCTGCCTAGGATGTATTCTAACAAGAGTGATTCTATTCAAACCGGAGTGATAATAAAAGCGTGATAATGAAAACGAGCCGTATTATGGCATGTAATCGCGTGCTTATGGGTGAAAGGAGAGTACTTAGGCTCTTAACGTATTATACCTAAGCGAGAAAAAAATTTCTTGTGCGATGCTGTTCTTTGTAAAAATTAAATTAGAAGGAAAAGGAGAGAGGAAAGTGTAATATGGAATTTGAAGTTATGAAAATTTCGAATATTCATTACTCAATTTACTTTTTGTGTGTTCTTGTTTAATAATCTTTAGTGGTACTTATTATGCTCAAGTTCGAAAGCCAGCGTCTACAGCCTACATGAATTGATCAGAGGATAATTTTGCAGACGTTTTTCATGATGAGATTTTGACGCCGCTAACGAGGTGAGAGATTCGTGTGCTTATTTGTGTTATTTTTCATTCGATATTTCTTTTTTTTCTAAATGCATGCGATGATTGGAAATATGGCGATACAGCATCTTTTGATTTCGAGAGGATTGTATCTTTAAGTTCTAATCGTTTCCATCTTAATGTAGTACCTTTGCGTTTATTCATTACAAGCTCAGGTTACGTTCAGGAATCACATATCTCTTGCCATGATTCCTAATCTGAATGACTATTCGTAAGTATGAGAGTCTACATGTGCGGGATGTTGTAGCATTTATTTTAACACATTGTAACGATTACTGTTACATTTTGAAGTTACTTTTAATTTCTTAAATGAAATTGTAGGGCCTCGGCTGAACTTTATCGGTTTAATTTGCTTGGTTACGGCTGTTTATGAATATGCGTGTGGGGAGTTTGATTGTCGTTCTGGTCCAGAGTAGACATGTTTTGATCCAACAAAATTTACATAACTCAAAATGTCTCTCAGTGCCTCGATGGTAGAGCAACTTTAGCTTTACTTTAGCTTTTTATTTTTCAGGGGGCTAGGTGATTTTGAAAAAAATCGCCACCGAAGTCCACAGAACACTAAGAATGATAAAAATAAGAAATCCAACCAAATTAAAGATCAGATAATATCTTTATAAATCCTCAAAACTCTTCTAGGATCAAAACATGTCTACTATGGAACAGCAAAACAATCAAACTCCCCACACGCATATTCATAAACAACCGTTGCCAAGCAAATAAAACCGAAAAAATCCAGCCAAGGCCCTACAATGTCATTTAAGAAATTATAAGTAAATTCCAAATGTAACATTAATCGTTACAGCATATAATTCACTCCATATTTTAATTCTCTCGCGCAATAGTTGATCATCCTTGTCTGAAGTAATTGTTCTCGCAATTATCGAGATAAGCTCCTTTGCTTTATTTATTGTTGGGAAGCAGAAGGTAAACACCTTGAATCCATTGGCCGCGATGCGCAGCGTGCTCCAAATCTCTCGTCCATAAAAGGGGGATGGGCGAAGAGGGCTGATTAAAAAAAAAGTGGCGGAGTGGAGGGAGATAACGCCGGAAAGTTATTCTTGGGATCGAGCAGAGAGGGCATTGCTTTAAAAACAAACTTTTGCCGCGATGATCGTGTGATACGTGAGCCGGGAGATGAATGGCGTCGTTTGCGCCCTGCCTGCCCTCTCGCGGCCTGCGGAAGAGTTTTGCTTTAAAAAACGAGGGCGGGGGAAATATTTGAAGCCATCTCCGACGGCCCCCCCTCTCTTATGCCACCTCCCTCTCTCACTTCAAGCTTCTTCCCCCTTCCCCCCACTCACCATCCACCGAGAGCCACCCAACCCATTAACCCCCTCGAAACATCCTCCCTTTGCCTCCCCTAAACCAACTCCGCATTCCATGTTCTTTTTTTTTCCTCGTATCCCGCTCGACCCCCCCAGAGGCCTCGCCCCGCTTTTAAATATATTCATCCCCTTAATTTCCTCGCGCTTAGAAGTTCCCAACCCCCGCGACCATGTGCATTAAATCGCCCCGCCCCGACACGTTCACTCCGCCGGAGAGAAGTAAGTAAGTATTCGAGCGAACTGCTTTGTATTCAAAGGTTTCATAGATGGAGTACTTCGGAGCATCAAGCGACATATTTTCAGCTAGTCAGTCTTTCTGGTGTTCTCAAGACCACCGAGTCTTATAGCCATGAAGAACAATGATCGCTAGAAATGAATAGTCCTGGTGAAATGTTGGGCTTAGAATAGAATAGAATAGAGCTTTATTGTTCTAGGACTGTTGTCCTATGGAACAGTATACAATGTGTCACGTAATATTTTGGTACTCTTACAAATAAATAAATAAGGCGAGATCAGACAATACATTAGAAACTATTACATTGAAAGAAATAAAGATGTCCTCAGATAGCAGAATTAAATATTGAAATGTTGATTTACATTATTAATTTACATAAATTTGGATATATATGTCCTCATACAAAGATATACATATATGCTTTAACAAAAGATACAAATATAAATAATGTTTTGGCTTTGATGGCTTAATGTTCGTCCCAGAGAATAGCGCAGTTAACAGGAATGGAGCCAATGAGTAAGCGCGTTCAGTGCCCTTTGGAGAAGGAGTGAAAATCAATTCGAACCTTTGCCTCTGAGAAGGATAGTCGCACTACAGCAGGTCTCTTGTATGTATTTACCTGATGCAAGAAAATGTGAGTGAGTGACCTGAGGAGTATCCACTCGCTTGTCACAACGGGCATTTCTCCCAAAACTTTTAGCTGGTGTGACGAAAGCGTATGTATACCATATCGGTGTTCGGACTTTTTAATATTTAACCCATTCACGTCCCTCTACATCTACATCTACGAAATACCCTGCGAGCCACCACGAGGGTGTGTGGCAGGGGGTGAAGAGCCTCTAAGTGAACGCTATTATGCCTACACCTCAAAGCCCTCTTACCTCTACCTCCTCTGCCCTCAGCCCTCTGCCTCTAAGTGAACGCTGTTATGATTATATCGCAAAGCGTGATTGTAGCACAAGTCAAATGGGCTGGCTATCTGCTATTCCTCGCCAGAACAGGATTTCCATTTTTTTGTGAGGAAAATTTAAAGGTTTTTCTTTGTACATTCCTGACAATTTTTATGGGAGTCTTGTGGAAAAGAAGTTAATTTCGCCCATCGTGGTTAATCTTCGCCTAACTGGTAAGGTAAATATGTACTGATTTGATAAGTCTGCTAGCCCTTTCGGTGCTTTCCGACTAATAACATTTGAGAAAGAACCTGGCGAGAGTATCTGGTGGTAAGAGGTAAGGTGCTTCGTCAAAACTTAATCAGCAGAGGAAGTATTTTTGTGTGCATTGAACTATAGTGAGCTCTTGCCACATGCAATGGAATTGAGAAAAAAAAAGTATTTTTTTGTGCATTGAACTATAGTGAGCTCTTGCCACATACAATGGAATCGAGAAAAAAAGATTGTCAGAATACCTTGATTCCCCTGAAGCCGAGGAACCATATTGAGACAGTATTTCCACTCCATTTGATTATGGTTTTAACCTCGAGTTTTAAGAATGAAATGAGTTATTCTTATGGTTATCCAAATAACTAAATATGTAGTAGCAGTAGCGCATGGTTGTAGTGGTGCATGGAAGAAGTAATTTAGATTTCCAATTCCTCAACGGTTTGACCTCGATTCTTGGCGCTTAGCTGAATCCTTGTGAATGATTTATGGAACCCTATGTTAGTTAGTTGTAGAATATATTCTTTGTTTAAAATTTAATTTGCGGAGTAAGCAAATGTTTGAACTGATCGTTCTACCGCGTGGTATGCATTTTTAGAAGTCGTTTCGTTTGAATTGAACGTCTTATCTTTATTGCCCCAAGTTATATTTGCCCCAAGCCTTCATTCCCGTTGAGGGCTATCGACGTTGACTTGAGAATGCGGTTGAAATGAGGATTATATTGAGTCCAATAAATTATTTGAAGAAAAAAGCATTTATCAGATAGATGAATTGACTGAACTTGTATCATCCTGTGCCTTCCCAATAACTTTTCAACATTTGAGACAAGATAGTGCATGGAGTATAACTCAACATGAAACATAAGCCTTTATACTTTGAGCGCCCAATGATGATTGATAGTTGTTTTGCTGGCATATGGCATGCTAATGACCTAATTTATCTGAGTTATCGTATTAAGAATTGCAGGAAAAAGTTGATTTTCGATAAAAAAAATGAACAATTAACTCTAATCAGCGTAGCTTCCTGTTGGTTGCCCAATGCTTTAACAAAGAGTTAAAGATAAGCGTTCGCTTTTGATCGTGCATATAGACCAACAAGCAAGGGACACAGTGTTAGAGTTATCCAACAGCCCCATGAAGGCAACGTAAAAACGTACGTTTTATTCCCGTCGCCAAGATGAGGGAGACAGCTCTGCCGAGAAGTATTTGGCTGAACGTGTTGAGAACAAGAGTTGGAATTCATTTTCTTTTCTTTCCCTGGACCGTTCTCTTGTAATCTCACTCAAAAAGTTCCGGCAAAAACGTCCTTTTCTTACGAGAGCGTCGGCAGAAACTCGGGACGAAGTGAGTACCTACATGCCACCTTGAACGACTGAAGGCGATGTGGTTGCGGTGTGAAAGAGGAAAGAATGCTGGTCTCTTAATCCAGGCGACTTCGGGGGAAAATGGGAATAGAAAAAGTTTTCATTGGCTTGAGACAGTTGAGCTTCTTTGAATTGCGGCCCACATTACGTCTTTTATTGCGCGAGACCACTCTGTTGCACAAGTTCCGGAATATAACTATGAGCGTAGAGGAGCATATTAGAAATGTTCACGAGAAAGACCATTGTAACTGGCAACGAAATGCCGTGCAAAATATCTGAAGAACACGGGTAAAAGTAATGCTATGGATTTACTTTTTGCATTTCAATTCTTCATTGTAACAATGGATTGAAATTCGTATTTGTGTTGGACGTTTTATGTGATAAAATGCAATTTTTCTGAGTTATGCACATACTTCACCCTCTGTGGTTACTTTTCTAGAAATGTACTCAATTTCGAGATTAGTTTTGGGCTCAGAAGTTTTTGGCTTCTGAGTTCTTCGCGTCTTCAGTGATGAGAATGCGACATTTCTGCTGGTGCCGTGAGATTTTTATATTCCATCCGTTTTCTGCTTATTTTCTATAATTTCTGATCAAGTTATAATACAAAGCACAAAAGTACAAAGAAAAGCAGCACGCTTCGTTAAAAACTGCTACGAACGAAAATATAGTGTTACACAACTGTTAGAGGGATTAAGGCGGGAGCCCCTAGAGACTCGGAGGCTTCACGCTAGGCTTAGGCTGCTTGATAAATTCAGAACTGATATTTTTCAGAGCGACACAGAGAATATAATCATGACGCCTCACTACAATTCTAGGTCTGACAGATGCGATAAAATTAGAGAGATACTCTGCCGAACAGATAGGTACAAAAACTCGTTCTTTCCGGGCACATATGCGACCACAATAAAATCTGAGTTCCTCCAAATACACTCTCATAGGACATGTCACCATTTCACTTCCAAAACTTTTACATCTTTACACGGCTGGTGACCTACCACCCCCTGCCACAGGCCCATGCGGCGGCTCACGGGGTTGTATGTAGATGTAGATGTGGAATATACTCGAGATATTTTGTTAAATTTTTTATTATGTGAAGATCGCGTACATTTTCGAGGAATAGTATGTGGGAGCCAGTGTGGGAGGATTAAAGATGAGAAATTCTGAGATCAAAATGGCATATTGTAAATAGTGGCATTATGACGAGTGGCGTTGAAAGTGCTTTCCTGGCTCGTAGTAGTGTAATCGCTTTAATAATACCTGAGTTTCATGGCTGTTTACTTCCTCACGTGGTTCCATTACCTGTAATTTGCGTCGTGCTTTCGAAATTTGGGTACATCGTGTTGCTTCCAGTGGTATTCTTAATTTTGACTGGAAGAGTTCCTAAAGTTGCCGGAATTTTGCTATCGTGAATTTTACAACTCTTAATTTAGCTTAAGTTTTCACGAAATTCTTTACGTTTGCTTGCTTTGTTGGTTTATGTTTGGCGTACTTTTCTAAGTAATACTGGAGAAGAGGGTGGCCCCGATAATATAACTCATCTCACTCTAAATATTTGAGCAATGTAAGAAAAAAACTGATGTACGTTAATATTTTCGTATTAGTTTTGACTTTTAACGGGTTTCATTTATTTCTTATTTTATTTATAACAGATATTTTAACTTATGGGACCAACAAAGTTAGAAGTATTCAAAATCATACTATACATATTCATATACAACTAAATCGCAGATATTTATGGTCGCGGAATGTCCCTGCTCTTCACAAACAGCTCGTTGTACGAAGTCAGTGATACAATATTTTGGCTAACGTCGACCTTTCATTCGAGCGGTGAAAGCAGAACTGGGCGTATATTTAAAGTGTGTGAAAAAGACGAGGTGAAAATTTTAAACCTGCAGGAATTATTTTAGGAATTCGGAAAGTAACATTTTAATTTTCATCAGAGCGAAGTCAGCACTCTTTATCCATCCTGGCATAATAAACCAGGGCCGTATAACACGGAGAACGAACATAATTATCTCTATTTTTTTTGGTTCAAAGGCCCTACACAAAAGCCTTTGCATACGATACTCAACTTTTTTTTACTGAATCCGATATCATTCATGGCTTTCACTTTAATCCTTAAATCCTGTTTTGCTAAGGGAATTTATTTTGCAGAATCCATCAACTGATATCTCATTCTTCATATTTCGCAGCCATTTTTATCTTTTTTAATAATGATGTATTGATCAGGCTATTGTATATTAAAATATTAATGATGCCCATGATCGCTAAACTGAGAATCACTCTAACGAAGTTCTTAATAAAATTACGGACTCACATCCATCCATTCCATGCGGCTTTTCTTCCACCGAGAAATTCCGAGAAAATTCGTTGGACTCTACTTCCAGGGGAGGATGTCTCGTGAGCTACCAACGTTGAGAGTGAGTTTGCGAAAGGGAGAGTGGCCTATATAATTCCTTTACTGTTGGTACAAGTCTAGTTTGTCGTCGCTCCTTGCAGACTCATAAGTGAGTGACAAACAAACCGTCTCATGATAAACATGCTATTGGTCGCTTGAGCAAGCTGTGTTCACCGAGTATCTCTGCCCTCTCCTTTCGCTGTTTACTGAACGCTAGGTCCGACTTCAGCCTTAAGATGGATCTTAAGATTAGTGCGTTACTATCGTCTTTGTAATTTGAAAAATCCAAGCCACCTTCAATTTTCATTGCATATTTCTCTAAAATAACTTTCATCAGTCTGGATGAATGGCTATGAATGCGTGGGGTATCGCCTTAGAAAACCTATCTCTGATGACATTAATGATTATATTAATGATTCTACGCTTCGGCCACGACCCAGAGGGTCTTCGGTTCAATTTGCGATTCTTCAAGCCTCTTTTCATCGGTAATCCATTGCGACTCTATTCTCTAGACTACGCGGTTACACACAGTTCATCTCGTCCACTTTTGTTGTTGTGCACGTAGTTTCAGTGTCGTCTCTGAGCCAACATGACGGAAGAAATGCTCGATTAAAACTTTAGCGTCGCGGTTTAGCGCATTTTGCTTTTTTTTTCTCTGCACGCGCCAAAAGTGAGTGTTTTTCCTCCTACTCTTTTGAGACTAATGGCCAGTTGCAGGAACGACACATATGTATTCCCCAATGTAATGTGACCCATAATAACACCTTCTCGACTCAAGTTAAGTCGTCAAGGAGGTGTTGCCCATAACCATGGCAACAATTCAATAATGGCCAGTTGCAGGAACGACACGTATGTATTCCATAAAGTTATGGGACCCATGAACATTCAATAAGTGTTGCAAAAACATTCGATAAATTTATAGGTTTCATAATTTATGGCATGGAGTTATGAGTTCCATAAGTAGCCAAGATGGCGGATGCACAATGAACCGCTTAAAAATTTAATTGCTTGATAAAATAATTGTTTTTAGACAAATGACCAGTTTTTTTTCCTTTAACCGACTAATAATTGTATGCATTAGCAATTAATCTTATGTTAAACTTTCGTAAATTATACCCGGCGGTGGAAAATCGAATCAAATATTCGAAGCTATTAACTATTGGTAAATAAGTTAAGTGACTAGTATAAATGTTCTTGCAACCCGAATAAATTTACGAGATTTACAACTTTATGGATCTCATAATTATTGATTCCATAGCTAAATGGATTGAATATTTGTGGAGGCGACCGACGGCTAAGGTCATTTGTGCCCTAGGGGACAGGTAAGGGAAGAAGGGTGGAAGGGTGGATAGAAACCCGGCGTCGGCATTAGCCTGCTCTTAACGAAAGGCACCAAGGGGACCACGGCTTAAATTCTCATCCGACAGACGGAGTACTCTACCTGAAGTGCCCTCCACATGATACTCAAGTATTGATCGGGTTTCTCTGAAAAACATCCGCCTCTGCAGGGATTTGAACCCTGGTCGCCCATGTGGTAGGCGAGTACTCTAGCCACCTCACTAACCCGATCCCCTCGTCCACTTTTGTTGTTGTGCACGCAATTTCAGTGTCGTCTCTGAGCCAACATGACGGAGGAAATGCTCGATTAAAACTTAAGCGTCGCGGTTTCGCGCATTTTGCATGTTTTTCTCTGCACGCGCAAAAAGTGCGTGTTTTTCCTACCACTCTTTTGAGACTAAGAGGGGAAGGTTGTGAGGGAGCAGGGGAAGGAGGGCCCTTCCGAACGGAAGAGATTAGAAGGTGACGGAAAACACGGCTAGGAGTTGGTTGACATTGAGGATTTTTTGGTGTTAGGCAAGGAGTGGGAGGAGTGGGGTGGGAGGGTGTGGCAGGGAGGGAGCGGGAGGGGAAGCAGATGCTATGTTAAGTGAGAGTTGATTAAGCAGTGAGGATGGGTAGAGGGGGGCCAGAGGTGGTGGTCGGTCGGTAGGGAAGGCGAGGCGGGAGGAGGAGGTCATGGCGTGGAATTGGTTAAGGGGCCGTGAGGACTGGGGGGGGCGGGTCTCTTGGGGAAGGCCGGGATGCGTAATGAGGGGAAGCGGAGGTGATGCGGTGGCGGGAGTTGTTTAAGGGGAGAGAGCGGAGAATGGAGCCGTGGATTCGAGGAGGGAGACGTGAGTGTAGAATAGAATAGAATAATCGTTTATTTCACTCTGGGACAGGTCTCTTAGAGCAAGAATACAAAAATAATACAATAGTATAGCAGCGAGGTAATGAACGAATTAACATATTATTTTATTCAAATAAAAAGATAATTTGAGCTTAATAATATACAATGTATAAAAAATGAGAAAAAACAGCTATTCTCATTGAAAAACAATAATTTTACATGTTAATCAGCTGAACTCTAAGATAGGTAAAAATACAATCAATATATATATATATGGTACGAGATAAAAAAACATAAACAGACCATGAGAAAAAAAATTTTCGTCTAATAAAAAAAGAAAAAGAATAATAATAAAAAAACGAAAATTGGCAATGCGAACTGAGTCCTGACCAGGCTAAACTATTCAGGAAAACATTCATTTAATAAAATTTCATACAATTTAGATTTAAAAATTTCCATCGAGCGAGATTTCCTCACATCATTGTGTATGTAGTCGGTAGGAGGAGGGAGGGGTGAGTGGGATGGGAAAGGGGAGTGGGAAGGAGTGAGTGAGTATATGGCTTTCTCTCTCCGTCGCTTCCTCTCATCGGATTAAAATTGGAGAGCCTGGTGGGGGGGGGGACGGTCTCGCGTGGACTGGGACCGCTCGGTGTTGGAAACAACGGGGATAATGAGAAAGGAAAGAGGCGGGGGAGTGAGCGAAAGGTTTCCGGGGGGGCGGGGGTTGTGGGAATGTGTGTTGTGTGAGGGAGAATGAGGCGTGGAATGAATGGAATGAGTGGAGACGAGAGGAGGAGGAGCAAGGGGGGGGGGAGTGAAGACGTAAGACGCAGAAAGTGCGAACGATCTCTTGAGATTCACTTTCCCCACTAGGGCCTCGCGTCGCTTCACTTGGAACCCTTCCCATGCTGCTCTCTTGCAGCTCCACCTCGAAAAACAAAAGACGTCGGAGGTGGCCGGAGAAGAGAGAGAGAAAGAGTGAACCTCCCGCTTCTCCTCCCTTTCCATCTTCCTTCAGTTTCCTTTTCTCTCATTCTTTTCTCCCTCATTGGCGAGTGAGAGAACGGGAAGGCGCGAAAGGAGAGAATGTCGTGACGTGGAGTGGCGGACGGAGAGCGAGGTGGTGGTTTTTTTCCGGATTTCTGAGTGGAGAGAGCGAGTGGAAAGTGGCGCAGACGAAGAATGGAGTGTAACAAATGAAGGTGAAGGGGCGGAGGGAGAGACAAGAAGACGCTGGCCGAAGAAAGAGCCGAGTAGCTCGCCGAACAAGTGGCAAAAGAGTCGGTGGGAGGTCTCGAGAAGAGGGATTTTGTCTCGGAACGGAATTGGTTTCTGTTGTTTAAAAAGAATTCTTTTAATTTAATGGCTCATATTTTCTTTTCCGCGTTCAGTCTATTCAGAGTAGACATTTTCCTCCTGATGATTGAAGAGTGGAGACAGTCACCTAAGAATCCTATCTTTTTTATTCACAAGCCTCCAGAAATTTTTTTAAGGTTACCAAATTCAAGTTTTGCACGAATTAAAATCACCGCTCATCTTTATATTTTTACGCTTTTGTATTTACTATGACAATGGAAATCGAATCGTTCGTTGGGTGATGATTATTTCAATTTGGGTTGGTGACTTTTAATGTTTTGCTAGGAAATTTGTATGTTGCTATTCTGATGAATTTATGTATTGTTCTCTCATTTTCATCTAATTTTGTCCGGAAATATTGAGAAGGTTCGTCTCAATATAAAAATCGTTTGGTTTGGTTTGGTTTGCGGAAGGCACACTGAAGAAAATGAAGAACACTGAAGAAAATTTCAATCAGTTCGAAAGTTTTTGGCTCACTATACGGAAGTGCATTTTAAGGCAAAACCTTTGTATCTATCCACCTCAGGTACCACGTACGTTGAACCTCCAGATGACGTCTATACAGTTGGTACTAATAGTTGTTCCTAGCTCCGAAAAATTTAAACATGAGTGAGAAGATGCAATGTTTTTCTCTCTCACTTCGATGGTTGTTAATTTGCAAATAGAGTATTATCTTGGTCCAAATCTCTACGTGGGTGTATTTATTTTTACAGTTGCGGGAATTCAGTGGTTGGTGTCATTCCGCGATGAGTGTGTTCCTCTGTCTACTTCAGTGATGTTCTTGAATTTTCTCCAGGGAACTAAATTAGAAAATGTGATACCCCCTATTCAGATGAGATGATCCCTTTGCCACGCACCCTTGTGTAGGCTTGCGGTGTATTATGCAGATTTGGATTAAATCTTGGCCATTCTTATTCTTCCTTCAGTGGTGATGCTCGGCTAAGAATATTTTCCTGTAGTCATTGGTGTATTGCAATTTCGCCGTTTTTCGGCTTCCATTTATGTGAATGCCGTTCGTCAAATGATAAACTTTCTTCACCGGAATTATAATCACAGAGATAGGGGCAAACTTGAATTTAGAGGGTGCTGTGGATTTATTGATAATTTAGTTTATTTTATAGCCTCGGTATTCCTTACACTGAGTCACCCGCTAGTGCTCCTAAGTGCGAATTCCTTGTGGGAAAATCATTCACAATAATGTTAATCAAGCAGTCGGCGCAATATCGCAGGATATGGGTTTGTTTTCCGGTTAAGGAAAATATTTTTTTTCTTTGTAGATTTTTGCATTTATGAATTATGAAGCCATTGCGACAAATATGAATGATATTCGGCGTCTCTTGGTGGAACTGGCAAGTCGAATGAAAAGTAAAAACTAACTTTGTAAAATTCTACATAAGAGGTAAATACACCGGATTCGCCAGTTAAGTCATCATCCAGTGATGATACCAATACGGTAAATTCTGTTCGTATAGTGATAATATAAATATTGTGGAGTTTTGCTTAATTAATGTGTCCTATTATTTCCATTGCGATAAATATTTCATTTAAACTTGCAATTCCCTCCAAGAGAAACGCTAGCCCTCCATTCCATGTGCTTGGTAGTCGAGGGCAACTTGAAGAAAGCAAATGTATATCGAGAATAATGGGAGTATATATTTTTGGATAGTGCTGTATCTGAATATTTGTGGTGCAATACAAGGCATAAATGGATTTCAGGGATTCTTTAGTGAGACTACATTGAGGACCACTGATTTAGGTGAATATTTTCTCACTGGAGGATTGGACCCAATCTCAAAATAATAATTTACTCCGTGGAGATAAACAAAAAGGAAGCAAAGACAGGCTTTTTAGGGACAAAACGCTGCGGCGAATTCCCCCGGAATTTATTCCAGCCCTCACTTGAGAATGGCTGTTCCGCGCCGCTCGTAAACTCGTTCTGGACGCCGCGGATGGCCGTGAGTTATAGATACAAATCCCATTTGATGGATAGGGTATTACCGCCGGCTTCCGCGGTAAGTAGGCACGCAAAACATAGCGGTGAGGCCCTTAATACAACGGAGTTAATCCGGGGAAAGGGGAGCGTGCTAGATGGAGCCATTTGTCACAAAACATCTGCCTCATCCTCCGGCAGATCGCGTGGGGGAGCGCGGGAAGGGGTTGTTGTGTGTACCGATGGGGTGGGGGGGGAGGGTGAAGGTTGGGCGGGTCGCGCGGTGCGGTGGCAGCCAGCGAGGTGGAAGGGAACAACCCCCTCCTCTCCCTACGGCCGTGTTATCCATTAAGAAGGCAGTTGAGCCTTCCACGGTGTGTCATGCAGTGGAAGGAGCGTTGGAAAGGGGAGGGGAGGAGGCCTTTATTAATGGTTCGGAATTCCCATAAGCAATCATTAACGCCGAAGATAACCGAGCCGATGCGAAAGTAGCCCAACAGGTGGCGGAGTATATCACCGACAGCGGAATCGCAGCCGAACACGTGAATAAACGCCGGCGCCGCTAAATCACTCCTCCTCGGCGACGCCGTTGGGGGCGACCGCCGGCGCGGCACGACCAGTCGCTTCCGCTCCCGCCGCGCCGGTGGTGGTACGGCCGTCGCTTGTTCTCCGTCGGCTGTGTTTGTTCTTCGTACCTTTGCATGTACGCACCAAGCGATAAAATAAGAGAGATGCATTGCCAAACTGATAAGTACAAAAATTTGTTCTTCTCACGTACAGTGAAAGACAATAATAAAAACTGGTGTCCTCTTTTAACACGCCCAGAATTTTGAATGACGATTCGCCATGTCACCACCCCATAGCCACCTTTACACAGCTAGTGTCGCAACGGCCCCTGCCACACGCCAAAGCGGCGGCTCGCTGTGTAGTATGTAGGTGTACCTAGCTGCTCGGGTCGTCATCTTTCCGGATCCATGTTTGCAGAAATGGAGAAAAACGAATGTCAATGGGGTAATGAATGTGCTTACAAATACTGTCAGTCAGTGTGGTGAAAGTCTTCATTTGTTATGTTTCGCCTTCGTTTAATTATGGAATGTTTTCCATGTCTTTCTGCCGAATCCATTCGCGTGAATTTCTTAATCGACCAACGTATTTTGGCATGGCGGATGATGACGAGGAAATGTTTATCTTTTAGTATAGGTGGTTTTGAGGCAATTATTATGTAAGTGACTTATCGTGCTAAATCGCTCCTTTGGTCATATTAATCTTAGAATTAATGTTGACCCTTAAGGCTCAAATTGGCATTTAGAACCTTTGTTTCAATTTCACCATGGACCAATAGATAAGCCAAGATGGAAACCCCAAGTTATTCTGGTTTTACGCGAGAGAGCTCCAAGGCGAATCTTCGACAGTGGTCTTCATTAGACACAAACAGTCAAGAAGTCACCAACAGTATCGATAAAGCCAACTTATTAAACCAATACATGAAAGTGTATACAATAAGGATGATTCAACACGCAATTTAGACATTTCTAACTTTAATGAGCCGATGGCCGACATGAAAATTCAACGTGATGGAATAATTAAACAACTGCGTTCGATTAAAAGTAACAAGTCCCCAGGTCCAGAAGGAATACCTGCACGCGTGCTCAAGGAGTTAGCGCCACATATTACACCATTCTTAGAGATTATATTTAACAAATCATTATCCGAAGGTGAGATACCCCAAGGCTGGAAAATAGCCAACGTCACTCCGATATTCAAAAAAGGAAATAAAAGTGACCCAGGAGATTCCGAGCCTATATCGTAAACATCTCTTTTATGCAAGATCCTCGAACACACTGTCATTAGCAATATTATGACATTCCTGGATAATCTTAACTTCTTACATAGCAGTCAGCATGGCTTCCGAAAGGCAGGTCCTGCGAAACACAGCTTGCGCTCTTCCTTCATGGCATCCAAAAATCAGGTGAATTAAAAATGCAAGTCCACGCGATATTCTTTGATTTCAATAAGACATTCTACAAGGTTCCTCACAAAAAACCTCATATATAAATTGCAATAATGTGTAGTCAATAAAAAATAGTGAATTGGACGAGGGAATTCCTCAGTGATCGAAAAAAGTAGCTATTGATGGTTTTAGCTCTGATGTGGTTGGAGTCACATCCGTTGTTCCTCGATTAAGCGTGATCGGCTCTTTTTCATTCATTATTTATATTAATGACGTAATTTCTCAAGTTAGCAGTAAATTAATATTATTTGTCGGCGATACAGTTATCTACCGTGAAATAATCGAAGACGCGGACTTAGAATGTCTGTCATTGGACCTTAACAACGTTCTTTCTTGGTGCCAGGAGTGGGGGCTGAATTTAATCTTAGTCAATGCACCACAGATTACATCCTACGAAAGTAATCATCCAAATGCCATTACTACACTTGTGGGTGGAGTAAATATAAAGTCATCAGGTACAGTTAAATATCTTGGAATTACCTTTACTTCTGATATATCATGGGGAACACGCATACAAAGCATATGCGGCTCAGTATTAATGAAACTAGGCTTAGTTAAGCTAAGTTATACTAGGAAGGTTCTCGGATGAATGAGTGAAAGATAGATGCCGCTTCGCTCTGGTTAGGCCACACCTCGAATACGCCGCGAGCTTTAGAGACCCTGGACATTATTGTGATCACATCCTTTAGAGGGATAAAGGTGGGAGCCCATAGAGTCTCGAAGACTATACGCTAGGTTGCTTGAGAAATTCTGATCTGGTGTGTTTCAGAGCAACACAGAATATTATCGTGACGGCTCACTACATCTCTAGGTCTGACAGAAGTGATGAGAGATATACATAGACGAACAGATAGGTACAAAAACCCGTTCTTTCCGCGCACCGTAAGCGACCACAGTAAAAACTAGAACTCCACTTAATACACTCCTGTAGTACACGTCATCCTTTTACCTCCCAAGAACTAATCCCTTACATCTTCACATGGCCGGTGTCCTAACACCCCTTGTCTCACGCCCATGCTGCGGCTCGCATGGTAGTATGCAGAATTCGATGTGGAATAGTATTCCAGTTTCTGTCGAGAAGTGCGTCATCTTTTTCAATTCCTTTTTACCTCAATTCAGTTTCAATAAATTTGTAGTCTTGGAACTACTCGGCCATGTGTAATTTGTATATCTGTGTGTGTATAGTATCTCCTTGCTGAAGTCGATACATTTTTTCTCTTGAGTCACAATTACCAGGAAACTACAGTCTGAGTGACTTTTGAATGACAATTAATGAAATTATGTAGAAATACGTTGCGTTTTACGTATTTTATTTTGAAATGTATGAATTTCCCATAATTAACTTTTGACTATACTACTGCAGAAAGAAGGGAGAAATTGATTGAGCCTCTAACTTTATTGTGTAAACAAAGTTTGTATGATAATTTTTATATTTTGAAACTCGTATCTGATTACCTTTGTGACTTTCCAGACTCTAATGCAGCATGTGGGCAGCGATTGTTCCGGGTTTCCATCCGCGTGTATCCATTATTTCGGACAATATTTCGCCAACGTTCCAGTTGGCTTCCTCAGGTCCACTGAAGTGACGATGCAGGAATTGGTCCTCTTAATATACACGTAGTTTGGCGCCAAATTTGTGGAGGTGTGCTCTCATTGGTTGGACTCTCTGAAGACCCGTTTCCACGCGCTGGCGAGGGTGTAGCCGTCTTCGCGGTTGAAATTCGCAGGTGTTTTTGCGATTTCAATTGCTTCCCTGATGACTCTTGGGTAATAGCGGCCTTCTTTATTCAATAATGAGGCGTTGTCAAAGTCAATGCTGTGGGTCGGTCCACTCCATTGATGTTCAGCCACCGCTGACTGGCTGAATTGCCTGTTTTTTGCGGCCCTTCGGTGTTCTTGCACTCGGCATTTCAGAGCTCTTGAAGTCTGGCCGATGTAGGAATTGCCGCAACTACATTTTATTTGGTATACTCCTCCATAGATGTCTTTAGGGTGGTGGTCTTTCGAGTTGACGAGGATACTCGCCATCTTGGTAACGCATTTAAATCTGGTCATGACGTTGTGTTTCTGGAGGGCTCTTGCGATTCTTTCCGTGGTCCCGGCAACGTAAGGTAAGATGGCGTGTGCCCTCGCCTTTTCTGTAGTACGGCTCTCTTCATAGGCCCTCTTTGGGGCCATCAGTTGCTGCTTCCGTTCCATCTTGCGGATTATCTTCAGGATGTTTTCTCGCCGGAAGCCGTTCATCTGGAAAGTTTCCATTAGATGTCGTTTCTCTTTTGCGATGGAAGCAGCGTCTGAGAGCGAGCATGCTCGGTGGAATAAAGTTTTAATTACTCCGGCTTTCTGTTGAGGGTGGTGATGGGAGTTCGCATGGAGGTATCGGTCCGTGTGGGTCTTTTTCCGAAAAACGGAGTGTCCTAAAGACCCATTTTTTCTTTTCTCGACGAGGACGTCTAAAAAAGGCAGGCAGTTGTCCGTTTCCGTCTCCATGGTGAATGTGATGGCTGCATTTTGTGCGTTCAGGTGGTGCAAGAACTTCTCGAGTTCATCCGTTCCATGTGGCCATACCACAAATGTGTCGTCCACATACCTCACAAAGAGTTTTGGCTTTTTGTGGAAGGACTGCAAGGCTTTCCGTTCAAAATCTTCCATGAAAAGATTGGCGACCACCGGTGAGAGAGGGGATCCCATTGCAGCTCCATTTGTTTGTTTGTAGAATTTACCGTTCCACGTGAAGTAGGCGTTTCTGAGGCAAAATTCCACCATCCTTGGAATGTCTCCCGGGAGGCCGTCACTTGTGAAAGTCTTGATTATTTCTACTGCTTCACCAATAGGGATATTAGTGAAGAGAGAAACTACGTCGAAGCTCACTAAAATATCGTCCTTGCTGATTTCGGTCTTTTTTAAAATCTCAATGAAGTGAGCGGAGTTTTTCACATGCGTCGGCGTCTGACCGGAGAACGGTAGGAGTTGCTGGGCCAAATATTTGGCGAGTTTATGCGTTGGAGAGTCTATGGCACTCACTATGGGTCGTAGAGGGACCCCTTGTTTATGGATCTTGGGTACACCATGGAGACGGAAACGGACAACTGCCTGCCTTTTTTAGACGTCCTCGTCGAGAAAAGAAAAAATGGGTCTTTAGGACACTCCGTTTTTCGGAAAAAGACCCACACGGACCGATACCTCCATGCGAACTCCCATCACCACCCTCAACAGAAAGCCGGAGTAATTAAAACTTTATTCCACCGAGCATGCTCGCTCTCAGACGCTGCTTCCATCGCAAAAGAGAAACGACATCTAATGGAAACTTTCCAGATGAACGGCTTCCGGCGAGAAAACATCCTGAAGATAATCCGCAAGATGGAACGGAAGCAGCAACTGATGGCCCCAAAGAGGGCCTATGAAGAGAGCCGTACTACAGAAAAGGCGAGGGCACACGCCATCTTACCTTACGTTGCCGGGACCACGGAAAGAATCGCAAGAGCCCTCCAGAAACACAACGTCATGACCAGATTTAAATGCGTTACCAAGATGGCGAGTATCCTCGTCAACTCGAAAGACCACCACCCTAAAGACATCTATGGAGGAGTATACCAAATAAAATGTAGTTGCGGCAATTCCTACATCGGCCAGACTTCAAGAGCTCTGAAATGCCGAGTGCAAGAACACCGAAGGGCCGCAAAAAACAGGCAATTCAGCCAGTCAGCGGTGGCTGAACATCAATGGAGTGGACCGACCCACAGCATTGACTTTGACAACGCCTCATTATTGAATAAAGAAGGCCGCTATTACCCAAGAGTCATCAGGGAAGCAATTGAAATCGCAAAAACACCTGCGAATTTCAACCGCGAAGACGGCTACACCCTCGCCAGCGCGTGGAAACGGGTCTTCAGAGAGTCCAACCAATGAGAGCACACCTCCACAAATTTGGCGCCAAACTACGTGTATATTAAGAGGACCAATTCCTGCATCGTCACTTCAGTGGACCTGAGGAAGCCAACTGGAACGTTGGCGAAATATTGTCCGAAATAATGGATACACGCGGATGGAAACCCGGAACAATCGCTGCCCACAGTCAGAATCTCCGCGGAAGCCTACTGGGAATCTAATGCAGCATTTCCTGTAGAATTTTGCGCAGATCAATTAAACTGATTCTATCAATTTATATTAACCTTTATCGATAGGAGCCTCTCCAAAGCAATTCAGACTTCAATTCACTTCTTTAGTAATCTTTAGTAGTACAGTAATAGCATGCGCTAACATGGTGCTTGTTTAGGGTTTTCATCCGAAAATAATGCTACCGCTAGTTTCCCCTGGTTCTTCCGATCCTTTTATGAGGCAGCGTGACACATGACGTCGTAGGAGTCAAATTGAGCGTTTTCCGCGATGTGCACTTTGGCATTTAGACACCTCTTGCCGCTTTGGAGGGAACTTTCTCTTAGCCGGATTACTTAGGTTTTGCGCCCAAATTTCATGAATTTTATGGATACCCTCGGCAACTTCTAGGAGAATTGCAGTCGTTTGCCCTCACTTTCGTTCGTCCGTCATGGAATATTTTCTGCCTATCGTGCGCCTGTGCATTTTCACCGCGTGGTATTTTAGGGCGGTGATTGAGTCGCCGTAGTGATCAATACCGACACCGCAAAATGATGGGGAAAGCCGCTCACCGCCATACGTTCACTCATGCATCACATTCTCGTGGCTCGTGGGCGGACAAATCTGAACTGCGGAATAAAAAGTTCGCCCGAATGTGTCCCCGCCACCCCGCAGAGAACGCGCTGCCTTTCACCGCGGCCTGATAATCCTGGAGGAAGTCCCTTGAATGGGTGTCATCACTTATGTATCGGCCCAAGTGTCAGCGGCGTAACGCTTGTCGTAAGTTGGCGATGTATGGTTGATCAGGATTTGATCGAAATGCCACAGCCGTTCGCTCAGTGATGTCCAACGAAAATGATTGGCCCGCCACCGCATTCGCTTTTATCATTCGGAGTTGTAGGCGAATATAGACCAACTGGTCCAATAGCATTATTCTTGCCCTCTAAAACATGATCCATTTGCAGGACTCTTAACTTGCCTCAGATACAAAGTGAGGTCCCAGTTTTTCTGTCGGCTAGTGTCTCCTTACATAGATTGCTGTCCGTCTATTATCCGTCGAATAGAATTATTGACGGAGATTGAATTTCCTACTTCCTGGGGATTCGGTTTGAGCACCTTTTCCTAATTTTCCCCGTTGTTATTTCGTCAGCGGATGAGCCGTGATAAAGTTTCATTCGATTGAATTGTCGTTAAGTTGTGGTTAAACTATTACAATTCAGCCAATTATATGATTGGCTTGACATTTTAATATTCACTGGGAAAATCTACTTACTTTTCCGTAAGCTGGGGAATTTCGTATTCGCAAACTTTACTCAGAAAGTTGCGAAGCTCGTTCCCCATTCAGAAATACAAAAGATGGACGGACCTGTCTATCGTGACTTGTCTATTTTGGTCACTCAAGAGCATATTCCAAAATAACTCTCTCCGCGAGTGCTCCTCAGAGGAATTCCGATTCACGTATTGTCGCGTCATGGGAATAGTCTTCTTCTTACTGCAAATCGTAGGCAGGAAGCCTTTTTACTACCCCGTTGATAAAACAAAATATGCTCTTCAACTTCCAAAAAGTTTCGTCCCTCATATCCAACAACAATTGTCACGACCTTCTTTAGTCCTTGTTTTTCCACTTCTTGGGCGAAGACTCCAGTGGTCATCTGATCCTTGCTCTGTATTTACAAATTAGTTTGAATATTCTCTCCTCAAATTCCTTTTGTGTGTCAAATCAATCTATTTCCGTAGTCTCGTATCGTTTCGTTGATACTTTTCGCCGAGTTATTTCCATATAACTGTATTTCGATTTCTATCTTTGCGCTAAGAGTCTTTTCTTATTAAGAATTAAACGGGAAAAGTACTGGTAAAGTTTTGAAAACAGTGCTGGTCTTATTTTAGCGATTC
This sequence comes from Ceriagrion tenellum, assembly GCA_963169105.1. Lineage (NCBI taxonomy): Eukaryota > Metazoa > Arthropoda > Insecta > Odonata > Coenagrionidae > Ceriagrion > Ceriagrion tenellum. The sequence goes on from OY720634.1 coordinate 17,582,082, forward strand.
TGTCAAAGTATATTTCTTTAAAACTTCTCGAGGAAGGCCCCTTGTGTTTCGAGACAAATTGTTCGAAGCGTTTAAAGGAAGCGTGAAGTGATTATTTAATTTGGACCAGAGGAGCGAGCTAAGGGCGGAGATGGGCAAAGAACAGGGAGACGAAGCTCAAAGGAAACCGCCTTCCTCCCGGGTTTAAGCTTTTTGGAAGTTGATTTGTGGAAGGTGCTGCGAGAGGAAGGGAATCTTTTCTTTGCTCCGTCTTTTTATCTCCTCGTTCCCCTCACCCTTTCATACGCTCCTTTCTGAAAGCCAGCCCCTCCCAGATAACCGCAGATTTGGCCTCCACTCGCCTCTAAGCACTTCCCTGCAATAGTCTGAGGATTTCATCCACATTTTGAGGCCCCTAGAGATCATCTACAAAGAAATCCTTCCTCTCTCAGCTCAGTGCCATGAACTCGCCATCAGAATAACGTCATCATCAGGCAAAAATCAGGAGGCTCTCTCTTTGTTACTACAGTCAGCTAAACACGACTCAAATCACCCTTTTTTCTAACCATGCTGTGACTTGTCTCGTTCGGTTGGCAGAAGCTTAATTATCATCAAAAGCTGTTATCTTCCTAGAGGTCGCATTGGGGGCGTTTTCACAAAAGATAGAACACGTCGTCTTCTATGATGGTGTAAGCAAAATTAAAATTGCTTCATACGCGTGGAGTGAACTTATTGCTTTGAAGTAGATAGATCACGGCCAGCTCTACTCGAATCATTTTGTGATATTAGTATTTCGTGCTACTTCGTCATTGAAATGGTGATTTCTCTCATGGGATGGTTCTGTTAAGACAATCGATGCACGGCCCCATCTTTCGCACGTGTGGTATCGAAATTTAACGCATCCTTACTTGTGACTTTCGGTCCGTGTTGGAATGTTTTTTGTCCTCGTGCGAGGGCATCCATAGCGAGGCGCTCCTTTGCGTGTTTTTGCCGCCAGAGGGGAGGATGTCGTAGGGGAAGGGAAGGAGCAGTGCAATGTAAAGATGCGGTAGCTAGTGGCTCTAGTCCCTTGATTCACTGGCGGAAGTGAAGAGATGGCGGAGAAAGAGAGGGTTGCAACCCTATCTTTCTTTAGTGTTGGACAAGTGGACACATCAGCGGATATAAAGCTTGTATGTCTACCTTCTGTCGAAAATTTAAGTGAAAGTAACTCTTTTGAAATATTTATGGCCTCTTATAGTTATGAATTCTAATCTATTTTAAGGTAGTTTGAGTGGAATGTCATTTCTCCTAGAAATGAATGAATTTGGTCTCATTTTAAATCTCATCCTTCCAAAAATACTAAAATATCAGCCCCTTACCGAGCTACTAGTCCAGATTTTTGATGAAAATTACCTGCCCTGTTACCTGGGGAATGGTATATGAATCCCATCCAGGGAGACCTCACTTACAAAATGAGGAATTTATAAAATTTAAATCTCACCCAAATTTATAGTGTGTATTTTGTATGTTTTCTCAAGTATTTTGAAAATAAATCATTTATTAATCGCTCTAATTTTTATATCAGTATCGTGAAAAACGCTTTATTGTGAATGAGTGCAGAACATGGGTCAAGTTAAATAATTATATGGATAGTTTTATTTAATTTATTAGAATTTCAGCCTCATCAAAATATTTCATAGCAGCAATAATAATGCAATTATAATTAGCTGCTGAAATCGTGACGTTTAATTCTAATATGATCTCAATAATGACTGGGGAACTATCTCGCGGAAACTACCTTCATATAATTGTTGTAGAGATTACGGTTTATTTATAATTTGATTTAATGATAAAGTACACATGAAAAAATCGTTTTCAAAAGGAAGTTCATGTCGATTTCAAGGGAGTTATCGATGGAGAACATCGCAATATTGATACTTGATTGCATCAGCCCTTGAGTGATTATGTAAATCGGGGGAGCAAAGATGTCGGACCGACATCATGAACGTCACAGCTTCAGTCATTGGACGCCATTGCAGGAGCCCTCTCTCCACCTACCTCTATGGTTGAGGTAAATGGAGAGGCCGTGACATCATTAGTATAGCCCCTCCCCCATTAACTGGAATACCCACTGCATTGATTCCGCCTGTTCTTATATTGTTTGCAATTGGATTGCACGGACGAGTGGAATCTTAATCAGATGTATGAAGCAAGAATGTCGACCTTCTGCTGAAAATTTTATTTACGTATCCCTTGAAACATATCACTCACGATATGACAAGATATTGCAGGTGACATACATTGTTTACGGACGGTCATCACCCTTTAAATGGTAATACTTGCTGAGATTCAATTGCATGTAATGACAACTCATAATTTCATGTACTTTTGTGTGATACTATTTTCAGGGTTAAATGAAATTTAAGCCATTAAAAAAAAACGACTGACAGATGAAGTTAGAGGTACTTGCATGGGTTTACAGTGTACGAAATACCGATCTTTAGTTGAAGTTATATAAAATGAAATTCAGATGCAAAGACGTCGATTAGGTAAGAAGTTATTTGTGTTTAATTTTTCTCGGATAAATAGATACAATGTGCAATGGTTTTAAAAGAGTTACAAAAATCTTATAATTACCAATATGTCTTGATGTGGCACGGCCCCTGAGTTTTTTCTTCTTAGGTATTCAATCCTTAGATTGGTCTGCAGCAGTCCTCCATTCGGCTCTCTTTTCGGCTCCTCTTTTCTGTTCCTGATAGCTGGTGCAGTTCAAATCATCCAATAACTGCTTCGTATAATCAAGTCGAGGTCTTCCTCTGCATCTTTTTCCTTCAGTCATTACTTCTAGAGTCATCTTTATCATGCTCTTGTGCCTCAGAATGTGCCCCACAAGTCCTCTCCTCCTGTTCCTTATACTTCTCCATATGTCATTTGTTTCTCCTATTTTCTGATTTGAACTTCATTTGTTATTTTATCTTTCCAACTGATCTTGAGCATCCTCCTGTAGCTCCACTTCTCAAAGGACTCAAGTCTCCTTTTCTCCTCTTTCCCTAATGTCCTGGTTTCACACCCATATAGGGAAACACTCTACACGCACGCTTTTAGTAATCTCTTCCTCGTACACAACTTGATACTGTTTGTAGTAACCTGGGTTTCGCTGGGGTTATTTAAAGGATTTTTTTGAAGAACCGTGCTCAAAAGGTTTGCAGTCACTGCCGTAAGTGCTTTGGTAATTTCGTGGAAACAAAGATGGCGAACCAGCCACGCCCACTTTACAGTTTAAAACATCGGCCAACATTGCAAATGCCCGGGTTTCAGTGCTCGGCGACCTTCCTCCCTCCCCCCCTGCCCCGGGCCGAATTGATGATGAAAACTCTTCAGCCGCCGCCCCCCGTTGGAAAGGTTCGCTGGCACCTCAGGGTCTATAACGAGCGTGCACCGTATGACTCCATCAACCGATTCATCGGCAGTCGGCAGCTCTCTAAGCGGTGGCGGCGGTCTTCAAAGCAAACTAAAAGAGGGCCACAAAGGAAGGAAGGACGGAAGAGCATTCGGGAAGGGGCGATCGTTTTGGCTGAGAGAGGTCGGGGTGGCATATGCGAAGTTTGGGAGGGAGAGAGGGGGAAGGGGGGGACTGAGGGGTTTTGGAGGTTGAAGAGTGAGTGCTGGAGACAGGTTGAAAAGGGGAGGATGGGGGAGGAGAGCGGTCGCTCTGGGTTACGCATAGGAGCGTGAGGGGGGGCTGTTGATATCATGGAATATCCTCCCTTCCCCTCCGTGTTTGTGTTCCAGTGTAAAAACTTGTTTGTCCGCAGGCTAAGAGTTTGTGTTTACTCGCTGAAACAAAGAAAATTGAAATTTGGCTCACTGCCTTGCCTTTAGGTCATTTATGTACTCGATGGAAAAATTTCATCCGAACAAGTTGTGGGAGACTTGAGGCGGTTGCTTGATCGAAACCTTTCACCTTATTGATCTTGCTATAAAATATATATCTCATATTATAAAATCACTCGGTAAATATACTTGCTTAATCCCCTGAACAAGATTTCAATCCCAAATGCTATTATCGAGGTAGTTTAATGATGGCGCCCAGTGAAACCAAAAATTTTTTTTTGTAAAATTTTGGAGGATGAATGGGAACTAGATGTAAACCCCTGGTGATCCGTCTAAGATTGCAACGCAATAGGGTTGATACAACGCGAGGGACATGATGATAAAATATTGCTATGGCATTAAGGAAGTGTGGGTAGCGTGTTGGCCTGCGCATTGGCCTGGCTAGCCAAATTTTGGTTCAGGCCAATATTTTTCTAGCGATAATTTCTTTTACTCTTATTGCCAAAATTGCGTCAGGCATGAATGTCTTCAATATTAAAGAATTGTTGTAACGAAGGAGGTTATTTAATGCATTGACAGTTCTTTCATAATATGAAGGGTTAAAGTCAATGGTAATTTAGGGTTGCTGCGGGAAAATCGCTGAACATTCAGTAGTCCTTGATTTATGTAATCCTTAAAGGTACTTACTTTAGCCTACGCCCTTGGAAAATTATTATTGTGTGTATATACATGTCGTATTATCGCCTATTTTTATAAAACGTGATGTCTATGAGGCATTTCGTAGCTGATGTGTTCAGGAGGAGAGAAATATTGGTCCTTGGTGAGTTTCCCCGCAAGAATTAGTTCACAAAATCTAGGTTTCGCCATTATAGTCATCTGCCGGTCAAACTCGTCAAATCCTTGGTCGTTTGAATTCGTATTTTTCTCTGATAAAATGACTTTTTATTTCTTCTTTTGTAGGAATTCCGACAATATAATCGCCTGTTATGACAATTTTGAGTATTAGGAAATGAAATTTGAATGCAATTGTATCTATCTGACTTTATAGATGATGAAACGGGGAAATAAGTTCTTTTAATATATCTGTAACATTTGGGAGAGAATGATTTTAGCTGAGATGTATCTCTAGCGTCAGTAGCATTAACGTGATTAAAGGAATATTCAGACATGAAATTTTAATTGGGAACCGCTTTCAAAATGGAGAGGCTTTATAGACATGACTCCTGGTGAAGACGTGGAGATAGTATTGAGCAGTATATTATTCAATGCGTAGCTTAACACGACTAAGAACTTTGGGATTTAATTAGGTAGGATTTGAGTGGATTGGAGGATTAAAGGATTTCGCGTCGGTGTAGGATTAAGATTAAAATGCCAAAAGAGAAATGAGGAAAAAGGTAGTCCTCAATTGGATAAAGGCAGCATAAGTTACGGAAGGAAAATTTAAAAAAACTTGGATAGCGGCCACAATATTTGCACGGATACCGAAAGATGAAGTGAACAAAATTTTTAATTACATTTATGTCCGTAAAACTACATTTTAGATGGAATATAAGTTAATGACTCGGATGAAAGTTTGAGAGAAACCTAGCCCATCATTCGCCCGTCCCACTACTAAACAGAATGGCGTCCATACACTTTCAAAGAGTCATATGTCAGACGTAGGTCCGCATGGGAGAAAACTACCGGAGAAATTGAAAAATGGCTATTTCTAAATTGATTTTAGCCTCGGAATAGACTACTATGTATCAGCAGCAACAACCCGATCGTAATGGAGAGATTTTTTTGTATTTCTACCTCACAGAATGGCTAAAATAAGTGATTCAACCTTATACACAGCTATCCATTTATTAATTTCTTCCCATTTGTGACGTTCTGGTGCGATTTAGCCCTTTCCAGATTCTCTCATCCGATGAGACCACTTGAAGGATCAAATGAAACTCGTGATCAGAGGAAAACATCATTGAGTTCAGTTCAGGCGGATTCGTTAATTAATCCTTTGCTGAGTTGGATCACTTATCAACTTAAAAGAAATTCTTGTGCTTTTACATGCCCTAGTTGTTTAAACGTAGATTATGTAGCGGAGAGTCTTCGATGACGGGATATCTTATATTAAGTCACTCCTGCCGGGCGAGACACCCACGGAGCGGGTCATCGGCCCATGAAAACTACCATTTACAAAATAATATGCATGAATTATGATTAATAAAAGCTCACTGATATTTTCTTCATGTATATCGAGTGAGAATCTGGAATTAGAGTTAATTTTTCATTTTTAAGCGGAACGGTATTTTTTCATTTACTGCAGGTACCTATTGTGAATCTAAGTGTACAATTGTTACAAAGGCGTCCGCAGTTTTCTTGTGCATTGGAATTTGTCGCGTTCTCCCCGCGTTGCAACATTTTTGTGGACGACCGTTGTGTCGGTATTCCAGTCGGCGTTATCTGGTCCTGAGATCATCAGGTGGACCTGAATATGCCGACTGGAATTCCGGAAAACTGTCGTCCACAAAAATACTGCAACGCGAGGAGAACCCGAAAAATTCTAATACTAAATATAGAATACCTAATACAATTTTTTGATAGGACAGCAGTAATACGGTATTTTACGGCTTCGAAACCTAGATATATCCTGGAACACACCCTTGAAGTGTCTTGCAGGGTAAAATGAAGATGTAGATGTCAGGATAATCACACGAGAGGAGGTAATGCAGTGAAAGTGTGGTCGCTGAGAAGTGTAAGCAGGAAAAGTTGCGTTCGGAATGAATGGGTGATATAATCATATGGGTCGGGTGCTCCAGTGACGGATATATGTATATAAAAGAAGTGTGCTTCTTTGGTTTGGCCATGTCGAGAGAATGGATGAAAGTGATTGAACAAACACATATATGAGGGTAGAGTGGATGGTGTGAGGGGTAGACCGCGAAATTCATGGTTGACTGTGGCAGAAGATACACCAAATATGAGGTATGTAAGGGATCATAAGAAATAGGAGAGCATTTATGGAGCTGCGCATGAGTGTAACGGATAAGAAAGTGGTTTCTAAGGGCAGGGCATCCTGGAGGAAACTATACACATAATCTTACAAGGGAGGGCCCTTCTTTAAGGCTTTCACCCGAATGCTACCACTAAAATTATTTCAAACTATTGCAATTATTGTTTCAAAATGTATTGAAATTTTCAGCCCTTTTAGCCGTGGTTAAAGACTACAACAATATTCTTCACTTTTTTTGACCCCGAAACGGAATGACGTAATGGGTATGTTTGAATGTATGGACACCGTTGATTGTCATATTATGTGCTATTTTTGTCTACCTGGATGTATTCTGCGGTGGACCACCACAGTTGATAATGGAGTCAATTATTCGTTCGGATGCCCCTGATACGAAAGGCCGTAAACTCCGCCCCGTAAAACTAACGGAGGCTTTGAAGGCGCGAGCTCATGTCACGGAGATGGGTTGGGGAGCGGAATGAAATGTCCTAATTATGGAGGAGTTTCAAGGTAGCTTGAGCGAAAAATCATTTTACTTAGAAATCAATGAATTTTCTCTCATTTTAAAAAGAAATATCTCACTTATCCAATGACACCAAAAATGCTACCCCTTACCTCATTGCTTTCCGAGATATTTGCCAGAAAATACCAGTCTTTTATATGGAAATCGTACGTGTGTGAACTCCAGAGAGGCATTATTTACAAAATGAGGAATTTCTAACACTTAGATGTCGTCAAAAAACTAAGTGTGTAGTTTGTATTTTTTCTCTACTATTTTTGAAAATTAATCATATTGTCACCGCAGTAGGTTCTTGGGTATCACAAAAAACCTTCCGTTTTGAAGGAGATTCAAACGCACCGCGCTAAAAAAATGAGTCAAGTTAAAGACTTACTTAGATATTTTCATTTAATTACTTACAATTTCTGTCATATAAAACTACATTATTGCACAATAAATAATGCAATTTTTAAGTCGTTTGTCTCACAGCTGGTGAAATTAAAACGTATAGTTCGAATATGGTCTCTATTATGACTATGGAACTATCTCGCTCGGACTACCTTAAGGGGGTGCAGGGGCCATTGGGAGAGTGGTTGCTACGGGAGGTCGGAGGAGAAGAGGCGGCGTGGATTACTTTGGTGACTGGTTGAGTGCCGGGGGTGTGGTAGCTGGGGGGGGTGGAGGATAGGGGGGCCTGGCAGCGAGAAGTGGCGGCCCGGATCGGAGGCGGCGCGGCAAAGGGGAAAAGGGTCGTGCGGCGGGGGCGAGGTTTGGGAAGCACGGTTAGCGGGGGGTGGGGTTGGGTAGCGATGGGATATAGATAGCAGTCCATTACGTCCGCCCCCCCGAGCACGGTCGCGGGGGAATCGATGATGTGATTGCGAATGAGCGACCCAGGGTGCAGTCGGGCCGCTGCCGGTGAAAATTTAATCACGCGTCCGCTGTTACCCCGTAGACACTCTCATAGATCCACTGATAGAGCTAGGCTTGTGCGATGAGTCGATCCATCGAATTCATCGACGATGGTTTTAGTCATCGCATTGTGATGAACCGCGTCGATGACAATGAATGTCATCGATCATCGACGTCGATGAGTCGATGCATTAACTGACGTCGATGAGTTGATAGATTAACTGACGTCAATGAGTCGATGAATTCACGGATGTAGATAAGTCAATGAATCCATCCCCATTAGATGATAATTATTTGTGTTGCGTCGCCCGCCCGTGCCTATCCCTACCTTTCCGTCGGCGATGAATGAATTCATCGACGGCGAAGAATTCATCGACTCATCGTCGTCGATGACAATCATCGAAACCGAATCATCTCGATGATTTGTTTTCATCGACCCTCGATGGGCAAATTCGTTCATCGCACAAGCCTAGATAGAGCTCTCTTTATTCCAAACGATCACAATGAGCAACTCTAATATGAACATAGTCAAATTCATCTTTCTCTCTCTCTCAGCTTTTTGACACCAGGCGTATCTTGGCTGGAGATTTCGCAGGATTGAACTAAAAGTTGATAGATTACCATTAATCTTTTCGAACCTCATGTTTTGTATTCCTCTGAAATCCCCTAACGGAGAAACGTATAGGTAACTCAGTAAACGCTGAATGTATGCCATTTGCAATTTGTGTTAAGGCAATATGACTGAAACCCTTTGACCACTTCTGATTGGCCTTCATTCTGACCCCTCGAATTTCCAGCTTACTTGAATATCCTGGACCAAACACATATCAGATAAATAGTCCAGTGCGTTGATTGGGAAAAAGGTTTCCATGTGGCACGCCAGGAAACGATGAAAGAGTTAAAATATTGTTCTTTTATTCCAAAACATGACAAGGGGTGGCAAGTGCTCGCTCGGCTCCATTAGGAATTTTGTGTAAAATGTTGAAAGCGTGCAAGCATCGGCAACCGACCTCTGGTTTACTGCAGGTCAATGTAAGGAAAATTGATGGTATTACATTTTACATTATCTCATTTAGCTCATCTTCTGCCTATACTTGCTATTTATAGGGTGAGTAATAACATTTATTCATAAACGTATGCTATTATTTTTCAGGTGAGCCAAATGGGTAAACTAGAAGCACAAGTTAGGCCACAGTATCCTCCTACAGAATACCTTTTTTTTAAGGATACCGTGTAATTTTGCTAACCAATTGATGGCCGAGCTGTTTGAGGCGTAAAGACACCAACACCGGAACTATTGTTGCAATGCATATAACACACGTGGATCTTTATGTTTTTGTAAAAAATTGAATGCTTTCGTCCCGTTGCATGTAATTTAGTACCCTCGCTCTGTCATGCCTGACATCGCTATTTCAGTGGTAAAATGCTAGACAGAGCACCATGCGAGGTATGGACGTGACGCTGCCTTCAGAAAGCTGTCTTCAATGGTTTCCGACCGTACTTTGTGGAATTTTGACATAATGAGGTGAAATAAAATCACTTTGTATATTCCACACAAATTTTAATTGGTAAAAACCGACCGGTTTTAACACTTCTGTGTCACTCTCAAGGGGGATAATACAATTGTTTTCTGCGATCACGTGTTTATATTATGGCTCGATATACGCCAACACCCACTGGTTTGGTGATGGGTTTTCCCCTATCACCAATCTTGGCTGACATCTTCATGGACTGTATAGAATCTAAACTCTTCTGTTCCAAAAACCCGGTCCTTAAAAATGTTTTTATTATTCCAGATATGTGGACGATGTGGTGCGTCTATGGACGGGTAGTCTTAGACAATTAGACCAGTTCTTAAATCTTCTGAACTCCCTTCATCCTATTATAACTTTCTCGGGGGAAGTTGGTAATAGAGAATTAAATTTTTTAGATTTGACGATTTCCCTCAAGGACAAGAATCATCACTTTGCCAACTATAGGAAGTACACGTTTACGGATGTCATTATCCCCAATGACTAAAACCACCACATTTCTCACAAACTAGCTGCTTTCCATTCGCTCCTGTACCGACTGATATCCATTCCCTTGACAGAGGTGGAATTTGACAGAGAGCTAACCACAATAAAAACAATAGCTGAAAGAAATGGATATGTGGCTTCCCTCATAGACAAACTACTTACCAAAAAACAACGGAAAATTTCAATTACAATGTCAACCTGCCTTACACCAATCACTCCCTCAGAAACCAAATGGAAAAAAGTACCGGTCCTGATAAATGTGTCTTGTAAAATCCGTAATATATTGAGACGATCCAATGTTAATTTATGCTTTTATAATTGTTCAACTCTTGGTCATTCATTTTTTAATTCCAAAGATAAATTTAGTACTGAAGAAAAAAGCGGTGTATATATTTTACAGTGTGATACACGGGGATGCAATTGTTTTTATGTGGAACAGACGGGACAAAGCTTCAGTGCAAGAGCAAATGAACATTTTAATTCTTTTATGAATTGTGACAACAAATCTGTTTTTGCTAATCATTTAACAAATTTTAATCATGAATCTGATTTTAAAGTTAATGTTTTGCATGTTGTTGACAAAGGTGCCATGCTGGATTTTATGGAATATTTTGAAGTTATGACGCACGCGAAGCATTTTATTTCCGATGTGTTAAATGACTTGGTACCATTACATCATTACCCCCTCTACCAAGTTCCTGTTCCCTCCCCCCTTCCAGAAAATATTTGGTTACGTCCACCTCCAGCCCGATGCTTCAACCTTAACCTTCATCTTGAGTCATACCTTCCTCAACCCCATTCCCCCCCCCCCCTCTTTCGACAAAATATAAATACGTGCTCGCCAAAAAACAAATTGTATTATCCCCCTTGACAGTGACACGGAAGTGTTGAAACCGGTTGGGTTTTACCAATTAAAATTTGTGTGGAATACACAAAGTGATTTAAATTCATCTCATCATCTCTTCAGAAAGCTGACCTGGAAAAATTTACCGTGTCGGTTTGGCTTAGCGATCACTTTCAAGGATTCAAAGGATGATATTGGATTATATCGTATTTTTGATGACATGGTATATGCAACTGATACATGTGACTTTTCAAAAATATACGTATTGAATCTCTCTCAGCACCGTTGAGATCCCTTTGTTATCAATAACCGATTGGTTTTAATCGTAAAAGTTGTCTCACATACTTTCTTAAAATATAGATAAACTGTTATCATTAATTTTGAGAATTTTCGCCTTTGTAGCACCCATATATGATGAATGTTGTCAGACATATATGGATGCAGCGATAACATTTAAAATCTCTATTTTTCCTCGAAAAGAGAATCAAAATACAGCGCAATCTAGTGATCGGTATCAAGAGCATTTGTCGGTTGACATATTTTTTCACTGATTTCATTATTTCTATATTGCTATAATCGCTTCCTCTGTAGGTAGTAGTGATGGGTAGGATGAGGATGATGATTTTCGTTACCAGTGCAACCTCATTTTCCTTCGTTTTAATCGATAAGATGATAGGAAAAACTTAGTACTAAGCTCTGGCCAAAGAGAACGCCGGGGATCGGGTTGGTGTGGTGGCTAGAGTACTCGCCTACCACATGGGCGGCCAGGGTTCAGATCCCTGCAGAGGAGAATGTTTTTCATAGGAAACCCGATCCCTTCTTGAGTGTCTTGTGGAGGGAACTTTGAGTACTCCGTCTGTCGGATGAGACGTTAAATCGTGGTCCCCTTGGCGCCTTTCGTTAAGAGCAGACTAATGCCGACGCTGGGTTTCTATCCACCCTTCCTCCCTTACCTATCCCCTATGGCGCAAACGACCTTAGCTGTCGGTCGCCTCCCCAAAATCCAATCCAAAACAGAACGCCATACATCATGGAAAGCTGTGTTTACATGTAAATGAATGATATTTTGTTCAATATTTTTTTAATGCTCTTTCTATTTGATTTGGATTTTTCTGATGAATTGCATGAATTGCGGATGGGGTAGAGGTCGTTCATTGTGCGCGCAGCTGGGCACCAATCCTTTTGTCACCCAACCTACTCCCGTCACTCGCCCGGCCCCAAATCTATTGCTGCATCTCTTTCAGAGTCCAAAACCGGAATCAATACATACCCATCAACCAAGTACTCTCATAACAATAATAGTTACTTATAATTAGTTCAAAGTCCGCGAGTCATCTCTTAAATAAATATCACTCACGGCGAGGGCCATGAATGGGGCAGGGGGGGGCGTCTAAAGGTCCCAGTAATCTCATACAGTCGCTCCAAGGTACAGAAGTTCCATCTATTGTTGCTGAATTATTAACTTCATAATATTTTTATCATAATGTTTCCGTGAAAATCATTAAAAGTTTACAAAGTCGTGAAAATAAAAAAATAATCTCCAATTACATAAATTCAACAGATTCATGCTTGCTATGATGGAAGTTCGTTATTATGTTATTAAACAGAATCTCACGTTTCTCACAAATTTTTATACTCAATTCAAAATACGTTTCAACATGCAGAGTCATCATCAGGTAAAAGACTTTTATAGTGGAATTTGCAGCTCTTTCTTCCACGATTCATTTTAACCGCATTTGAGGTGATTGAATGTTAGTGAGATATTATTCTCATTGTTTATTTCGTTTTTAAGGCTAATGTTGATGCTAGAGGTTAAGATCATATTTTTTAAATTTTAATGCTAGCATATAGTTAGGAGTAGTCTACAAAGAAGTACAAATCACATTGATTTGAATGAGTGAGAACATAGTAATTCATCTTAGACCATCAGTACTGGGATTGGATCCGCATTTCTGACTTTTCTGAAATTGTCCCCTGTGCACTATCATGCTGCACATCGCCCTGAGATGAGTTTAATTCCTACGCGTCTCTTGTAGGAAGAGAGCTTCTTGAAGCCGTCTAAATGCTCAGGGTGAACCCATAGAAAATGAAATGCTTTACATTTCCCGCTTCTCAGTGCTTTTATTGCGCTCCATTTCTCTCAAGATTTAAAAAAAAACTCTTTGAGGAAGATATTTTTTGCCTCGTAAAATTGCTCTCCGTCAGCCAAACTCATTTTCATGACTATTAAATATTTTCAAAATTCATCAATTGTGTTGTCGTTTCTTCCCAAAATTTTGTTCTCGAGTGTTTTTTGTAATGCGGCTGAATTTTATTTAATCAATTAGAGGTCAAAATTATTCACCATTCGTATTAGAATCTCTTAGCCAAACATTTGGTAAGAAATATTAAACTTTCATTCCGGCCATGGTGGTGGCAAGGCCATGTCCTCGCCATTTGATCTCACAGTGAGGGTCGCGAGTTGGATTCCCGCCTGGGTTGGTTTTTCTCTGCCTTGGGATTGGGTGTTTGTGACCGGTCCCGGACCCTTACGAGACCTGATTACAAGTCAAAATTGGCTCATCGGGGTCCCGCGGACACACATACCACCAGAGTCGTCTAGGAAAGCGGAAAAAATTGTCAAGGACAAAATCCCTTTTTCTAGCCGGTGACCTAATCCACTATCCTGCATTCGAAAAGGTTTCCATCTGACGGCCGCGATCGGAATTGGACATGGGGCAAATAAAGGAAAAAATTCATGTAATCAAGTTTGTACCTGGAAGAATGCCCTTTCATTTTGTGGAAATTATGGACGGTCCATTATGATCCTAAAATTTTTGAACCTTACAACTTTTTTCAGATTATGTTTTGCACCTTATATATTTTGAACCAATATCCCGAAATGTTTTGCATCTTATTAATAAGTAGTTTTCCTTGGAAATGGCACTCATAGTAGATGAGAATACAGTTTTCTTTGAGCCTCTCTCCTATTTTTTCATTAAAAACATAATCTCAAGCTGTTAATTGTGAGAAAAATAGCATGTGAAGATAACGTTTTTATTATTCACATTGGGCAGAGGATGTGTTTCATTCAGGGTATGAAAAAATGGCGCATTTTTTTATGCTGGGAAAAGTGAACATTTTCGGTCCAACCCATCCACGATTCGGTGTTTCAAGAAATGTTTTCTATTTTAGAGCGGCACTATTTGAGAGGAGCCGTTCTCGCGATGAAAGGCCTGCAGGCGCTCGCATGAGTTGAAACCGCCCTTTGCACACCTTGCGCTGGGCCACGGGGTTACCCGCAGAAGTTTGAACTTCGCCTGGGTCGAATCAAACGGCGTTTAGTGCGTGTCCAGAGATTCGGGGGGAGCAGAATGTTCTCCCGGCCATTAAACTGCACTCGCTCTTAATAGCTGAGGGTTACGAGAGGGTTGTGGGTCGAGATAAGATTGTTCGCCTAATTAAGCCCGTAGGTGTCATGGCACCTCCGTGCCGAGGTGAACGCCCACAAAAAGCCGCATAAAGTGATATTTAGCGCTCTCTCCCTGGGTCTTCATTATAAAAAAGAGCATCGCACATTAATAATTCGTATTTTCCGGCTCCATACAAAAAGCTGGCCACTCGCTTAGAGAAAGTACCGAGTAGCTCAACCATTAATGAGAATGTCTTAGGACGTAGGTGTAGTGTGTGCGTATGACGGTAAAGTGATGGGAAATATTATTTCTTGTGGAATCACAGATTTAGAAATAATACATATACCATATTTGCGAGAATGGCGATACTTGGAACTTGAACCGCTTGTAACGAAATTTGTAGAGTCGTGGTCTCTACCCTGTCTTCTTCATACCACATAGTTGCATGTTTCCAAATATGTTACCACTTAAATCAAAGCTTCAGTAATATTCATATATTTACTGTCAGTTAATTCTAAATTCCACCATTATTCAATTTATTGTATGCCCCAAACCACAAAGCATCTCACTTTTTGAATGTGCGTACTACAGATATTGATCCTCTTTTGCAGATGGTAACGAAAAATATCAAAATCTCAGCAGTTAAGCTAGTTTCCTAGATTTCCTATCTGTTCTCTAGCCCTTTAATTATTGCCAAAAAATAACTTTCTTTCTATTTAGGGGTAAAATGATGACATCCTCCCAAAGTAGGTTATCATCTTTATTGTAATCTAATCTTTACCATGAGTTGCAAAGATCTACTAAATGCTTTGTGCTTCCTTAAATATGTATAGTAATTAAAGGTTTAGGAATTTTTTATTTTCATTGGAACTGTGTGTTGTGTAGATTTGCGTCATTACATGGACAAAGTTTTACCGGGTGCAAATTTATGCGTGCGATGGATCATAAATGGCCGAAGGTTACCCATCTACGTTAATCTGCTCGGCTCTTGTACTTGACCAAGATTCAGAGATTCGTAACCTCATGTGCAATTCTCACCTATAGTGAGCACATAATAAACTTTCAGTCATCATTTGAAGAACATTGGTATTTTTAAGGATTGGAAACCTCAATCAACCTTTCATTGAAATCCTTGTAGCGCCAGATGTTATATTTTCAGTAGTCATTCAACAAGCTTCAGATTAAGTCGCTATTTTTATAAAAATCTTTTTTTTAAAGAGATATGTAGAGTGGTAATTTTTTCAAGTACAGCTGGGAGAGGTGAGTGGAATAGGTAAATAAGACTTCTTTGGTGAGAAGTGAAAGTTTGTATATAAAGTGTTGCATCAATAGGAGGTGAGTCGATCAAGGAAAGCTGACATTTCGGCACTGCACTCAAGAATTTCCCCTGGGCAGAGGTGAGATACACGCCGGTAAAGCACCAGATCCTACATTATGTAAAGGAACTGCGTCAGACTTTGACTTATTTCTCTCCCTACATATTACTTTATGGAATATCAAACAGCTCTCAGTGCCGTCTAAGGTTTTCCTCGTATTGGCTACTCTATGTGTCGAATAAAATGCACATTACTTGCGAAATGCATTAAGCAGCATTCTAAAAAAGAAGACTGCGTGTCAATTTCTTGTCATTTTTGTTGGGAAACCAAAGGAATCTATGCGCGGCTCAGTGTTTTCGTGATAATGCACCCGCCAACCCTCCCTCCTCCTCGTCACCCAGGAGAAGGACTCCCTTTCCGAAGGTCGTCACCCCCACCTGGGTTTTTAAGGCCCCTGTCCTCGTAATCCGCCCTACTCATACCTCCATCCCTGTCCCCCAGGCACTCATTACCCCTTTTAACCCCTTCGGCCGGATCTTTAGGTCTCCTGCTCTGCCCCTGGAGGAGGAGTTGTCCACCCCCATGGAGGACCAGGGCTTTAAAGTCACCCCAGGATCCCTTATGGCGTGGCGGCCTCTCACCACCGGCAGCGTCCCTTTAGGAAGCCCTTCCCTCTTCCGTCATAGGGTGGGGTGGTTCTAAGAGGCGGGGATTTGTGCTAAAGGTGCCCAACCCCTCTCCTCCCCCATTAATGTCCTCTGCCCTTCAACGCCGCACTTCACCCAGCCTGGCCGGAGTCACCTCGGGGGACAGTGGGAGTCCTTTGGGTAGGAAGGAGGGAGAACTACGGAGAAAGCAAGAGTTTAAACAGTTTACGGGTGCCTCGAGTTTATGCATGCATACATACGCTCTCCCTTCACACAAAGGCACCGTCCCCGCCCACTTGAGTTAGACCAGAGAAAGACGAAGGTGGGGTGGGGAACTTGATACACCCATCCCCTCTCTCTCACCCGTCTTCCCTTCGCTTCAACCCCCACCTCTCTCTCCCCCACGACCCCTCCAAAAAACCTACCCCCTCCTCGTCGACGCACACGGTGATCAAAACCGGGGATTAGAGCCGGCGCCCTGCCTCGCATCCCCCCCTCCTCCTAAGGAAATCCCGGCCTCACATACGGACGAACTCGTGTACGACCTCGTCGAAGTGGATTGTTCGGAACTTTCATGGCTAATCTCTATTAGAAGCGAAGTCGTCACGTACGGCGTTCTGGAGCGCCGAGAGATTTGCGTGCGTTGCTCCGGAATGCGTCGTGGTAACGGGAACACCTCGAGACGCTTGCTGTTGGTGCCTCGTGTTCAGAGTCACCTCGGTGCTAATGATCCCGAATGCTTTCAGGCAAACATATTTTCATGATTGCCTGCATAAATACATTCATACTACCACGCCATTGTATGCTAGGGTAGTGAAAGCAAAGAATTTAGCTTTCGCCCTTTTCTCTAGAATACTGGATCCCTTTTAACAAAATCCTCAACAGTAGCTTTACCTTACAAACCACTTTCGCTTCCATTGCACACATGGTTTGCTTCATACTCTTTTTATTGTTAAGACTCCTAATATTCCTCCTCTTTATAGATTCTTCTGCCTCACTCACCCATAACTTTTGTGGTTAACTCTCTCTCTCTCTCTCTCTCTCTCTCTCTCTCTCTCTCTCTCTCATGTCATTCACTCTACTGTCTTGTATTCTTTTGTTTATTGATCGACAGGACTAGGCCAATTATACACACCGTTTTTATCTATCTCCATTACTGGAGCATCCAATCTACATTATTTCATCATCCACTCACTCCCAAACTTTCCATCGTACATTTTATATTCTTTTGTCAGGCACCCCATTTCCACTGCATTTTGCCAACTATAGTCTTATCTTCGCATGCCCCGTTTTAGCAGCCGCATATTAAATGACGTCGATAGGAAAACACGTTCGTGCACCTATTGACTTAAAAGGTGTAGTCGGTGAACTATGTGCCTGTGATGAGAGAAGAGATATTAACCAAATTGAGAAGAATGTACGGTGTTTAGACACGTCAAATCACATTTGATGCGTATTTTTATATTTGGTGTCAACGCTCGATTTATTCTCGGCAGGTAAACCTTGGCAGTTCTTGCAATCGCGAGCTTTGCATTGAGTTTAACCGCTCAAAGCGCAGCCTTATTCATTGACGTCCAGCTTCTGATGATTTTGCCCTTTTTTTGGTTTACCAGTAAGATTGCCATTTACCAGTCTAATCCCAGATGAAAGAGTAAATTTTTATGGTGAAATTGTTATTAAAACCATTGTTCAAAAATATTACTCGATATAATTTGTTAGCATTGCTGAACCTTGTAGAGACACAGGAATTACAGTTTTCATCTCATGCTTTCACAGCTTTGGCTCGAGGCGAGATTTGGTTGTGTGAGTGTCATGAACAGTATCCCATGGGCATGGCCATGATACATAAAATCCAGATTATAAGGTGTTAAATCAATTCAGTACGGAAAGGTTTTAGTTTGCATTTCATCGAATCAAATATTTTTGTTCAAATGGTCTCTCATCCCTATAATTGCTTTTAAAAGATCTTTGAATCTATTTGTAAACAGCATTTCCTCAGGACTCTTTTCTTACCTCCAAATCCAAATTTTAGAATCGTGCAGCACTACCCACTTCATCGGTATAAACGTTTTGTGCCCTCAAGTACAGTTCCGGTGGTAAACACTCTTTTTCCTCATAAATATTTTTGTTTTAATGAATTTTTCTCTTCATGCAATAGCCGCGGATGTATCTGAATGCTTCGCAAAAAAGTAAGCTGTTCAATCTTCTGAATTTAACCCCTGCATAGTTCAAATGATGTACTAGAATTTTGTACCTTATGGGAGCGGCTAAACATACGTACCAGTCTTATTGTTGCGCTTATCTCTGCTATGCCGTTGACAGAATATTTATGGTACGGAATCATAATATTGGGAAAATAGTTTTAATATGAGAAACAATAATTTTGGATATTATTTTCAGAATAATTGTTACGCCCGCTTTATTAATTACGCAGTTGTACTTTAAATACACATTCTGCGGATATTGTTAGCAGCTAGATGTTAAGCCAGAAGAGCCTATCGATATTTGGTCCGTTTCTCCGACAAAAGCAGTATTATCGTTCGTGTAGAGATAGAAAAATAAGTTATTCTGCTCACGTCGCGAGTTGAAGTTGAATCTCTTTCGTTTTTATTGGTTTGTCGTCTGCTAAGATTTTTCCGGTTCAAATGAGCTGTTTTACGGTTGAACGGTTTATTGGAAAGCAGTTGCAAAACTGTTTACTTGCTCCTTGCTTCAGCGTGGATCTCACTCGAGATATTGGGAAGACATTGTAGCTCTCACGAGGAGCACAGTGAGTACTTGATGAGAATTTCCCTCACGTAACTCGTTATCACACATCCCGTGAAAACTTCACGAGCTGAATCCTGAGTGGAGCGATTCACTGAGTACCCGTGTAATGTTGGACTGTTCACGGGGAACTTAAACGTGAATACCTCGCTGTGTTTAATGGAGCGAAAGATCCTTGTAGCTCGTTCACCACTCACAACAACTCAGGAATATTTTAAGGACTCCTACGTAATACATTTGTTGCAAGCTATTAAATTTCTATTCCTCTTGGATGAAGCGTTTTATCCTCGAGTTGCTACGTTATATTTATAAGTTTATCGTTAACGGAGGCGACCTTTATCAGGCGCCGTGTCGTCTTCAATTCACATTAGTCTGCCGTCCAGCGACGTGCCAGGGCGTCGATGTGCCCAGGAAAAATTGAGTTTGCTACAACTTTAGAAATGCATAGTATTTACTTTGTAATTTGTGTATAAACTCATTCATACATCAAATTATTCTACAGGTTAACGGTTGGTATAATTGAAAGTCGGAGAAAATCCTAAAGATTCTACTCTTGCAGAGCCTTATGGACATTTGGTATTTCCTTCTTCGTCTTAGTATGTATACTATCTATCCTTTTTCATCCCATCTATAAAATCCATTCTCTTTCTTTCACGCTTGCCCAATATCCTACTTTCTATGGTACACTTGAGCAACCTAGCCCCCCTTAATCACTTCCTCCAGCCACCTACCCTGCCTCCCACCGATTTCATCGAGAAGTTTTTTTTCTTCGCCCACCAGACTAAGCAATTTTTGTTCGTCTTCCCTCCGTCCACCGCACCTTCTCCACACCCACATTTTGATCGCATGCAGTCTATTCTCGTCCTCTTTTCTCAAGGCCTCCGCTTTTGCCCCCATACTACTACTACTCTCCGTATCAAGCTCTTCGATTGCCTCTTCTTTGCATCCTTACCCATGGTCCCGGTATACAGTCCCCTTGTATTACTAGACACTTTCTTCACTAACTCTATTCTTAAACTTATGTTACTGCTCCTATACCCATTTTAAGTAAAAAAAAGAGATGTGTAACCGATAGGGTTGCCAGGTCTCCCGTATTTCCCGGGTATCCACGTATTTTGACCTTATTTTTTTTCAGTCTCCCGTCTCACGTATTTAAGAACATTTCTCACGTATTTCATTCTCATACAGTATTGTGTGGTTTAAGTGCAATATTTTTTTTAAGATGATGCTAAGTTTATCTCAGAATTTAAATCCAATTGTAAATATTTGTAACCATGTTTATGCATTCAAGTGTGTTTTGTATTTTAAGTGTGTAAGGATTAAAACCCCATTGTGCTTATCAAAGCTAAAATTTGAAATACAATAGAAAACATCCGATAGTAGGGGTTACATCCTACATCGTAAAACTTGGTAGCAAATTTCAGAGTCTCCCTTATTTTCCGTTAGAAAACCTGGCAACCCTAGTAACCGATTCGGTGGTGACTCCAGCAGTGCAAGTTAGATTTTTGGAAGTCACATTTATTGGCGCCTGTTGAAGTGCGTGTCTCTCGACATTTAACCCTGCGAGTTATTGGCTCCCAAGTGTTTGAGCCACATCGTGTGTGTATCAGCTGTGGACCTTTCGGAATTCCAAATTCATGGCAGATGCAGGTAGGGCATGCTTTGTGCGCCTCCAGCGGGCAAGTGGCGCGTCGCTTAGAGGGAGCAACGCTGACCCTTTTCAATCAACGGCCACGCGAGGGGAGGGATCACTACGGGCTGACTCTTGATTCCCTGTCCACCCATCGCCGTGAATTTTATGCGGCTATTATCGTAGGTATCCCTGGCACAATCCCTCCGCTCCGCGTTTGGAGGCCGGGTCGGCCGGTCATGTGAACCCGCCTCAGCCGGCGAATTCCGACGTTATATTCGACGGCATCTTTAAGCGCTCGAGAAAATTAGCTTTCTCCGTACCGACGACTCAACCTTTTATAGGTAGAAACTATTTCCTACTATTCTTATATTTTAATTTTGAATAGAGCGTATGGGGTATTACTAGCGAAATGACGAATTCTCTAATCATTCTGTGGAGAGCGCATCAAAGAGTAAGGCACATTTGTGCATCACTGTCACTCAGTTGTAATTTATGCACACTTTATTTTATGCTTCACAAGTTGGTTTTGAAATGGAAAATGTGTTATTTGGGTGAAAATATTTTTTTCTCCTCTACGGTAATGGAATTCAGATGGGATTGATAGACGACCCCCTGACTTAGGGTTATTGTAAAAGAAGAAATGATTCTCTCCATAAGACCTTTGTGAAAAGAGTGAAATCACTCCAAGAAGAACTAGACGATGTATTTTAAGACTGATGCTCTTTTATTGCAGTCAAAGAAAGTTATCTCCCACTCAGATTCTGCCCGTGGCACGCGTAACGTCGCTGCTTTTGACAAGCTTTCTGAGTGTTTAAGTTAACGGTTGAATCTATTAATGAACTAAATACTTATTGATCGGATTCTTAAAATTTTCATTTTGCATTAAAGTGCTTTGTGTGAAGTGTTTTGTTCCCTTGTCTTCTATTTTATAAAAATTTCATCTTAGCTTCTCTTCTCAATCTTAGCGTTCTAGTAATGCATTAGAGTCTACCATTTTTGCCACACTTGATCGTTGAGAGAAGAAATTTACTCCTGCACGGCGGTGCCTCAGCAAAAATAAACCATAGCTAATGGACAAATTAATTCTTCATGGACATTACTTACTTCTGAAACTTAGGAAACTAAGATATCTCACCGAGTGTAAGGATTCATTCGTAACCTATACATCGGTTAGGCAGCCTCGTATTTCTATGTTTATTTCTTTTTTTCGCTTAAAGTTGATCGCATAAAAAGCACTTTTGTACGTATTCCTATATTACATGAGATGTATGCAAATGTGCTTGTCAGAGGCGGTGAATAAATAGTATCACCAAACGCATTTATGCGATGGCAGTTGAATTTTTTCTCGTATTTTATATTTATTTACCCGTAAACATCTATCTCTAAAATGGGTTGTAATATACGTTCTTCAACCTCCTGTTATCACCCCCTTTCGGGGGGCGATAAGAGCGGCAACTCGCTCCCTTCCAACACTTCCTATACGAGATCGAGAGCAGCGTCGGAAACCTTCCTTTGCTCCCCCTCCCATCCCTCAACCCCCGCCGAAAGAGACCCCTCCTCTTGCCTCCCCCTCTCTTCGCCTCTCTGTCCCTCCTCCCCTTCGAAGATAAACTGGTAAGGAGCGAGAGGGTTGGAGAGGGTAAGGCGCAGGAGGGTGGGTGAAGCGTGCACAAAAAACCTCGGGTGGTGGTGGTGGCGGAGGTAGAAGTGAATGATGGGGGTGGGTGGCGCCGCCGCTGAGGATTAAGCGCTGTAATCTTCGGGATTGAAATAGGAACTGCGTCGGGAGAGTTTGTGCCATTGTGTGTGCTTGTGTGTTGTGTGTGTTGAAGGAACGCGTTCTCTCCATGTGTGCTTTGTTTGATGTGTTTGCGTCGTCGCGGACCTCGCGTGCGAGTTCTGCCTGCCACTCCCGGGAGCTGTGGAGATTGGGGGGCGTTGTAGCGGTTTGTGTTACTCTTTTTTTTATACGCACCGCCGTAAATGGAAGCCCGGGGGCTTTTGCCTTGCGCGAACCCTTTAACACCCTATCCTGTCTCTCCGATTTTATTTTTTTGCCTTCTCTTCTTCTCCAGCTCCCCTTATGAAGGATTTGTTTGGTTATTAACGCCACTAAAATGGGTGTAACTCGGCGTTAAGGTGTGATAAATATGTTTGGAGGAAGGCACTGAGGGAGAGGGAGTAATTAAAGGATCCCTTCTTCCTCCCTCCCCATACCTTTCCTATAGTCCTCTTCTTTTTTGTGCGCTTGGTGTGTGTCTTGGCGGTCCGTTTCCCAGGAAACAACATCGTTGGTTGTCGTTTTTTTCTTCTGCACTTCGTCCTCTTCCTCCGCGCCAACACACACACTTGCCGTCGCCATCAATAAAGTGGTTATCCTCCAACCAGCGCGGAGTAATAGGCGGCCTGGGGTATTTAGCCACCCCACTTCCCCACCCGCCCACCAGGTGACGTTCACTTGTTTTTTCCCCCTTCTCCCGGGGGTGGGCGTCTTCTCCCGGGAGCCAACTCTCGGCTTGGGGAGGTAGAGGAGTGGGAGGGTGGTGCCCCGTCTCCAATGGCTGCTGCCCTCCGAAGGCGCTGGGAGAAAAATTCCTTCCCTCACCGACCATCACCCGAGGCATTAAAGGGATCATCGCTTGTCCAAACGAAGCGTTAACACCTGCGTTTGACGCGTTTTGACGTTCTTTTATTCTCTGTTTGTGTTTTCCCAAACAGCCTGGATCGCTTCCATAAGTGATTCGCCTCTTGCTCGGCGGAATTGAAACATTTTGGTTCATACAATCATGGGAAGGGCGGAGAGGTATACCAAGTTCAGCTTACGTTTTAAAGATGAACATCTTTAAGCTGAATTTTATGAGAAGTCTAAACTTTTTTTTGCATTTAAGCACCTTCTGTTTCGATAGGAATGTGGCGCGATATTTATATCTCTCTTTTTGGTGAAATATCTCATTATTTACGATTTTTTCAAAAATTCATTTAAATTCATTGGCTTAATGAGGTAGATAGTTCGTGATACCTTAAAACTTTTTCTATCTGGATATATTTTAATAGATAGTACGATTTACAAAATTCTCTCCACATTGGTTTACGTTGAGTAAACGACGCCTATTTAGCTTACATCATATTTCGGAAACCCATCTTGAATGTTTATAAATGCAAAAAAAATTTTATTTCCTTATTTTTCTTCAAAGCTCACATATTTAGCGCACAAATCTGCGTCCATTCGTTTTTTATTTGTTTTCTAATAACGTTAACCCACGGACCTAATATATTTTTATCATATATTTGTTTTCTTCGGGCTCGTCAATCCATCACCCCCGCAGAATGATGCAAACTCCCCTCATCAATGACTGTTTCTCAAAAGGGGCGTGTATCCATCTCGTAGAATTAGTTTATACAGTAAATTTTGCAGTTTTTATCAATGGCATACTATAAATTATGCCACTGATGTAAAAGTTATTTTTCTATAACTGTATTATGATGAAACCTACGTAGCAAACAAGTCAAAAGCTTCTATTTACAAATGTTAGCGGCCGTGGGTGGTCTCTTTATTCTGCTTGGGTTCAATTAGTGGCGAAATACCCATATTAACTGGGGGGAGGGGGTTGTGTTATATTCAAATGGTTCTTGGCTCTGCATTGAATGTCATTATTTCTTTTTGTTTCCAAAATCCCCCCTCCACCTTTGGTGTGTGCCACTCGTGGTGGAGCCATCTTGTGAATGAAATTTATATTATTATCGTCAACGATAAGAATCAGAGTTTTGTCAGCGGCAATTATTCATTAAAAATGGAGCTCCGAAAATACATTTATGGATTCAGGAAGGTCAATGCCTACATAGTTGAGTGGCAGTTATTCCTTCATTTCTTTTTCCAACCAAAATGTCACTGCATCTATCATACACTTTTGCTTATATTGACAATCCCAGATTTGTCTAAATTATAATAATGTCAGAAGGATAAATTTTTAAAAAAAGTGCGTTCTTCGTTCGCTTAGAAAAATACTCGCTCCAAAATATCGTAGAAGTACCACAATTTTCCTTCTGGAATACGTAAGCCATATCACCTTTTCGCCTATCCTTCCGTTTTTTGCTCTGCGTGTGTCGCAAGTTAGCTCAAAATATTCAAGAAAGAGTGGCATCTCAAATTTGTACGTCTTGGCTTTGAAAAACAGGTTTTTTGACTTCTAGATCTTTCACATGGCACCCTTGTGACTTAGAAATAGTTTCGTTAAGTTTTACGGAATCGCGAAAACATTCCTTCTTACGTGCAGGCTTTTTCCCCGTACCTACGGCACGAAATAATGAGGCAAATTAAAGATTCATTACGCATATTTGGTTAACTTCTGAGAATATATGTCAGCCTAAAAAATATCTTTGCGACAATGATAGATAAAATATTTACTTCGTGTTTCTTACAGTTGCTGAAATAATAAAACACTCTAATTTGATCTGTATTAATACGAGGATAAAATCTCGCTCAAACTTGTACGTGTTGTATAGCTAAAATGCACTCATCGAGCCACTGGAATCCACCGTCTCATCATCATTCATTCATCCAACCAAATAGTATTAAGCTGGAACTTTATCGGAATTTGTTCACCTTTCCTCCGTCGGAGGTTGCGACTCCCACCCCGTCCGCTCACAACTTGCTCCCTCTCCGTCGTGACGTACGTCTTCTCGTCCCACGCGAGAGAGGAGTTTTTAATGAACGGTGACGCGAGGAGACGGTTCAGTCAATGAACTGCTGCGCGCAATCCGATCGTCATCTTCGGCCCAGAATGCGAAATCTTTTTCCCTACCACTCCCTTCCCTCCTTTCTCCCGTAGCATCGTCCCGAAGGAGTTCCCCTTTCGTCACCGGTTCGTTTAATCAGCATCGTCCTCCTCCCGGGCTGGAGCGAGGGGAGCTTCTAGTATTGGACGGCAGGAGGAGAGATTCATTTTTTTTGGACAATGTAGTCCCGCGAGATCTAGCACAAAGGTAATCATCATAAATGAGGCGGAGTTCCCGTTCCTTATCGTTACGAGAATCTTTGTTCTGCGTCGCTGAAAATAAATGTATCTGCTCTTAATCAATCTCTCTAGCGTGTGGTGATGGAGCTGCGGATCCACTGTTTGTTTTTTATCCAGTGTCTGATACTATCCGTTATCCGGTATCCCTCTAACATGCGCAAGTAATATTTTATACTCTGTTTTCTCCTTTCTTCCTTTCGTTCGTTGCTATTTTGTTCTCATGTGGTCAGTATAAAACTGCATGCCTGCTCTACGGAACGAAATTTAAAGGTCTGGTTTGTATTTTCATCGCGATATACTTGGATTTATAGTGACAATAATGACATCATGACTAGTGTTAAGGTAAAAATTGAAATAAAGGTAGCGTCCTTATAAGCTCACGTGATTGTTTGACAAATATTATGTCCTAGGTTTGGAGATGATGCAAACTAGTATAGCATCAGTTATGATATCAAGTGACTCAGCGAGTATGATGGCTTTTATGCTTCTTACCCCGCATACTAATTCGATATCGCGCGATACTGGAAAGCTATCTTGCTGGCGAGTGTCCTCCAATTAGTGCTGGATCAAGTACCGTGTGAAACCGGTTTTTGAGAGCCACACGCTCTCAATTGTACAATTTTGTTATTGATTATTAAGTGTGATTTGGATATAGGTCGACTGAACTGCGATTTTTGGTTTGTTTGTTTAGAATTTGGGCTGTTGTGAAAAATACCTTCCTTTATTTGTCATTCATCGGTAATACTGCTTTCACGCTGATTTTCCTCCTTTTAATACCCTGGTCTTGTTCTAAGACGAGCATTTCCTGAAAGAAAACTATTTATTTCTCCCGTTGCGTTCCAAAATCTATGAAAATATCAAGACTGTTCCGTATCAGCTTAATCCTCTAAATTTGTTTTGCGCAAGGCGCGGCCGAAGTTAATGACAAAGAGGCGCAGTGGAAAAAGCAGCGGTTGCGTCCTGAAATACCACTCGTAGATGTTTATTTGCTGGAAAGGTAAGACAGCAGGGGCCCGTTTGCGTGGGCGAGGAGTGAATTGTGCATGCGATACAGGAGAACAAGGGGCCTCAGGAAACGGCCGGGGGAGTAAATATTTCTCGAAGCGCGAGACTCGCAAGTAAGTGAGCCGTAGTTTGGTTGGAGGCTGAGATGTGTGGAGGTCAGGGTGTTGGGGATGCCGGGGCGATTCGATGCCGCCTGATTAAGAGTAGCGAGCGGTAGCAGAGAGTATTGAACGTGTGAGAGGGAGGGAGGGTGTGTAACGCTGCGCTCCATCCCACCACTGCCACCGTCTGTAACGCCTTAGTGTTTTGGTGGTAGCGCTTTATTTACCGTTCTTTAATACTCCTCTACCTCTTCTCTCTCCACTCCAACAATCCCCCCTCTCCAAACTTAAACAACTCCCTCACAACCGACAACGACCATACAAAATCAACAAATTAAACATTACTACACAAAAACCAGATAAATGATAAAACAAAGCACACAAAATAAACTTCTTCTTCTTCTTCCTTCCAGGATTAGGCTTTCAGCCTGTTCCGGCTTCACATCACCATCTCAACCTTGGCCTCCCAACACTCCTTTTTCCTAACGGCTTATATTCCAAAGCCTGCTTTGGAAACCTCTCTTTAGGCATTCGCTGTACATGCTCTTTCCACTTATTTTTGTACTCCACCAACCTATCTGATATTGCCCGAACTCCTCGTTCCTCTCTTATAGATGTACTCCTTCATTTATCTCTTCTTGTACACCCCTTCACTGCTCGAACAAATTTCATTTGTTTAAGCTCTTTTTGTCTTGTTGTCCAACATTGTGACCCATACAACATTGTAGGGACTGCCACCACCTTATAGAACTTAATTTGGGTTTCTTTTCTTGTTTTTCCTTTTAAAGTTCTTCTTATTGTCCCACTTATTCTCTGAAAATTGTTTATTTTATGTGTGATATCTTTATCATATTCATACGTTATACCACATTCTAAATATTGGAAGTGGGATACCTTGTCGAGTATTTTATCATTTATAACAATTTTTTTTATTGGATTGTTTCCTAAGAATGCCATTGTTTTTGTTTTGGCTATTGAAATTTTTAGGTTTTATATTATACTCAATTGATGTAATTTGTGAATCGCCATTTGTAATTTATCCTCTCTAACTTGAATAATAACCTGGTCGTCAGCGAATAGCAATGTGTTTAATTACTCAGAGGGTCGCAATTCTATTCATGGCGCCACATAATCTTCCTTCCAATTTCTAATAAGGTCATCAATGCATAGGTTAAGCAAAGTTGGTGGCATACTACAACCCTTCCTGACACTTTGGTTAATAGTAATTTCTTGAGTCATCTGTTTCCCAGTATCGATCACAATTCTGTGTTTTTATATAGGCTTTGAGTAACTTTTATTAAGTGTTTAGTAAATCCTCTTCTCTCCGTAATTGACCACAACATATCCCTGTTAACACGATCAAATAATAAAAACACGACAAAATAAACAATAAACTTATTAAACATTTCAAACCCACAAAACAAACAATAAATTATAGATAGGTGCGCGGCGTTACAGGAGGGTGTGTATGGGGTCGTTGAATGGAAGGTGGTGCCTTGCCCCCCTCGAGAGAGAGAGGGTGAGTGGCTGAAGAGTTGGTTGGCCGGGGAGGAGATAGCGAGACGAAAATCTCTGGGAAGCATCTCGTAATTTCGAGAGACGGAAAGTGGAATGTTACGCCACGCTCGAGTGGGTCGCCAGCGAGCCGTAAGCTGGCGCTGCTCTTGCTGTACACTGAGTGGGAGGAGAGAGGGAGGAGATTTGGGGGAGAGAAAAATACCAACACACCCAAACACATCCTCACGGAGCAAATCCTGTCCCGCCACCGAAATCTCCTAATACCCACCCACGCCTCTCCCTCCCCTTATACTTTCGCGTAATAAACCACCCTCACTGCTCTTTCCCTCTCTCACTCTTTCCAGTTAATGTCTCCCCCACCCCTCCGCTTTTCCCTCCTCCTTCTTCTTCCTTCCCTCCCCTCACCCTCCTATAACCCACCCTTTTGGGTGCGAATAGCGTATCCGAGTCGGGTCAAACCGAGCGGAAGGATTGCCTTCTCCCCGTTTCTTGCATTCGCCGATTCATTAGCCGGTGGAGGAGGAGGAGAGAGGAAGGTGGAGGAAGAGAGGTGGTGGGAGGGCCAGGGGTTAAGTTATAGGGGCGCAGGAGAAGATACACTCCTATTTCCCTCCTCACCCTCCAGGGTGTTCTTCCCTCCCACAAGGAGGCGGGACTCCCCTCGCTGCGCCGGTGTTTTCGTTCTCACGCGGAGTGGAGGATCATGGGAAGACGGGGGCAAGGGGGATGGGGAGAGGGACGCGCACACGCTAATTGGTGCTTGGGCGAGAGACTGTTGGCGGGAAAAGAGAGGAGAGAGAGGGAGAGGTTTGGTCGGAGGGCGAGACGTGCGAGCGATAGTTGGACTCTTGGGGGAGGATGCGGCGGTGAAGGGTGGAATGGAAACTTATGTATAGTTATTTGCTTAATCTTCTAATAATTTCCCAGCGGCGGAGTAAACTGAGCAAGGCCTGGCGCCTTTCCTCGCTAGACAACCGGCGATGATTCCAGTACACCGACCGCTAAATGATAACGTACTTCCACTTGAAAAAATAAAACGTGAAATTGTGGTCGATAAATAAGTGTGTAGAATGTAGAAAAATGAAAGTGGTGTTTCTCCAGTGACAATATTTGGTCAAACCAATCTTTAGTCATGAATAAAGATAAATATTGACTATATATTAGTAATGTTTCGGGTGTCACGTAACCATCATCGGGTAAAGTTACTTGGTCGGCTTAAGTACCTGATTATTGTGCCAGGTTATTCCACCTGGTGATAGCTGCGTGAAGTGTATAAAGTTTTTTTCAAATGTGGGCAGTACAATTATAGTTCTATAAATTGCATGAGGATGATCCTCTGTATCTCGCCTGGCGCTCTTTGATTCAGTCTTTTATAACTTCTTACGTTATATTGGAGTCTCTTTTTTCGTAAGCTTTTTAATTTGTAGTTTATATCATCGTATTCCACGATTTAGGTTTTGTCTCTTAATTTATCGTAGCCCACGGAATCACTTATTTTGTAAATTAATGGGACTCCCATTGATTTCATCGTCTGCCGATCCTCGGTAAAAACACCATTTCAAATATAGCTTCTTTTTATACTACCTTTTAATGCCTTAGTTATTGTATCTTATCCTTCAAGAAACTCAATTTATGTGAATGAAGCCTCTTCCCCGATTGTGGCTGACGATGAATCCATTAAAGTTCTCATTCATTCTGCGGCTTAACTTTGGCTCATTCTGGATTTCCGCGATGCCCTGGTGGGAGCAGAATAAGGAATCTTAAAGGAGATCTCCAAGGTGTGGTGGCCCTCCCTTCCTTGGCTGTTCGACCCTCGGGCGATTTATGGCTTGGCCCCTTTATATCGCACCACTTCTAGGGACGTCATTGGCTTCGACCCAAATAATGGTCGCTTGGGCACCTAGGAGACCGTTGTTAAGATATTAACCCCATCTATCATAAAATCCATCACCATATGCTAGAGGGAAGGACATATTAGTTAGCGCTTCGTGCTTTATTAGCTTAAATAGCGTGTTGTTGCTTACTTTGTAATTGAACCAGCGATTAAAGCGTGTCTCTATATTACATAGATAACTCATGTGAGTGAAATATTGTGGGTACTTACTTCTTTTCTGACTCATTACGCCCTGTTTTTTTATCTGTCCAGTTGTTTAGTAACTCATGCCTGGATGGAGCAGTGTTTTCGTTAAAATTTCTCTCTCTTAAGTTTTAGCTTTACACCTCCTGCTAATGTTTTTGATGCTTTCATATGTTTTATTTCATATGTACCATACTATTTACTGTTAATAATTTTCTTAGTTGAGATTATTATGGAGTATCTCATATTTGAGCCAAATGAGGCCAGTAAATGTACAATTTCAGACGACGAACTTTCCTGTAGACTATTGGATAGGTTCAAAATGACAAGTCAGTAATCCAAGTATGTCAATGGAGGACTTTAGAAAAGCGTTTGGGAAAACGATGAAAGCTATATATGCTGTGTATAGTTTCCACCACTCCCTCAATGGCCATTCAAATCGAATAAGTTCAAACAGAAAACGACACTCTCCAGGAAAAGCCAGTGAACGTCGTATGTTTATTTAGTTTTGTTGCCATTTACCGTGTATGAATGTTCAGAAAAAATCTGTTAATGCCTTTGGCTTCATATATTTTATAGCTACCCACTTTCATATTTTTAGGCTACAGGGCTCATTATCAGGTGGAGTCAAATACGATGACTAGACGGTGACGGATAAGGAGCGAACCGAGTCGAAGTCTAACTTTTCTGTCAACCCACTACGTTACCGGCAGCCGATCAGAGAAGATAATTTTTTCAATATTTATCCATTTTAATTTCCAGATTGTCCGTATTACATATTAACTGCGCAATGAGGCATAAATATCCCGCTTGAAGCATTATCTACCAACATGATATGCGTTTTTTTCAGTATTTCGCTTTGAAAATATGAAGTTAAACAGTTTTTGCAACTATTTACCACTACGTTTGCTACGATAGTAAACCATTGTTGTATGTAATTCCGGCAATCGCATTACAATGCTTCTTGATTGGAAGAGAACAAAAAACTGAATTCCACCGTTCTTAAACGTCACGACAGAAAACCTCGATCGTAATCCCGCCACCAGTTGTTCAACATTGCAGTGTGGAGATCTCTAAACGTTGTGCATACCTTTGTTCGTCGAACTCTTTTCATAAGTTAGTTCGTCGGAATCTTTGCATCTCCAATCCTAATTTTCAAGTAAATCTGTCTTGCGCCTTGCTTCCGTGACAACATCATGCGGGCGAAGTGCGTTTTGAGCGCCGCCATGTGTTTCGTGATGAAATTGCCGCCTCAGTACCAATCATACGTCTTCTACGTCCTCTGAGGATAATTGTCCCGGCAAAGAGGTAGGATTTGTGGCAGTCCCCTCGGCCCCCGCTCCGCCTCTTCCCTCTTTCACCCACCCCCCTTCCCCTGGCCACTCTCGACCGCAACCCTCGTCCTCTCCTTCCTCCACCCCCTTCATCCCCGCCCACTCTTTTCCCCTAATCTCCAATCCCCATTCTCATCATCTCCCGGCCAGATTCATGCAGTCACCGCTGTCTCTCCGAGTGGCGCTTCCGCCTCTGCCTGCTGTTTTTTTCATCCTTATCACTGCGGCAGCCCGCACGGCCGCAAAGTCCCACGGATCAGCCTATGACGCCGGGGCCGTTAGCATTTCCTATAGCTCTTCTAGGCCTCGACATGAGGAGCTAGTTTCTCGTGTTGTCCCAGCTTTATCACTCCCATCTTCTCTTTCTCCATATATATCCTTCCGTCTATCCTATCCGGAGAAACGTGGTACTGTGTCTCATATTACAGCCTCAGCCGTGAGACCGAATGAAGAATTGAAAGGACATGCGTATCATTATAGAGGTTTCAGTGAGACACTGTGGGTGAAGACAAATACTTAATCATACTTTTTTGTTGTTATGGTATGAAAAATTGTGTTTTCAACGTGGGATAGCCATAGCTATTACAAATCAATATTTTGGTGCTAAATATTCACATTTCTCCGAGAATATAACTTAAATGAACCCGTTTTTCCAAATATGGACACCAAGTTCAGCGCAGTTTCCAATGAATTACATCATATTGACTTCATTGATGGCAGTAACTTGCTACAAATAGGTGAAAAGGTGCATACATTTTGTTATTATTCAATTGAGATCCTTAAATAATCCTTCGTGTAAGCATTTATTTGCGAAAATGGCATTTATATGTGACAGATAATACTAGTAATCCCATGTTTCACGCTCTCTCAATGTTATTCCATGTTATTTCAAGTACAATTTGAAGGATGATGAGCATAGAAAATTATGATTTTGTGCATCGTGAGACCCAGAGAATTCATTCTTCATTGACTACCTCAAATTTGTATTGAATGACATTTAAGTCATTTTTCGGCGGAACCACGTGAAATGGTCATTGATTTTGCCTTTTTTGGCCACTTCTCCGTTTTCTGGTTCAAATAATGTGCATTCATAAAGATACTTCTATATTAGGGAGTTATGGGATGATGATTATGGTGTAATTTCTTGAGAACGTACTTACAGTGTTTCCATGTGGAAATAAATTTTTGTGTTTTTTTCTGTCTTGTTTGACATTATTCGTAAATTTTTTAACTGTCGTACAATACTCACGAACGCCTCTATTTGTTTTGATAGTTCTTCAATTATTGAAATTTATAATAAAATACGTGTGGAATTTGTACTGTTTGATGCTACCGGCCGGCTTTTTAACAGCTTGTGTTTAACAGTTTATGAGGGTTTTCATGTTGGCGATGACAAAAGTGATGAAAACTCATCACGGCATGTATGAAAAAGTTAAGAAACGGAAAAGAAGTTTAATTTATTTCATTATAAATGTCGGAAGTCTTCACAAATTGACTTCTAAAGTGATTTAATGAAAATATTGATTGATGCGTATTTAGCACGTTTCCTTTGGTATACTTTTTCTCTTTGATAGTTTTCGCTTTAATGCTACCTCCCCTTTGATTCAGTCGGTGTTAAAGTTTTTCTGTGGTGATACAAATGTTGCTTACTTGAAGGTTTTTCAAGCTAAGACGATTTTTAACTTTTGCGGTAAATTTTGATAGTTCTGTTTTAGCAATTTAGTGATTTTCATTCCCGCATTTCCCTCATGCATGTAAATTTTCATTGGTAAAGCAGTCATCCTTACTTCGTTTCCTGCGACTGACACGGCAGGCCCAGGAATTGCCCACCTGCGCAGGTAATTTTACCTGGGTTGAATGGACGAGGATAATAAAAAGAGCGAATTTTAGATCTTCAGATCGGATTCGGAGGACAGTTAATGATCCAGGTATCCTAGTCACAAAAATCATTCAGTTGGTTCTGCTCCGCATAGCAACCTCTCCGTAGTCTCCCTAAGGTGCTATCAGGGAACACTCGGCTCGGAACAATGGCGGCTCACTGTTTAAAATTTCAATCCCTTTGGCCGTTCGGCGAAGCGTCCTTCCATGACTGACGTCGCGCTGTCGGCCAGCGACGGCGGCGGCGGTGGCGAGGGGAACATCCCGTTCTTTCTTCCGATCCTCTCCAGCATAAGGTTTCGGGTTCCAATAGCGTGGTGCGGATACCCATCTGCCCGTTGTGGCGCGCGGATCGGAATCATCGTCCGTGGAGTGAAATGGAGCGGCCAGTTAGGAAGAGGAGCAGATTAGCGGCGACGGAGAAGAGGAAAGGCATTGATCATTCCCGGAAACGTCCGACCGGTCGAGACACTGATGGCTCGGCTCCCCCTTGCCCTTGGGGCCTGGCATCAATAACGACCCGACTCTTTCCCACCCGTCGAAGAGAATTGCGTATTGAATCTTAAAAGGTAGATCCCCGGTGAAAAGTCCGAGGGTGATTAGCGAGATCTTATTGCGGGGAAATTTCTGCCGTAGAATTAGGGGAGGTGGAGGGGCGTGGAGGGTATATGAACGCCAAAAGTCAAATTTTTTTATACAGCGACTTTTAATCTGAATTTTTATTATTAACAACTAATTATTTATGTGACCAATCTCGTAATTTTTCTGCTCTCCTTTCGCACAAATTTTAAACTAAATGGATTATTATTATTCCGTGAAAATGCCTCTCAAATCTTTAAGCATGGAAATTTACCTTCGGGAAAAAACTGATGTAAAAATAATATTGCACAAGTGCATGTATAAAATAACTGGAATGCCTATCGTATATTTGTACGGAATGGGCGATATAAGCTGGCCCAAAGCAATATTACGATTAACTCTGCGAGGTAAATGAGAACTAGTACCCAAAAAAAGAACTGGAGACCGTGAGTAAACGAAGCGGTGAGAGTTAGAGAAAGAATTAGTGGAAGCTTATCATGACAGAAAAGGGCGAAAACTAGGTGCGCGAATACGACGTCATCTTTAAAAAAGTTAGAAAGTAATATTACCTATTTTATCAAAGCATGGCAAATATTTTCTCATGCGCTTGTGAAGCAGTATTTGTGTTATTTTAGGTTAAGTCGATAACCATCATAAATTTCCAATTAAACTTTCCAAAAAGACTTTTCATGTACACAAGGTTTGAGGTTAACATTTACTCTTTCTGCTTTCATTTGTTTTCAATTCATCCAATTTTACGACTATAAATGACTTTTTCACCACTCTTTTCCCTCTGCCTTTCCAATGCACCTAGTCATTCATTACATCCTTTGATCTACTAGAAAGCTCCTCGGGGGAG
Source organism: Ceriagrion tenellum (assembly GCA_963169105.1). Classification (NCBI taxonomy): domain Eukaryota; kingdom Metazoa; phylum Arthropoda; class Insecta; order Odonata; family Coenagrionidae; genus Ceriagrion; species Ceriagrion tenellum. The sequence goes on from OY720634.1 coordinate 17,617,259, forward strand.
CTTTGTGTACTATAATCGAGAAAACGTTCTCTTGTGACCTATGGATCTGGTTTCTGAAGATTGTTTAGAATGCTTTCTGAACTGCACAGTGACTCTGCCCAAACAATATAGCCCAATTTATTTACTTGGCGTAGTTCAGCGGATGCCCGGACGGCGCCACTGTCCGCTGAAATCAGCAACGTGTTAAAACAGGCTCTGAGGCATCGAATGCGATTTGAGTTCCTAATTCAGTTCTGAGTTTTCGGCGCAGAGTTCACCACCGAATACAGTGTTGAAATGAGCGTAGTGTAATACGGCATTTAGTCTCGGCAACTGTGTGCTAGTGTGTATGCATGTGCGACGCCCAGTGCAGCCGGCATATTTGTCCGGCTTAACGGAAATTAAAATATATAATTTTTTACATTTATTACATTACATTTTTAATAATTTACAAAATAAAATTTAATATTTGAGTCACGAAAATTTAATAACAATTAACGGAAATTAGAATACTCTTTGTATAGGTTCACTAGATGGGTTTATTGGAAACGACCATGGTTCCGTCTCATAATGACTAATTCAGGTTAAGATGTCTTTATGTGACAAAACCATGGTCGTTATCAATAAAACCATCTAGTGAACCTATACAAAGTGTATTGTAATTGCCGTTAAGTATAGAGAGGTTTTACAAAGTTAAGCCTGAAGTTATTAGTTTTATATTTGTCCGAGTTTAAGGGAGGTTTCGGTGAATTCGCTACACATGGAGGGCGGGCGTCAGCGAGAGTGCAGAGGAGCAGGAAAGTGTTCATCTCCTCTGCTATAGGCAGTGTGGTAGATGCGCCTGGAATAGTCGCTGGCTTGCAGTTAGAAATGGAAATTGAACGGACTGTGCGCTGGAGGAGGAAATTGTCGATAGCATGCACAATATACATGGATTAGAGATATAGAAATTCTCCGTTCGCTTTAGACGGTAAGTGAAACAATTGAATAAATTCAAAATTTCATTAAAAATTTAAATTCAAAATATTCATTTTGTCCAAACACTTATGGCTCAACCATCACAAAAAATACCAAAGTGTGTGATGCTAATTGCATCAGTAGCCATGCTTTCAGTAATCTACTTGAAATATCTACGCCTCAACGAATACTTACAATGATTCAGACAAAATACTCTAAAAAGTGTCCGTTATGCTAAAAACTTTAATAATCTTACCCTATTTCCTTGAATGCTTGGATATGGGAGCTTGTGCTTGTTTTCTTATAAACTCTAAGCGGATTTAGTATTGGCAGACCGGTAGCTTCACTTTGTCCTATATGGTTTTAGATGGCTAGTTTGTTGTGGGTAATATGCGGGTGGTTGCAATCGAGTTGTTTGTTCGATAAATTCTTGAGGCTTTACATTTTTTTATTATTTTTCTAACTGGACGGTCTTCTAATATGTAATTCAGTTTAAAATGTCGTTGAATTCTATATTTCATGACACAGTTGCAATAATTTGCATCTACATTTGCCGTTTGTATACTCTCCGGAGGCTGAGAATACACTTTTTGGCTTCGGTGGACATTTTCAGTGAAATCTCGATTTTTATATCCCGCTCCGAGAATGATACTTGGAGCCCAGCTCTCATTTTTGCGGGTGAGACCTAATATTCTGGACCTCTCGGAACACTTTTATAGAGAGAATATTAATGCTGATTCCGAATATCTCTGCTCTTTCTTCATTCCCAAAATACTCCTCTGTCGTATTCAGATAATTTTATGAAAAAAAAATTAGAGAGAAACTTACTTTAAAATTTCAGATTGGAGGTCACGTAGGTGGTTACTTTCGCCGGGATTTATGTCTACAAGAGCTGGTAGTTTCGACAAAATGGGAAAGATACACTGCTGAACTGATAGATGCAAGCATTCACGTCTCCTCACACTCCATTAATGACTGCAACAAAAACAAATTAACACACCAAGATGTTCTGTCAACATAACATTTATTTTCATCCTTTCTTTTCTTTGTCCTATAATTTCCTTCTTTCTATGGCTGGTGTCTTGACATCCCTTTTCACTAACTTCTTCGCGGCAACTCTCTGAGTATTGTACATGCAGAAGTTTTTCCTTTCAACGCGCATATCTTTAAGCAGCTTAAGTGACCTTGGCTGTCTCACACATTTCGACTTCTACCAAAACCCTAGACTTTAAAATCCCATGGCACTCGAATTATTCGTTTCCGCATCGGCAAACAAAGGGCCTCGTGATCTCTGTTCCGCTTCTTTCGTTCGAGTGTCGTCGCTTTTTAAATGGCGTGCGACTGGATTCGGCGAGGGCCGCTTGGTCGCGCAAACCACGCTCCATAGAGACCGCTGTTGCTGTCGATGTTGCCTCTGCAGGAGCCGCCGAAACGTAGCGCCTTTCCCCCTACCTGCCTCTCTCTGCTCAGTGCGTGTCGGATTTTTCGTCTCGGTGTCTCGGAGACGAACGGTTTTGCCTTCCGCTCGAGCGAGCAACCAAGAGGCCCGGCCGGCCTCGCTCGTATCTCTTTTGGTGACAAAGTTCACTCGGTCAAGGGTGGAGTCAATTCCTACCCCTGACCTATCTTGTATTCCGGTAGCGATGAAAAAAAAAGCGTAGTATCACCTTCCTCTCTGCGATCAGGTTATGTTAATATATTTTGTTATTTGCCTTTATTGTTGTTATATTTCTGTGTGTCATTTGTTTCACCTCTTTCTGTTTAAGGTAGTCTGAGCGAGATAGTTCCCTAGTCATAATAGGGACCATATTTGAATTATACGTTTTAATTTCAACAGCTGTATTACACATGACACATGCATTAAATATTGCATTATTAATGGTGCAATAATATTGTTTTACATGACAGAAATGGTGATTAGTTAAATGAAAATATCTAAATAAGTCTTTAACTTGACTCATTTTTTTCGCGGGGTGAGTTTGAAACTTCTTCAAAAGGGAAAGTTTTTTGTACACCACTGTTGGAGAGATTAAGATGTTAGCCCCTAAGGACTCGGAGGCTGCACGCTAGGCTCAGGCTGCTTGAGATATTCAGAACTGGTGTGTTTCAGAGCGACACCGAGAATATTATCATGGCGCCTCACTACATTTCTAGGTCTGAAAGATGCGATAAAATAAGAGAGATACTCTGCCGAACAGATATGTACAAAAACTCGTTCTTTCCACGCACAATAAGCGACCACAATAAAAACTTAGCTCCTCCAAATACACCCTCATAGTGCATGTCACCATTTCACCTCCAAAACTTTTACATCTTTACACGGATCGTGACCTACCACCCCCTGCCACACGCCCAAGCGGCGGCTCGCGGGGTAGTATGTAGATGTAGATGCATGTATATGATCGCTGGACTAGCTTATTAAGTCTTAAGAGTGTCGACATTTTGACGTCACATCAACGGAAATTTCCCATAGGTAAAGTCAAAAGTTGAGATTAGTTGGGCACTTTGACGTCTCTTTCACGTACGTCAAGTGTATCTGTGTGTGTGTCTTCCAGTTGCGTTACATGATTCGCCTTCCGAGTGAATCCACTGCTAGCGTTGAAATAAATTTCCTATCCTCTTTTTCGAATGATGGTGCCGGTGATTGCTCCGTTTGAAGGTAGAATGACTGTTGTGTCCTAGAGGAAGCCTATCAGGGATCGGGTTGGTGTGGTGGCTAGAGTACTCGCCTACCACACGGGCGGACAGGTTTAAATCCCTGCAGTGGCGGATGTTTTTCAGAGGAAACCTGATCCCTACTTGAGTGTCTTGTGGAGGGCACTTCAAATACAGTATTCCGCCGGTCGGATGAGACGTTAAATCGTGGTCCCCTTGGCGCCTTTCGTTAAGAGCAGGGTAACGCCGGGTTTCTATCCACCCTTCCTCCCTTACCTATCCCCTATGGCGCAAATGACCTGAGCCGTCGGTCGCCTCCCCAAATATCCAATCCAATCCAAGAACTGAAAACTCCCGGTTGACTGATCAAAAATAAAATTCTTGCCACTCACCACCTTATTTATTGAGTTATTAGCTTATTGCTTCGGAAGTTGGAGTCGAAACGCAGTAATTCCATGAGAAATGTCGCTGGATTCAGCGTCTATGGCCGTAAAACGTGTTCATGAGAAACATATTCTTGGCGGCATTTTTTCGCGTAAATTTTGTTTTTCAACTGCTAAAGCATTCCAACAGCGAAAGCTCGATTTTTAAAGCCATTCGAAAAAAATCTGAACAAACCATTTGTTTTTGACTCACTCAGTCCTGGTCTATCCTCTTTAGAGGCGTCATTTAGTTGAGCACTTCTGTTACTGCCCTTGTTGTGCATATAATCAATCTACCGCCGGTGATGAGGGGTTGACTTTTAAAGCGATTATGTAATATTTTGTAAGTGTCCTTTCAGGTTTCTATGCTTTAAAAGTGTATTAGTATTGTGTTTTAATGTGTGCGTCGCTGTCGAGAGCGTTGTCCTCCAAGACACGACTTACTGACAGACTAACTTACTGTTTAATTACTTTGTAAAATCACGTTATGCCATATGTGTTATTTCATGGAGGTTATAAGTTATTTTTGATTCACATAGGTTACAAAAATGTGAGATTGAATTTTAACCGCTGTATATACCATTTAGAAAACATCATTGATAAAATTACTATTTGATAAGTTTCAAAACTATTTGCAAAAATAATATCCTTGGTAACATTTACTTTCAAACCATTCTTTGAAATTTTATGTTATAATGCGTTTTATAAAAGAAAGTTGGCTCTATTTCCGTGGAGTATCAAGATTTTCGGGAATGGTAGCTCAAAAGGTTTGGTAACCGCATCAAGCTTTGATGCAAATAAATTCCTAATATGTGATATTCTGCTAATATTTCTGGTGAAGAATGCCAACATTCGGAGTTCTCTAATTCATGTTAGTTATATTATGTGCTCTTGTTTTCACTCGCCCTTAATTGTTGGTCATGCTATTCGTTTAAATCAAACTTTGAAGATGAGGTGTATATCATTCGCCGACTAGGCCATGGTTCGTTTCGGTATGAAATACATCCTTCGTCTAGCGGACTTATTTCGACATAAATCTGGTCAAAAGCGATTAATATTCATTAATATTCGTCCGCGTGTAAGTTCACATTCGATGAATAAATGTGGCGGGCAAAAGTCCTTCCCGCCCTAGTAGAGAGGCCATTTATTCGGCTTCTTTATGATAAATGCGCCTCACTCCGTATACTGCATTTACCGTTATTAGCTTCCTGGATTGTCACATGCAGTGACATTTTTGGTAAGGGATGGCTAGCCAATATATCACGAAGAGAAAGGGATATTCCTGGCCGCAGAATAAAGGGCCGTATTTCCTCCCCTCTTCCCTTCTATTAACCTGCCCCCCCCCCCACCGTTGTACCCTGAAAGGGAATCCCTCTCGTCCCCCCCCCCTCCCGGCCCCCAACACTCTCGTGTTCAACGTCCGAGAAAGAATCCCTCGTTTCCTTTCTCCCTCGACGGCGTTAATTAGCGACGAGAGGCCTGAAATGTCTTTCCCATTGTGTGCCCTCGCGAATATTCGCGCTTGCGCGTCCGGACGTGCGTGGTTGCGAATTCCCCGACGGGCGAGGCGAAGCCGACGCCGTCACCACCACCACGTGACGCGATGTGGTAATTACTAGCTTACCCGGAGTCCCGGGCGTCTATCACTCCTGTCTGTGCTGCTACTTTCGTGAAATGTTTTTGACAGTCACGTTTACTCAAGGTCGTTCGATTCTATGTATCCGTAGCTCCATATGAATCTTCGCCACCAATCCCACCCCAAGGACGCCATTGATGTGCTTCCTGAGTACATATTGCCATAGCACACCCAAGGAAATCTCTGGCGCAAGTCGTCAGTTCGAACACAAATGCACTGCTAAGTCAACAAGAACGTTGAGCAACCTGTGCTTTGCTCGCGTGGAGACACCTCAGTGAGGACATTAATGGTGGACTTGTTTACTTTCCGAAGACCTGTATCGAAGGAAGGATGCAATCCATATTGAACGACCTTGACACTTGACCTAATACCAGTGTGTTTCCTAGCGTGTTAAGTTGGCTGCGGCGTTAATCGTTGGTCACCGAGTGTACATTTTAATATTTTTAACTAATTCGAGACAAATATTTTTGGACCTCGTTTCAATTCGGTGCTTCCGTTCATTTGTTGGAACTCACCACACAGAATAGGGATTGTAACAAGAATCAAATGTTACCTATTTTATTCTCAATTAAAGAAAGCTATGAGCAGGATTTTCTGCGCGATATTTGAAAATATAGAGGAAGTTACTGAGAGGTCAGTTGTTTCCGAATATAGGATTCGGCGCACGCTTTGATAATTGTTAACAGCAATTTTTAAAATGAGAAACGCATTATTTAGCGTTGAGAATAAAATCTCTACTTATATCATCGCATCGGTACGAAATAAATGTCATGTGCCATAAGGCTACGTGCCAAAATAGTATCGAATTACCTAGATACCAAATCTTTATTATGCAATTTTTGTCACATCACTAATGTGAATATGCATGCAAAGTTTCGCGCAGATCTGCATATAAATCTAAATTCCTCAATTCACGTATGCGCTTTTCGGCAATGCAGCTGCATCGATGGCAGATGGGTAGATAATCAAAATGACATTGATGGAAGCGAGGAGCTGCGTGGTGAAGAGAAAATTGAACGAATTTCGCAGAGTTAAAAATATCATTTTATCGTTATCATGGTGTTAGAGATACGCCATGTCCATTTTTTTGTGACTGGGTGATTCGTTTTCTGTCAATTATTTTGAGATCTGGGCGTGAAGCGAAGTCCTGTCCTATGTTTTGAATCTTTGAAATTCGGGCGTACAGAAGCTGGTAAATACAGCGGCGTAAAGGCGCCTCATCCATTGGTGTGGAGGCGGAGTGGAGGGAGGCGCACGCGAAAGAATGGGGGCGCCACGGTGATTTATGCATAGTGCTTGTTTGGGGAAGTGGCGGGATGTGTAAGTAGAAGTGGAGGAGAACGAGAAGGCGGAGTCAGGTTGTTCGGATCGGAAAGGGAAAGCAGAGGAAGAGTGGCAGCCAAAGAGTTCTTCCCATTGAGGTAGATGGAGAGTGCTGGGCGCCATCAGACTGAAGCCTGACAATCTAAATATTCACCGTATTGCTTATCCCTGCTTTTTTTATCGCTTTCCATTGGATAGCACGGGCAAGTGGACGCATTAGCGTCCGCAAAAAGCAAGAATGTCTACCGTCTAATGAAAGTTTGATGCAAATTATTTAGTTTTGCTGATTTAAGCAAAAACTTATCGGTTGATGTCTTGTTAATTACTCTTAATACTTCATCAACAGTACAAATGCTATATCACCGACTAGTCTGTTAACTGAGTATCCATAAAACAAACATCTGCCACATGCCAACGCCCGCCAATAACTTCTACATCTAACATCTCCCGTTTTTATTAATTTTTCTATTTAATTGACCAATCTCTTACACATAACCACCAACCTCTCAATTGTTTTCAATCTAATTAAATTGGCTTGAGGTACCAAGAATTTCTTCTTAATATAGTTCCATCTTCTCTTAATCTCCATAGAATTTCAATATGTCATTCAGTATATGTGTCTTCTTTTCACTCTGGCTGTCATAAACCTTCAATGCCTCACTTCCGATGTGGTTTAAAAATAGGGCAATTTTTAATTTCTCATCTGCTCCATCTTTTTCCGCTGCGGGAAGAAATATGAAAAATTCCTTTTTCAATCTTTTCCATTCCGACCCTGATAGGTCATGCATGGGTTCTGGACCTGTATCCGACTGCGCCATGTTTAGTTTTGCTGAGTTAAGCAAAAACTTATCAGTTGATGTCTTGTTAATTTCTCTTAATACTTCATCAACAGTACCAAAGCAATATCACCGACTAATCTGTATACTGAGTAACCATAAAATAAATATCTGCCACATGGCAACTAACACAAATAACTTCTATATCTAACACAAATAATTCCTAAAACTTACATTAGTTACTTGGAGTTATCGATTATACTCAATTATATAATTTTATCCTGAGTCTACAAATTTTATTATTTTAATAAATAATGAGCAGTATAAAATTTACAATTGATAGATATGAATGTGTCAGTTATCGTGGACTAGCCAAGGTTTTACTCTCACGAGATATCCGGATTTTGTGAAGAAGTACAAACACCATATTGTATTTAAAGTTTGGCTTTAACCTGCCCCTTTTGACTGTGGATCCCAGCGCACGCCCTGGACTGCTTGTTATAATGTATGTCGGCCAGTCTTTGACACCTTGCTCCTTTAAACACTGCGAAAAACCACTGTAGACGAGACGCTCCGGTTGTTAAAGTGGCTGGGCGTGCTATCAGGAGATCCGGGTTCGAATCTCGGTCAAGGGGAATGATTTTTTTCCCCCTGAAATTTTGCGCGCGTATGCAATAATTAATCACTTGAAATGATTGAGTCGTCAGGCTGTCTTTCAAGAGCTTCTTCAGTTACATTGGCGCCCTTTCTTTTGAGAAGGCTGATCGGTGGGAGAGGCATTAAGACTATCTCAAGCCACCTTTTCTTCCCTTCACCTCGCTCGCTCTCTCCTGCTTCTGCTGCGGCTGTCTTGAAAGGATCATCTCATGCATATTCACGGCTCTCTACAATTCCCGTCATGCACCCCACCCATCCTGCGCAACTTCCCCCTCGATGATGATAATAGTAATTTGTGGCTTTTCCTTTTTCGCCTCTGACCTTTCACGCCTGTTGGCGACGCGACGTTGAAGGGGAGCCGCCTGCTTCCCGTTATTGCTTGCAAACCTTTTGAACTGTCCGCACTCTTTTGTGCACACGCGTGCTCCTTTGTTCGATACACATCCTCTCCTACTTTGATCGCGAATGCATGAAACTGGAGCATCCTTTGAAAGCGAGACTATTTTCACTCCTGAAATAAAATTGAAAGCAACTTTGTAATAAGGGGTTGTATAAAATGGTGGATGATTCTGATCATGGATTTCTGCTTTTGTTTTCGTCGAATTCTTCCGGCGGGGTTGTGTCTTCCTCTGACCTATATTCCTCTGTTACAAGTAGGTTTAGCGTATTATCGATCCGCAAAATTTGATACTTGATATTTTTCAGTCGCCGATATCTCATGAAATAACTTATTGTATGTGGTAGCTGTGTATAAAACTCCTTTTTTGGAGTTTCTAGTATTTTTTTCTCTCAAGAAGAAATCTAGAATGCTGTAAGTTCAATGTAATTGGGTCCGTTGGATCAGTTACAGCCATTATTTTTAAAATTGATATTTTCTGATTTTGCCGAATGGCTCTTACTCAAGTTCAACTTGTGTGGAATCAGAAATTATAGCACATATCACCTCTGAAATCTGTACCCAATTAAGAATCTTGCAGATTGTATCGTGGAAGTCCTCGTGTAAATTTTATTCTCAAGTTGCAAATGGTTCAAAACTCTTTATTATTGGAAAGGGAAGTAGTTCTATTCAAATTGTACTACCGCGATATAGAGTGTTGGTTTACATCAACTTTGCGGTGACTTTCAAGTTCCATCTCAAAAGGTGAATACTTAGTTTGTTGAAAATTTGATACGTTGGTAGTTGATTATAATGAGAATATACAGGTATGAGCGACATTGCACAAAAGTTTCTTACTATAAGCATATTTCATAGTTGGTGGTTCATTTCTTCTCTTTAAGGATACATAACGAAATGGGTGCCAGCTGAAATCCTTTTTTAGATTTAAAATTGAAATTTTCCAATAAGCTTCAGATGATGCCTGCATAACCGCATTACCACCGTCTCCTGGTGACCATTTCTGTCAAATAGGTCAAGTTTGGAAAAAGGAAAGCTTAGCCATAGTTTTCCTAGCGTCAGAGGAGCTTGCCTGAAATAAACTTGTGAGATTTCTCCTGTAGCTTTTCTTTTTTATAACTCGAATTAGCTTCTTTTGATCCGAAAAATTGTTTTGGGACTTTTTCAATAACAATTTGAGGTTTTGTTTACAAATAACGAATGGGAATAACGAGAAATCTCGTGAGATGGAATCGATGTATGGCCTTGTGTTGAGATACAGCAGTATTTTACTGCCAATATGTATTCTGCGAAATTTTATGAAGTTGTATAACATCGAGGGTTTGCTAGTCGTTTAGTCTTCATATTTATAGGAATAGAGTGGGCCCAAGATAATCGTGCAGTTTTCAGAAATGCAAACAATTTCCAAGCCCGTCCAATGCCGTTGGGGAAGCGAATCACGCGGTAAAAGAATTCATGATGGTGACCAGTTTAAATTTTACGATAATTATAAAATTATTTACTTTTCATTTTTGTCCAAGTAAAATCGGTATATTTCCTGCGTGAATGTATTTTATGGACTGTTATGCGTATAGATGTCAAGAGGATAGAATACGCTGGTAAAATTTCCAGACCTCTCCTGTAAATGGTGAAAAGAGACACACCAACTGGACCCGCCATAAAAATAAATTATTTTTAGATGTGTATTTACGTGAGTGATGTGTTCAATGCTCGTGTTCAAAAAGCTCTCTGATATATCCCAATGGTAAGTAGATGGCAGGACACGAGGTAAAAAAAACAGCCTCGTAGTCTTCCTGTTTTATATCTTCCTCGTAAAAGCACCTCGCTTGCTTGCTTACTGAGCGGAGTCATTGAGTCTCAAGTTACGCCACTCGTTGTTCGTGAAGCGACTGACTCTGGAACGCCTGTGTGCGCATTCATTTCCGTGTTCGAGTGAGTAATGCAGTGATTCGTTCTCTTCCCCGCTCCCTCCTCTCCTCTCTTCACCTCAAGCTATCCGTCCCCCCCCCCCCCGCGGTCTCGAATGTCTGCCGTCGTTTTCGCCTTTATTGTCGTCTTCTTCATGATGACGGGGCAACTCTGGGTTGCGCGCGGTTTCCACGGAAATACGTGCACCCGAAAGGGATAGAGAGTGAGGGAGAAAATGAAGGTAGTGGCGCGCACTCCATCTACCCCTCACATTCGCCGTGTCCGCTGGTGCGTGTGCTTTCATTGCTTGGCGTCGTCGCCTAAATTGGCGCTTCCATTTCCAAATTGGGTGCTTTCTTCCTTGACTTTCTAAGACCAACCGTTTAAAACACAATACGTGCCCAACCTTGATGTTTATATGTATTTGTACATTCAGGGAGATGGTTAATTGTACATATTTTTCTTCATCAAGATGTCACTGGCGTGACGAACACAGGCAAAAATAGACAAATAAAAAGAAAACCATACGTAAATTTGAACGTTACGGCAGACTAGCCAACTTCGTCCGAACGGGAGGTGTTAATCCATCACCAGCTAACTATCAGTATCGTTTCATTTGTGCATCAGTGTTCGAGCCTCTTACGCCTCTGGCTTCCTTTTGAACTTATATTCGTTCATCACGTGCGATATTTCATTCGTCTGATGTACGTGATATCTAATTTTTTGAACCCTTCTTCAGGTTTTTTAGATCACTACTTATGAAATGTGGCAAATATAACGCGCTGCGGTGGTGGACCGAGTGTATTTCTTGGTGTGCGTGTTTACTCATGAGTTCAGGTGTCTGACTGCCTCCGCACGAAGGGAAACTGTTTGCAATCGCATGACACCAGCTGAGTAGTTATGGGCAGAGATCATGAAGATACGGATATTACTAAAGAGAAAATGTGCTTGAAATATGCCGGGGTGAATTGTGTATGAAGGTGAAGCACATTTTTGTTCACTGAAATTGGCCAGGCTGCACTCACATCGGTTCGCCGACGATACATTGAACTCTTTCCCATAATTTCACTGTGCCCTTCAAATCAGCAAATTATGATGCCGCACCCGATGGTAGCGCTAGAGTAGAAGTGTTTCATCTTCAAATCTGGGCTTTTAAAACTCAATTTCATGTATTTATTTCGAAGAAAACACGTTTCGCACTTTTATTACGGTGTAATCGTTCTCAAGTCCTCTCTTTTATGATATTCAGCAATTGGCAAGTTTTACCGTACCGTATTTTGGGCGACGAATTTTATAGTCCCGCACTTCGTAGTATTTCTCTTTTCAAAATCCTGCCGCTTTCCTTGACATGGATTTTTTCCCTGGAACTCAGTGTTTTCCGGCAGGTGGTTATTTTAACTCAAATAGTGTATTTTTTTTAAATATTCTAGTTTCCTCGCATTATGGTTTTCGGTGGTTCTCACATACTAACCTATTTGGATTAAATTTCCTTTTGCATTCATGTAATAATGCGTGCAGTATTTCCAGCCGACGCCTTCCTCTTCTCATGCGAGCGTTTGTCTCCAATGGGCCCCTCCTAATCCTCGAGGCTTAAGCGCAGTGCGTCCTGACTGAGCGTCCTTTCAGTCCGGGGGATTGGGGTGGTGTTGAGGAGGCCTCAAGCTGAACCCTTAACCGCCACTTTTTTTTATATCTTCCATCCGAGAGCCTTCAAAAAAAATCTTTCCTCGTATGATCGTCGTCTCCTCTCTTCCACTTTCATTGTTATTATTCGAGCGCCCAGCCATCTTTCTCTCTCCTGTGCCTCATCTCTTCCGGAAGACTGCCTCGCTCCACATCACCATGTTCCTCCATCTCTCTCCTCCATTCCGGTGAGAAAGGGTGAAAATAGTGGAGATTAAGGTCCACAATAATACAGTTTCTATCCTCCCCCCCACGTTTAGAGAGTGGCTGAAGCGATATAGTGCTTATATAATAACAATACCTATTTTATTCATAACCAGAAATCATGTTCACCAAATGATTATTAGCTACGAAATTAATTAGCTACGAAAGTTTAGGTAGCCTTCAATTTTAGCCATTTGAGTCTACCTTCACAAGAACGCACTGCTGCATATACCTTAATATAAAACGAAGGGTACGAAACTTCAAAATTAAGTGGACACTGCATTTCCATTTCAGCCATTTCTAACCATTTCCATCCATTTCTGTCCATTTCCATCCATTTCTGTCCATTTCCATCCATTTCTGTCCATTTCTAACCATTGCTGTCCATTTCTATCCATTTCTGTCCGTTTATATCCATTTATGTGCATTTCTATCCATTTCAGTCCATCTATCCATATCTGTCCATTTCGCGACCATTTCTCAACAAGCGTACACCATTTCTCAGAGTTGCATACCCCTCGATATAAACCAATACAATAAGCTCGATGCACTATTTCGAACAAAAAACGAATTGCTTATGACCAATACAGAAAAAACTTTTCACGACAATATTCAATAACTATTCAACATAAGGCCAAGTGAAAAATCACTGCACAGTCTTTTGGAGTAGATTGGTGCTTTTAACCTTTATATTTACTGGTAGAAAGTAATACGCCTTATGACCCAAAATAAAAAACATTTTTCGCATCATAAAAACACATCGCTCTCAGTCGTGAGGCACGACTTCATGATCAGCGTTTTTTCTTTGTTCGTCAACTTTATAGGCTCCTCACCTCTTCGTAATCTCTCGCTCAGGTTAAGTCAATGCGTGTCGTCGAGGAACTTAACTGAATTCTTATCTTTTGGATAAAAAACATGATTTCGTTTTAAGAATCCATGGTGTTGCGCTTTCGTGTGTAATGGCGCAGGCATGGTAATACTAAAGACTTTTTTACTGAATTTAAGCACTTCGATTTTAATGATATAGTACTTCATGAGCCGAGGAAAAATCAATCTTCTTATCCGTTGCCGTGTTAATTTCGTCTTATCTCCGGCATGCCTGAATCCACTTAGATCTCACTTCTAAGCCTTTAGGGAGACGAAAAAACGTCACCTTTCCCTTGCATTTACCATAGCTTTTGCTACAACCACCGACAGCAAAAAAAGACATTATTTCTTCACTGCATAATCGAAAAGCTGATGTAGAAAAACTACTTTCACGCAATAACTCCAATGGTCGCCCGTCGAAAGTGCAATCCAGTCTACGTCATGCGTGACGTCACGTAGCCCGCGACATGCGGAGTGGCTTACCTCTTATATTAGTTCCATGAGCGCAGTAATAGAAATGTGTCACCCGCAAATCTTGGCTTATTGAACCAATCTTACTTGTCCTTTCTCATTGAAAAAATGTTTTCCTCTGTCGTTTTGGTCTATTTTTTTAGTTCTGCTCTTTATTGATGTACAGACTTTGCTTAAGCTCTCACCTGTTTGAGTCAAACCACGATTCCGTCGCAATAATCTATACTGTGGTGCTTCCAAATGTACAGGGTGGCAGATAATTTCTGATTTGAATGTGGCTACAGAAAGCAAGGATCTAAAGCGATCACGTGATGAAATAAGTTTGTCCAACATATTCACCTTGATATTCACAACACTTTGATCCTTGAAATGCATGTTGTAGAATATGGAGAAAAAATTCTCACAACAATACCTATTATATCTTTTGTTACATTAACCCTTAAAATCAGCAAATTTTGCTGCCGCACCCGGTAGTAGTGCTAGAATAGAAGTGTTTCATCTTCAAATCTTGGATTTTAGAACGCAATTTTAGGTGTTTATTTCGATGAAAAACATGTTTTGCACTTTTCATTACGGTGCAATCGTTCTCAAGCATTCTCTTTCATGATATTTAGAAATTGGCTAGTTTTACCGTGGTTTCATTTCTTTAACACGTATGGCCTATGTTGGAGGAAATTTATCAAAACGTCGATGCGAAATATCGATGACTCTAGTTAATATGGATGGACAAAGAAAGGACTCGGAATTTGCTTGAGTCATTTCTCTATAGCATTAGATTGGTAGGATTTTGGTAGATGTGCCATTGAACTTTACTGCTGAATGAAAAGGAAATCTTGCAGTAGAAAATTGCTCATTACAATTCCGAATTGGGAGAGGAAATCTTTCAGGTGGAATGTTTTTTACAATTTTGTGACATTGAATTTGTTCTTTTGAATTTCTAATGACTGTTGTGGCCAATAAGTAAAGAATAGGCAGGATGTCAACTGAGGCAGATAAAGCAGAGAGTGCATTTTTTACTGAATATTAAATCTGGTGTTTGTCTAGAATCAGCTGGTAAAGAATCAGAAAATCTGTGGAAATAACTTGTAGTTTTGTGTGAAGGTCAGAAGAAGGTAAAGTAACTGGGAAAACTGAGGGTTGTTAGAAGAGGAAAGGTAGAAGACGAATCGACAACAGGTGGAAGAAAAGTATTTCCAGGTGGGTTCTTTGCTAAAAGTTTTTTTGATTCCGGAATCGCGCTTGACAGGGTAAAGACGGGTAAAGTTGATGGATATGTTTCCGAACTTGGGGGTTGATTCGAGGGATCTGAAACTTATGAGTGGCTCAGGCTGAGATAGTTATTGCGGTGATCGGAAGGTGTCAGTGGATTCCAAGTGACCGTGGAATACGGCTTATTCTCTGAAACTGATCGATAAAACGAGTTACACTAAATAAGTGTGAAAAAACCAACGAATGCATTCCTGTTCATGGACACAACGGGATGTTTGAGGGACGTGTATTGGAAAGAATGAAGTGTGGTGAGTGAGTAATAGGGTGGAGAAATCAGTTTGAACATTTGTAGTGGAGCTGGTCACAAAGGAAATATGGGAAACTGGAGTAAGGAGAACGTGTAGAAAGTGAAACGTGGTGTTTGACATTTGAATTTTCAGTCAAATTCAACCAAACTTGCGTGGACAATTATGTATTCAAAATGGACTCTGCTAAACTAAAAATCAAAATCTTTTTATTATACATCGACTATTGAACAGACGAATTAATCGAGGTGTGATTCTTAAAATAACTTATCACCGTATTTTACGGACTATAAGACGCACCTTAATTTTTAAGCAATTTAGAAAAAATTACATTTTTACCATTTTTCTTATTAGACTAGCTGCGCTATTCCGTTTATAGAACGGAAATGTAAATTGCTGAGAATTCAATAAAATTTATTTTTCTTTATTTAATTTCTTTCCACTCCGGCCATGTTTACGCAGTCTTCATTTTTCAGGAGGGGCTAAATAAATTACATTAAATCAAATTAAAAGGGATTGTATAGGTTTTCCGTGGCATCGAATGTATGGCCATTTTTAAGACTGGCGGGAATTTTAAATCAAACACTGGACATTTTTATATCAATTTCGATTATAAGACGCACCTGAATTTTGGAGGCAATTTTTCGAAGAAAAAAGTGCGTCTTATAGTCCGTTGAATACGGTAGTAGAGTGACAATGACGCATCAAATCTTGCCATGTACTATAAAAGCTCCAATAATGATAATGAAGGCTGTTGTTTTTTGATTCAAGGTCTCAACTAGCGGAGGGAGGAACGTAGATGATTTTGAGGTTTTCCTTTTTTTTCCCTGTGATCCCGAAACATCCGCATTCAGCATAAGCTTGTTCGGCCACCGAGTGCAATTCTCCGCTCGATTCGCCCTCAAGGGCCGCCGTTCTGCCCCCTCGAGCGCAGTTTCCGGTCCGCTGAACCAACCCCCCGCCCCCTCTCGTGCTCCCTGTCCTCACCTCTCTTCCCTCCCGCCCCCCTTCTCCAGCGGTGCAGTTCCGATGCGAACCTCGGTCCCGGCGAGGGAAGAAAGACAGAGGGGTTGGGAGGGGTTAGAGGGGACGGAGCGCACATCTCCTCCCCCCGTGCGTATATTTTTCGCCCTCCCTCCCGCACCTCCGGGAGTTGCATGTCCCCGTTCGTCCCCGCTCCCCCACTCAGCCGTCTCCGTGGGAACGAAATGAAACCGGCAATATCTCGGAATTATAATAGACGAAAATATTACCTGGACATTGCATCTAAATAAGTTAAAAATGGAAATGTTATTTATTTTAAGGAAATTATTTCTCTTACGTTATGTATGTCCATTATCTGTCATTCGTTCTGTTTATTGTGCATTGGTAGATTCAAGGCTGCAATATGGCATAACTTGTTGGGGAGGAGCCTAAATTACCAATGTTAAACCTTCGCAGATTACCCAAAAAAGCTAGTATTAAGAGTGATATTTAAACAGCCACATACTGCACATTATTTACCTATTTTTAAAAATCTCGATGTACTGCCCGTAAGGTATTTATTTATTTTTAAGTTGCTGAAAATGTTCTATATTCGAGGAGGTAACAGAACAAAGCCGATTCAATATTCTAATAAGTTAAGGTCAATACATATTTCGTTATTGGACTTAGGCATTGTAATACCTAAGCCCAATAACGAAGCCTTTAAACATCCTTATGCATACCTTGCGCCAAAGTTGTTCTGCTCCCTCCCAGTCGAATTATGACAACTAAAATCCAAGGTTATTTTCCTGCAAAAATTAAAAGAATGGCTAATTTCCAAAAAAGGTGACGAAGGGGAAAAATTATTAAAAGATTTAGTGTATTTTTTAATTGAAATTTTGAATTAGTATTTTGGCTCTTCTTTGAACTCCTTTTATCTTTATAACATTCTGTTTGCTATTTTGTGTAGGTTGTTATGTTATGAACACACTGTGAATTGTGAATGGTATTTGTTTTTTTTGCAACTAGGAAAAATTTGTAATGTATTTGCATCAACCGCTTCTTCTTTGTTATAAGATGATGGTAGCCCCGAAACAGGGTTTCCTATGGGGTACCTATAGTCCCCTTAACCAAGATTGAATATTGTGATGAAAAATTGTACTTATGTAAATAGTTAAGGAGGAATGAATGTTATTTATATTTCTATTTCTATTCTAATCCCCGAGCTCAGATGCGGCGCTCAGTGTAAAATTTTCATTTTTATGTCTCACAACTTTATAACTTTATTTAAAATGAGGCAAGGAGATGGGTCAGAAATCATTTACAGATTTTGCGTTGCAGAATCTTGTAAAAATTAAATGACTCGCTCACATTGAACTTAAGAACCTTTAAAATAAGGGTCAAATATTCGAGTTTTGGAAATATTTGTTTATATTAACGTATTAAGCAGCATGGATAAGGACATCTATTTTTCATTGCGGCATGGAAAAATTCGGCTAACTCCACTTACGACCATTCATACGAATTTTGCCGTGGTGAATTTACCTCTAAATCTTACGCGAAGGCGAAATATATCTTTTTTATGAACGTATTAACCAAGACCTAACGAGAATTCGAATTTTATGTTCCACTTAGAAAGATTGTAGACAAAAGTTCAATTTAAATTGAGAAAAAAATATAACCATGAAGTATTAACATGATCAAATGTGGAGTTATCCGTGTACTTCACTGCCACCATGTAAAATATATATCCCTATGCACTAAAAAAACTTATATCAACTATGATTTCAAATGAATTCACTTTGTAATATTCCTCAATTGCATTTATTACTCCGACCTAGGTTTCGACTTAAGTCATTATCAGGGTGACAATAAAACAACACGAGTCACTTATGCATACATTGTCAGGGTGTAGGGGAGGCGAAGTTGGGGAGGGGAAGTACAAGAGGGGAGGTACAGGAAAAACAGCTAATTGGTGGAGAGTGGATGGCTGGTCCGAAGTAATAAATACCATTACCATTACCGGAATAATAAATATCATTGTGGAATATTACAAAGTGAATTTATTTAAAATCATCGCAATGTTGTTCCACCAAGTGAAGCCAGAAAATTTATTATATATTATATCAACTACTTTTTCCAAATGTTTGATAATTTTATCTTCATATTGAAGGTCAAAATCTCAATATTAGTGGCTCACTTTCTCTTTCAGATATTGCAACGCAAGCCACTGAAACTTGACGTCGCGAGTGAATTGACTGCGATTGGTGGGCGGAAACGAGAGAAAAATGATAACAACACTAGCCAGTTTGGTTAACTTCAAGTAACAGCATTTATATAACCACAAATATTACAATAGAAAACAAGCCCGTAGGCTAAATACCGTTAACTTGGTCTATACAAGACGAATACAAGTCACAACTGGAACCAAACAGATACGTCCTTCCCTGGTGACAGTCAGATGCCAAGAGGGCGAGCGCCGCGCTGTGTCGATGCGGCTGGCAATTGAGGGGAGTCAGCTGACCGATGCAGGAGTTGGGGGTAGTAGGGGAACTGTTCGTCCACCCATTGGTCGAGACGGCGGCGTAGAGGAGCACTATTGCCACAAAGTTCCGAAAAGAGGACGCCAGATGCGAATTCACTATAAAAGTAGAGGACCTTGTTCTTGTAGCGCAATATTGCCGACAACGCGCAATATCGCCGACAGTGCGCACTTTGAAATCTCCCTACCGCACTTCATGGAACATCTCGCGTTATGTCCGGCTCGCGACGATGTCCGCGAGCGAAAATTTCCGCGGCGAAATTATGGCCAAATTTGTGCCGAAAATTCGGCACAATATTTTGCATTGCATAATGTTCATATTGCTTTTTTTGGCTCTCATCTCCCAGCTACAGTTATGAAGGATTTTTACTTGAAAGAGATCCAAGTGCCACACCGTGAAGCGAATGTTGCAACGTATGGTGTGGCGGAGGCCACGGAAATATCCGCGCTTTCCGTCCCCTTGTCTCCCGCCTCGGTTGCATTTCAGAGGCGATCCCTTTCAGCCGACACACCAACGCTCCGACGCCTCCTCTACCACGGCCACGGTTTTGTCCTCGCGTCGCGTTGCATCCGCTCCTCGCTATCTGTGCGGGAGAGTCGGAGAGATTGATAGATAAAGTTCGTCCTAGATACTAGCACAGTTAGGGTTGTCAGGTCTCCAGTGTTTCCCGGGTTTTCGCGTATTTTGACCTTTTTTTTCAGTCTCACGTATTTAAGAACATTTCTCCTGTATTTCACTCTAATAGATTATTACGTGGTTTAAGTACAATATTTTTTTTATTTTTAACGATTCAAATTCGATTATCGAATATTCTGAGCGATATATTTAACTGTAAAGTGGCCTCATTGCTGCTGATATTAAATTATTTTTACAATCATATACTCAAATTTGCATGTATGTAAATTTATGTTGGTACTAGGTTCTAGAACTGGAAGTTGAAGATTCAGAAATGGTCATTTTTCTCGAACTCGCCTCGAAATTTCATTTGCTGTTGTGTTTTTGAGGCGGCTGAGTGTTTGTCTGTTCTCTCTTGTGCGGTTACGGTACGTCTGTTACACAAGTGTTCGACGCTATGGGTGGCGAAAGTGATGAGGAGTACCATAAAACACCACCAAAGAAGAAACATCGTTATATGTGTGTTTATATATCAACGTGGTAGCAAATTTCAGTGTCTCCCTCATTTTCAGGTAGGAAACCTGGGTCTCCCTTATTTTCGGTTAGAAAACCTGGCAACCCTAAGCGCAGTTGACAGAAATTCAGCCAATCAGGAAACGCGACCAATTCCATTTCGGGGAAGAGAATCATGCGACCGAAAAATCCAAGATTATGATCTCTGTTTAAATCTTAGGTTCATGATCGACAGGCTCACACGACAAAATAACATTTACAAAATAATATGTTGGCTTTTTAATTTTTTAATATATTCTTTTTGAATCCGATTCAAAATATCGAGTATAGGTCATTGTTGGTAAATAAAAAAATCATCCTTTGCCAACGTATCGGAATTTTATGAATTCCATCATCAGGGCTTGGAATTTTTATGCAAGGGTAGTGAATCATTACAAGTACATATTGTGGTGAAACCGGCTATAGTCACAGAACTTTGAATAAAGTAATAATAAAAGTTAAAGAACATCATCGTGATGTGCATTGTCTAGAAAGTCTAATAAAAGTCTCTTTGTCTAGAAAGGCTTATAACAGACAATGCACATCAAAATGATGTTCTTTAACTTTTATTAATATTTTTATTCAAAATTCTGTGACTATAGTCGATTTTACCATAATATGTATTTGTAATGATTCACTACCCTTATATAAAATTTCCAAGCCCTGATGATGGAATTAATTAAATTCCGAAACGTTGGCAAAGGTAGATCTTTTGATTTACCAACAATGACCTATACTCGATATTTTGAATTGGATTTATAAAGCAAGAGGTCGATAGAAGAATACTGTGTATTCTTTTAAATATATGTAAAGGTAATTAAATTCCAGTACAATGTAATTTTGTAAAAATGAACTTAATTTATGGCCGAAATTGCATAGCAGCAGTTGAGTTGACTTGAGTTCCAGGTATGGAGAATTGATTGTGCCTCAAAGCTTAGCAGCCTGGTGCAAGGCACTTATGCAAGGCCACATTCCCTCAAAAAGACGGGTTCACAGTTAAAATGTGCGTTTTTTTAATGTCTCTTGGACTTAGCCTTGCTCAGAAGATTAGATGAGCTGATTATAAAAAATAAGCGAGGGATGGAGAAATGGTAAGGATGATCTCGCCACACTGCGTTCCCAGGGACAGACAAACGAGAAGAAAATAAGCGAAAGAATAATGGAAGGCGTTACTCTCCGGCTGAGCTCTTCGAAGGAAAAAATGTTTTCACGGAAAGTTGCGTCGAGCTGGTCCGCGTGCCCGCGATTCAGGCCGCAAGCCTCTTGGTTTCACCGATCGAGCCTGGAGGGCTTTTATGTACAAAGCATATGCGGCAGAGCATTAAAGAAAATAGGTTTTGCTTGGCGTATAATAGGAGGCGCCCTCGGATGAAAAAGTAAAAGAGAGATGCTGCTTCGCTCTGGTTAGGCCAACCCTCAAATACGCTGCGAGCATTTGGGACCCTGGTCAAAGATTTAACCAAAAACTTTAACAAAATACAAAGAAAATCAGCACGCTTCGTTCAAAACTGCTATGAACTAACATATAGTGTTACACAACTGTTAGAGGGATTAAGGTGGGAACCCTAGAGACTCGGAGGCTGCACGCTAGGCTTAGGCTGCTTGAGATATTCAGAACTGCTGTGTTTCAGAGCGACACAGAGAATATTATCATGGCGCCTCACTACATTTATAGGTCTGACAGATGCGATAAAATAACAGAGATACTCTGCCGAACAGATAGGTACAAAAACTCGTTCTTTCCACGCACAATAAGCGACGACAATAAAAACTTAGCTCCTCCAAACACGCTCTCATAGGAAATGTCACCATTTCGCCTCCAAAACTTTTACATCTTTACGTGGCAAGTGACCTACCATCCCCTACCACACGCCCGAGCGGCGGCTCGCGGGGTAGTATGTAGATGTAGATGCATGTATATGATCTCTGGACTAGCTTATTAAGTCTTATGAGTGTCGACATTTTGACGTCACATCCACGGAAATTTCCCTTAGGTCAAGTCAAAAGTTGAGATTAGTTGGGCACTTTGACGTCTCTTTCACGTACGTCCAGTGTACCTGTGTGTTTGTCTTCGGGTTGCGTTACATGATTCGCCTTTCGAGTGAATCCACTACTAGCGTTGAAATAAATTTCCTATCCTCTTTTTCGAATGATGGTGCCGGTGATTGCTCCGTTTGAAGCTAGAATGACTGTTGTGTGCTAGAGGAAGCCTATCAGGGATCGGGTTGGTGTGGTGGCTAGAGTACTCGCCTACCACACGGGCGGACAGGGTTTAAATCCCTGCAGAGGCGGATGTTTTTCAGAGGAAACCTGATCTCTACTTGAGTGTCTTGTGGAGGGCACTTCAAATACAGTATTCCGTCTGTCGGATGAGACGTTAAATCGTGGTCCCCTTGGCGCCTTTCGTTAAGAGCAGGGTAACGCCGGTTTTCTATCCACCCTTCCTCCCTTACCTATCCCCTATGGCGCAAATGACCTTAGCCGTCGGTCGCCTCCCCAAACAACCAATCCAGAAAGCGTACCTTTTGCTCGCAAAAACAAATCTACATCTACGAAATACCGTGCAAGCTCTAGGGTGAATGCAGAGCTCTCGGCTTTCCAACCCGAGAACTCTGGTCCAAAACCGTGTGATGGTGGTTTTACGCACCACATATCACCATCACCCAGTTGGAAACCCGAGAGCTCTACATCCCAAGTATTCGCCAGGAAAGCCTGAAATTTTACCACTTGGGTGTGTGGCACGGGTTGACTCCACACCAGGCATGCAGATCTCATCTCAGCTGAAATAAGAACCACGCACCTGCCCACGGCCGCTTATTCGGCGCAGGAAAAAAGGAGTCAGGATTACAATGTGCAGTCGGACCAGATACTAGAAGATGGCAATGTAGACGAGCATGCTACCGTGCAGTAACTATTTGAGATACAATAACTGGTTAATATTATTAATGCGACTGAAAAATAGTACTACGAGGTAAAAATTCAGGCATACGATAAATCATGCTGGAAAATTATCATATATACGGGGTTGGTTGTTGGGTGAGAATGATGTGAGAGAAAACCTAGCACAAGTACAAAACCTACTTTACATAATGTGGGTAATAGATTTGATTTACCATAGTTATTATCGTCCGTTATTGCACTTAGAAAAATGGCATACGGAATTTACCAGTTCTGAAGTCTTTTTCGGTAATTGTATGCCTGTAATCGTTGCTGCCATTATAGTTTGACTTTAACGAAATATGTTGACCGTCTGGCAAAAATATTTGACTTCAAACCTTCGTGAAAGAATAAATCTGTATATTTTCCCTCGATCAGTGAGAGGTTCCCACCTAAAATATCTGCCTGGTCTGAGTAGTTGTTTATTTGTTTATCGATATGGTTGGTTTAGATATTAAAATAACATGGCCCCGTGTTCTGTGGAAAAATTTCTAATCCTAAGCATCAAGGTTTTCAAATATCATGGAATACTATATGTTCCGATCATGGAGTTACTGTGCGTACATTCCCAAATATTTTCTTTATGCCTATTATCTTTCGCTTCCAATTATTTTCTATTTAATGATTCCGTTAACTTCATTTTAGGCCTTGGATTGTTTCTTTCGGCGCAACTGAGAAAAAGTGATTGATTCAGCTTTGCTTATTAATAAAATTGAGACAATATGCTAGTTAATTTGAGCGCACTTCTGATGTAGCCTCTGCTGATCCTAGCAGTCTGTGGTATTAATCTATATCCCTCCCATATTATGGAGAACCTATAACCCTATAACACTCCCATATTAAGGAGAAATTTGCGCAGGTACTTGCTTGATTGGTCCACTTCATTGCTGGCTGTTGAGCATTTAGGGCAGCCAAACTGTTGATGTGGTGGAGAACTAATATTATGGGGAGGATATTAGGTTGCTGGTTTGAGCGGAGCGTCTCCATCGGAACTACCTTCGGCGAACTCTGCCTTTCAGTCACTATCTCATTCGCACTGGAAGCGAATCTCGGAAGCATTTTCTTCTCTGGCCTTCGTTTGTCGATCCCGTACTCTAAACGTGAGATGCTAGCATGTGCTCCAGTATTCAAGGTATTTCAGAACGTTCATGGAATGAGTAGTATTGACGCTGATAGAATCTTCTCTCGCTATGGGCAGGACTTTGATGACTTGTCTGCAATCTTCTCGGTATCTTCTTGTTTGTCATGTGCAGGGAACATTGGGCGAAGTTCTGTTTCCGTCCTGTGATTTGGTTACGGCATAATAGCACCGAAGCCGTTCTTTGCTTCTTCAAATCCATGGCTAATGATGCAGACTACCATTAGTGATGGGCTATTTTTCCTACGTCTTCCTGTTGACTGATTTTATTATTAGACCGAGTAAGACATCCTGATGGAAGGCGTGAGCTAACTGTGGAAATTTCGCCAGGAAGAAGATATTTTCGCCCGCATTCCCCGTGTAAATTCCAAAGAAATTAAACTCATAAAACACGTGATGAAAATTGAACATTCAGGAATGTCTTAAATAGTTAATAAATAATTAAAGACAGATGTATATATTTATAATGATACTAATGAGTGGAAGCATTGGTCAGCAAATAAAACGATTGAAAATTGGACAAAGTAATGTTGTTCATCAGAATTGTTTGGAACACAAGTTTTTCAGGACGGTGAAAATGACGACGACTTTGCTAACTCTACTATTAAAATTTCACTTGCGCGACCCGGGTTTCGACTCTTCGTTTAATCTTCAGGATATTTTATTACATTGTGAAGACTCAAGTTACTTCTTGTCTTGATGTTGAATCGATAGTCTTAGTGTCACCAAGCTTTCCTATACGAAAAGGAAATTCGAAAAATGTTGGGCAGATGCCGAAGGTGTAATGTATCTACGATCATGATGCTTCCTGGTGTACGGCGGCAGGTGTACATTCAGCATGGCTTTCAGCAGTGATCTTTCGAAACCATTCACTTAAGCCACGGGTTGCGAGATATTGAGTCGGCAGCGGGAGATGACAGCGAGCGGCACGTGGGCTTATGGGAAGAGACACCGGGGTAGGGTAGGATGGGGGACGGGAGTCGTTTCAAAGGGGTGGGAAGAAGATGATGATGTTATCACCCCCCACCCCTGATCCCTCCCATCCTTGCCCCTGGCTGCGCGTTCTCCCGAGGCGCTGTCGTTTATGCATACAGCCAAGGGGAAAGAGAAGATGGCTATGTGCAAAGTGTGTCTGGCACAACCCGCCCCTCTTTCCTCCACCCACCTCTTTCCTTTCTCCCCCTCTCTTCCCCTACAATCCTCCCCCCCTGCTTTCAACCCCCACCCCTCTCAGCTCCCCCCCCCCTCTGCCATTCTCAGAGCCCGCAATCCACTACTCGCCCCGCGTGAACCAACATCAAAGGGATTCGAGTTTAATGCCTTCATGGTCCATCCCCTCAAAACTCTCACCATTCTTCCCCTCTTTAAAAAATATCTTTTTTTTCTCGAGTTATCGTCATAATCCTTATCGTCGCAGTCCTTTTGTATCTGCCAAGGCTCTCGGAAATGTGGAGGGAGAGGGTGGGCGGGAGGGCGACGTAAGATTTTTCCCTTTGCTTTCCTCGTGGGCCGAGGGATGTGCGAGGCTAGGCGCGGGGAACGATTCGATCGAGGCAAAGAAATCAAAGAAGGGTTGCAACAATGCTTCCTTATATTATTTCCATGGGTGACGGCCTAAGTCTTAAGCCTGAATCACACGATACTTGACCTTATACGAGTTCTAGTATGCTAGCTAGCATTCTAGTCCTAGTATGCTAGCTAGCATACTAGGACTTGCGTGAGGTCAAGTATCGTGTGATACAGACCAAGCATACTGGAAATCCTGCATGATCGCTAGCATACTAGCTGGTATCCTTGTTTTCGTAATTGGCGCGATACTAGTTTGATACCTGCTCCTAGTAGTACCTATTAGCCGCCGACCAATGCTCTTCGCAATGCGGTCGTCAATTTTTGATGTCAGCGCCTCCATAGTCCCTCGTGACAATTACAATTTCCCGCGATCAAATTAACAACTCAAACCTCACAACAATATGCAATGGCGTCTTTCACATTTTTGATGCATTCTCGCCCCTACTCCTGCTATTACGGCAGCTTCTGCGGCTAAAAGCCGTCGTCTTCATTCGAAATCATCCATTTCGCTCGTCAAACTCCTTCCGCGACTGTACCAGATCAAAGACCTACCAAACAGACCTTGTGCAAGTTCAAGTATCGTGTGATAGCTCCTAGGAAGGTTTCAAGCATGCTAGTATGCATGCATGTTTCGTACTAGAAATCCAGTACTCGCTAGCATCCTCGGACTTGTACAAGGTCAAGTATCGTGTGATTGAGGCTTTAGGAAAATTGGATAATAGTTACCGAGAAGTATCTATTGATTTCGCTTTTGAATGAAAGTTTTTGATGGGAAAAATAAAAGTTACAGTAGTACTTCAATCACTACTTTTCCTTTCTCATGTGTTAAAAAATGAAACGATAAATGGTTGGATCTAAGAAGCTGTTTACCAATGTGTATTTCATCCCACATTTATATTATAAATGTCAATCTTTTTTTCCCTTGCACGTTGTGAGGAAATAACTTACATATAAAATGTTGTGAGAAAAGTTGCGGAGGAACACATTTTTTATACAAGTGTGACGTTTGGTAAATGAAATGCTGCATAACTGATATTTATATCAAAGTTTAAAGTCCCAGGCAAATTTTGGAAATAAGTGACTGGTAACATTATCACAAAACTATTCATTATAAATTTTCACTCTGAGTAGTTTTCACGAAGTATGTTTCGGCAAGTTCAGCCATTATCAAGTCAATAGTAACGGCAAAATTCGCCGATACTAGATCAGTGAAATTAACTCGGTGTGGAAATTTACAATATTCTTTTTTGTGATGGTTTTATAGATATATTTACGAGTGTTTTGGGCAAAAATTGAGGATATTTTTAAAAACAAGGCTGTTGAAAGAGGAAGTAGATATTTAGTGCACAAGTCGAAGTTTCAGGCTTCACTTGTGAACTCACTGTGTACTTTCCACACTGTTTTATTCTCTCCGACCATGGTTTCGACAAATTTATGTCATTATCAAGGTAGGTATCAGGGAATCTCCTTGGTAATGACTATGGATGAGTCGATTCCACTTTTTTTCGATTCCGATTCTTTCAAATCGATTCCCGATTCTCGATTCCGATTCTATCGATTCATATTCCTAATAACAGGTGGGGTATTGATATACCAGTAGCCTACGACTATAACTTAAATTCAATTATTGGCTGAAATAAAATAACAAAGACAATTAAGTCGCTCAAAAAGTATATTTATTAACAAATTGGAAATATATCCTCAGCTTATTGAGGTAGGTAAAAAGTACAAATTGATAGCCTGCACCCAAAATTTCTGAGACAAATATGATGTGAAAATGAAATTTGATTTGAATATTTATCTATCTGGAATCGATGGAATAGGAATCGACTTTAGGCGAACGATTCTCGACACCGATTCTGATCCTGAGAATCGGTGGAATCGAGAATCGACATTTGTATTCGACTCGTCCTTAGTAATGACATAACTTTGTCGAAGCAATGGTCGGAGAGAATAAAACAGTGTGGAAATTACAAAGCGAGTCCTCATTTCATAGATATTTAGTAGTTTTGGAAATATTCTCTGGTGTGTAAACTTATTTAGCTGGTAGAGCTTGGAGAGTTATGGATACAGCTTGACGAAGGATCACTTGAGTGACGACGTATGAGTATATTAATTCCGCAAGGAGGCAGAAATAAAACATAGAAACACGAAATAAAGAACACTCACATGAAAGCTCCTGATATTTAAACGATCAAGAACTCGTCTATTTCAGAGTAGAGTTAGGGAGGGACTCAGAGAGGAAGTCCCTCCCTAACTGTACTCTGAAAAAGACGAGTGCTTGATCTTCGAAATATCAGGAGCTTTCATGTGAGTGTTCTTTATTTCGTGTACAGGTAAAAAATTATACACTTTTGGTCCTATATACAAGAAATATCGTTTGAATAGTGTCATGTTTGGCTTAGGCAAGGAAATACATGCCCTACGTAGGGAGTAGGGAGAAGGATTGTACAATAGTAAACCACGTAAAAACGACGCAAAACTTCATAAACAAATAAATGTCTTAAGGGGAGCAACCCAAGACAACAAAATTGAGGAAACGAACGGTCAAAGCGAGTCTTTTTTTAAGACCACTCTAACTATTATTTTTTGTAGAAAAGCGGTGGATCTTATATAAGTTTGTCTCCAAACACAACCACCTGGACGTTGTGCATGCCACTCTCACGTGTACCAAACATCGAGTAGCCACAAATAATGGCGGAGAGTGAGTGTCCGTAAGGGGCGTCTATTTATAAGCGGACTCAGGTGTGCGTGAAGAAGAGAAGGGTGGAGGGGGGGGGAAAGAGCCTCCAACGAACGCCCCCATTCCCCTACCCTTCGCCCCTCCCGTCCCGTGGGCACAGCTTCCCGCCAATTGGGTCGGAAGACTCATCGCCAGGCGAAGCGTTAACAGCCGATACTCTCTACTAATCACATCTCCCTCCCTTTTCGACGGAAACGGCCCTTCGGGTGAGCCGTGGAAGGTTTGGCACTATTGGAGCGATGAGGGAGGGATGCATTTAGAGTGTGGGGGCGGATGTTTCCTCCAAAATCTTTTTTTGCTTTTGAGATGCAAGTTAGTAGTTGGCGACGCCATCACATCACGCCTGGAGGAGACTCCGGATCGGAGAGGGGCTCAGTCGCCATATTTGCCAGCCGCGCACGGTGACAGCTACGAATTTGGACCTTTTTTTTGTCAAATTCTAATGACTCTTGTTAAGGCCGCTTTACACGGTACATTTTATTGTACAAACGAATGTATCATAGCATATACTGGAAAATGAATGGAGTTAGAGCAGGTTCTATTTCCTGTTAAGTCATTAAGACAATCATCTTATTTGCCGCTTTATACGGTACAATTTCCTTCATGAAGGAATTTGTACAATAAAATGTACCGTGTAAAGCGGCCTTTAGTGATATAATGAAGGAATATAATTCAAAAAGCAAGAGAAAGATTTTTTTGATAAAATCTGGTGTAAATTTCGGGATAATCGTTGTGATTGACTGATAATAACTTTGTGACATTTTTACAATTTTTGATTCTTAGACAACCGGTTTCATTCCATCTGACAGGATTTCCATCCTAACACAGGACGTACCATGGTCTGAGAATAAACATTAAGAACATTCTGCAATGTTATTTGAATCAGTCTTTATGAATTCAATGAATTTAACCCTGAATTTCAAGGAGATTAAGTTGCGTATGATTACTAAACTTTTGTTGCTGAAAATGAAAGTCAAGTCATCGAAGTTTGAAGAGTCGTAGTTTTTATCAGTTATCTATAATGCCATTAATGGAGATATATTTTTTATCTGCGGGGCGATGAAGACTGCAGAAAATTCCACGTGTGGCAGTATTGCTTACTTATAAATTGTACTTACCTCTAACGGTTTTGTAAAGGTCGAAATACTCTTCACGTGATTAATTAGTGGGACAGAAAGAAAACTTGAAATTAGTGTGTTATCGAGGAAAATTCCGTGTCAAATGCTGTTGTGTTGAGGCAGATATTTACTTCAATATTGGGGGGAGGGGCGCTGGATCCAGGGTTCTGACCGAATGGTACAATTCACTTCATGTTTTGGGATGAATAAAGTATTTTTCTCTTGGGTTTGGAATAAAAAATTCAATATATTCAACTTTATTTTTGTGACTTCCCTGATTTATCCACCTAGTGTATGATTTTTAAGCTTACAGTTTAGTGGAATTGGGTATAGTTTAGTGGAAGTAAGGAGGTGAAGCCTCCAGAAAGTTTGGAATACTCTGATACGGGGATAATATACCCCGCTTGGGTGTTTTTGGCATCGCCGGAAATAATGGTACTTTTTCGAAATCTCGCAGAGACTGGAAACACACACAGTAGAATCATATTGCCATCTACTCCCTTCTTTAATCCTTGTGCCTAATCTCCATCTTTGGCTTCTTTTGTGTCCGCTCTGCTCGAGCCGCCCCTGACGGCGTATTTGTTTTTGACCCCTTTTGTTTTTTTTGCGTCTCCTTCCCGTTGAGAAGTCGCTGCTTCCACCCCCACTCAGTGGAGCGCGATTGGTGGACTCCCTCCCTAGTTGACCCTTTTCGAGCGGTGTGGTCGAATAAGCGATTGCAACCCCATCACCCCCTTCTCCCATAAAGTGACAATCCTCGGGACGGTTGTCTCTGATGATTTGAAATCTGCCCGACTACACACCGCCACCGCTTTAAGGTAGTTTGAGGGAATATTTTTACTTAGAAATCAATTAATGTGGTCTCATTTTAAAGAAAATTATCTCAACCTTCTAATGATAGCAGAAGTTCAACCCCTTACCACATGACTTTCATAGGTATTTGCCAAAATATACCTGTCCTTTTACATGGTAAATGGTACGTGTATGCACTCCAGAGAGACATTATTTACAAAATGAGGTATTTCTAACACTTAAGTGTTGTAAAAAAACTAACAGCGTGTAGTTTTTATTTTCTCAACTATTTTTGACAATTGATCATATTGTCACCGCAGTAGGTTCTTGGGTTTCGCAAAAAACTTCCGTTTTGAAGGAGTTTCAAACGTACCGCGTGAAAAAATTGAGTCAAGTTAAAGACTTAGATATTTTCATTTTTTACTTACAATTTCTGTCATATAAAACTATATTATCGCACCATTAATAATGCAATATGTAAGTGATGTGTACCACAGCTGGTGAAATTAAAACGTATAATTCGAATACGGTCTCTATTATGACTAGGGAACTGTCTCGCTCGGACTTCCTTAACTGGATGTATGATCGGAAGAAGCGCTTGCTCGTTCGTCTTGTCCTGCCCAACGGTTGTGTTTATCTCTACGATTATATTTGAAAGTGTCCCGAATGTTTTCTAACTGATAATTTTTAAAATGACATGTTTTTTACTCTTGGTATTTTTCGAGCATTGCTATTTTGTATGTCTTCCTTGCTACGAAGGCTTCATTATATTCCACTAAATATTTTACTCTACGCCTATCATAGTTTCAAACCCACAAGGCGTTATCGGGGTGTTATTTTTACTCCAGGGGCAAGACCTATGTATACCAAAGCAGAACACATGAGGGGGTGATCAGAGAAATAAGCTATGGAATATAACGAGGTGTATCATTTAACATTATTTGATTTTAAAGTTTTCCACGTAGTTAGTCCTGAGACATTTGCTTACTTTTCGTTTTGTTTCTGGATGATGCTTTTGGTTACATCACAGATGTGACTATTTTAATGTGACAGTGATTTAGTAATGAGTTTATTGTGAATAGGAAACAAATGAATTAGAATATAATATGAATAATGTAACGTAGCATGACAAGCAAGCATTTTGCATGCATTGATGTAAAAATCATTTCCATTGAATGCAAGAAAAGAATAGGTACTTGCGTTTCTTTAAGGATTCATGACTGAGCTGTTAGTCTTTCAAGTGTTATTGGCAAGTGGTGTAGCATTAGGTGGATCACGTGTTATTAGCAAGTATTTCTTTCAAGTATATGTGGGCTTGTCCTGAATCTGCTTAAATATTACAGTACGATCGGAGATCAATCTACGCGTAAATTATATTTGTAATCAGATCATGATTCATTGCACGTGTTTATCAACTCTATTGCGCATTGTATTTTACTTTGATGAGATGCACGCATTGGAAAAATTAAATGATAATTATGTAAGTATATATAATCGCTTAATTATGCTGAAATTATTTTTTCTCCGAAAGCCCTCTTCTCACTAAATATGCATCGCGTAACTGAGATTGTTCGCCTTCGATGTAGATGAGGTTGTCCTCCGAGGCCAACCGGATCTGGATGTGGCTGGAAATTAGTATTCTGCGTGTTAGGTTACCACGCTGATGTATTTTAGCCCTCCTGGGAGAATATTAATGAACCAAGGAATAAATTACTCTTGAAGCTTTGCTTTGCCCAGCCGAATTTTAAAAATGTAATGCAGGCTTAAAAAAATATCTCGTGGGAATGAATGCCATTGCCCTCAAGGGTAGCTGAATACCATACGTACGGTAAGTTACGTACTTTAAAAAAGTCTAACCTCAGTGGTTAATTATATGCGACAATCGTGGGTCGTTTCTTGGGCAGGCATTGGCCGCTCTCTATATGTTCTTGTGCGTCTGCACGTTCATTAATTTCTTCGGGTCACGACTTCCATTGCACTCTTCCCGTATCCTCATGCCGATTGCACACAGGAGTGTATCGAAGTCGTGGAATACTTTGATCAGCAAATGTAGGCCAAGAAATGAATAATTAAATGCGATCAATGAATGCGAAGTGAAACCCAGCGTCGGGGGCCAGCATACCTTAACAATTCTGATGGAATCAGTCCGTGGATTCTCACTTCAAAACAGCTCATTCAATCAAACTTGAGTTGCACGACTTGTGGTAGACTGCTTTTTGACCCCTAGGACAAATGATGATCAGTTACTGATTTCGGGCCCAGAGAGAAATCATACGTGTCCAAAACATGAGTCCGTGTTTCAAAGAAATAAGCCTCTGTTTGCAGAAGATAAAGCGATATTGTAGTGAGTAATTAGAGTCTTTGAAATTTTGGAACGAAACGTCATGCATGTCTTTTTCCATCTCATGTTACCTCTTATCGTTAGGATCCAGGGATAAACCCACTACCTCAAGAAGCTGTGGGCTAGAGGTTATGCTTTAGGTCTTAGGTTTACGTAAATCAAATAATCGCGGAGTAGCTAAGTGATACGCGAGGGATATGCAACTCTGAAAAATGGGGGGTGTCGGAACACAAAAGGTGTTTGGTGAACAGAGACCCTAAGTCTTATTTCGCCAAACATCTAATGGAAGAATCTCACCACTCCACATTTAATGTGAAAATCCTCCGTTCCCAGGAGAAAGGACACCGTCTAGATGTTGCGGAACAGTGGGAAATAGTTAAAAGGAAACGAAAGAAAATGAACTTATTAAACGAGAATGAATTTGTTTGTCATTCTCCTATTTTTGACTCCATTGTTAAATAACTTTACCTCCTCCAACAAACCACCCTCTCTCCTCACCCCCCCCCTTTCCATTTTCTCCCACTTGTCCTTCTATCCTTTCATAGTGTGACGTAAACGCGGTGTTTCACGTATTATATAAGCTCATATCTGTTTATGTTGTATTAGTCTCGCCTGAGGATGACTGTTGTTCAGTTGAAACACGTGTAGCAAGAGGTGAAATAAAAAAACTAGTTGACAGTACGAAATCGTTTGAGCTTTTACTCTGAAAAATGGTGTACGCTTGTTGAGAAATGGTCGCGAAATGGACAGAAATGGATAGAAATGTACGAAAATGGACAGAAATGGTTATAAATGAACAGAAATGGATAGAAATGTACGAAAATGGACAGAAATGGTTAGCAATGGATAGAAATTGCTGAAGTGGATAGGAATGGACAGAAATGGATAGAAATGGTCGGAAATTGACAGAAATGGATAGGAATGGTTAGAAATGGATAGAAATTGCTGAATTAGAAATGTGGTGTACACATGTTTCTGAAGATGCGTACCCCTTGGTTATACGTTAATGTTAAATTATAATAAATAAACCCGGTCTTTTCGAAATGAAGATTAAAAATTTAATAAATCTTGTTTTCGCAATTATCCCTCCGTTAATCTCTTCTAATCTTCGAATCCGTCCCCTATTAACTAATAATTCCTAGTCTACCGATGTCATCTTATACCTTGTTTTTTCTTATATTTATTCAATCCTAAATGCATTTTATATTTTTCATAACGTAATTAATATCGGAGACGATGAGTGTCCGACTCTTAATTATTCACTACTATATCGCCTGTCACTCAAACTTCACGAATTCCTATTTTTGTCTGGAATTGACAGGCTCAGCACCGTTTTCATTTCATTAGTCATTGCGTTAAATAATCGATGGGTAACGAGTACTTTTACGGCACGAAATTGGCCGAGTGGTGTCTCAAGCCTCCTTCCCAGAGCCCCAGTCACTCGGAGCCAGCCGGTAGAAAGCTCCGGATCCGGTGCAGCACCGCCCTTGTTAGGAAGAATCGGGAACAGGATGAGCGCATCTGCTTGAGTCTGCCAATCAATTGTTCTCCGCAGTCCTCGGGGTTCGAGGATTTCTCGGATCTGGGATTGATGAGCGTCGAGACCATGAAAAACCAAGCTGAAGCATCGAAGAACGGCGTGTAGTGTTCATTGCAGCGGAATCACTTTGAATGAGAGTGAATTTTTTCGGGGGAAAGTACTCTTTTTTTTGAAGAGGACTCCTTGCTCGGCTATCCTCGATCCTTCACATACCGTTCACTGTGGGATGTAGAAAGAGAGTGGTGTGTCCGACGAGGGCAAGAGTCGAGGGAACTCGTCCCCGCCGTATAACACTTGCCTTTCTCCGGGGAGGCCAAGGGCGAAAAATTGGGTGGGTAGTTGGGTGATGCTTGGCATTTTTTTGTATTGGAAGAGTATCCGCTGCCTTCCCCGCTTGCTCTGCGGTGGAGCAAGAGACGGGTCGAGTGAGGGGAAGTGAGAGTATGACGATTGCACTGGTTTGCTCCTAGCTCTGTTCTGCCTTCTTGTGTATGTTTGTGTAAATGAGTACACTTGAGCGAGGGTTGATGTATGAACTAGGAGGAGGGTTTTTGCGTGGCCAGAGTGAGATGGACGGTTCTCTTCATTCTCTCGTGGGTGCCGCGTGCCTTCCTTGCTGCATCCGGGTGGGGGGGATGCGGGCGGGCCGCAGGAGGCGGGCGTGCGGCGTATACTG
Source organism: Ceriagrion tenellum (assembly GCA_963169105.1). Taxonomy (NCBI): domain Eukaryota; kingdom Metazoa; phylum Arthropoda; class Insecta; order Odonata; family Coenagrionidae; genus Ceriagrion; species Ceriagrion tenellum. The sequence continues at coordinate 17,652,232 of OY720634.1, forward strand.
GCGCCAAACGGACTTTCCATGGACCTGTCAGCTTTCGCCAAGGCATTTTTTGACCACACGGGACTTTTTTGTTCTAAATATGTATATATACATATACACAATGATAGAGAGAACTTACAGCGGGGTAAAAAGACGAGAGTAGAGAGAAATAATGTCAATAATCTCGTTCTGCAAAGCTTTCCCCCCCCCTGGACTCAATATTCTCCATTAACACTCTGCTTCTTTGAATTCTCATTAACCTATCTCTATTTCTTTGACCCCCCCTTCCTAAATTCACCCAACCGGCCCACTATCTTCCCCTCACCTGACTTAGCCAGTTTTTCCCTCCCCCCACCTGTCACCGCCCCTCCATCACTTTTACATTGTTGCTACTCCCGTTCCTTCCCTGTTCTAGTTACCTCCCAGTCCCCTTTCATACTTTGTTGCAACTTTTTCCCTCTGTTCAGTCAGCCAGGCCCAGGATAATTAACCTTGTTACTTTGTTGCTTCTACCCCCCCTCCAGCCCCGCGCCTTTTCAGTTCTAGGCGCCTCCCAGTCCTCATCATAACTTTGTTGCACCCTTCCCCCTTCCCCATCAGCCAGTCCCAGAATTATTAACCTTCCCAGTTCCCCTTTTCATAACCTCCCCTCTCCTACTCTCATCGGAGCAGTACAGTCTCTCTACCACTCTCTACGACTGAGGAAGGGCCAAGACCCGAAACGTATAAAGGAAGACTTTCTTTCTATTCTGGTCTTTTTACCCCCCCCCCCTGTAAGTTAACTTAATTATTGTGTTTGTGGCCATTTGGCGAATTTTTCAATTTGTGTATATGCGCATATTTTTATTTTTGTGTGTAAATTTTGAAATTTATTGTAACCAGTCATTAGATGTGTATATACCGCACATCTATAAATGATTTATTCCAAACTCGTAAATCCTTGGCGATTGACGTAAGTATGTATTGGAATCATGTAAGAGAATAAAATTAAACCTATAAACTTCCGCAGAGACAGTGGGTAAACCCCAGCAGGTTTCAACCTTTCAGTTGCAGCCGATTTATACAATCAAGACATTTTAGGATATATCACGAAATAATGTCTGATGCAAATGACATGCAAGTGACGAAGCCAGTTGGGGTATGAAAGTAAACTGTGTGGAAGTAACAAAGTTTATTGAATTGTACTAATATGAACTCAATACTCCACAAGGTCAGCTCGTGTAAATACATAAAATTGATACATAAAAATAGTTTCAGAAGTGGTGTTTGTATTTCGAGAACTCAGTAGAAGATTGGAACTTGACCTCAAGAAGTGGTTTGCGAAATTACTCCCGCTCGTTTAAAAAACAAAAGCAAATCTCATGTGGTCAAAATGTCCCCTTATAAAATTGAAATGTTCTCGGAAAGTCCGTTTGGCGCCAGTGTGCGGCGTGCCAGTGGGAGGGGAAGAGTTATTTTGGGGTGTTTTTGCGGCGGAAAGGGACGAACGGGGCTGGATTTCCTCTTTCGACTCCTCTTGTGTCAGCTCTGTGAGAGAACGCTTTCCGCAAGCACTTGTTTACCTCCTTACACTTCCACCCCTTTCTCTCTCTCTTCTGCCATTCAAAAATCTGCTGCCATTACATACCCGACAACTGCTCGTCAAATCTTTGATAATTCCTAATTCTGATTACTGTTGTCTTGTTTATAATGATTCAACGGCAGATCAGAAAATTAAACTACAGGGTCTCCTAAGTTTGAGCGTTTGATATATTTTTAATATTCGTAAAGATGAGCACCTCGCCCCCTATTACAAGAAACTTGGCTGGTTGAATACCAGATCCCGTCGCAAATACCTGCTTGGAACCTTTCTTTTTTCAATCTTTGGCACAAGCAAACCGTCATACCTAATTGATATGTTTTCTGGAAGAACTTCCAATAATACTATGGTTACTGGAACAGAACCAAGTAACCTTCTACTTCCGACTCACCGAACCACTACATTTCATAAGTCGTTTGTTGTGGCCGTCTCACAACTTTGGAATTCCATTCCAATTGATGTGAGGAAATCTCGCTCGTTGGACATTTTTCAATCTAAATTGTATGAAAATTTATTAAATGAATGTTTTCCAGAATAGTTTAGCCTGGTCAGTACTTAATTCGCATTGCCAATGTTTTATATTTTTTATTAGACAAAAATTGTTTCTTTTCTCCTCATGGCCGGTTAATGTTTTTTATCTTGTATCACATATCCATATATTGATTGTATTTATACCAATCTCTGAGTTCAGCTATATAATATGTACCTACAGTTATTGTTTTTCAATGAGAGTAGCTATTTTTGACTTTTTCTTTATACATTGAGTGTTATTAGCTCTTAGAATATTATATTATATTAGTTATTAGTTACTAGCTATTAGAATATTAGATTATGATTTGAACTAAATAACATGTTAATTTTTCTATTACCTCGCTGCTATATTATTTTATTATTTTATTGTATTCTTGCTCTAAGGGACCTGTCCCAGGGTAAAATGAATGATTATTCTCTTCTATTCTCTCCCGTTCTTCCTTCACATGTATTTTCTCTCTCCTCCACCCATTTGTTTGGACTTCGTAGTATCATCTATCACGGCATAACTACTGACTAACAGGGTAATGATCGTCAGGGAAAACCTAGAATTGTCAGGGAATATTGAATTTATGGAAAAGTCAGGGAATTCTCGTAAGTCTGGGAGAAACTGGAATAGGAAACCTCGTTATTTTTCTATCCTTACGTTTATCGGCCAGTCTTTCCCGCCCTTTATTTCACCAACTAAAACTAACGTCCGTCGCTGACGTGAAAGGAATAAGCACCATCAATTCGTGAAGTATTCAGTTGTGAATCTTATTAGTTGTGAATCTTAATTATTTAGTTGTGAATCAAACGTACAATGTATCCCTATTGTATATCCTTATTGCGATATTTGCCTAGTTGTGCTAATAATCATGATCACAACGTATTACGCTCATCACAAGAAATGCGAGGCCATGTTGTTCGGAATATTTGACCTCACGTTTTTTTCACATCCGAAACTCAGGTCGAGAAGTAGCACGAGCACACTAGCTTATAGTAAATACATGCTTGCAGTTCTAAAAATACGAGGCGATGGTTAGAAAATTTTGAACACTTAAAGATGCCGTACAAAATTTAATTCAGCAGAAAAAATATTCCAATAATATGTGGCCAAATTGGCGATCGGTCGGGGAAATTGGTAAATCCATCAGGGAAAGGTCAGGGAATTTGAAAATTGGATATCAGTAGCCACCCTGACTAAGATAGCTCTGTGGAAGTATTCTCTAATCATTAGGGTTGCTGCAGGCCTGGAAAAGTCATGGAAATAAAAAAGGTGCCTGGAAGACCTGAAAAAGTCGTGGGATTGCTAGTTTAAACATTTTCCATTTCTTGTTCCTCAAAAAAGTGACTGGCCCGGCTGTATGATCTCGATAAAATGATGTACCAGCAATGATTTATAACAGAAGCTATAGAGGTTGAATTTCCTTTCTACTTAACCACTGAGAAACCTAATCGTTTGGTTTCTCAATGGTTAAGTAGAAAGTTAAGTGAATGGTTTTGTTTTTTTAACTTTGACAAGTTTTCTTCACTTTTCTACAATTCCGCTCCATCGTCGCAATGGAGGCGCGCATTAAGTGTGCGATATTTGACATATTATCTTTCGTTTCCATTAGAATCGAATGTACACCCAAGTTTCCTCTGATGGACTGCTCCCGTCTGAATGCGCCGCACAGGTTTTCTCCCTCTCTCGTTGTCCTACACATTAGAGCGCTTAACTCTTGAGAAGCGCACATGCTGCCGTGATGACAAAAATTTGTCAAAGCAAGCGTTGTGACTCGAGGAGAATCGAATCACCTGAGCACTGTTGAACAACGTGATTGAGCGAGCTGCTGGTTAAGGGTGCCCGGTGGTCCTCTTTAAGTTTGCTATTTAACCATATGACGTGTGAAATCTCTTAGTGTCGCAGCATGTGTCAAAAGCTCATTCCCTGAGCTTCCGAGTGCTTCTTTGCTGAATATGCCGCATGCTAGATGCCTTGCCTCGGTCCACTGCTTCGACACCTTGTGCGGGTAAATAAGGCGTGTGATGAACATCCACGAAAATTTTTTCAGTTCATCTGCTGTACGCTATCGAAGTTTTAATGATATACTTTCACCGCTCTTTAATCATTTAAAGAATGAAAAGCGAAGAATTCCCCCTACAGGAATTAATTGTATTCATTCATTTACCGAGACATTTGAGCATTAACTTGCGAGGGTAGGCCATATGTTCCTTCTTAATGGTCTGACGATTAAAGGATTTTTCTTATCGTGCCGTAGGAGTATTAAATGATAAGAATCTTTTATTGAAATATTTTTTTTTAATTTTCAAATTGATTGGAAAAATGTGAGACTAAAGTCGCATTCTTCGACCATCGCTAAAATTCGGACAGATGCTGTAGGAAAAAAATTCCTGGAAATCTGCGCACTTATCTCCTTAGCAAGCAGTTACAGGAGAAGCATAAACTGGAAATGTTGACTATCCACTCCTTTTACGATAGTAAACTTAGGGAAAGTTGAGAAGTATTTCAAATAACGCCCTGGAAACTACCGCTGTCAGTTGATGACGTTGGTTCTCGCGTTCTCGCAAGGTTCTCGCGTTCTGAAATGGCGTTCGTGTTCCCTTCAAATACTCGGATATTCAATACTGGTCGATTTTTTTATGCTTGCTGTTCTAAATCTCATTAAATTCAACGAGTGGAAAACATTCAAATTCCGCATTTGAGTTTAGAGATACCACAATGGAGATTTGCGACTGAAAAAGTTGGAAAGATCATGCTCTGGGGATGCATTCTTGGAGAAAATCATTATGCTCACTTGGAGCGCTCTTTTGTTTTTTGTGGCTTATCCATCCTCGACGCCCGAAATTTGCGTGATAAGTGCTTGTACCTTTTTCTCTTGACCGCCTTTTTGAAATGTTTGGTTTTCCGCACTCATTACTTTTCGAATTTCAGCATAATTAATAAATGAAGCGCTTATCTTTTCAAAAATTGATGCATCAAGAATCGTAATCAAAATCGACTTCCATTTTTTAACTAAAAAATTTCTTCCTCTTCAACTATCTGCCGTCCATAACTGTCTCCCCATACTATTCCCGAACTCTCTTTAAGTATTAGGGAAATTTTATTCCAGTTGAAGTAACGAGACAGAATTTAATTTATGTTTTTTCTGTATGCATTATAAGAAGCACTGCAGCCAGTTCCTAAGTAGGCCCATCCATCTTGCTGTGGTGCGTGATTTTTTATTATCTGTTGCGCGTATTGCTCAGTTTTTTTGGCGGCCATATGGATGTTGTGCTCTAATGATAGACGGGAGTAAATATTCAGTTTTCTTTTTTCTTCTTGCCATCCGTCTCTCACGGTGAGATATTCCTTGTTCGTCAGTTTCTTTCGAGAGCCTCTCGTGTCGTGCGCTTGGGTCACGCGATCTCCTCCGGCATTCCTTTGAGACGCCGCCTGATAGAGAAATCTGCATCTGGCCTCATGTTGAAATGGTCGAAGCGGTTTTTGTTCAGGTGCTCATATTTGCGTGGAACCTATGCTTACGTATTTATGGTTTTGATAAGAATATACATTTAGGTAAGAGTGAAAAAAATACGTAAAAACGATTTATTTAGCCAATTCTAAGCTGATTAAACGGTAGACTCAAGGAGGTTTCATCACTACTATGTGATTCTAAACAAACTTTCACCTTTTTATCAAGAGGTTTTAAAAAACCAGCTTTCACCGATGTAATGCGTTAGCTATTGAAAAACTAAATGAAGGCACTAAAAACGCCGATTGTCCGACGAATTTATCATACATGAACCCTTTATTACGGCCATTGACTCCGACTGCAGCGGAATTTCAACCAAATCAACACATTTTGTCTTCAAACACTTTCGCAAAAGTTAGCTAGAAACTCAAACAATTAGACGGTAAGGTACACGTTTTTTAAATTTTTAATCTATGTCCCGGAATTTTTTGCGTCTTAAAATCAGTTGAAGTGAAAATGCATTTAAGTCGGATACAAAAATTCTATTTTTCCCCTTTTTCTCCCATTGAACACAATGTAATTTCAAGCTCAATATGGGAGGATTATTGCACGGAATTGTAACATTTTCTTCCTCAAATCAGGTAGAAGACACATTTGTCAATAAGTGTCCGGATTATTAATGAAATTCATTTTCTGGCCTTCTTCCGAGGCCTTCCGCTTTAAGGCACGAGGCACACCTGTGTTGCCCAAAAAGTATTGCCCCTTTTTTTTTAAATCCCAAAAAACTGGAACATGTGTGTTGAAACGGTCATCGAACCACGCATCTCCATTGGTCGTTCAGCGTTATCATGACGCTTGCGTACCTCACATCTGAGTGCTCTGACCAATTTTTGTGAACTCTGCAGAGAACAGAGTGCAAGATTAGGCTCGCAAGCACCAGTTTGGCGCAAACTAAATACGTGAAATAATGTAAATTACTTCGTAATTTCGCTTTTTTCTCATCCCTTTTGAATAATGACACTAAGTACTTTTCCTCACTACTGTTTTGGACGACGATGAGGTGATTAGCGCAGGGAATTCCTGGGTCCAAAACCAGAGTGAGGACTGGTACAGACAACGCATTCACGCCCTTGTGAATCGCTGAGGGCAGGAAAAAGAAGGAGGTTATGTGGTAAAATTTGTTTGCTATGAAAAAAGCTCTCTTTAGGTAGTTTTTGTTCAGACAAACCTTTTTACTACGATCTATAAAAACCTTGAAATTACATTTTCTGAGAGTAAAGTTGTTAAAAATGTTTCTGTGCTCCCAGATTTGCGAGATTGCTAAAGTAACAAAGAGTGTTTCAGCTGCGTCGGCGTGAAATCATCTGTTCATAAATAGGAGAAGAGCTGCCTCAATGTAACAGAACCTATTATCCGTTGGGTAATGTATATATATTCTTATAATTTTGTCTCCCAACTACAATCAAAATAGAAGTGCTGTGTAGCCGTCACATTTAAATCCTATGTTGCGAAGTATTTCAAAACGTTTAGGTGTGTGCTTCCTCTGTTGCCAATTTCATCAGTCAAGTTCATCCCTCACATTGGTGTGATGCGTGGTTTAAGTCGCATTTTTTGCCATCGTCTATGATAATAGTTTTATGTCACTGTACTTTTGATCGCGCATGGTCGTCCAACGTGTGTCTTCAGAAACGCGAATCACCGTCATAATGATTTATATTAATTAGTCGGGCTAGGAATAGAGGATAGTTTTACAGTCTGTCTTTCATATCAATAAGTTACGCTGCATCTCCATTGTTCGCCGATGAAAAGTGAGGAGAAGTTTGAAAGGGAGAAGAAAACGCCAGTACCACAGCCCGCAACAATGAGGCTCTACTTGAGTCGTAGGGTGTTTAAATGAATTACTTACTAACCCTTCAATATTTAAGACGGGGTTAAGGCGAAGTTAGTTTGTAGATTCTCCGGGGTAGTTTATTATTTAATCTCAATCGATTTCTGACAGCAATTCGGCGAGTTGCTGCTAACGGATGTTACCTTAAAGTCTACCGTTACGTTTCCAAGTGCCTCAAATTGAAATAATTCAAGGTACGTGGCATAAAAATAGTTGATTAAATCTGAATGTTCATGTTTTTATTATCGTCGATAGAATGTAGCTTGCAATCGTTCTCCATTAGAAAGGAAATCCAAAAAGAGTACAAAATGTGCTCTTAGTGTTTACGTTTAAAAATGTTTAATTTTATTCTGACTTGACTTTAAAGTTATTTTTAAACTACTTCAGGGTTAGGTGTTTGAGCGTATTATAAGATGACTTGTAATAAAGTAGAAATACTAATGATTTAATTCATTTTAAACACTGAGCAAAATAACTTTTTTCAGCCTATCTTTGCGGGAACGCGTTTTTTTTCTGTCAAATATAGAGGGTATAAAAAGTACAGTGCTTTTATTCTGTCCCTTCATTATTCATGTTTCGCGCCGGTTACTTCTGGACACCTGATTGGAGGTCGTGTGTTCATCTTCGCAGAATGAAGACTGGATCAAGTTATTCCACTTAAAAGTATTTGGTCCAGTCGTCGGTCGTCCCGTTTGAATTAAAATCCGCACAGTGGAATATTTGATTAATTTATTTGGAGCATTTCGTCTTGCTAACATTCTGCTATCCGTGAAGTAGTATAAGCTTTTATTACTGACAGGTTGCATTGCATGAAAATTTGGATTTTTATCACTTCCACTATTTAGTTGAAAAATAATTCCACGGATCATTGTGTTGGCTCTGCATCATTAAATACACATGTGGGAACCTTCATAACTGGAAAGATTCCGTAGTAATAAATTTAGGACTGTGAGGTATGATTTTTGGCCAGCTGTTTATGATTTCAGTCCACTGTGCGTCATTCTTTTCGTGAACGCAAAGAACGCAAAAGCTGTAAGGAGCGGAACACTGGTATAACTCACTCTTAAAATGTCACATCCTGTGGAACATCTTTGTAATTTGTCCGCCAGATTTTTAAATCTATTTCAGATCGCTGGTGTCTCATTTCTTCAATCCTGTAATTATTCAATTTCAGACGAGAGATTTCTGAGCATCTGATATTTTTAGCGTGAACTACGTCCTAGAAATCGAGATAATTAAAACCACTTCATCCTTTTTCGTTTAAACACCCGTCTTCATTCGAGACTCGACTTTTTTTTCTGAATAGGATTTCGATTCCCCTGAAATTGCCGGTTTTGCGCGAAAAAGCGTTTGGGACGACGTGTCCGCCTCCTCTCGTAGGAGGAAATAAAAAAAAGTATCATCATCCCAGTCTCTACCACTCCCTTTCCCGACGGAGTCCTTCCTTAAGCCCCGTTTCCCACTCCCACCCTCCCCCCACCTCGCCAACTCCCGTTCCCCATTCCGTACCCAGGCCCTGAAAATCCCTCCCTCCTCTTTCGAAGTCCCTTCCATTCTCCTCCTCCATCTCCACCCCCATCATCCTCCCAGCATCCATTCGGTCCATCTCTATCCATCCCCGACTCTCCAAACTTCTTTCTCTGCGTACGCCGATTGTTTACCCAACTGGCCGGGGGGACGGGAAGGGAAGCGGCGTGTTTGCACTCGCCGCCACAAATCGTTTCCGAATAAATCAACATTGTCCCGAAAATTCCTTCCTACCCCCTTTTTCCTCTCCGGAGTCTGCTTTTCCACTCTCTCCCCACCCCCACCCACTCTCCTCCCTTCTGACTCAAACTCCTTTCCCCCTCCCCCCTCCACCCACTCACCCTTCTACTATCGTTCAACCCCCGTATTTTAAGGTGGCGAAGTCCAGACTGTGCGATTAAATGCTAACACTAAATTGCACAATTTTATTTATTTGCTTTAAATAAATCCTACTCTCGCTGGTAAAGTGGTTTACATTTTGAAAACCAAAGTTAAGACACGGCATAGCGGATCATTCCACGAGTATATGTTTATGATCACATAAGATAAAATTATTTGCTCTGGGGAACACCCTTGGAGCATGAAAAATAAAGGTACAGGCTACTGCTCTGTTAAAGATCAAATCAATAAGCAGTTTGTTAATAAGAATGGGGAAAACAAATATTACAAGACGTATTATTACATGATGTACGACAAGAATTGAATATGCATCATAGACAAGCTACAACTGAAACTAACTTACGTGATGAAAACAAATTAATTGAGGAAAACAAAGATTACAATATGTAATTTACATAATTGACGACAAGAATTGAATATACAGTCAATATAAAATAATCAATATAAACGTACGAGAACTGAAAGCTCAATTACACTCCAAATAAGCTTTCCACAGAAATATGCCAAAGCTGAACAATCAAATATCACCAATAAATGTGAACACTAATGACGAACTACGATTTAAGATATATCTCAAATCGAACATTTAAGAGGTGTTTGAAATATTTATTTTTGAAAGGTAATAAGCTTTTGGTGTTTTTTACATCATGTGGTAAAGCATTCCATTGATCGGGGCAGGATATAAGAAAAGAATTTGCAAAGACTTTAACGTAAGTCCAGCCATATGAGCCAACTGCAGCGCAATTTGGATTTAACTTACGGATTTTGATAACAATTGCGGCTGTGATACGCTGATAACTGTTGGGAACAAGTGGCATTTTCCTTTTATATAAACCGATTTCCCCGGACATTTTGCTTTTCAAAAGCAGTTTATATTGAAAGATTAGAGTTGGTTGTACGTTCAAATTGGCGCTTTTCTGCTGTGGTCTCGGCATTCTCCATGAGAGCTCTTGTTAGAAATTCCCTTTTTTTTTTAGAATAAATTGTAGCTAAACTAGCTGTGAATCCCTATTTTTTCATCTCAGTTCGTTAAACGCTTTTCAAGATATTTTTTTTAAGTTTTCAGAATTTCTAAATTGCTGTGCTGATGTTTATCTATAAAGGTAATTTAACTGAGAACTTTCCCTCGTTGTTATAGTGATATAATTTTATGATATATGATTTTACTACAATGTCTGTGGAGTTATGGTGGGACAGCATCTTCTAATAAATATTGAGTGATATCATACTGTCCACTTTATTGAGCCAGTATTGTATATCATGTGTTCAGGCTGTCAAGCTGATATAATGATTTGGTACCTGATTTAACAGTACCTGACGATGGCTGCGTGGCATCCTAAATACGTATTACATAGTGCATTGCGTGCGTCTTATTCATTTTACATTTGCCTCTTGTTCTGCACACTGAAGGTGTTTATCGGTGGTCAGCGGCTTTACACGGCTGAGAAAGTGAAAATAGCGGTGTGTTAACAGGCGGATGACTTCCATGACGTGGAAATGCAAAAAGACAATATAAATCACTATGTTAACAAGGAAAGACTCTTGAATTAAAACAAATTCCTTGTTCATTGAAGTGAGAATGAAAAGGCAGTCTAAATCATTTTGCTAACTAAAAAGACTTTTGCTTGCTTGTTTTTTTGTATATAATTATTTTAGAAAACAGAAGGGGTTAAAGCTTTAGGCACCCTCCAAAAATGTATCATTGCCAAAGAAATTTACAATAAACAAGGAAGGGACCTCCAGGGACCACTTCCTTTTTTTGTCCAATTCGGGACGACGTCTGCTATGGTGATGTCGCAGGTACAGTAATGTCAAAAGCTTATGACGCAGACCTGCGCGGCAAGGAGGTTGAAGTTGATGGGGTAACGGGGAAGGACAGAGGGAAGAGAGGGTAGAAGCCAGAGAGAATGAGGCTGCGGAGCCAAACCACTTCGCGAAAAAAGGGACGAGTTTGGACACACGCAATGATCGTGGTAAAAATCATCCATCGCTGTTACTTTTCGACGAGGACCGGATCTTGAGGACCCATTGCGTGGTGAGTCGAAATGGGACGTCGGGTGGTAGGGAGTGATCCCTTGAAGCGCTTGCTTGTGCTGGTTGCAATTCGAAATGATTTCTAAACCTCCGCACTAAACAACCCCGTTTCGTAGGATTTTCAAAGTTTCGTAGCCAATTCCAGAAATCGTCCAATAAACATCGTCTGCAACTTTTGCGAGAGCTTTGCTGGTATGTATGCTTTCAGGAAATAGTCCTCCACAATTAGATTGGCAAACCCAGTAGTTGACCATCGGATAGGTCTACCGTCGCTCAAAGATCAGCGATCCAGCTTAAAGATCTCCATCTATCGCGCACTCTTTTGCGCCGGAGCGTTTTGCGGGGGGTTGAGGAGTGTGAGCATTGGGAAATGGATGAGGCAAGTAGGGATGGTTTTTAATTTTGGAGGCATTTGTATATCCTCTATCACTCAATGGCTTGCTGATCACGCATGGAATTTCGATGCAGCTCTCGGCAAATACATGCGGCGTTTTTATATTTATTCCATTTGTTTCAAACAGGCTCGGTTCACCCCCGCGTATAATGGAAGTCTCTATTGCTCTTCCCCTAAGGTTTGTCTGTCGGTTATGTACGTAAATTTCTTTTTTTATTTCGATCGTTGGAAATGGAAAAGCAAAGGTTCTGGTGCGGAATAGCGGTGTACTGAATTCGCTTGCCGCGCGGGAGGAAGGCGACTTAGCCTTTTTTGTGAACAGGTAGTTTCCGATTGAAAGTTTCGTATGATGAAACGGATTTTGCAGTGGCAAAAAGGCAGATATTTGCTGCTTTCCGTCTAAGGGTCATATTCAAAGGGGTCACTTGATGGGAGTAGTAGTTTTCATTTTTTACTCCTGGACTTGAAATAGATATATTAAACCTCGTGGCAGTGGTGTGATAAACTTTTTAGTCGTCCCATTCCTTCGACATATTTTTCCGTGGATGCAATCATACTCGCCGGTGCACGTCCACTTACGCGTTTGTAATCTCCATGAGTTTGTAGGAAGTTTAAGCCAGTTAATAGGGACAGCAGGTGAGGCAAAGGGCGAGGAACCTGGGCATGTTTCTGTCGGTTCGAGAAGTGAGAGATTGCCGTAACCTTTGTCTACGCGAAGTGACAGAATGCATTCACATTTGTCTACATTAAAATTCCGGTATCAGCCCTTTTGATGATAACAATGACGAAAAGTTGTAGGTCTGTAATACTCACAATGTAAGTCATCAGAATTTGGTTTCAATAAAGAGGAGCGCGTGCTATTTCGACCTTGCCCTCGAGAAACGTGCCCATCAAAAAGGATAATGAGGAGTCAAATTCAGTTCTTTGAAATTTCGCATCAAGAAAATTGCAACATAATTGAGAAGAAGGGTCCTCGTCCTTTGTAATCTATTTAAATGATTTTAATGATAAAATGTGTTCAGACATTATGGAGATGAATTAACGATATCTATGCATAAATTATTTCTTAATCATCTATACATAATTATTATCTATGTATTATTAATTTATCTGCGTCGATTAATGAACTCTTATCGAATCAAAGGTCTTAGCGAGAAATATATGACTGAAAGCCCAATCACCAATTAACACCCCAATGCAAAATGTGTGCTGACATAATTTTATACCGAAAAAAATCCTAAGCATCGTTAAAAAGAATTATTTTCCGTGGCACTGATAATCAGCTTCCATGGTTACATTTTTCCGTAATTTTTACTCAAATCTGTTTCGTGTCTAGAGAGTCGATGGTTGAATGGTATGCTTGGTATGGTATTTTGGTGTGCTTGTTATCCAACAGGTCATATATTTGGCTGATTTTCAGTAATGCTCGAAATATGTGGTTAGTTGAAACTAAAATAGGTTCGCATTTTTTAAAGTTTTATTTCGTGTTTAATATTTGTTCTCTCTTTTTCACAGGTGAGCTGCTTTATTATATCTGTCATGGCGTTGGTTGGTGCGTTGTATCTGTGGAGTTGGTGAGCGAAACTGTTTTATCTTAGTATATCTATTGCATTCTCGTGCTTCCAAGGATTTACGTTTCATTTTCTGCATTCTCGTCCTTCTAAGTGCTTACTTTTTGCTCACTATTTCATAGTTTATATTCGTTTATTTTATTGATCAAAATGTATTGGTCGCAGCTGATTTATTTTCGAAGAAATGCTGGAGCATATAATTTAGGTTCTTCAGTGTTAAGGAACTCACTCCTTACCATTTGAGAATAATTCATAAACTTCTGCATTAATAATATCCTTCCGACGAACTGCTGTTTTTTTATTCCGAAAAGCCGTCCCGCACCACAAGAATTGTGACTTTAAAATCTTATTACCGTCAGGCCAAAACTTTGTATTTGGAGTGCTTTCTGCCTGCAGGTTACGTTTCTCATCCTAATTACGTCAAATATTTCCGAGCGTCAGGTAGGTAAAGGAATTGAGATTTTATTTTTAATTTTTTTGGCGGAAACTCGAGTGATTTTTATGGGATTGCACTGTTGAAAAGCAGCGCTCTTTAATCCTGGGTGGAAGTTGCTCAGTTGATCGGTTGTCCCGCTCAAAAAATTTCGAGAGATTATTTCTGCGAGAGGTACGGGAGGAATGGTGGGGAGGTGATTTTTTTTAACTTATGCGACGTCGTGGATTAATGAAGGAGCATCCGGAATCTTCGTTTAATTTTTTTACATTTTTTTGCTCTCGTATCTTTCTTTTTTTATTTGGCGGGGAATTGTCTTTGGGTTTGGCGGGGATCGTAGAGGGAAATTAGGGAGGATGGGATAGGGGAAGGAAGTTTCTCCTCTTTCTCCCCCCCCCCACCCCTATTACACCAATCTCCACAACCCTTTTCTCCGCGAAACAATAGCAGCTCGGGTCCGATCGATGACCCAATTCGAAAGCCGAAAGCGGCCGCGTTTCTCTCCCTCGGGTCTCCGCGCACAAAAGCGGAGCGGGCCATCAAAGCGGTCAATTGCGCGCTCCACGAGTCCGGGAAAACGCGGGAGATTGGTTGGGAGGGAGACCGGCACGCGGCGTGTGGCCGATCTCCCGGTCATCTTCTCGGCGGTCGTCTGCCGTGGATTTCTTTCGCGCCCGAGAGTGGACCGGGCCGAGTTGTCGTCATCGTAGTTTCATTCATCTCGTCGGCGCACGCGGAGCGCAATCGAAGGGAGAAATGCGACGGACGGTAGGCAACGACTGGGGGGGGGGAGGGAGAACGTGGGTCGGGAGCGTCGTTCAAAGCTGATGGTTTCCCGAGTAACGTTAAAGAATTGAATTAGGAATAAAAACTTTTACTCAACATTAACAACATATAGTTAAGGACCGAGGTGTCATCGCTGGTGGATATCGTTAGGGGGGCGGGATAGCCGCACCAAAGTTGCAGTTCCTTTCGCGTTGTTATTATCGGATGGAACGTCTCGAATACATTCATTATCATCCAATGTGCTTCCTTTTTATGGGCCGGTGGGAATAGCTGTAGATGCTGGCAAGCAGTCGGTAATCCATCACCAACTTGGGCGAAGAGTCTACCTTGGTACCTTGTGTCAATGTCCCTCATCGTGGATGAGATCTAAAATTTAGTATGTTGACAGGGAGGACGCTGATTTCCTCCCGAAGTTTTTGTGGCTGCGCAATGTTTGTGGTGAAACATTTTTTCCGCTTTGTACGTGCGTTGATTTTTGGTCATCCTCTTTGGATTAATGTTCGCACCCATCCAAATTACGGATAATTTCGCATGGAAAAATGAATATTTCCGCCTGAAAGACCTGGACATTTTCTGAAATCACACAATCTCTTGTCGGTAGCAACCCTGCTCAGTCAAAAGGTACTAAAATTCCTTTCCATACGCATCTCCCGGTCGACTATGTCCAGTAGCCAATGGATTTGTCAAGATATCAATCTCCGAATCATGAAACACCGAGAAAGATATTTAAACTACTTAATTGGTGATGGTATGTTGTAACACTGTTTTTTATATCACTGTTTCATTTGTTTGCCAAATTTTAATGAGCGTAACTTAATGAAGGAGGACATTGCTTCCGGTATATTTAAGTTTTCAAATGATATTGGCGTTTTTAATATCTATATCCCATTTTAACTGTTAGTTGAACTCATGAATATCAATCCATCTAAGGACCCGTGTCAAATAATTGGAATCAACTAGATAAAGTTATTTTAAATTAACCTTTGAAGGGCTATTTAACAATTGACATGATCGAAATGATCGTATGCGGCCATAATTACCTGTCAAATGGAACTCATGGAATAGATACGTGTCATCTCATCTTTTTATTTTAGCCCCATTTTAGCCGCATTGCTATCAGTTCATTTTAATTAACCTTGTCACAAACAATATTCTCGTAAATTCCGTCAGTGTTCCATGCGTCTGGTTTTTAATGTTGCTTGAAATTTCTGGAGTAAGTATATTGCCCCGGCCGTACATCAAATGATCTTATTTTAATTCTGTCTCAAGACTTGAAAATACATCGAATCGTTGACAACAGTGTAAGCAGTCTTTGAAACGTTTGTCTGGTCATACGAAATTTTTTGTGCTTGCTCTATTTTTTCCTGGTCAAGTTATTCTTGTTGCATTATGGTAAAAAATCGTGAAAAGATTTGCTCCTGATCCATCTTTCGGCATTAAAAAAATGCATTAACTTATGTCTGCTTGCATAAAATCCTCTTCATCCCCTAGATCAACATAGATTCAGGTATCGTAGTTCAATAAATAAACGTAAAAGTAATTTAATACATCAAAGCTTAAAAAATACTCAGCATTGTATTAACTTTTTAAAATTCTTTTGACGCTTTCTAGCTGGATAAAAAATTTAGTCTTACAGCATATATACAACGAAAGCGCTTATGAATATTTCATTTGAGAAGGTTAATTCACTTTTATTTCTTCGGAGTCGGCAGAAACTGTATTTTCATACTCCCTGGAGGGAAATTGAAGTCTTTTCTTGCTACTAACGGTGGTTTAGTGCATTAAAGTAACTTTATAGCCTCTACCAGGCGGGAATTATTGTTCATATGAGTATCCAGGTAATCGGTTATATTGCACCAGTCACCTTAAAAGTTCTGAAACGCTCTGCATAAATAAAGTGATTAGAAGAAACTTCGAATTTTAATGGCACCGGGGCAGTGCTTTTGAGAAGTGTGCTACGGTGTTAGGGAGAAAAAAATTTGACGATACCATATGGATTTGCCAAGCGCTGTGAATGCGTATCGTTATCACACTTCCATAGTTTCGAAGGGAAGTCGTTATTAAGGGAAACGGAAAATGCTATGGTGAAATATTTTCTAGATGGATTTAAAACTATAATTTTTTGTTGCGAAGTTTGCTTAAGAAGGAGCGGTGCATAATAAATGGATAAATACCATGAAAATAGAATTCAAATACTATCATAATACTGATTTTTGCTCGAAATATGCTGGAAGAATAAACGCAAACCTTGGGCATTTTATAATTTTATAATTGTATGGCATTTTAAATAAAAGGAAGGATCACATATTGAGTAATTTCTCTATACTTATTTAAAATTATTTATATTTAAAAGATATGTTGCTACGATATCTCAATACGGTGATGAACGTTAAGTAGATATTCTTCATAGTGCGGTAAACTTTCCCTTTCCATGTAAATGTACCACATCTCCGTAACTTTCTATCAGTTTGCCCTCATAAAGTTTATTTTCTGCTCTAGTGACACGCGGTAATTGTGGTATTTTTAGCAAATGTTTGCATTCTGTTTTCGTATTACCATATTCATGAATGGGAATTCGTGATTCTTGCTTTAGGAAATACGATAAACACCTGATGGAAGATTTATTTCAGTGAAGCATGTTGGGAAAAGAAGTCGGCTCGCTATCCGGAATCAGAAAATTGAAGACTCGTGTGGCTATCGATGGAGCCACTGCTTGGCCGCTCAATATATCCCTTCGCGGAATTCCTTATAAGTTTTAATCAGTTTACCTTTCATGATTCATAATCACGATCCGGTCGCGGACCGCCCTGTTTTCTTTTCTTCTCTTGAAGGACGCGACCCACCCGTATCGCCGTATTTAATTCCCCGAAACGAACCCCTTTTCAATTCAGCGTGGATCGATTTTTCTGATAATTCCTTTTTTTCATCGCCGAAGGAAGCGCCCGGCAAAGGACTCCACCAGGAAAATTGAATACGTAAATAAAGCATTCTGAATTTCCCATTGATGGGAGATCAATGATTAATAAATTTTCCTCCCCCCGTCCTTACGATTCCCATCCGATATCTTTTCCTATGGTTTCTGGAGGTCGCTCTCCCTCTGTGCACCGTGGCTTGAGAAAGTCTCGCGTGGCCCCTCGAAAAACTTTCATTCACGCCCAACCTATTCTCTTCCTGCTGTCTCCACTACCCCTCCATACACCCATTTTCATCCTTCCCGCGTAATTTAGCTGCTAATGTCTGAATGGTGCTGGTGCGTGAAGCACTCCTATAGCCACCTGTCCCCTCTTCACCGAAGATATATTTTGTTAATATACTTGCTTCCCGTCCCAAGAAACTCGGGTTCGATCTTCATGGTAGTGAGAGAAAAACTCGATGGTAAATATCCACACCTATGTAATGAAATCCTTCCGGCAGTTATGTAACACATAGTGTGATTTTTAAAGAAATAAAAATAAGAATTCGCTTCTTTATGTTCCCGGAGATATCAAGAAATAAAATATTCATAAAAAATCTGTTTCAAGGGCGTAACTGTGAAAAACAACAGAGTAATTTGAAATGTCTACTTTGGGTGAGAATTCTGAAGTTTCTGTAAACTCGGATTCATTTTTTTTTAATTCCTTGTACGTCTTGGTCTCAATTTTTGGCCTTTGTTGTGAGAATTTCATGGTGAAGAAGCATTTCTTTTTGATTTTCCAAAGTTTACGGTAATGGACCCTTTAAACTTGACATTTCTAGCCCGTGCTTATTTATTTTCATGAATCAATGGTACCGTGGGATAATTTGTGTTAATGTTAAGTTGATTGACGACCGGTACACCAGGGAAATTGAATACGTAAATAAAGCATTCTGAATTTCCCATTGATGGGAGATCAATGATTAATAAATTTTCCTCCCCCCATCCTTACGATCCCCATCCGATATCTTTTCCTATGGTTTCTGGAGGTCGCTCTCCCTCTGTGCACCGTGGCACAGAGATAGCCAAGGAGAACGGTTACACACACAGCCTAATTGATTAATTTATCAATTAGGCTGTGTGTGTAACCGTTCTCCTTGGCTATCTGCTTTATGATAAGTACTTCTTTACGGAAATCTGCTTTGGACAGTGGTATATTAAAAAAGGCGATGGATCAGTGAGTGAAATGTTAGTAATTTTTGTGGATACCAGTGTCTTGAGTCGGCTGGGATAACATGGTCCGTGTATGTGGGCTTGCGATGAATAGAAAATTGGTGTCGATTGTCTGAAACTGATATGGTTTGATCAAGGAAGTTAATTTTACCGTTGGACTCTTTCTCGCAATGGAAGGAAGCGTTCTAGCTTTGACCAGTGATAGACGTGAGTTGGACGCTGTGGAACAACTAGAAATTTTAAAATGTTGCCCTAACCCAGTACCTACTCCCACCTCCCCAATTTTCAGCCATATTTTCGGCACTGATGTGTGTATATATACAGGCCACTTGCGGGACTTCTTCACCTGAAGATGGTGCTCAGCGCC
Organism: Ceriagrion tenellum; assembly: GCA_963169105.1. NCBI lineage: Eukaryota > Metazoa > Arthropoda > Insecta > Odonata > Coenagrionidae > Ceriagrion > Ceriagrion tenellum. The sequence goes on from OY720634.1 coordinate 17,671,283, forward strand.
GAAACCCGGGTCGTGCTATTAAAATTGTGATTTTAATTTTTTTATATCTGTAGTTTCAGTAAAAGTTTTCATTACTTATCCATTGTTTTATTAGTTATTCTAGACTTTTATAAGCCTAATCAGTGCTTTACTTTTGCTTCCAATTACAAGGTTATCGATGTTTGTTTGTTTATCAAGTGAAAAATATGAAACTGCCGTGGTAGTAATTGAGTTTACTCCAAAAAAAGTGGCAGGAAATTCTTTCTATGCCATACATGGTGTGTGGTGTTAGATGGGCATGTTGAGTAAATTTTGCTTGGCACAGAATGTATTGTCTGGTAGAGTATTTATTGTCTTTTTTTATCCATGTACCTTGCCCTCTGCTGGCTGTATACATCTTTATAGTGTCGAAATCATGATGTTCCGCATTCACAAAAGTTCAGAGGCATCGAGATAATGCATTTCATTTCCTACAGATCGTTTTGTTCCCTATCAAAGACAAGTTGATTGTTGTACGGTTAATTTTAGTTCATATTTTCTCCTGCTTGGCCGAGGACCGGAATCTTATGATATGGAGAAATATGGTGTGAACATCCCGGGCGCTTATTCTTTGATACATATATCTGATCGATATAAATTTGCCAGTTACCTACTTTGCCATTTTGTTCGACAAAAAAAATACTATTAATGTGTGGTGAGTGTCGCGCGAGTGTTCTACGGGTGGTCTCTCCGAAAGGCGAACAGTATTTTTACATAGAATTGGCGGTGAATTGATATGCAGCTTCGAGCCGCGTTTGTTAGTTTACGTTTCCCATTTGAATTCAGATTCAACCGGCCCTTCCCCGCTGTTGTTTTATCTTTCGTGGGTCTGAGGCCAATATGTGAACAGCTAATTACGAGAGGCAGTCAGAACTAAAGTCTAATTCGTAATTGCAGTGAATGCGGTTGTGAATGAGAGTCTGTTTGTGCGACTGGTTAAAATCTATTCCCTGGTTTTCATTCTGTGTCTGCTCACTTGTTCATTTGCACATGGTAAGTAGTGTGTAAAGAATGAAGAAAATATGACTGCGTTTTATTGGTCGCTTGATTCGGCAACAAATAATTAATTTGAATAAATTTTGAGCGCTATGGAATTCAGGTAAGAGGTGAGTAATGTCTTGGTGCCTCGATTTAAAAAAAAAGAAAAACAAGTGATGTTGAATAACAGTGTAGTACCTCTGCCGATGTGAAGGGCGAATTTCCAATAAAAACGATGACCAATTCGTGAAAAGAATGATTTCACAATGTCAGGAATGTGGTAGAAGTCGTCAATTTCTCCACCTGCTGGTTTGCAAAAGTGTTCCGCAAAAGCCGGCTTCTGCGTTGAAGCCTTATGGTAAGTCAGGATCGGCGATGTTATTACTACAAGGCGTATTTAGTTGATGCAAAAGTGAAATGAAAACCGTCATAATTTCCTGTAAAAAGTACTTGGGATTCTATTCACATGAGTAATGCTGGTTTCCGTTATTTATTTCATTGTAATTGATTTTATGACTAGTAACAATATTGCTCAAAACTTTTATCTGTCACAAAAATTTATTTTATCTCGCCCATAATGTTAAAATTGGAGCGACGGACAGACTTGGCTCTTCCGTGTCAAAGGCTTGTCGACCCTTTTGCGATAAATACTGCACACTTCGTCAGTTGTATTTGGATACTAACCACTGCATTTTTAGGGGCAGGATAAAAAATTTCACTCTTTATATTTGTCGATGAAAATTATTTTTAATATAAAGGAATCGTTATCATTATCACATAAAGATGCTAAATTTATCATATAAAATTGATCATAGTACGTTTTATCAAATGCCTATTCCTAGCTCTCTCGTGACTTGCTCACTATGTCTGTCTCTGAGTAATATTAGGAGTACCACGTATGGATAAAAATGACATTCAGTCGTGCGTAATTTTAGCTTTTACAATAAAAATTAACACAGGTGTTCGAACCAGCTCCATAATATCAACAGATGCAAAGTTCAATCGAGAAGTCTTTCACCCCACTTAATTGTCATCATCATTATCACGTGTTTTGCCGAGTTGCTTGTTCCTTCCACAGTCGTTGTGTCCATCCGTTTCTGTTCATCGTTCTCTTCCTCTATTCCCCTCTCTTTACCTCATCAGTCACTATCAACCTTCTCCTTCCTCGTCCCTTCTTCCCTTCCACCGATTCTTCAAGATCGGTCGTTATTATCCCGTTTCCTTTTGATACATTCCCTCCGCAATTTTCTTTTCTCTTCCCATTTTATGTATTTGACGGACTGTGACAATATCTTATTATTAGTTTTGACAGCTTTTTAGAAAGAAACTTTCAAAATTAATACAAGAAAATGGGCCGTATCGAACACTGTTTTCGCTTTCGTAGTATCACGTATGATATTTTAGTGCACATTCATTTGAAAAAATCAGTTCGGCAGCATGCACTCTCGGAAAGCTTTCTGTTGCATTGATCGTCATTTAAGAGCTTTTTAACGTTTTATTTGTGCGTCATGTTTACTTCACGCACATAAGCCGTATGCATTAATTCAAAACTGATGCCTGACAATAACACTCTATGCGTCGAAACCCGTGTTGAGGCTAGAGGAAATGAGAATGGGCCGTACAAAGACTGTATTTCATTTTCAATTATCCAAAACTTTCACTTTTTATAGTCATTAGACGTCTGATTTTGCGGTGCGATGCATCATCCAATTACTCGGCTAGCATATATCATTATTTCACGAAATTGTCCTCGTTACTTTGTGACGGGGGAGAGTCGAAAATATTTGTCCTCCTTTACTAAAAAGATAGGCATTAAAATTTGATGCTAGCTTTTGTTTAGTCGGATAATATGTTCTCTCCAGTGTTCCGCTAAAATAAACGCTCTTTTTCGTTTCCTCCGTCATAGAATTATTCGAGCCGGCATCATCCAAAAATTCATGCTAGCAATGAGGCAATATTATTTTACTCTGGCTGATGAAAAGAAAAAGATTTTCGTGAATAGTCACGGAGAAAAACGAGTTCCATTCATTCTTGTCACTTCCAAATAAATGGAATGTGGGTCAACTAGGCTTTGGATTCATGCATTTTGCATTGGTGCCGTGTATTTTTTTTAATACGCATGCAGAATCCTGTTCGAGTATAATATATTTTAAATCCATGCACGTTTTATCCTGAAAATTGAAGCATACTTGAGAGAGGCATGCATATTTATAAATATTCGCCGTATTTTTTTCCCGTTTGTTTTTTTAGTTGCCTCTGCATCGAAGATATTCCTATTCATTTTTTAAATTCATTGAGTTTTACAGCAATAGCAACGCGATCGAATATTTTATTTTTTATTCTTGGTTATCAGACTTCAGACGTATATCGGCTTCCAAATTTTGATTGCAGAGGACCTAAAAAAAATGAGTTGCTGTTTACTGCGAAGCACGTCTGTTGGTAGCCCTCGTCGATAGGTAAGTGCGGGCGTATTAGTGAAGCGCGGTCCATAGCTGGCGGTTGGGTTGCTGGCGGTGGCGAGCTAACGGTGTGCGGAGGAAAGTGAAGTCACTTTGACTCGAGGGCGGGTGAGAGGATTTTCAGATTTCTCCCTTCTAAGTGTTCATCATAGCTTGATGATTAATAAAAAATGTTTATTTTCACTCAAATGATATGCGGGGTAGGGTTTGTGTTTAATAATATGGAATATTTACCCAGTTCCGGTGAACTCCTTCAGTTTTAATTTCTTGTGCTTACGGAAGTATAAATAGAAAACGCTGCACCATTAAAAAAGTTTTTGAAACAGAAAGAAAAAAGGAGTCAAGGCTAAACGTAGAATTTCAAGCACTTAATTGGATTGGATATTTGAGGAGGCGATCGACGGCTAAGGTCATTTTCGTAGGTAAGGGAGGAAGGGTGGATAGAAACCAGGCGTAGGCATTAGCCTGCTCTTAACGAATGACGCCAAGGGGACCACGGTTTAACGTCTCATCCGACAAACGGAGTATTCTACTTGAAGTGCCCTCCACAAGACGCTCAAGTAGGGATCGGGTTTCCTCTGAAAAACATTCTCCTCTGCAGGTATTTGAACCCTGGCCGTCCGTATGGTTAGCCAGTACTCTAGCCACCACAGCAACCTGATCCCCTCAAGCACTTAAACTAGAATATATAGTACATATCTATTACTTTGGAAACATTAATGACGATAATGGACGAAGTGCCTAAAATATTTTGGATAGAGCGGCGTCTTCAAAGTGTGTGCTCACTAGGGTCTTATGATCATAATCTAGAATTGTGTTGTTTGGAGAGCGTGACTAGTTGAACATGTAGGGTGGTATTCAATAGTTGTAAAACCTATAAAATCCGAAGATTCTTGCGAAATTGTATGGAACTTATACATGATGCATAAATGAAAAACTTTGCCATGTTCCACAATATAAATTTATTCCACGACCCAGGTTTCGATGTTTTTACATGATCCTCGGGTGATGCATCAGATGCACCTGATGATGATGATGTAAAAACATCGAAACCTGGGTAGTAGTAATATTTATACAGTGGAAAATTGCAAAAATTTTCATTTATGCAGTTGTAAAACCGTTACTCTGGGAAGAGAGAATGAGAGAAGAAGAAAATAGGTAGCTGGCTCTTTGATTGCGTATTTCGTAAAACTATTGAACTAGAACATGTGGTACTCAGATGAGAACGCAGTGGGCGGAAAGAAATGCACCCTAATGCAGTGGAGATACAATGAGGATGTCACTTGAGGTGGATGGCGGGGGGCTAGAGTTGAAGACCCAAGCGCTTCATTCGAGGCAATGGGACGCCGAATGGAGTTTAAGAGGGTGTAAATGCTGATTCAGCGGATTGAGGAACAACAAGGGGTGGCCTTGTGGACGAATAAATAAGGGTAGAGAGTATATCCACTACTGTGAATATGGAGAGTAATAAAGGACCATCCAAACTTACCCTGGACGATAAAAAATCAATTATCACTAATTAAAGATAATTGGGCTCCCCATTTCTTTCAATCCAGCCATTTATGGCTTACTTTTCCAATTTGGATTTGAGTCTAGGTAAACGTTAGGAGAGAGGACGAATAGTTGTGCCTTCCAGATTTCCATGATTACTCAGCCTATTCCAATTTTAGTCCACGTTTAGATTAATGTGGTAACCTTGTTGTAACGTACTCATATTCTGTTTCTGGGCATGTTGGACTGCATGTTCGACAACTTCTCAGCGGTTGGGTGCTTTGTTTTACTACAGTGTGGCGTGTGGATGTTTTTTTCGTATCATGACATATTTTCAATAGTTTCATGCTGTATTCCAAGTATATTTTAGTATATTAAATGGGGCGCATTCCCCCATGTTTTTTTGTGCGCGCTGGGAAATTCCGACAGCGTACACCAGTCCTCTGAAAGCAAGATTGCCGTATGACGTAGCAAGTTTGCATTAGTTCCTGAGGAGGCTTAGTTCAGGGTAAAAAAACGAGAGCGCTGCAATCGCGAGAAATCAGTCATTGCTAAATGCACCATTTTCGCACTTTTAATGCATTTTTGGAATGATAATAATGTTGTAATTTAACCAATAATGATAAATTTACATAATATCCGCATTTAGTGCAAATTTTCGGCCCAGATACACGGTTTCGAGTAAAAAAAAGTCTCTCAGTCATACCAACTTTACTCTTTCAAGTGTAAATTCAAAAGAAAAACATCAATTCAACCCTATCACTCAAAAATTGATTACATATAAGATGTTTTACGGAATAAAATGATTAATTTTTTAACTAGAATATATCAGAATTTAGGAGAAACCCATCCCATCGTCTAAATTAAATTATGCAGTTTCCTCTCACTGATTTCTTCGGAACCAATTGGTTGTTATGGTAAATAACAAAGATTATAATACACGTAGATAATGACAGAGCACTGCATGTTCGAATACTTTTTGAATGATATTAATTGCCCTGACAAGAATTTTCAAGGATGAATGAAGCAATAAATGGAAAGAAGTGAATGTAAGTATTATTGTTGTTAATTCCATGAAATATTTCCATTCTTACCTTGGATGCTTACCTTGGATCTGACTGTTGACCCATTTCAGAAAATTGTTGTAAGCATGAATTTGCTTTGAAATGTTTTCATTGAAGAATGGAGGGGTAAATCAATGATACAAATCCATTACTTAACTTTAATGATTCTCAAGAGTGCTTTCTACTGTAATGTACTTCAATATCTTTGTGTTGGTTGTAAATTTTTGTTTTTTATGTTAAGTTATTCACACATAGTACTTGATCTTTCTGTGTTCTTGTTAGCAAATTTTGAAGTGAATGGTGAAACAGTAGACTTGTAATCGCAATCTAAATAAACCGTTGCTAAATTAATTCTTTTCTGTTTGTGTTGTGAGTCTGAGCGGAAGGGGAAACCCCCGCAAAAATTATTTTTTAAGTATGAAATTTTATTCTGGGGGTTAACTGAATCACTGTAATAAGTTCGTGATTTTTCTGATTTATGTGTGAATTTTCAACCGGTATCGCCGCAACAATATGTTGTTGCTATCCGTAAGATGAAACTTGCACAATGATAGAGATTATTAAAGCTTGCGGCAGTGATTCAGCTACCATAAAGCAAAAAAAAATCTGGGAAGAGAGTCAAATTTCCCGCCTCTCAGATGTGTAGTTCTCTCTCTGACCGTTTCAAGGAATGGAGGTCGCCACCGTAGCCATGAAGAACTTAGTACGCCATTTTTAACACACAGATGACTATCTTTCCTGTGTATATAATCTTTGGCGTACACACCCGCGCAATTTATTTATTTATGTTTTATAAGTTTAACAATACGTAGAAATCTCGAACACAAGAAATTTCGAGAAGGATAACAATAGGTCGCAGCGAGTAACTTTAAAAGGAGTGGCGCACGAGCCGATGGGTTTTGCATTGTTTAGATGGCTTGCAACGAGTAACCACGCTGAGCTAGGAATTGGACGGGGGGCATTGTGTCGACCGCCTGCCACGAGTAATCACGATAATCCGAATTTTGGAGGACGATTATCGACGGAAAGTTTTTTAACGGAATGCTTTGTGGAAGTTAATAGTCAGGAGGGAACAGGATCGACAGGTCCACGGTCGCGAAAGTAACCAGGGACCATGGAGTGTCGCCAGGACACACGAGGTGCCGTGTAGTACAGCAGAGAAGGTCCGGACGCATCAGAGGAGAGGAGGTGCATGCTCGGAGCCTTGAATTTGTTTTAACCACAAGCAGGTTTGCTGGTTTTAAAGATGTTTGGTGTACCCATCGTTTTAACCTGAAAGACTGGTGTTTGTGGTTGTTCACATTTATTGAGGGATGATGATTTATGTGAATGTCTGTGTGTGTGTGTGTGGAGGTGATGGGCATAGTTTGTCGTAAGGTATTTCATAAATGTCGATATCTGATGCTAAGGGTGTTCATTTTTGCTCTATTTGGGTAATTTATAGTGTTATTTTTGTGGTGTATGGTAAAATATTGAGAAGTGAAACAGGGAGCAGGTCTCATTGTAATTGTACAATGGTATTTACCGTGTAATGCAATTAATTTACATCTGTCAGATAGTGTCCAGCAAAAAAATACGAGTCACTCCATTTTTTTCATTGTAATGTTCTCTTTCTTGGCTCATTATTAGTCCGTGGAAAGTATTTTTGGGCCTGTCTGGTGGTGTTGAACGAATGATATTTACATAAATGCGAGCACGAGTCAATGATATATGCATCAGATTCTCTCTGAATGGAATGAAATTATTATAGTTGCGAGTCATCAGTTAGAGAGATGTGGGCGTTTCATCCCGAAAGTTGCCGGCATATTTTCAGTAAATGATAATTGAAGTTTCTGTGTATTAATTCTGTGTATGATATCTGTGTTTTAATTGTGAATGTCCTCCGGACATTTGCTTCTTGGAGGGCTTATGATTATTTTGCTATGTAAGTGCACCAGATGTGAGCTTTCAGAGTAAAACATTGCCTGGAGTAAAAACCTATCTTAATGGCGTCTTAGAACGTTAATATCGCTAGTAAGTGGGTAGTTTTTTAATATTGGATGCCCAAATCATGACAATAATAGTATAGTACGATGAGTGATGTTTTCATTTTGTTTTTATGGAGCTTTTGTGCAGAGAACAATGTGTATGTTTGTGCTAATTTCAATGGTTTACCTTTCGTGGAATAAGAGATCGTCTGAATATTTCAGTGGATAATTTTTTCCTAGGAACACATGGTGCATTGGAAAACGTATTCAGGAATTAAAATTTACAATTTGGCATTCATTAATTGCAGACTACGCATGCGCTTCTCATTCAGAGGTGAAAGTTCCTTCAATTACGTGGAACCCGAGAGAAAATCATTCCTTTACTTTAAAAACCTTTAAAAGGGAAAAACGAGATAAAACCCTAGCGATTCAAATGAGTCCGGGGGATGACTGTTTTTTTCCCTTATTTCATCCTCGCCTCCTACCATTCCCCCAAACGTCCTGGGTTAATGAGGGACGCTTGTAAGCGACTTGAAGGAACGAATTGATTAAGTTTTAAACGTATTCGCCCTCAAATGCATGAAAAAACAGAGCGTAGTCGTTAGCATTCGCGAGAGAGAGAACAAATGAAGTCGCGTTTGACTTCGTGATCCTCGTGTTAAACAGCTTGTTTTTTTCGTTTTAACTCATTTTGGTTGACTAGCAAATTTGTAGTTCGGGGAGAGGCCGTAACTAAGTTTGGCACCTCCAATTACCTCGATTAATGTGACCACCTTTGTTCCGATTGCTAAAACGAGCGTCACTCTGAAAATAGGCCGAAAGAGCTCGATGCCGTTCCCTGATCTAGGATTTATTTTTCTCCGACGGCGTACTCCACTCGTTTCATGCTTTCTTGCCTAAATTATTCAACTCCTGTCTGTACATTGTATCTCTCGTACTTTTTCTGTGATTCGGAACGCTCTGTGCAAATATTTTGAAAATTCATATTCTTTTGCGCATGGAACAATTATTTCTGTGTTTTGTGATCCTACTACGAATTTTGTATTGCTTGTTGAAGGGCAACTTTCGTCAATTAAGTGACTAAATAGTTTTTGTAAACATATAATTTGTCAATTGCAAATATAAGCTGTGTTACATTTTCGATGATCATATTCCGTGTGTTTCTTACTATGTTTCACTCAAGGTTTCCCTCAAAATGTCTTACTGACTGAAATTATGTTTGAGTTTTACTGGATAAAGAATGAAATATATGCTTATCTAGACAAGAATTTGGGGATTTATCAGATTTATCTCATATTTGGGCGCAAAAAAAGTCTATTATCACGCGGGGTATGTTCAGTGAAGTTCAAGCGGAAAATGTGGCTCAGGAACCGCAAAATGGTGGAAAGTCTCTCGAGGGAGGAAATGGAAAGTTCTTAAGTAGTTGCGTAATGGTGTGTGCCAACACATCGCGCCTAGGCTTTACAGCTTACACTGCGTGTTGGAAAATTTGGTGGCATCGTTTCTTGAGCCATTACTGTGAGAGACAGCCTTTCGCATTCCAGGCACTCTTTAGCAAGCAGTTTTCTCTGCTCCTGTTGGCAAGGTCGACGCATTTTCCTCCCGAAACCCGTTCGCAACATTGCTTCCATTGCCTCGCATTCGTGTTTTCAATCGCACTGCCCCTTTTGCACATCAATTCACATGAGGAGGAGCATACAGACATACCCATCACGCCTTGTGCATTTCGTGCATTCTCTCTGGGGTCAGGGGGGCTCAGAGGTGGACGTAGATGGTGCCTGATATGCTTGAAGATGTAACGAGGGCCTGGCCAGACCACAATCTTTGTATCCCTCGATTTGTCTTGGCGCTTACGTGACAACGCTCTATTTTTGCGATTTGAAGAGTTTTTAAATTGATAACACACTAAAAAATATCGAAAGTACGTTTTGAAATCGCACTCTTCTGAAACATTTTTTTATATACTTAAATGAATGTTGATCCGTAATGCCGCGAACAACCGTTAAAAAATCGCGTCGCATTCACAACTCTATTTTACCAGTGTAAGTCGCTGGAGTTGCCGTCCTGAAATTTTCAACAGAAGTTAGATACCCTCGCTTTCAAGGTCGTTCGATATCAATTGTATTCTTCCTTCGATACAGGTCTTCGCTACCATTTCTACCTCAGGTCCGCCATTAATATGCTATTCGAGCATTTACTGCCATAACACACCCAAGAAAATCTGCGAATATGCGGCACAAGTTTTCACTTCGAATACAAATGCACTGCTAAATCAACAAAAACGTGGAACAACCTGTAATGTGCTAACGGAAAATACAGAACAATAAGCACATTAATGGCGGATTTATGTACATTGCGGATACCTATATCGAAGGAAGAACACAATCGATATTGAACGACCTTGCCTCGCTTTATGCCCACTAATGCGTCAACTCCGGACTGGTATCCAAGACAACTAAGGAAAGGACATGGGGAGGAATATGGGGGAAATTTCGGTTATTAGGCTTTCGTTTGGCGACACCATGCCCTCTTCATGCCTATCAATGGGGGTTGGCATAGTGAAATAATTTAGTTTTTACCTTGAGCACTCCTGAAAGGGCTCCTTTTTTCTAATTTTCTCCGTAATTTTCTCTCCTTAGAAACTGCTTTCGCTTCTCCTGTTCTCATGCATTGATGCACTCTCCTGTTCTTATGACTCATAATATTCCTCCTCTTTAGCGTCTCTTCGACGTCATTCACCTTTCACTTTCGCAAGCACAATCCACCTCGTCGTCTCCAGAGCCAACAAACAATTTGTTCAACGCACTATGGATCCGGTTCTGGGGTGGTTCATGAAGAGCGTCACACAGTGTGGCTTTCGGATCTTTATTTTTGTGGAAACCTAGCATAAACCCAGAATAGTCGGCCCCGGTGGCGGCGGGTTTAAGTCGTCGCTTGTCAGTCCGAGGGTCGCGGGTTCGAGTCCCGCCTGGGTGGTTTTTCGCCACTCAGGACATGGGTGTTGGTGTTCGTCTATTGTTAATCACCCGATGTAATAGGCTTTTGTTGTGCTGTTTTCGGGTGTGTGAGTATAAATTAAAAAAATAAATTAAATATGTAGCTAGAAATTAGATAGAAAGATGGAGCCAACAAAAAAATTGTTCAAAGCACTATGGGTCCGATTCTGGAGTGGTTCACGAGGAGCGTCACGCAGTGTGGCTTTCGGATCTTTATTTTTGTGGAAACCTAGCATATCTAGCTAGAAATAAGACAGAAGAATGGACCAAAATATCTCAAAAAGAAGGTGATGCAGTGCAAATTCTCGGAAGTGTATTGTAGCTTACTAATAAGGAACTTCACATTTTGAAACTAAGGGTCAATTCGTCGAATTTTGGAAAAAAAGTAGTCTGTGTAATTTTTTTCAGAGAGTGCTATGGGAACCTTATTTTTCATGACGACATTGAAAGGTATAGTTGATTCCACATCTACAATGTAGGTGGTACTTTCCTCTAAATATTATGTAGATGGTCGAATACTCTTTTTTCGTGAATAACGTTAAATGAAAACAATATCAAAGAACAAAATAAATTTAAATGAATGATAAATAATTCCTGTATATTTATTGTTTGGTGGAAAATGAAATTTACCTTAGTTTTCATAGCCACTATAGGAAAATATGTATCCTCATGTGTGTTGTTTAGAATAATTTACTTCTTGACTATATTTATCCGAAATTCGATCCTAGGACCTTCAATTAAATGGACAAAATTTCAATATCAATTATTCTCTGTAGTTTTTCGAGATTCAGTATTGCGTTAATCGTTATAATTCTTTTACGCTCATTTTCGTATCTCAATTCTGATTATTATTATCGGGTGTTAATGCGACAAAAATACAGATGCCTCAATGTGCGTCTTTGATGTCAGTCACTCCTCTCGCCTCTGACGACCTCTGCTGTATAATCACACGCCTCCATCTTGCGCCTTCTGACCTTGTCAGCCGATCGTTAACACCGCGGACCTCCCCGCTGCCATCATGTCAATAGGACCTCCTTCTTTATCACCTCACGAACTCTTTCAAACTTCCTCCATCTTCTGCCTTCGATATGAAGGGAAGGAAGGGTCGAAATATGCGGAAGCATCGTGGCATGGGTAAGATAATTCCATATAGGTACTCAATAATGATCATTTATTAACTCTTTTTTTTTGCTGCCGGACGATTCTGTTGGCCCGTATGTCCCCGGAATCCCGATAGGCTTCTGAGCCTGTCATCAGGTTGTCCAGGGACCGGAACAACAGAACTTGACATACATCCATGCCCTGGGTGGTGAAAAACCCACTCAGGGCGGACTCGAACCCGCGACCCTCGGTTTAGCAGGCGAGGACTTTAATAATAGTAATCCTAAAACTAATCAGATACAGAAGCAAGTGGTAATTACTGTTACATTAATGAAGCATAAAGTTTGCTATAACTACTGAAGTTCTCATAAATTAAGTAAATATTCCCATATAAGTTGTAAACTTGGCTGATTTTTGACTCGAAATACACAGAAAATGCCGTTGCAGCTGAAGATATTCCTGAGAATCTAAAATCCCTATTGTGGTATTTGATTAAGAAAATACTGTAGAAAGCATACTAACTACACACAGTTGAATTTATGAGAGATGTGTGTGTTACAAATACCTCGTGTTTTAAATGCGAGGCTAAATTCGTCGTATTGTGCGTGAATTCAGTCTCGCTCCTTTGAGGATGCGTAAAAAGTCTACACTTCGATCACGTTCGTGGTATCCACGGTGCGAAAAAATATATATTATATCTTATTAAACAATCTGAAATGCAAGATTCATTCAGGAATTTTGCAAAAAATGATGTTATTACTACTTTACTGATTATGAAATGAGTATCAGGAAGCTAACAAAATAATTAGTAATACTACCTATCGACTAACCTACTTTCAAGTCTTAATGAGCTCGCAGCCGGTAAAAAGTTGCTGCGGCCCCTGTTCAGTACCCTCAAGGCGAATGGGCTGAAGAAGTCGAATAAATATTAATGTAACACTAGCGCTTATCTGGCGCCACTTTATCCGGGAGGAAGTACGAACTTCACGGATGTTTGTATTTGTGTATATCTTCCGCCATTATGAGCCGCCGGGAGTACGAACGGCGAAGCGCAAAGCACTATGGGTGTTCGCCTTCTCCCCAGCCGCCCACCCGCGCACCATTTCGCACCCCACCTCACCCCTTTACGACCAAGATAAGCTCTCTCCCCTTGTGTCTAGAACCTTTGGCGTATCATCCCTTTATCCTCTCCCCTCGGCACTCATCCCTCCGCTTCCTAGTTCCCCAGGAATCCAGCCGCACCTCTCATTCGCTTGCTTGCGACTCCCGAAATCCGGAGATGGGCCTCCGCACGACGATCGCATCTTGTTTTTTTTCCTTCATCGCCGCGGCGACTTTACTGCTTTAACTCCGGATTCGCGGTTGAACGGCGGAGATTTCGGTGCGCGGATGTTTACGAGTTCGAGTCCCATTCGAATGTTGTTCCTCTCTCTCCCGGTTTTGCGCTTTCGTCCTTTCTCCCCCCCCCCCCTTCCTCCTCGTGGTGACTTTTCAGCGTTAGAATCAAGAAACGAGAACAGTCCCGGTGTGCAATCTTATGTGAAATCTACGATGGCATTGATAATCTTACCCCTACTCCCATGTGAAAATGTGACGTTTTCCTGGATGAAATTGCAGACAAAATGTGGAACCAAAACGGCTGCTTATCAGTTGTTCCCTCTGCTGTGAAGCCTGTTTTTGTCAAATGTGCAGATGTTGGCACTAAAACGCCCTTTTTCTCTCAATTAAATGGACCATAATTTCTTTTTTCTCAGGATCTCACTTTTACATCAATTTTTTCCCTTTCGTCGTCGTCACTCAAAAGACTAGGCCTTGTCGCTGTCTTTGTAGCCAATCGTCTCTTCCTAATGCTGTTTTTTTCATTTCCCCGTTGGAGTTCAGTTCATGATTGACATCACACTGTGAAGTAAGGACATTCTAGGTCGTCCTCTCCTTTTCTTCCCCAACACTTTTGAGGGGGAATAAAAGGCAACACTTTTGTCAATTATGTTCTTGATGAACATCAATTACGTTCTTGATGAACTCGTTATGTCTTACTAAGTGATCAACAAGTTTAATTTTCCTGGAATGAATTGCTTGGAGAAGCGTTTCCCTTTACCAGTGTTAAATACGTTTTTATACGAAATGTGCTCTGAATACGATGGTCAATAATTATATCACGATTTACCAAATGTTGTAAGAAACCGCAATACATATTTAAATTCTTGAGTTTAATTTTTCTAATGAGGTTTTTAGATTCGTTTTTGAATGGTCTGTGCGTAGTATTCGCAGTAGTTTGTCACACCTATTCAATGAGATAGTTCATTTTTTGGCGTCATTATGTCATTCCATCAGTCATACCTTATAATTAACAAGAGGAACATTGCCATAAAACAATTGTTTTCATATTACGAGGAAAGAGAAGTTTGCGGAAATAGAATACCATTTTGGGCAATTATAATGAAGAAATGAAATTTTCACTGCGCATCGCTTATTGGATGCTTGGGTCAGTTGGATTCTTTGAAAAATTCTTGATAGGGAGAGCCAATCAAAGTTTTTTCAATCTGAACTCAAAAACTCCACCCAACATATTCCTCAGTCTCGCCAGGTAGATAGGGCTGGCCAATTAATTCCCTGTGCTGTATCTTTCGGCGCATTCCAAGGGATACTTTGCCCAGACCTGACATAACCCTTCACAGGGTACCTGACCCAGCGCAGGAATCGGGCGTCCTAACTTATCCTCCTCCACCATTAGTGAGAATTACGTAACTGTTTTTATTAAATACATCAATTTGTCCCCCATACCCCTGGTCAAACACATCTTTATCACTCCTATATCGTTAGTTTCTTCAAAAACACAAACTGGCAACATTCCTGAAAAATAAGGTCGGGGCCGTTCGATTCAATGTATTCGTAGCTCTATCGATATCGTTCTTCGCATCTATTTTACCACAAGGTCGCCATTAATGAGCATACTGAGCGTTTTCTGCCATTACACGACCAAAAAATCTGCAAATATGTGGTTCAGGTCTTCATTTCGAATGAAAATACACTTCTGAACCAACGAAAACGTCGAACAACTTATGCTATGCTCATGGAGAATACACCTTAGATGCGCGCATTTGAGGCGGCTTAGTTCACGTTGCGAAGACCTGTATCGAAGGAAAACTACAATTGATCATTAATGACTCAGGAAAAAGGTAATTACCAGTTTAATGTGAACCCTACCATCAAGGTATTTCGTGCATTTTTCTCGTGGATATAACTTCAACTTTTTTGCCCAAAATGCACCCATTGGAGGTATGCTGTGCACAACTTTTGCTGAAGTTCGACAGAACAGCTTGTAGGGAGTTATTTTGCGCTGCAGAAAATAACTCTACAGAACATCTGTTCTGTAGAGTCAGGCTCTCATGTTCCGTACAGATCCTTAGAAAAGGAACTAGTTCTGAAGAAAAAGAGTCAATTTCTGTAGAATTCCTTACGTTCTACAGAACAGCTTCTAAGGAATTTTTTTAGCTGGGTCTAACTCGTACGACTCAATGTGAATTCCCGTGGTAGTCGGGGGATGGGAAGGAGGCCGTTGGCGAATGAGGTGGCGTAGGGAGATGGTTGGCCAATTTCCTTCCCCCCTACTCCCCCCTTACCCCCTTTCCTATCGCCCTCGACTCATCCGCGACCACTCCGCGACAGATGACTCCGCCTCCGCGTTCTCTCGGGACTCGGCCGCTTGGCGGCAGCACCGTGCCTTTGTGTACGGGTCGAGTGAAATATTGGCGAGGCGTGCTTCAAAAACTGCGCCCGGCGCGGTCTCTCACCCCCTGCCACCCCCCTTCTCCCTCCCCTTCCCTCGACCACCACCCCCTCCTCCCATCCTACATCCGTCTGTCCATCCTCCGGGGGAAAAGAGTGTAGACTAGACGGGAGGCGAGTGGACGCGTGAAGCACTCCGCTGGGATGTCGCGTCGATTCCTGTGTCACGTGGCTCTCTTATTTCTTATCCCCTCCCCCTTTCATATGATTCCGACGACGCCCGTGGAGAACGTACGAATATCTACATCAACATACTACCCCGCGAGCCGCCGCATGGGCGTGTGGCAGGGGGTGTTAGGTCACCAGCCGTGTAAAGGTGTAAAGCCCTGTTCACGACAGCCTAACTTGGCTAAAGCTCTTTCCGAGTGCCAATCGGGGCCTGAAAGTTCCAACCAATCACAGTACGCCACTTTCATCCTCCTCATACAACACACACAGCGTAACCAAGGTATCCTATATCGATAGTAGTAATCGATTACTTCCGCACTATCGATAATAGGTAAACCAAACCTTGCTATTGGCTAGAATTAAGAGAAAGTTGAGAAATGCTCAACTCCAAGACTACGCCAAGTCGAGTTAAGCCACTTTAAGTTGTTGTGAACCAGTGTGTTGCTTTCTCACGGACTCAACTCCTAAGTCGCGCCAAGTTAAGCTAAGTTAAGTCAAGTTAAGTTGTTGTGAACGGGCTTAAGTTTTTGGAGATGGAATGGTTACATGTATTATGGGAGTTTATTTAATAGAGCTCAATTTTTATTGTGGTCGCTTATTGTTCGCGGAATGAACAATTTCTTGTACCTATCTGTTTAGCAGTGTATCTCTCTTATTTTATCGCATCTGTCGGACCTAGAGATGTAAAGAGGAATCATGATAATATTCTCTATGTCGCTCTGAAAATATCAGTTCTGAATCTAACAAACATATACTTAGTATAATTTAATACTAAGTATTCTCTTGCTATACTTGGAAGTCGTGTGGTAAATGTACGTGTTAAAGGATTACTTGGATATATAAACACTCTCGGTTTTATTCCTCCCTGTTCCAACCACCCACTCAGCCTCTCCTTATCTCCTTCTCTAGTTTATCGCGTGAGAAATTCAGGAGCCCAAAGCTGTGAACGATTGGATGAGATATTCCTATCACCATATTAGGGTAGTGTTACCGTTAGATAAATACATAAATACATACCAATCACGCCGTTCCCTTCCGGGTAGGCGGAGCCACTAAGTTTCACTCATAAATACAAATTTTTACTCCTAATTCTGCTTCAATAATTTCCTCCATACTGACCTATCCTTGAAAACCTCTTTTGCTTCATTTACCCCCATACACTGTTCAGGAATTAACAAACTTTGTAAGTTTTACTCAAAATATTCTGAGTAAAACTTACCAAGTTTGTTAATTCCTGAACATGGAAAAGTTTTACTAAGTTAAGGATGAAACTATTGAATTTGCCCCATACACTGCTTCATACACGCTCTCCTGTTTTTAAGACTCCTAATATTCCTCCTCCTAAGAATTTCCTCATCCACAACTTTCTCGGCCTACCTCTACCTCTCGCACCATTCATTTCACTCTTATACATCTGTTTCGTTATTCGACTCTTATCTATTCTTTCAGTATGGCCAATATCCTCTAATAATGGGTGCTTCTCATTCAAGGTGTTGATGTTAGCTCAGATCGGAGCATTTCAGCACGTCAGTGCACGCGATCGACATGCAATCGAAGGATTTGCGCTGGTGAAGTGTTTTGTTGCCTACTTGCGGATAATATTTTATGGGTAAATAGCAGTCACAGATGAATAATTTGGGTTAAGTTATTGAATTCGTTCGAAATAAGTATTTGAAAACCTAAGATTTTTATCACAGAGTAATTAAAAACTTTATTGCCTGCATAATTGACGCCTTGACAGAAAATTAATTAGCTTGACAATATTCACTAATGATACTGTCAACGTTCTTTTGTTGTTCAGTGCACGTCATCTTTCCCCTGGATCTCTTTTGAAATGCCCAATCTTGTGCATGGGTTTCTGATGTAGGAATTGAATGCAATTGACCCGTTTTGTTGCGAACTGATTGGCGCTCTAGAGAGAATGGAAAGATCCCAATAATAATGTGTGAGCTGTAGCTCTGTCATTCGTGAGAATGTGTAATTTTTGATGCGTAAATGATGGAAGCTATTGTTATGAGTTTCATTAGCTTGATCTCGTCTTGAAAATGGAGGAGGGTACATGTCTGGTATTTGGAAACGGCCGTTGGGGTTGGAGAACCACTATTTCTTGGAGAATTTGTTCATCAGGCTGTCTGCCTAAAGATTCATCCATACCCGCTGTTGAAGATACGTGAGCCTGTTTTTAGAAGATGGATCAACTTTCTTATAAAACGTATACGGAGGTAGGACACTGCTCTAAAGCTTTTTTCTCGGACGTGGGGGGACTCCTTACCTGCAGATTCCTGCGCTATTAAACTGGAAGTCGAATGACCAAAGCGTTATTTTCTCTGCAGGAAGAGAGTTACAGTCAGAGTTATAGTTTAGTCAATTCTTTCCTATAATATTTCTACCATAAGTCTTATCATTTATGTTGAATGGATATTCTCCGATAATAAGTGCAGCAGTCTTTCTTCTTGACATTGAATGCTCTGCGACTCGCGAAGTACAGTATAAAGCCATGAAAATCCATACTTTTACTTAGAATGGGCGCCAATAAAAATTCGTGGAGATAATTCTCACATACTTGTGAGCCGCTGGGCTTCCACCCCTGTGCCGACAATCGAGTTATATATATCCTTCACTATTCCATGCGTATTTAGGTCAAGTTTTTAAAGCATAGGAAATGCCTTCTATTTTGGTATAAAGGCTCCCAGCTGGATAGTTTATTCATTAATTAATTCATGTAAATTTAAAAGCTGTTTTTGACGTCTTCCTCCGTTTACTTATCATGAATTGTTAGAATAAGCGTCATATTTTCTCGCACAATTTCCCTTTTCATGCGATAACTTAGTTTGCTTTACCGCTATCAGCATTCAAGCGAGTGAATAGATATTTTATGTGAAAAATTGATTTTTAATGCCTGCGTGTCTCGTAGTATTCATTAGCTGCCAGGTGTCATTAGAGGGAGATGAATAATAAAAACATCAAGGGATTGGGTGGTACGTGCCGATGGTGTGATTACAAGTGCTTGTTTGATCCATTGTTCCAGGATATCTTCATATCAACGACCCCGATGACGTTAAATGTTAATGGCTAACGACATTGACGATCGTTGCGTCTCCTTAATTTTTATCTCTCACTGGACGAACGCGGGCAAAGCGTTCAGTTTTAATTTTTTTATGGCTCGAAATCCGAGAAGAAGAGGGAAAGAGTGGAGCGGATGTATTGCCTTGGCGTGAGCGGAATGGCTTTTGGACATCTCTGGAGCATTTTTTGAGCCTCCTCGTCTCTATCAGTTTTAAAATCACGTTTGTGGCGTCGGCGGAGGCACGGACCTATTTATTACCGACGCGTGATCTCCCTTAATCCGACCTTTTTGAGGGTGGAGGTGAAAAAAATGTTTCCACTCGGAATAAAAGTAATAACTCCATTGGGAGAGGACCCGCACCAACAAATGAAGGAAATAAACCGAAGGGTGAACTCCCACCTCCAACCCCCTCCCAAATGCCCGTTCTGCCCCGACCACCGCCGTAAGCGCTCGCCACGGTGAACGTGACACTTGATACTCGCAGCGAATTTATAGAAGTGGACATAGACAATGAAATGACGCGCAATGAATGGGTATTTAATTTCGAGGCTGTTTCTCTATAATATTTTACCTCTTGTTTCAAACTAAGGGTGAATTCCAGTTTCTTCCTACTACTAATTCGTTGTACAGACAGTGTACATATTTGTGAGTTCATTACAGTGGTGGAGTAAAGTGTCATCGTTGCGAAACGGCTGCAGCCGTAATTGTTTCGGTCAGGCAGCTTTTTTCAAAGAATTGCTGCAAACCGCAGGTTAGTTTTGTAGCGGTGATGCAGCGTCACGCTCTGTGCTGTGCAGCGACAACTTATAGCTGAAGCTGACTCTTTTGTCTTCTATTCTGTTTCAGTTGCAATAAACGAGTGGCTGCATTGCGCTTATATGCTACAATTTTGATGGACTTGAACCTGTTGCAGAGGGTTGCTGGTTTATTTAGCATATCATTATCCGTGTGCCCATTGCTTCAGATCGAATTGAAACTGTGAAGTACCCTTCATGGATTAAAATGAAATTGTTTCTTTATTGAAGTACCCTTCATGGATTAAAATGAAATTGTTTCTGTATTGAAGTAAAATGTTTCTTTTTGCATAGAAAACAGTGCTACGAGCATTATTCTCATAAGTGCCAATATTTCGCTCGTTGGTTATTGTACCTCTATAGCTACTGCTCGCTACATGGTGTTTCACGGAACTGTTTCGTTTAGAAACTGTTTCGGTAGCAGAACAGTCGCAATGAAACTATGTTTTTTTTATTATTGTAGTGCATTAATTGTGTTGAAATTTGCCTACCCATAACTTTCTTCTACTTCAATTTTTTTCTCCATCTTTCCACGTCTCTCCTTCGTTTTGGCCTTAGTTCTCCGAGTTCCTTCTACTAATCTGTTTCCTGCCATTCGGTTAAAATGTGGGCACCATCTACTTTTATTTTCTTCCGTCTTCTCGGTTATTGATTCGTAGATCACTCCTAATGTTTTTTTTATTTCTGCTTGCGTTTGCTTGGGAACATCTTCGTTTACGTCTCAGAAATTTCATTTCAGCAGCTCGTACCCTTTTTTATTCCTTTTTACCTTGGATGGATAATTTATTCTTACAACCACTATTGTATACGTAAGAGATAACTCACCCCAAGTTGGCAACTTGTTCTGGAATTTGATTATGTTTGACTCTTTTTGTTTTTTCTTAAAAAACTATAGTTTTATATTTTCTGCCAGGACTATCAATAGTTGAACAATAATTATATTTCACCTGGGAAAATCGGTGACCGCTTAATTTTCTCTCAAATAGGTGTTCCGTAATGAAAATCCGTTACGGTCCCATTCACGTCAAATCGTCAAGAGAGAATAGTTTATCAGTTATTAAATGAAATTGGTGCAGTAATCATCATATCTATGTATCCAGTTTTCCTCTCAATACCAGTGACAATTCACAAAAACATTTGTTAATATTATCGCTATATTTTATTATTGAAACGATGACAACCATAATTTGCGTATTAATAAAGACCAAAAGTAAGCTGCTACAGGTAGATATTAATTTAGAACGCCATTCTCCGTGAAGACTACTTTCTCGGTGTCATCGGTGTCCAAGATATGTATACATTCTCCAAAAGTCTTTAGCATGGATTTTTACACTAATTCATCATATTGTCCCAATTTTATCACTCTTTACTCTATATTTATCTCTGTAGAGGTCTTATCTCTTCCCAAGTTTTCACTAAAAAAACACCTTGTGTACTACTTCTCGAAGTTAATAAGTTTGGGACAAGAAAAGAAATTAAAGTTTTCGAGAATTTACTTGCTCCTTTCCTTGGTGAGGTGTAATCATAGCGAGAGAGAAATTTTCTGAACGTGAATGACAAACATTACTGGCATTCCTGATAACAAAGAACATGAACGAATATATTTGCCAATTCAAAAATTATGTCATGAATGAATTATATCTTGGAATTACCTTAACTTCAGATATTTCGTGGGGAACACACTTACAAAACATATGCGGCACAGCATAAAAGAAGCTAGATTTTGTTAATCGTATAATAGGAAGGTCCTCGGATGAAAAAGTACAAAAGGAAGATTGTACTTCGCTCTGGTTAGGCCACACCTCAAATACGCCGCGAGCATTTGGAACCCTGGTCATAAAGATTTAACCAAACAAATTAACAAAATACAAAGAAAAGGAGCACGTTTCGTTAAAAACTGCTATTAACGAACATATAGTGTTACACGACTGTTAGAGGGATTAAGGTGGGAGCCCCTAGAGACTCGGAGGCTGCACGCTGGGCTTAGGCTGCTTTATAAATTCAGAACTGATATTTTTCAGAGCGACACAGAGAATATTATCATGACGCCTCACTACATTTCTAGGTCCGACAGATGCGATAAAATAAGAGTGATACACTGCCGAACAGATAGGTACAAAAACTCGTTCTTTTCGCGCACAATGAGCGACCACAATAGAAACTGAGCTCCTCCAAATACACTCTCATATGACATGTCACCATTTCACCTCTAAAACTTTTACATCTTTACGCGGCTGGTGACCTTCCACCCCCTGCCACACGGCCAAGCGGCGGCGCGCGGGGTAGTATGTAGATGTATTTAGCGCTAATAGGAGTAGAATTTAAAATCTACCTCATCCATGCTTTTCGTTGACGTATTAACTTTAAAAACGTGGTGACCCAGCTGCTACATGTGGCGCGAAAGATTTCCGCTCCCCCTAATCTTCCGCATGATGATAATTGGGTGCGCATGTATGTATAATTCGCTCTTAAACAGGTGCTCATGAAGGCAGTGTCTGGCGAGGAGAATGCGACCAAATTTAAACGCGCATTAAAAAGCCGTGTGTGTTAGACCTCTCTGAATAGCTGACGGCAGTTGGGCTGGTTGATAGAATGAAATTACTCTGCGACACGTATTCCAGGGCGTTGCTAAATGAATAGGTAGCCTAGTTCGGTTGCGCACAAAAGAAACTCTCATTCTTTTTTCCGGCAATCGTAGCAGGGTGCCGCTGGGGAGGGTGCAGGGAGTTTTGCGGCAACAATGCAGCTCGCGCATTGGGTCACGCTGAGTCCCGACCGTTTTTAATTCAATTTGTCATGCATCCGTGCAGCAGGGGTTCCTAGGGACTAACCGACTCTAGGAACCTTCCCTGGAGTGCCTTCGGGTGTACTACCTATCTGCCTCGTGGTGGGCGTGCCGCCCGCGAGGCTCGTGCCCAGGCGAAAAAATAGAGAATCCACGCATTTCCTCCGCTATGTCTCTCCGTCTCTCTCATGCTCTTCGCCCACGAAGCCATGCCTCGAATTAATTAGCCCTTTCGTCTGCTGCCACTTTGAGAGGCTTCGTCTCCCATCATTCCCTCGATGGAAAGCTAATTACGCCGTGGTTTATACGTGCAATGTGCCGTCTCTTTTGAGACCTTTGTTATTTAGAATCCACCTAGCGTGTAGCGTAATGGTCATTTAATTCAGGGAAAATGTGTGTCTCTATAAAAATTGAAAACTTTTGGAGTGTAATGATTTTATTCATTTTTATATTTTTGGATTCCACGGCCTTTTTGGTGGGGTACTGTCTGCAAAATGGCTTGAGAGATGGCTATTTTTGGCATGTATAATTTGCTCCAACGTACGTGAGTGTTGCGTTTGATACCCAATCTTCCTGGAATTTCATTTAACGAATTAATGGATGAAATTTTCTGGCAAAAGATCGTCAAAGGGCCATTAGGCTAGCGGAATTCGCCTTATTGGATAGGCTGCGCGGCTCTGCGCGTTTCAAAAGGAAGGTTGCCTTAAAGTTTCTCCCTTTCGAAATAGTTACCCAGTAATGCACCTCGAAAATGGCTTCAGGCATTTAAAATCCGGGCAGATATCAAATCTCAAGTGCGGACTTCACTTGAAGTAATTTTCATTCACTGCATGGGTATTAGAGTTCCACCAAGTGGCGCCTCAGAGCGTTCATCTTGGTCGCCCACTTCTTCATTCGATCAATCATTGCATTAAATAAGTATCGGGTCTGAACGAGTGGTGAGTTATTCATTTTCACCTTATTTATAGTGCTATAGCGGAAATCGATAAAATCCACCAAAGGGGTTTAACAGCAACCAGGTTTTTTTTTAAAAATCGTCAGATACATGACCAAAGATGGAAAATATAATAGGTAAAATACTGGAGTGACGGGGACTCTGTGTGAGTAAAATGGTGTAATATAAGGGTGGGACCGCCATCTTTGACGGTGTTTTCCCCAAGTAGTGCTAAAGAGGATAATTAACGATAGAGGACAGCCATATTTGGCAGTTCATGTCCCAACCTGCTCGCAGAGGAGGGGGACAACAAAAGCAAACTTGACGTACCCTAGGATACGCCGGTGCCAATCGCATCAGAATATTAAAACACGTGACGAAGAATTAGAGAAAGAGGGAGGGGGGAGTTTTTTTTATCAGCCACGGATCGAGAGAGTCGTGAAAGAAAGTGCTCTTGAAAAAACGTGCCGAGAAGGACGGGGAATCAAATCAAAGATAGGGTGGAGCATTGAACGAGGCGTAAGCTGTGAACTGCGGGCGCCGAGACAGCTGATCGGGAGACTGGAAGTATAACCAAGCGGCCGAATTAGAGAGAGAAACGGCAACTCTATTGCTGACTGTGGAAAGTAGACGCCACAGTCGTCTGTGGGGGAAGGCAGATACGGTGAAGCTGACAACCTGTGTCGTCTAGGACGGAGTTGTCGTAACTATATAAATGTTGCATTATTATTTCCTGTGTCCGATTTTGATTGTTTAATATTTATCCTAAAGAGATAATGGCTTAAAAGGTGAATGTGTGAATATTAATGCGTTCAAGTATTAAGTGACTCAAAAGGAACTAAAGAAAAGTGCTAATTAACGCCCATTTTTCAATATTGCATTGTTGATTTGATTTTCACAAATTTTATGTTGAACTGTGCATAAGTTGACGAAGGGTTCATTCATTTATGCATCAATATGGTACAAATATGGTTATCATATCAATTTCTGTGTTTTAAATAAATGGTAACATGTGTTTGAATTAGATTATACGTTTTATTGACGGGGTTAGCCGTGCAGAGAGATAAGAATGGTACGTACGAGAGAAGCGGGGAACGAGAGTAAGTAATAGACCCTTGAAGTGCCCCACACAACTTGTATTACATATTGGATTCAAACGCGGAGCAATTAATTAAATACAATTACCGCATTGGTTATGATACGGTGGTGAAGTGACTGTGTAACGCGAAAAATGGCCAATACCCAGATTGAGCATCGTCAGGATAGCGAGATTATGAGAGAATTGGTAGTGATTATAATGTACTTTATAAAAACATGCTTAGATATATTGTGACAAATGTGGGAAAAAACTGATTTACCTGATGGTGGGTACATGACAGCGAAAATGTGTGTTGTACAAATTTGGCTCGGTTAACTGGACTGAACGGTATCAGTCTTAATTCGTTCCCAAGATTTGATGTTTGAATTCTGTTGAAATTAAAAGTATCATCGGCGGTGGATCTTCACACAGTCCTATTTTATGCGTTTCATTTTGTTCATTGATGGCGGAGAAAATTTTCTCGCCTTCTGAGTGGCATATATAACTAGAGAGATCAACCGTGCCCTCCTAATTGTTGCCCGTATATCGCAACTTTCATTTTCTTGTTGACTATTACCAATTGGTGTGAATAGCTGAATAGTGACTTAAACTGCGATCGTTAGGTCTCTAAATTGTTTTTTTTTCTTTTTCTATTTTTTTTCATTTTCCCACTCGTAACATATCTATGCGGTGGTGAGCAAATTAATGGCATTGCTTTGTCGATCCTTCAATCTTTGTGTACGGGGTACAATGACAAATGTCACTTAATTTAAAAAAAAATTAATTATCGGAGTAATTCATCGTTTTGCCTTAATGTGTTCAATAAGCCAGATTAGATTGACCTCGGGCATCCCTAGGTCTTTGAGCGTCTGGTTAAAACTCACCAATCGTATGACTGTGTCCAGGCATCTCATTTCAGCAAAATAATCTGTGGAAATGACATGTAGCTTCCATTGCGCGTACCTAAGAGTTACGCATATATTGCATGAGAAATCTGTTTTTCCATATTGCCAAGCTATGTACACTAGAATAAGCAATGAAACTGACCAAAGAATTGATTATGGTGGCCTTTGTTTAAATCATGCGATTGTGAAAAAAATGTTAACTTTTTCTTTCTCACTAAAGATAATCAGCCACTTAGCTATTATCCATGAATATATATTATGGATTGGGATCTCGTTGCCAAAAAGCGTTGTCTAGAATTCCAGTAAACAAACAACTTTTTGGAAAGTGGTTCCGTCTAGTGATGAAAGACGGAAGTTCAAATGTGAATACAGTCGACAGATTGTAAATGAACACGTACCTTACCGGTTTTGCCATGAACATACATGGATTTCACTCACAATTAATCATGATGCAGTGGGCAGTGGATAAAAAATGTAGTACTACACGCGGGATGTAATTATACACTAGGGAGCCCCTAGAGACTCGGAGGCTGCGCGCTAGGCTTAGGCTGCTTGGTAAATTCAGAACTGATATTTTTCAGAGCGACACAGAGAATATTATCATGACGCCTCGCTACATTTCTAGGTCTGATAGATGCGATAAAATAAGAGAGATACTCTGCCGAACAGATGGATACAAAAACTCGTTCTTTCCGCGCACTATAAGCGACCACAATAGAAACTGAGCTCCTCCAAACACGCTCATAGGACATGTCACCATTTCACCTCCAAAACTTTTACATCTTTACACGGCTGGTGGCCTACCTCTCCCTGCCACACGGCCAAGCGGCGGCTCGCGGGGTAGTATGTAGATGTAGAATGGCATCCTATTCAAGGGTCCGGATTATAATCCAGGCATGGGGGAAGATTTTTCAGTGCAATGCCACCTTGAGTTGTTGGTGTTGCGCTCTGAAACGACATTTTCCCGTTCGTCGTATGTGTCTCAATAAATGTAGACCCCTTGATGATAGAGTTGACCCATTCGCGGCAAATGTTCAAGGTAAACAGTTTTCAGGTTCGTGATGTCGTTCACTTGGATATTTATCGCAATGAAAGCGAAATTCACGTTCCACGTTCGGAGGATGCGGTACTTTTCGATACGATGCGATACTTTTCGCTTTGGATGCGGGTGTTTGACGTCACACGACGTATCTCGATCCGCTGGTATATTCGGTATTTTAACGACTTTCTTTTCTGATGTTAACACGATACTCTGCATTTTACACCACAGAAACTAATACCGTGTTTTACGGACTATAAGACGCACTTTTTTCTTTAAAAAATTGCCTCCAAAATTCAGGTGCGTCTTATACTCGAAATTGATATAAAAATTTCCAGTGTTTGATTTAAAATTCCCGCCAATCTTAAAAATGGCCATATATTCGATACCACGGAAATCCTATCTCAGTCTGGCAAAATTGGATTCAACTGGCAGCAGCAGTGCACCCCTATTGAAAACCAAATTTCTTTAACCCCTCTGGAAAAATGAAAACTGCGTAGAAATGGCCGGAGTGGAAAGAAATGAAATAAAGAAAAATTAAATTTATTGAATTCTCACCAAAAATAAATTTCCGTTTTATAAACGTAAGAGCGCAGCTAGTCTAATCATACTACTGTTAGAAAATGTTATTTTAAAAAAATTGCTTCAAAATTAAGGTGCGTCTTATGGTCCGTAAAATACGGTATATTTCATCATCCTCGTTCAATTCGCAAAACGATTTCAAGGTTTAATTTTTCATTTGAATAGGTATTTGGACTGTCTTTATTCTAACGTCCCTATTTTTCGTATATTGTTCCCTTTATCCCCCTATAATTGATCCATTATTCAATCCCCTATTAACTTCCACATGTAATCCTCCTCTTTTTAGTTCATCCAGAATTCCTACCATCTTCTTACCTCATTCACGCTTCCCAAGCGTTCTCCCCTCTATTACACTCTTCAGCATTCCCTCTCCTTTTCATTACGTCCTCCATCCATCTCTTCTGCCTCCTCTGAACCTCCACCACCAGCTTCCTCTCCTCTTTAACCCTACCCAATACCTCCTCGTTTGTCCTCTTCACCACCCAGCTCACTCTCTGCATCCCACTCCACACCAACATGTAAAACGCCTCAAGTCTTCGCTCTGGTTAGGCCACATCTCAAAGACGCCGTGAGCATTTGGGACCCTGGTCAAATAGATTTAACCAAAAAAATTTATGAAATACAAAGGAAAGCAGCGCGTTTCGTTAAAAACTGCTACGAGCGAACATGTAATGGCTCACAACTTTTAGAGTGATTAAGGTGGGACCCCCAAGAGTGAATAGGAAGCTACATTCTAGGCTTAGATTACTTGATAGATTCAGAACTGATATTTTTCAGAGTAACAAGGAGAATATTATCATGACTCCTCACTACATCTCTAGGTCTGACAGATGCGATTAAATAAGAGAGATACTTTGTCAAACAGATAGGTACAAAAACCCGTTCTTTCCGCGAACAATAAGCGACCAGAATAAAAATTTAGCCCCATTAAATACACTGCCAAAATCATGTCACCATTTCATCTTCAAAAAACGTACACCTTTACACGGCCGGTGACCTAACATCCCCTGCCACACGCCCAAGCGGCGGCTCGCGGTGTATTTCGTAGATGTAGATGTAGAAGTCTGCAAACATCCTCCCGTCGCAATGACCAAGTCTCCGACCCATGCAGCGCTACGCTACACATGAGTTTTCACCAGTATTTACTTGTCAGACTTCAATACCCTTCTCTTCAAAGATGCTTCTTCAGCCATGGCAATCCTACATCATATGTTCTGACCACGAAATCTATTCTTCTCCAAGTTACCGCATTTACCTGAATATAAGACCCCCCCTTTTTTCCCAAAAAATTTGTTTCAAAAGTGGGGTCTTATACGGGGAGGATAAGCCAGAGCCTTTATGGTATTCTATTCAAACTTTGAATGATTAATTTCCTTTAGCATTCAAACAACATTTAGAAACACTTAATGCTCAATTACAAAACATGCAAAGCATTACTCATTCTTTCAAAACTGGCACTGGGTACTTCCCTGAGGGATCTCCCACCTGTTTTATATTTTTCCTGGAATTTGAGCCTCAAAAGTGGAGGTTCTAATACAGGGTATGTCCCAAAAGTAAGTTTAATGAGTCGAGGAAAAAAGACTCATTACAGATGAAGGTACAAGCAACTAAAATTCTTCAAAGTAGCTTCCTTCCGTGTCGGAACACCGGCGCCAGCGTTTTTCCCAGTCACTGAACGTAGTACTATGTGACAATGAAGGCGGTGTGCGACGGCGCGTTGTCATGGTGAAGACGCCAAGTGTTGGTGATCTCCTTCCTGATGCGTTTCTCTCTGCTTTGGAGCCTTTTCAGGACATGACTGTTCACTGTTTGTCCTTGAGGGACATTACACTCAACTGCCAGTATTTTAACACTCGGGCGTTGATCAGAGTTCAACATGTCGCTCACTTTCTTCACATTTTGGTGGGAATGTGACGTTGATGGATGTCCAGAGCGGTCCTCGTCCTCGGCGTCCTCTCTGCTCTCCCGGAACTTCTAGTGCCAGCGGTAAACCATATTTTGGGACATGATATTATCGCCATAAGCTTCGCTCAGCATGGCAATGGTTTCGGCGTCTGTTTTCTTGAGCGCAACACAAAATTTTACTGTTTTTTTGAGCGCAACACAAAATTTTATCGCGTAACGCTGGTCCTTGAAACGCGGCATCTTGCAATTCCGACGCGTCACTGAAACAAGGGTTCGAACTGGCAGCGATGCTCACGGTGGAACAGCCTGCAGGAACTTGACGCGGTTATCGTTGGCTTCCCTAAACCCTCCACCACCTTTCCCGTCACTTGGCGCGCCTTGCTAGCGGCTTGCTTCGGCGGTGCAAGGTAATTCAACTTACTTTTGGGACAGACCCTGTATGTAGGGGGGATCTTATATTCAGGAAAATACGGTACTACCCATGCTACGTAAACTGCCCGAATTGCCCTCCCAACTTGTTCATTCGAGAATTGAATTTCTACGCGAACACTCCATCGGTTGAGGGCGATTGAGAGGATGGGTTTGTAACCGGACTGTTGATGCAATGACGAAAGTAGAAGCTGGGAAGTGGTTGGCCGTTCTCCGTGCAAAAGGAAGGGAAGGGGTTAGGAGGGAAGTGGGAAGGAAAGGGGTTCGAAGGGTTTTAAGCTCTCGCCCGCCCGCTCGGCTCATCTCCTCCGGAATAAATGCTCATCACGCGCCAGACACCGAAACTTAATTACGAGCAGCGGCAGTTTGTTGGGAGGAGGAGGGGGAGGAGGGCGGGGAAGCCTCCCGCGTTCTATCCGGCATTGGCGGGAGAGGACTTTTATATTATGCATTGGAGAGGGGAAGTTGAGGGAGGGTTTGTTCGGGAGAAACGAGTGGATGTGGGGGGGGGGGTTTGGATGGGTTACCCTCGCTCCCTCCCTCAAATGTCAACCCTTTCCACTCCTCTTCACCCTCTCAACTCTCATCCATCCGCGTTCCATCTTCTTTCCGTGATTATCAACTCCTGCTCCTTATGCAGGAAGGACTCGGAGTTGGGGAGGCTCTACCGATGGCGTAGTATTTTGAAGTCACAAAACCGACTGCTCCATTTCAGGGTTGCTAAAGGAGTACCTGAAATGCAATGCAATAAGGAAAACCTAGAATACATACCTGTAAGAGACATGGAAATGGAAAATGGCCCTGGAAAACCAAGAAAAGTTATGGAAAATGAGAAAACATCCAGGGAATTAAGTTTTCTAAGCTTAAATTATATTGCAGTCAATTAGTGGGGTGTGTCGTTTTTGGCTCTTTTTTGTATGTACCTTCTTCAGTGCAACAATGGAGCTCATATCAGGTGTTTATCCGGTATACTAGCGGACCCGACAGACGTTGTCCTGCCCAAATGTTGACTTGCCTGCTAAAAGCGGGTTCAGCAAACGTTTTTTCGATATTCGAATTTTCGATAAATTTTGTGCTAAGTGACATTTGACATTGAGTTTGACATTTCAATCTTAACGTTTTGTCAAAACATGGCCAAGCTACGACGCTAGTGCGACGACTTGCGCATGTGTTGATACGTCAAATACCACAGAATTCGATATCAGCGCCACCTATGGTACACATACATAACTATAAATTATTCTCAGATGGTCAATTGTTCATGAACTTCTCAGAAGTTTTTAACGGTCAATTATTCGTAAACTTATGATTTTTTCATTTTTAAAATAATGGGGGGCAGGGAGGGTGAAATGTTGGGGTTATATGTTCCAAAATGCGAAAAATCTTTTTAAAAAATCGTAAAAAAATGTCCTAGAACCCGATCGCAGCGCCACCTACCGGGTCCAATTGTCCAAATCTAAACCATCCAGTGACCCACTCAAATGAATGACCGTTGTTGTTAGGGTAATTGTTGCTGGTTACAGGATAATAAATAAAGTTGGAGTTCTTTAATGTTGTGGCTGAACTTGAGTTGTGATATCTTCCATATCACACAAATAATCACGTATTTTGCAATCAATCCCGCTTCTTACACCAATTTATTACGGATTTGTGTGATATGGAAGATATTACAACTCAATTCTGCGTCAATACTAAAGAACTACAACTATATTTACTTTTCCTGTTACCAGATACAATTACCCTAACAACAACATTCATTCATTGCATTTCATTGATTCATTACAACATATAAATTATGTGTTTGATATAAACTTCCAGGTCAGGCTCTTCAAATTCGCGCACTCGAAGGAATGTGCGAATCCGTGCAAATAGCCTCCATGTCTTTGTGGTGGTGCGGAATAATGCAGTCGACCGGTCTGTCGGAGAGAGAGGGTGGGTGGATGGGCGGAAAATACCTCCCACCTGATCCTCCGTTCTCCCCGCCCCTCACTTCTTTCTCCCGCCGGAGGGACACTTTAGGGAACACACCGCTGCTCGTGACTGTGAAATGGCGCTCCAATCTTCCGGAAGCATCTTGCGAAATGTATGATAGTCTTACTTCCGGGCTACTCATTTCATTCACACTAAGGATGAGTAGAATCCAAATGTCGATTCTCGATTCCGCCGATTCTCAGGATTAGAATCGGTATCGAGAATCGATCGCCTACAGTCGAATCCGATTCCATCGATTCCAGATAGATACATATTCAAATCAAATTTCATTTATCACTACATATGTGTCTCTGTAATTTTGGGTGTAGGCTCTCAATTTGTACTTTTCATCTACCTCAGTAAGCTGAGGATATATTTGCTATTTGTTAATAAATATACTTTTTGAGAGACTTAATTGTCATTGTTATTTTATTTCAGCAAATACTTGATTTAAATAATAGTCGTACGCCACTGGTATATCAATATTATACCTGTTATTAGGAATAAGAATCGATGGAATCGGAATTAAGAATCGGGAATCTATTTGAAAGAATCGGAATCGGAATAAAAAAAAGTGGAGTCGACTCTTTCCTAATTCACACCTTAAATTATGTATAGATTGGAATTTCTGTTCGTGTCCCTCTAGTACTAAAGACGAGTCGTGCAAGTTTCCCCGGTCTAACCTCCTCCTCGGTCCTGGCGTATTGTATACAATACACAGACGTTTGAATCTTTTCCGCTCAGCAACCCAAATATTAGCATTGCCACTTGCTGATAAGTGGCGGCATCATTTGCGCATTTGAAGCTTGAGTGGCAGAGATATTAACTCTGCAAACATGCCTTTCAACGCACAACGTAAGTATGAAGAATTTTCCAAAAATAATGCTGGATATGTCTCGGGACTGAGGAGGGTAAGTGGAAGTTCATCGCGCTTAGCGTCGGCGATTTCTTTTGCAATCCATTAACTTAGTTAATGTGAGCATACATGTATTGCATGAATATCAATCAACGTTTTAAACCGTTAGCAGCGAATGAATTGTTCCGACATTTTGTTTAACTTTAAGGAACTTTTGTGTGAGCATTCAAGCGTACCATTTTTTGCTTGCCCTGAGACGATCCTGGGGGTCCGTATGTCCCTCAGATCGCGATGATCAATTTTGGACTTGACATCAGGTTTTTCAGGGGTCGAACCATCAGAAGTTGACAGTAACAACAAAGTCTTGGGCAGGAAAAAACATTCCGCATCAAGACTCGAAACTGCTACTCTTCGGCATAGCAGGCGAGGACTTTGTTCCTCCGCGGTCAACTTCTTGGATAATAATTATTAACTTGAATATTTTTTGGAAAAATAGATGCAACATTTTGTCGTGGTTTCAAATGATGCCTAGCAGTGAACTCTTATGCATCTCACGAAGGGCTGAGTGACAAATGATCATTTCGATAAACTCATTTTATCTTTATGTATATAATTCTTCTGTACGTGTGTATGTCACTGAACTCCTAAACGGCTTGACCGATTTTGACGAAATTTTTTGTGTGTATTTGAGTGGGTCCCTGGATGATTTAGATTTACAATTGGACCCGGTAGATAGCGCTGCAATCGGGTTCTAGGAATTTTTTTGTTATATCGTCATCAGCATATCAGAACATATAATCCCAAAATTTCACCCTCTCACCACGCCTCAATATTTTTTTAAAATGAAATAAATCATAAGTTCGTGAATAATTTACCGTTAAAACCTTCTGAGAAGTTCATGAATAACTGACCATCTGAGAATAATTTATAGTTATGTTTGTGTACCATAGGTGGCGCTGATGTCGAATTCTGTGTTATTTGACGTACGCATCAATACATTCGCAAGTCGTCGCACTGCGCGTCGTCGCTTTGCGTTGTTTTGGCATTTCGATTTATGTTCGCTGTGTTTCGATACTCCATGTATCATAATTGCGTACATATTAAGTGTATTATTCATCGAAAAAACATGTTGAAATAACGTTAAGCGCACATTTACGAGAAATGTACTTCAAGGAATTTTTACTACGGTGCTTCCATGTTTTGGTTGGTCGATCCATCTATGTACCAAAAGACGTAGGCACATACCAGGCGTCAAGAATTCCGAATTTGGCCGGTTGTCGTTCGTCAGTTAAGCAGGTGGAGTTATCTCTTTGTTGCAGGAAGTTAGTGCCTTAAGTTCACTTCCCTATTCTCTTCATTCATTACTGGAATTTTGGCGCTATAAATATTCTACCTTCATTTCGTTTATTCACTTACAAGTTACTTTGAAAATAGGCCTTTGACAGTTGTATATGAAATTTTAAAATAATGACGTGGAAGCAGTTTAAAGAATTTAGCAAGTACGATAACCCTTGAAGTATTAATTTTGGTTATGTGTTTTGAGAATTTACTTATGAAAGATCTTAGAGACTAAGGAGAGGACACGAAAGGCTCATCCGGTCGTCGGTTTCCATCTTTTTTTAATAATAATAATATTTACTACTCAACACAATTAGACATTCATTAATCTTTACAACATGAGTAATATTAGTTAGCCTAAAAGGAGGACCTGTATTAAGACTACCACCATGTGGTCAATACTTATGCGTTAGTCTTTTACATAATTGAACATGGAAATAGATACTCGAGGTTATCAGTACTTTAAGCGGAATTAGCAAGTTTATCACATACAATTATAGGAAGGTATCCTCTATTATTTCGTGAGTAAATAACCAAGATTGTACATTTTTCAATTTTATTTATGGATTAAACACATGAAGTAGGCAATAGATTGTGCACTTTAGGTCCGACGAACCAAAAAAGGCCTTTAAATAACGTTAGATTTTTTTTGGGCAAGGGTACACGAGATTTTCGAAGGTTGAAGGGAGAAGACAAATACAGTAGAAACCCATCATTTCCACTTCTAATAAAAAAACACTGTAGGACCTAATAAATGTATAAATGTCTCAATGGGAGCAACCGTAGTTGAAGAAAAAGTGGAAAGGTGCTTTCGAAACGGCTCTTTTTCCAAAATTACTGTCATAATTTTCTTTTGAAGAAATACGGCTGGTTTTAAGGAGTTTATATAAGCTCCACCTCAACAAAAAAATCAAAACGTCAAAAAAAAACATTAGTTTAGTCTGGATTGGCCTAGAGTATTATATATTAGCCCAAAAAAATATAAAGGACATTTATTTCTTACAAAGTAAAAATTTGGTAGAGTTCGTTGCATAATATTTGTTACATTGTGAATATGTTGTTGCCATTTCAAGGATTCATCCATGGTTACTCCCAGGTATTTAAAATTGGATACCCGATCAATGGGTAAACAACTATTGCATGAAGTCATCAGGCAGCTTTTTCCATGATAAGATAATATCCAATCAAACTTATACCTAATACATACATTATAGCACATATATTTGGTTTTGGTTACACTTATTTCTAGTCTATTGGATTCAAACCACGGTCGCAAACTGATTTAATCTAATGGCATGTTATTTTCTACGTCCTCCCAGTTTAAATCCCCGTAATTTAAAGCAATGTCATCAGCAAGTATTGTATTTTATACGCATTTTAAGAAATGGATACTTGACTACTACTCTGTGATGACATTATACGGTGTTAGTTAAGTCACATGTCGAGTGTGTTTGACTGGCAGATCGTGGGTTTATACATTTATTTTGTAATCGCTTTTATTAGCATATTTATTAATTTACAATTTTTCAGTGTCATTTATTTATTCACGAATTTTGTCACTTATTTATTTATGTAACTATGTCAAAATATATGTATCAATCTGTTGTTATAGAGTGTTTAGTTTACTAGTGATACCTTGAGAAAGAAAAAAAAGACATTGTTCCACAAGGAGACAATTTGTAGTAGGATGCTTGTGATCCGATAGTCCTAGATTGGAGAAAAATAGAGAATGTAATCTTTTATCTCAATATAAATATCTCTAGCCGCTGATAGATATGGGAAGCTCATCGCAGTAAGATCTCATTCTTAATGGCTCGTAATTCTATTTATAATAAGAATAATAATTTATTTCTTCCACAAAAAAATTGATTCATACATTTCATTAACATTAAAGGAAGTTAGGTGCCCTACTAGGTATCAGACTTGTTTAACCTCCTCAGTTCCGAGACATATCCAGCATTATTTTTGGAAAACTCTTCATACTTAAGTTTTGCGTTGTAAGCCTTGTTTGCAGAGTTAATATCTCTGTGAATCAAGGTTCTTAATGTTGCAGCCACTTATCAGCAGACGCTGAACTAGTGGCGTTGCCAATATTTTGCGTTGCTGCGCGGGAAAAAATTCAAAATTCAGTACGTTGTATACAATACGCCAAGGCCGAGGAGGTTAAGGGTACCGTCAGCATGTTTTCACATGCATTGCCCAGATAAACATAAAAATATGAGACACACATTACAAATCATGACATATGCGTAAATAATCAAAAATACTTTTTTTTTAAACATAAAAGCAAACTTTCTTTAACAAACAACTTGACTGGTAGCAAAAATTACAGCAATCTTGAAGAAGCACACTTTCAATGTTATTACAAGAAATTAAAAATTCTTCTACTAATCTAATGAATATTTTACTATTTTTTATCACTTTTATTTTATTTGACAGCTGATTGTATAATTTCGGCCCCAGGTGTAAACATCATCTTTTGAATAACGTTGAATATCCTTCAGGCATAAGGACTCTGTAGACTCTACATTAGTGCATCTACATAAAACCCCGCGAGCCGCCGCATAGGCGTATGACAGGGGGTGGTAGGTAACCAGCCATGTAAACGTTTTTATTGGAGATGAAATGGTGACATGAATTAAATGAGTGTATTTAGTGAGCTTAATTTTTATTGTAGTCGCTAATTGTTCGCGGAAAGAACGAGTTTTTGTACCTATCTGTTCGGCAGTGTATCTCTCTTATTTTAACGCGCCTTTCAGACCTAGAGATGTAGTAAGGAGTCATGATAATATTCTCTGTGTCGCTCTGATAAATATCAGGTCTGAATTTCTCAAGCAACCTAAGCCTAGCGTGTAGCCTCCGAGTCTTTATGGGCTCCCACGTTTATCCCTCTCAAAGTTATGAGACACTATATGTACGCTCGTAGCAGTTTTTAACGAAGTGCGCTGCTTACCTTTGTATTTTATTAATTTTTTTGTTAAATCTATTTGACCTGGGTCCCAAATTCTCGCGGCGTATTCGAGGTGTGGCCTAATCAGAGCGAAGTAGCATCTCTTCTTGACTCTTTCGTCCGAGAACCTTCCTATTATACGTTTAATAAAACCTAGTTTCTTTAATTCTGCGCCACATCTGTTTTTTTATGTGTAATCCCTACGATATATTAGATGTTAAGGTAATTCCAATATATTTAAATGTATCTGAAGATTTTATGTTTACACTTATGTGTCGAGGAAAAAGATTTGTTCTAAAATATTCGCCGAAGCGGAACTTTGGTGTTCATTTGTCTCCAGGGGGGCGGGGAGGGAAGGGTTGAGAAGTTCATTTGAGCCTCTCATCTAGGAGAGCCCCTGGCGGGGTAAGGATTATTAAGGGTCGCCATCACGTCTCCAGACGGTGGAATCTCGCAATCGGGCGCGTCGTTTCCTGGAACGGCCCCTCGCCCTGCGAACTATTACACGGCAACACACGATCTTCATTCGCTCCCTCGTCGACACCACCGTGTCGCCGCGTCATAGCCTTCGCCGCCCCTTTCCCGTCACCCCAGGCCCCCCGACACGCACCCTCGCGGCCGAGCAGGGGAGGCACTCAGGGGTTCCGGGCGGTCGTGTCGGGGAAAACTGCGAGAGGTCGAAAGAAGAGGAGACGGAAACGGGAGTAATAATACGTTACAATAGAATTGAATAGAATAATATTTTACTAGCTGACCCGTGAAAATATTTCGCACATTATGCGGCTTCTTCCTGTTTCTTCCCCCTTTCTTCCTTTTCTTCTACCTGTTTCTTCCCATGGACAATTATATGTTATTTATGTTTGTGTTAAAGATACATAACGTAAACGGTAAACACACACACTTCCGGTAAACGGAATGTAAACAATCTAACTAAACGATGTGTTAATAGATGGCGCCTCCTACAGTCTTTTAAACACCTAACCATAGCCAACATATTAGTTTATTATATTGTCAACAGATGGCACTGTATCATTTTTTTTAGCAAAAACTTAAATTTTAAACTATTTGTCTATTTTTCGTCAATAGCGGGGAACATAAGCTTTAAAACAATGATTTAATCATTAATTATGATGAAGAATTATGGAAGTTATGGCGTTGCAACAAAAAAACATGAGAAATAAAATATATGATAATTCCGGAACGATTACGTCCCTTATGGCCAGTTCTAGGAACTACTCATATGTATTCTGTAAAGCTACTAGCGGACTCGACACACGTTGTCCTGCCCAAACATTGGCTTGCCTCCTATTAGCGGGTTCAGCAAACGTTTTTTCGATATTAGAATTTTCGATAAACTATATACTAAGTGACATTTGACATTGAGTTTGACATTTCAATCTTTACGTTTCGTCAGAACAACGCCAAGCTACGACGCTAGTGCGACGACTTGCGCATGTATTGATACGTACGTCAAATGCCACAGAATTCGATATCAGCGCCACCTATGGTGCACAAACATAACTGTAAATTATTCTCAGATGGTCAATTGTTCATGAACTTCTCAGAAGTTTTTAACGGTCAATTATTCATAAACTTATGATTTTTTCATTTTAAAAATAACTTATGTAGACTCTACATTATGGGGTATGGGGGGTATGGGGTATGGGGGTATGGGGGGTGAAATGTTGGGGTTATATGTTCTGATATGCGAAAATTCTTTCCAAAAAATCGTCATAAAATGTCCTAGAACTCGATCGCAGCGCCACCTACCAGTTAGTACACAAACATAACTATAAATTGTCCTCAGATGGTCAATTATTCATGAACTTCTCAGAAGTTTTTAACGGTCAATTATTCATGAACTTGTTTTTTTTTCATTTTAAAAATGATGGGGGATAGTGGGGGGGGGTGAAATTTTAGGGTCATATGTTCTGATATACGAAAAATCTTTAAAAAATAAAAAAAATTTCGTTAAAAAAATAATTCCTAGAACCCGATCGCAGCGCCACTTACCGGGTCCAATTGTGAATCTAAACCTTACAGGGACCAGTCAAACACACAAAAAATTTCATCAAAATTGGTTCAGCCGTTTAGGAGGAGTTCAGTGGCATACACACGTACAGAAGAATTATATATATAAAGATGGGTCCCATAAGCCATGGCAATCTATCAACAGGTTAGTGTTGCAGAAGCATTAGTTAAACTTCCTGGTTTCATAACTTATGGCATGGAGATATGAGTTATATAAATATCCAAGATGGCGGTTGCTCAATGAACCACTTGGAGACGTAAATACTTGATAAAAGAGTTGTTTTAACACAAGTGACCGGTTTGTTTGCTCTTACTGACAAATTATTTTCTGCATTAGCCATTATTCATCGGCTAAACTTTCATAAATTTTATCCGGCGGTAAAAGATGAGATAAAATATTCGAAGCTATTGACTATTGGTAAATAAGTTATGTAGCTAGTACATGTATTCCTGCAACCCGAATATTTTTATGAGATCTATAACTTCATGGATCTTATTACTATTGATTCAATACCCAAATGATCTTGACACCGGCCATTAGGAACACAAATTTTGCATACACTGTTTTAGAGTCAAATTATGTATTCCATTATAGGTTACTGATGAACAACAATACTTGATGCCCCTATTTTACAAAAACTACCATAGGAATGTAAATCATTCAAAAGAACAACAAAAATTTATATATATGTTACAAAAGATAACACATTCATTAGTACAATCGAAATAACATTTTTTAATACTCATTTTAAAATCAATTACTAGTTTTACACTTTTAATATACTCTGGTAAGTGATTCCACTTGTCACAGGAAGTGACATGGAATGAATTAGCATAAGCAGATGTTCGGTATCGTGGTACATACAGTTCTTCCATGTGGCGCATTGGACGTGTATTAGTTGTAGCATTGTACAGTGCATTCTTGTATAAATATGTGGGGAGGTCTGTGATTATAATTTTGCATAGAAACGTTGCCCAATTAAGTAAGCGCCTGTGTTGTATTTTTAACCATCCTAGTTACGTTAGAACTAAAACGAAGAACAAAATTCATATAATTCTCCAAAACTCCTCTGTAGGGTTGATCTTCAAATAAACAACTTTATTTATAGTAAAGGCTTCCGCAGCGGCTGTTGATCATGCTTACAGTTTTTCCGGTGCAGCTGCGTGAGTCAGTATTCAGTCAGCATGACGACAGATTCTCCTCCGCTACAGGCGTCTTCAGGTCGAAGTGTAGAAGTGAAGGAGAGGAAGTAAAACAATCTTCGACTTGAGGCTATATGAGCATACAACCCTGTCAAATTATTGTCAGGCGAGAAAGTAAAACAATCTTCGACCTGAAGACGCCTTCTGTAACGGAGGAGAAACAGCCGTCATGTATACTGACCCACGCAGCTGCACCGGAAAAACTGGATGCACAAACAGCTTTTTCACTTCTTTGCCGACTTATTGAAATTATATTTTTGTGTCTCCAGGGCTATTATATACAACAAGTGTAAGTAAAATAACATTTTTCAACTCCTAATATATTGGAAACATTGTTTTCACCTTGAGATAAAAACATTAACTTGAATTCATTGATTGTGTAGGCATTTGACAGAATTGGCTGAGTAAAATGCGCTTAGATATGGCCGTTCTTTGTTAATAGTTGCTATACAAAGTGATCTACAAAAATCTTTATGAATTAAATTAATTTTTTTAAATCACTATGCCTACCAACCATGATGTTGTTCTTTCTTTAATTCATAGCCTTCGAAAAAAATATTAATTTACATTTCTTTCCAAGTCAAATCCGTAAATTTCTACTGCTATTTTATCTTGGGAGTATGTTCATGGTTGCGGTATAAAGTGATCTTCCAAAATCTTAATGGATTAAACTAAATCTTTTGTTGATCACTATGCCTACCAACTTTGATGTTGTTCTTTCTTTAATTCACAGCCTTTGAAAAAAATATTAATTTTCATTTCTTTCCAAGTTAAATCATTAAATTTCTACTGCGATTTTGTCTTGGGAGTTTGTTCATGGTTGCTGTAGAAAGTGATCTTCAAAAATCTCTATGGATTAAACTAAATTTTTTGTTGATCACTATGCCTACCAACTTTGATGTTGTTCTTTATTTAATTCATATCCTTTGAAAAAAATATTAATTTTCATTTCTTTCCAAGTCAAATCAGTAAATTTCTACTGCGATTTTGTCTTGGGAGTTTTCTATAGAGCTTTAGGCGCCGGGAAACACACACACACTGCCGACCGCGTGCTCGAAGCGGAATAATGAAAAACATTTGAGAATCTACGGGCGTGCCACGGCAGGGGGGTGGGGGGAGGGTTTGGATGAGGGCGGGAAGGTGTTGAGGAAAATGAACTGACTCACGCACACTCTCTGCGCGTATTAAAATTTCCCTCGTGGGAGGAGGAGTCGTGTATGGAGGGAGGGAGACCTCTTCTTAACCCTTCCCATCGCATCCCCTCTCACCCTATCGCCCCCTCCGCCTAGGGAAGGGCGTATGGCACACCCCCCCACATCTCATCTTCTTCCGCGCAAGCCTCCTTTCCCAACCCCTCCTCTCCATCGCCATCCCCTACCACCGACACCCTCTTCAGTTTCACACCCCCATCCCTCGCGCTAAATTACGGCCGGTAATCCCCCACATCCCCCACGGGGCCACGGGGGTGGGCGAACGGGCGGTTTAGGGGGATGAATGGTCGGGGGGGTTGGGCAGGGGGTGCGCTTGGGAGATCACGAGGAAGAAAAGTGGGACGAAGGGGTGGGGAGATGAGGGGGTGTGAGGAGGGGGAGGTAAATGTGGAAACGTGGAAGGAGACTTGCATCTGGTCATTAGGCTTGATTCCCCGGGAGCATTTCTTGTTCCGCCAGGAAGTCCGCAAAATCCGAGTCTCTTCTTCCCCTTGATGAAGGGCGAGCGGAGGAAAGTATACAGACTAACACTCGCAACCACACCACTAATTTTCGGTCGCTGAGATTTTTTTTCCTATCCAATTCTCCCCCGCCTCTTCCCCCACCAATCCCCCTTCCCACAATCCCTAGCGGGGAGTCCGCACTGCGAGGAGGTGAGGGAGGGAGGATTGGCGTGCGGCAGGGGGTGTGTGAGTGTGCGCCCCGCCAGCAGGCGCCGTTTTTTATTCCGAAACCGTCGCGGAGCTCGATCGCCGTCGGCCATGGCGACGCAGAAAAAAAGGCTAAACACACAAGCTTCCGCCGTGAACTGGGTGCCGTCCATTCCGCGGAAAAATAAAATATATACTGGGCTGCAGTTCGAGAGCGGAGCTGACCAGTTGATGCAGCCGCAGATTTTCACTTCGCGAAAAGCTTGTTTTGCTCGAGGCATTTTATTGCTCAATTTGATGCACAGAAATTGCAATAACGCGGGCACGGCAGTCGAGCAGTGGCTATATTTTTCCTTCCGTAATTTATGCATTTTCGCATAAATTCTTGCAG
Organism: Ceriagrion tenellum; assembly: GCA_963169105.1. Classification (NCBI taxonomy): domain Eukaryota; kingdom Metazoa; phylum Arthropoda; class Insecta; order Odonata; family Coenagrionidae; genus Ceriagrion; species Ceriagrion tenellum. Next base: position 17,713,433 of record OY720634.1, read on the forward strand.
TTCACCGCTTCAAACGACGCAATTCTCAATGTTCGTCCATAAATTCGCCAGCTTGCACGATGAGGTGCCTCATGTGAAACGACCTTAAGGGACTGCATCAAAGAAAATACTCTGTCTCCGCCTTATTTATAACTAAAGGGACTTCTATCAGGTTTGTTTCCTCGAATGAGACGCTACTTGATCTGTTTATTTACGACTTTCAGAATTTTATTGGTAAAAACTCCATTGCTACCCGTGGATTTCCTGAGGATCAAGATTCCGACGCTTCTCACGCCTGCCTCTAGGGGCAACGAAGACTATTGACTCTTTCAAATGTCAATATATACCGATATAAATGTTGAGTAGTCAATCGGTGAAAGAGCGTAAGGATGTGTCAGAATTTCGGATGTTAGGGTGGAGACTGTCAGAAAACCTACCTATCAGCTGCTATAACACTCGAGTTTCTTCTTCTTCTTAGTGAAATCTGTCTTCTGTCAGGTTTCAACTGGATGCCCTCCATTGCAGTCGGTGCTGTGCATCTTCTTTCATTTTTCTGTTACTTCGGCCATTTTTTTATGTCATCGAGCATTCCCATTCTTCTTCTTCCCCTTCCTCGCTTTCCTTCTATTTTTCCTTCTATAATTCTCCTAAAAAGACAATTTTGGCGTAATATATGCACCATCCAAGCTGTCTTCCCCTTTTTTATTTCCCTCAGCAGTTTTCTTTCTTCTCCTATTGTCATTAGTACTTCCTCATTTCTCATTCTATCCATCCACTTCACCTTATGCATTAATTAACCACTTCACCTTAAGCACCTAATGAGTATAAATTCATAAAGAATGAATCCAAGTCATATTTTACTCCACGACATCATGTTTGCACATTCAGTGGTGGCGAATCCACGTTAGTGATGATCATTATGATGTGTGGTGCAATTAGGACTTAATTGAGTTTGGATTTTTCCGTATAGAATAGAATAGAATGTTTATTGTTCGGGGAATATAATTCCATTTGAACATGATATAAAAAACTCAACGGATTTTTACGACTCTCTCGATCAAATCAAAGAGCATTTCATTAGCAAATGATTTCTGAAGTTGCCATTTAAATCCTGAGTATTGCTGTTTACTTTGTGGAAGTGTGTAACAATGTTTCCTATAGACATGTACCTTTTGGTTCAAATACAAATTCTCTACGTTAAATGTCAGTAATTTAATACCTTATTATCTTCAAACGCTGTTATTGGAGAGTTGGTTATCAATAACACAAGGTCACATCCCACTTGACAACGTTTTTCAATTTCTTCATGAGGGATAGAGGTGAAAAATTAATGCGAATACACATATCGTGCAGTCTTTAGACCGAATATGCTGCGGACAGTGTAATTGAAGACCAACCTTTTGAAAACAACATTGGAAGATAGCTGAAAAAAAGTAGTTAAAACCTAGCTATGAACAATGGAATATCTTGAGTAAAAATAAACGCTCAGAAGAAAAGGTTTATTTTTTATCATTCCCAGTAAATATTCGTTTTCTTCATCATATTACAGTATTACGCAATACCATCATTCAACGATTTTCCCTTCGCTGTTGAACGCTATAGCAATTTTTGGTAGCGCTGTTCGAGAACCGGTGCTTCCTATACCGGTACCTCTCGTGGTACCGACTTATGACACGTAGTATCCGGTAGAATAGAATGTTTATTGTTCGGGGATAATAATTCCAATGGAACATGATAAAAAAGCAATTATTAAAGTAGTCACATTCGATCCATAACAAGCTTTCCAACATCACCAGCATTATTTTTGTTACACCAGATAACAATTTCATATCACTTGATAATTAGAAGAATACATTACATACATACAACATTAAAAAAAGAAAAAAATACCGAAAATATATACAGAATACAATGTTATAAAAAGAAAAACAGAACATTATCAGAATATTAAACTTATAAATTAAGTTTTTATTCATCGGACAGGGAGTGTATCCACGAAGCTACCCTATATTTGAACTGTGCAAAGTTCTTAATGTATTTCACTTGCTCAGGAAATGTGTTCCACAGTTTGCATGAATTCACACAGAAGGATCTGCCATATGTATTTGAACGGAAAGGAGGAACGCATAGTTCCTCGGTTTTTACGTGTTAATCTCTTCTCCATGTCACTATTGAAAATTATATTGTCCTTATAACATATCATTGCAAATAAATTGAACTTTTGGATATGAAAGTAGTGTCAGAACTCGGATTGGATTTTTCAAACGGTCTAATTACTAGCACAAAAGTGTATTTTAGTTGGGAGTTTGGTTCGAAGTGTATAGGCTCATTATTTATTTACTAGTGAATAATTAAAGCTACATTACTTGTTCATGTGAAAAATGATACTTTTCCATGCTTGTGAAATCAAGAACATTTTTTCCTGATCTTTGAGGCTCAAAATTCCTGTAGAATAGTATTTATAGTGATTGTGAGACCGGGAGATGTATGAGAGAAATGCAGGAGATAAGGCCAAAAGGTGTCATTTTTGTGAGCAGTATTTCTTTGGTAATGTCTCGGATGGTTCTGTTTTTTTATGCCTTTCCTTTTCTATGTCTTTTTACTACGCCCTAAGTCCTAATATAGTCATACAGACGTACACGTATTTTAGTTATAAGCTACTAATGAAAGAAAAATCTTCAAATTTTATGTAACCCGTGTGTGGAACCCAACTTCCATGCCGTTGTCTCATTATGGAAGTCCGAGAGAAAAATCATTTTACTTAGAAATCAAATAATTTGGTTTCATTTTAAAGAAAAATATCTCACCCTTCTAATGACACCAAAAATTTAACCCCTTACTACATTACTTTCAGAGTTATTTGCCAAAAAATACCAGCCATTTTACATCGGAAATGGTACGTGTAGGCACTCCAGAGAGACATTATTTACAAATTGAGGTTTTCCTAACACTTAGGCGTCGTCAGAAAACTAACAGTGTGTAGTTTGTATGTTTTCTCAACTATGTTTGAAAATTAATCATATTGTCACCGCAGTAGGTTCTTGGGTATCACAAAAAACCTTCCGTTTTGAAGGAGTTTCAAACGCACCGCGCGAAAAAAATGAGTCAAGTTGAAGACTTATTTAGATATTTTCATTTAATTACTTACAATTTCTGTCATATAAAACTATATTATTGCACCATTAATAATGCAATATTTAATTTATATATCCTACAGCTGGTGAAATAAAAACGTGTAATTCGAATATGGTCTCCATTATGACTAGGGAACTATCTCGCTCGGACTACCTTATATGCTTAATGCGCGCCCTCTTATTACTTATGAGAAGTGTGCGCGCGACTTATTCGGAGTGCGCGCAAGCAATATCTGCTTCTTCTCGTGGAAGTTCTCAATTATTCTCGCGTGCACGGCCCGTGTGACCTCAGACAGGGGGGCGGGGGTGGTTAGGAGGGGGTGGGATAACTCGGTGCCCGCTCAGTGGATCGCCTCCGAATGGATGCATAATTGATGCAATCAGGCAAACCGGAGGAGTTTGTTAATTTCTTCGGAGCGCCGTGCGTGATCAGAATGAGAGGTAAGATGGCGAGGAAATTCGAAACAAAGTAATGCCATTAAACAAGTTGAATGTATTGTTTTCTCCTCTTCTTTATTTTCTCCCTTCCTACTTCGCGAACTGAAATGTGATTAGAACTCGCATATAATTACTGTGGTCTGTCAGTTCAAAGCCTTTCGTGACTTCAAAATCCGAATTATAGTGAATAACTTGGGAAAAAATGTGGACAAGGAAATCTCATTATTCATTCGTGCGACATATGCCTTGATGATTTTGCATTTTCTCGAATTATAGGGAGAAAATTCATTTCCATGATGAATTATTTTACTACTTTAGGAAAGTTCAATGTCGATGATATACGAATTAGGGAGTTATGTCGTCCTCTATCGTTTTTGCCGCGTCATTAACTCCTTTTTCATCATATTCATGGTTCATAGATTTTCCTTTTCGTTTTGTATTCTGGAGAAATGAGAAGTAGATTTTGAGGAATTTTTTATGGTCAAGTGTTTGTAATTACTTATGGCTTGAAACTTGTTAGGTGTTTATGTAAAGGAATATACTCGCTATTTAGGTTTTAAAAAACGAATCGTTATGGGGCAAATTAAGACGGAAAGCCCAGTGAGCTAATTTTTGACGTCAGTTTTCATGGTTTTTTCTCAAATGTGAAATCGTCAACAAAGTTCATGTAACATTTTGTTCCAACTTAGCGGTCTGAGTTCGCAATTTCATGATTACAATTTTCTTTCACCTAGGCCTGTTAGGCACCTTTTGTGTTTCTCAGCCTTCACATCCATTTTCTAATCCTCTTGTGTATCTAAGAAAATCGCCTCCAAAGTTTACGGTAACATTATGTAGGAGGCCTCAAGCCATTGTCAGAACTCCGTGCTCCGCGTATGGGTTAGCTGTCGGGGGGCGTATATTAAGAAATCCAATTAAGACCATGTCGATAAAATTGGAGGAATACGTATACATATGTCGGCGTAGTGGTCGACGTTGAGCACCTGGGCGGTATTTCAAAGTTCAGCCGCCAGCCTTAATACATAACTATAGGTTCGTGTGATAGTTTGAGGCTTTTGAATATGGAGTTATTTTAGCCAGAATTGAAAACCACATGTGTAATTCTTGTGACAAAATAAAAGATGCCGAATATTTCCAGGAGTGGGAAAACCAATCGACTTTCTAATGGATAAATCTCGTTCGAAATTTATGGCCTAAATTACTCGTCCATTTGTTTTCTTCCCTTAATCCCCGATGAGCTATTTTCATCGTCTTGTTTACGACCTCGGGAATTCTGTAAGTTTAGCTGTCGCCTTTATCTGTGAAATAGTCCTCCTCATCTTCATCTGTCAGTTACTTTTTTCATGTCCGCTGTGATCGACTCCTCTTAATGCCTGTTGCTTCGTGTGAAAAAGTTCGTAGCTCAGTATGTGCATAATTTTCACCCTCAATTCGGCGGGTGATTTATTGAAAATAAACACAACTTCTGTGGTAAATAAAATCAATATTTTCCTGAGGAAATTAGGAAGGAACTTTAAAAGGCAAAAACAGGAAAGGATTCAAGGTAATTATTTATGAAGGCAGTTCTTGCTGTGTAATTTGGTTCCAAATGTTGGTCAGCAATTCAAAAGGAAATGAGATAAATAAGAGTTATCAGAAATGAAATTTCTTCGAGCTGTGAAAATGTGTTCAATGTTTGAAACATTAATGAATACTTCTGTGAGAGAAGAACTAGGCGTTCACTCACCACTGTCCAGCCTATAAGATGGAAGTTAGTGGTGTACAACTGTAGGCAACGGATGCCAAAAGGGCTACGAATACCGTTACTTTAGCCCAGAGCCCACGAAACATCACCATTGATAACTTTAATGACCGGGAAAACAAATGAAATGGGACTTGTCGATATTTGTGCTACCCGCTAATCTTAGGTCACTGTTTTCTGGTCGCTTTTTGTTCCCCTTCCGGCCATCGGCTGTCCAAGGCAAGCCTCTTTAGGTGAGGACGCGATCGGGGAGTCGGATGGTTGCCTCCAACCTCGCCCGAAGGCCGTCTCGTTTTATTACGGAGCCTGCGACTGCTCATCCTCAAATGTTTCCCACAGTGTATCATTGAGCCTCATTCGAAGGCTTGGAACGTGAGACGAAATGGCCCCATAAGATAGAAGTACCAGAATTAGCCTGAAAGCACTCGAAGTCGAATTTAAAATAGTTTGTGCGAGATATCATCAAGAATTCAATGATTTTGGTTACATTTGAAATAATATCATCTCACCTCTTTCCAAGGATGTCAAAGTATCCCTGCCCTGACCACGCTGCTTTTAGAGATATTCACCAACAATTACCAGTCATTTAACATGCAAAGTGTTAATGTATACACTCGAGAGAGACTTATTTTAAAGATGAGTTATTACCCACTCCTAGATTTTGTCAGAAATTATGCAGTAGGTATCTTGCATGCTTTGTTAACTCATTTTAAAAAATACATCAATTGCTCACCATAGGAATTTTCTCGGATTCGCCAAAAAAAAACTTTCCAATGTGATGGCCTTTTCTTCGCGATGCGTGTAAAATTATAGTACAAATTATGTATAAATATAATTTATATTATAATAAATTATGCAAAACAGAGTAAAAAACATATTATGAACTTATTCATGCGTGGTTAATCACTGGGTATGTCAGTCATATTATACAGTAACTTTTCGCCATTAAAATATTACATTTCCAGTTAATTACTGGGAATTCCAGTCACATGGAAAAGTATTTTTGCGCTTTTAACATGTTAAATAAACATATATTAAAATGTTAACTTCGTACTTCTTACATCTGCTGGAATACCATAATAATATTCCGATATGGTTTCTGTTATACCTTCGGAAAAATTCCGCTCTAACCTCCTTAAATCGTCAGGGGACTGTGGAACTTTGCATCGCGCAACGTAAGAGTAGCTCTTGATTGGAAAATCTATCCTTGATGACCGAGGGAGACTTAAAAGAGGAAACCCGGACGACGCAAATGAGAATTGGTAACTAGCAATCATACCACTGCTCTCTTGGAAAGCATCTTCAGGGATCCCCGGATGTGCACATGCCCGCACACTCTTTCTCGAGTGCTCACGATGTTCACTTCCTCCAAGTTTATGTGCATAGATATTTCAAGTATGATTCTTTCTCTGCCTTTGCTCTTCGCAATTGCGTTGTCGTGCATTCGATCGAATTTCCCGCATTCATTGAGCGATTTCTCATTACAGAAGGCGGAACGAGACACTTCCCACGGCCTCTGACTTGAACGAATAACGATGTTCTCTTGTCCTCTCAAGATCTCTTTGCGAGGACCCCGTCTTCCTTCCTGAAGACTTGTGCACACAAACATTCTCATTTCTCTCTCCGTCGTCTCTCTCTCTTATGCCCGCTCTTCATCGTCGCTAACGAAGGCGCGGCCAAGCAGAGGGGCCACCCTCGTACCGCCGTCGCGGACTCCGAGCTACGTTTGTTTTATTTTCATCCATATCTTGTCATTCGTTTGCATTTTTAAGTTTGCTATGAATAAGAATGATTTTAAGCTAAGGATTTATTATTTCACTATCTATATACTTCTGAATTGTATTTCAGTTTAACCCCATAGGTATCCGAAAATCATATTTGGCACTGACGTAGAATATCTGGACTTATAAAGGGCCTCATATCTCCTATAGCTTAGGGCCTTATCAAGTCTTAATCCGGCCCTGTCTGTAGTATAGAATAGAAGAGAGAAATAAGGTAACTATTCCAGTAAAAATGAAAATTTTCATGGACTATTTCAGCTGAAAAAAAATTAAATGCAACAGTGCGAAAACACAAGGAGGTTAGTGATGTAAGACAAACTCTAAAGAAGAGTAGGACGAGATGGTTCGATGTAGTGATGCGAATGAATGAGACACGAAAGCTGAGGATGATGTATGCATTTAGGTGGTCACGGGCCACTGAGCTACATTATATTTTTTGTCGGAGTTAAAGAAATTCTTAGACCGTATTTAAATTAAGGACTAATTTTAATGCATAGGAATTTAACATGCAAACAGCAGTGGAAAGGAGAATACTAAAATTGTGTTTTTCCTAAATTAAAGCATGTTACTATGATGTTGAGCGCAGCATTGGAAATTCAGACGATATCATATTAAAATGTGCTGTTTTAGAACATCGTACTCGGCACAACTCCTTGACATTTAATTACAATAGCATAATTAATTAAAAATTTAATCATATCGTGTTGAGAAAGTAATCCATGCATGCGTGGTAAAATATTTACGATAATTATGCCATGTTCCATAAAGATACTTGTTAAGGTAGTTCGAACGAAAAATCATTCTACTTAGAAATCAATGAATTTGGTCTCATTTTAAAGAAAAATATCTCGCCTATCCAATGACTCTAAAAATTCTACCCCTTACCACATTACATTCCGAGATATTTGCCAAATAATACCTGCCCTTTTACATGGGAAATGGTACGTGTATGCACTCCAGGGAGAAATTATTTACAACGTGAGGTATTTGTAGCACTCAGATGTCGTAAAAAAAACCAACAACGTGTAGTTCGTATGTTTTCTCAAATATATTTGAAAATTAATCATGTTGTCACCGCAGTAGTTTCTTAAGTCTTAAAAAAACCTTCCGTTCTGAAGGAGTTTCAAACGAACCGCGCGAAAAAAATGAGTCAAGCGAAAGACTTACTTAGATATTTTCATTTAATTACTAACAATTTCTGTCATATAAGACTATATTATGTCGCCATCAGTAATGCAATATTTAATTGATGTGTTCTACATCTGGTGAAATTAAAACGTATAATTCGAATATGGCCTCTATTATGACTAAGGAACTATCTCGCTCGGACTGCCTTAAAATAGCATTCATTTGCCAAAATATTAAATCGATATAATGCAATTTTTTCACAATAATCGATCGGTATCTCTTACGAGAAGGCATATTCGAAGTTTCACGCATAGCTGTGGATTAGGTAGAGTCACCGCAACAACCTTAGGAAAGATAGATGAAAGACCAAGGGGAAAACTAAGTCTTCGGTGGAGTTCAAGATGTGCACGAGTTCTTAGTGGATTCTTAGAGGAAAAGGTTTTTTTTTTATATTTTCATGAGAAAGCAGGCTGGGAGGATTTTTGTCTCTTCGGCGAAACGTGGGGAATACCTAAACACACAGCTTACCTGGAATGCAGGCATTGTCTCCGAAAAAGATGCTATGACTTCCTTCACTTAAAGAGATTCCCTTTTATGTTCAGTTCTTTTCATCGCTAACACGGATTAATAATTGAAGTCGGACGTTTGTTTAAAGCCAGGGGAGAGCACAATCGTGAAAAGTGTCTGTGGCCTCGACACCTTCATTCATGGGATTTACGGACCCAGTCCGCTATGCAAATTGATGCCAAACGGACATTCCGTAGAGATTTATTCTCTTTTAAGCCAATATTTGACCAAATTTGATGCATTTTCAATACATGGGAATAATTTCGTAAAATAGTCGCGGAGGCCAAATTTTGATTTCCCTAATGCTCGAAATTAGGCACCTCATGAAAAATCCTTCTTGTACGTACGAATTTCAATTATCCAGTGTTTATGAGTTGGGTTGAGACTACACATATGCATGTAAATATACATTCATTTAATGACTGAAACCAATAAACTTTAAAATATACATTCACATAAACACGTAATTGTTTGCTAATCGAAATATATAATTATTCATTTTCAGGTGTGTGCACTTTCATGTGTTTCACATATGTACAAAGATAATGTTTCAGTTAATGTCCATTCTCGAGAATATGGAAAATCGGAATTTGGCCTTGAGGAATCTTAAACAGTATTATTACCGTATATATATTGGAAAAAGTATTCATTTGTGTAAAAATTGGGTTTAGAATTTTGAAATATTCACAAAAAAATCTCGTCAACGAGTGAGACGGCCATATATCGTATTTATTTTGAGTTTCCCTTGCCCGTTTGCTGCAATTTCCTTATTCTGTATTATTTGCTCGCGATTTTTATTCCTAGCTATTCCTTCTCCCGCTCGGAATTTTATTTCCTCTCCTTCCTCGTCGTCTTCTCTTCTTTTTTTGATGCAATTATTTCAAGGTCTTCCCTCTTCCTCGCGCTGTGGAGCTGCAATCATTCCTCCCTCCTCCGCACGCTCTTGGAGCGCTGCTGTCTCTACGGAGTCCGCAATCAGACGCCCGGGACGCCACTGCTGGATTGGTGCGTGGATTGGTCGGTTTTGTCCGAGGGAGGGGGGAAGAGGGGAAAGAGGGAGGGGTGTTGAGTAGTAGGTGGGGGTGGGGTGGCGCCCTCTCCCGGACAGGAAATGACGGAGGCAACAATGAGGCTGATGACGACTGCGGTGGTGATAATGCGTAATGATGATGGTGGGGAAAAACACCACAGCCTCCCAGTGAAATTTTTCATCAAAAATTCAGAAAATTGAAGCAAAATCCATTGAAGTGAAAAGAAATGTTTTGACTTTCAGATCGAAACTATGCACTTTCATGTCCTTCCTAATGTGTGTTTTTTTTTCTCTAAATTATTTTTATCTTACAATTCATGCTCCTGTTTCGAAAACTGACTCAGCGAATGAATATTTTCGCCGTATTTTGACAGCGAAACATTTTCAATGATCGTTATGATGATAGTGAGCGTACTTTTCATTCCAGTGGACAAATTTAGATAAATTGTTGCATATTTGCAAATCTTGAAATTATTATTGAACTAGGTGACCAATGATTCAAAAGTCATAATATCCTTATTTACCCCAATCACTCTTGCTTGTCAACCATATCCAATTGCATCAAAATAAATAGATGTATTCTGAGGATTTAGAATGTATTAAGTTGTCTTTACCGACGTTTTGAATCAATTATAAACCATAATTATGACTATCTTAGGGAGTAATAACATACCTTTAGGAGCTATTCAATCAAAATTAACCTATTGAAACCACTGTAAATAAAACTGAGTGTGAATGTACATACCTTGGAATTCAATTTACATGTACAACGTGTTAGCTTTTTTGAAGCACCAAAAACATTTACCACGTTTCAAATTATAATTAAAAACTTTCTCCGGGTAATCATTGAAGAACCACGTATGACTATAGCTTGATAATCATTAAACCATTGATATGGAATCCGTTTAACCCCACACAGCCTTGCCTTATCACAGTCGATACCAGAACAAATGTTGAATCACTCTTGCACAGCACAATCGAGCCAAGTAGTTAGACTTGGTGTAAGATGAAAACCCATTTACAATGTTCTTTCTTCCTTTTTGTATTGCATATGGCCAACAAGTTTGGTATGTATTATATGTATGAGCAGATTTATATTCTCATTTATATTTATATAGATTTATATTCATATAATATTAGCTATACACATGTGATTATAACTTTATTAACTCATTTCAAAGTTTACTTGCCACTAACATCCCTGTGTACCTGTCTGAAAGTTATGTGAGTAACGATTTGATAATGGCTATCCTAAATGAGTTATTGAATTGATCTGCTAGAATAAGCGTGAAAATTTTACTTTTGCCACTATTTAATTTGCTAAACGTAGTAAAAATGGTTATAAAAGTTTTTAAATTAATCTATACGCACTGGCAGATATTTCTTGAAAATGCTTCTAGATGACGTCATTTTTCATTGAATATTCGGCTGTAAGATAAAGTGAAGTAATTAATACATGTTTCTCAAGGTTGAGAAGCAAAATGAGGGCTTGGATGGATCAAATTATGGGCATTAATTAATTTTAGGAAGGTTTAAGGAAATTATACCGTATAAGAGAACGGATCTCGGCATAAGCACCGAATTTCAAGGGTGGTTATTGAGCGTCTCGATTTGTTACATGGATTGGAGAGAGAGAGAGAGAGTTGACTACACTATGCAAATACTACATTTGATTTTTTCGTGTGTATAAAAAAAGTTGAGTCGCGTTGTTTATGAGATTACTGTCAGGACAAATATATGAAAGAAATAGAATGCTGGATTTATAAACCTAAGGCCTCTTATTGTCGCACGCATTTCTTTACCTCAATGAGAAGCGCTCAAATCGTCAATAATTCCAATTATTTTTTATAACTTTTTTACTACTTACGCCCCTTGGTATAGTTCAAAAGTCTTGACTTAAGCTGTAGGCTTGTAAATATACTTGGTTATTACTTATAAAAAACATCGAGATTTTGTTTCGTAATTTACATGAAATATTGATCGAATTAAATGAAATAAATTAAGTGATATTTTAATATCATTGTTAAAGTAAGTTCATCCGATCTTGTATTTGTGTGTCTCTTTTTGTAACCACTATTTAATTCTGTATATCTCTGAGTCATTTTTCTATTTTGAATTAGTTTCTTCACTGTATTGTAAACGTTTTATCGAAAATTGTAAACCATTTTGTTTTTTGCTATCGCTTTCTGCATGGTTTATTTGTCAGTAGCCCCAACACAGGATATTCCTTAGGGGTTATCTATTGTAATACCACTCCTTATTTAATTCCTGAAAAGGAATTAAATTATTACTATATTATAATATAAAAAAGTAATTTTTTGTTTTAAAGTAAATATATAAATTCATTTGTGATTATTATATTTATGAATGATTAATGGCCAAAAAAAGAAGTATAAATATTCCTTGTTAGTTGTAATTTTTGTAACCCATCCAAAGGAAAATTACAGCTTGTAAAACTATTTGTAAATAAATTTATTATTATTATTATATTTTACTGATCTTGTCATGCTCCTCTAGTATGTTATTTTTGTCAAAGGTGGCATTGCTTAACATATCGCGCGAAATCTGTACAGTACCACCCGACATCGTGCATACATATAACGAATATCTTTTGTCTCATTTTTCGGAAACTTGTGGTTCATTTCATGGATTCAAAAGCAAGCTTTAATAATTGGCAGTTAGTGAAGAACGTTTTCCAATTTTATGATTGTTTTGGGGTATTTTGAGCAAAATGTTACTTGCATCGTTCACTCAGAATTTCTCAATATCTCAAGTATTCGCGGGTGGTAGTTCTCTACTTAATGGATCCAAAAAATCTTTGCAATGAAGGGACATAAATATTATAGCTGTTTGATGAGTATAAAGACTCAGTGTGACTTGATGAGTATTTAAAATATTAAAAACCCGAAATGTCTCCGTTGATTACGTCGCTAATCCATATCTGGTGAAAACGATGTGCAGAATAATAACTCCTGTGCTCTAAAAAAAATTCGCAGCATGTTTGAATTTTTCATCATTCTGAATATCTAATGAATAATTTAAAATAAATATTAGCCTTCTTTTCTCCTTTTTATAAACAATACGTTTCATGCGCCCGAAAATAGAGTGCGTTCGCGCTGCATTTCTCTCTGCGAGCGTTGATGCTGTGAACTCATCCATAATTCAGCCCGCCGTGGTGGTATTTCCAGCGCTCCACCTTTTGATATCGAGCGAGTGTCATGGTTGTTGACGTGGTGGCTTCTATTTAAGCTCCACCATTTTTTCCGCCACTCCGTTCGGAACCTCGCTGCTAAACTCGGTGAAATTATTCATTATGACTTTCAATCTCGCAAATTTGGCGCAATTTATTGGGGAAGAGGGCCGTCGCCTCACTCTCTCTCCACTCCCTCACATCCCGCCCTCATCCTCTCCTCAGCTCTTTTTCCGAGTCTCCATTGTCATTACTATGGCTTTTATTTTTTTTCCTCTACTCTCTTGCTTCCGCTCCTCAGACCCAAACCCACCCCGCTTCCACCCCAGCCACCCCTGATTTTATACACGTTATTCTTTTTTTTATATATTTTCTGGAAGGGAAAGAAGGCGGAGTGGATTGAAACTTGGGGAATTTGCCGGCAGCCTCACGGTTCCACCTCACTGTCTCGCCCATCGTCCAACCCTCCCTACCTCGTCTTATATTCGGGATCATTCCATCCCCCCCCTCCCTCCCCTGCTTCCCTTCCTGATTTGATTTAAAGACGGGGAGTAATCCCTATTTATATATGTGTGAGAGTGTGTTTTATATATATATATATATATATAACGGATTCTCACACACACCATCCCATTCCTCTTGCCTCCCTCCCCCGCTTCACAATTCCGAATGAAACCAAGGTAAAAATAACTGTAGAAAGAGAGATAACATCTGCGTCGTCCCTCTTTCATTCTCTCTCCCTGGGTGAATTCCGTCGCCTCTATTCTCTTTTCTTTCTCTCTCTCTCAGCGGAGGAATTAGGGTCTCTCTCCTCGTTCTATTATGCCCTTTTCTCTTTCACTATCTTTTTTACTTATTTGAATAAAAAATCTTTATAAAGGAAGACCTCTTTCCTTCCTTTCCCTCCTGTGACCGACAGACGTCCCGCGGTCGCAAATTGCGCCGACGGCGTAGCATTCTGGTGTCTCACACTTCGCCGCTGCCATGCTTCCATCCACGCGAGATGCCCTGGACCACCAATTTCCGGCCATAGTCCCCCCCCCCCCAAATCCCTACCCGTCCCATGGCCAGGAGAGCAAGACAGACCCTCCAACCCCGTGTAAGGGCGGGATTACGTACTAAAAGAGAAGTATCAGGCATTACGCGGTGGAATTTCAACACTATGTCGATTTAAATAGCAAGTTTATTCCATTACATCTTGGGTTGCATTTAAATTTTTATTACCATTGGAAAGTCGTTATTTTGGTCGTTAACTTGCTGGATGACGATTACTGTTACATATCGTGACGAAAACGGACATTGACGTTCAATTAGCCGTCTCATTATCGCCAATGAGGTGCGTATAACGATGGACGTTGGTATCAGCTCAAATTGTTTACCATTTTTGTAAACGGATTTTCGACAGTTGCGAAGTAGCTGTATATTTATATACATTTTTTATCAAATATTTCAAGTTTGAAAAAATACCGACTAATATCCATTGCTTCATGTGGGCTAATTATGGTTCATTGTTAAATTGAAAGTGAGACGTATAATAAATGATGAATACATATGGAAGTGGCCTGGTTGCAGGTAATTCTAGCTTACCTTGCTGGAATTCGGTACGTCCGTGTTCGAATCCCGGGTCTTGTGAACTTTTTTCTGCTTGAATGCGACTGATTTTAATCTTTCCCGCCAAAGTGTGCGTTCGCCTGTCTTAATAGTCGTAAAGAGTTGTACATGCTTTGACAACGAGTAATTCCCTAATTATATTTTGTTAATTGTTCAGTACTTCTTTGAGATAATTGTTTGAAATTAATAATAATTTTTGAATTTTTGTTATAAGGTATATCTCTCCACAACAATTAATATCGAAGTATTGAAGGAATAGTGAGCGTACGTATCTTTTAAGCTATCCGGGACTAGCCACGGAGATTTACTTTTACGGAGTTACCCGTAATGCACAATTGTGCGAAATTCCACAGAGAAAAAAATGATCCGCCTTTCGAATCCCGGTCAAGGCGGATGATTTTTTATCTATGGAATTTCGCACAAGTAAACGTACGTGTAAACTTAATGGTTGAGGGCGTAACTTTGTGGAATGACACTACATGACGAAAAATAAAAATCTCTTGTATTTTCCTCGCTTAAAACTTTTATTCCTGACCCAGGTTTCGATTGCCTTGCAATCATTTCCAAAGGTACATTATGTATGGTATGCGAGTTAATATATAGAGACCTGGGGAGGGGGAGGGTTGGAGGAAGAAGTGTTTGGTTGCTTGAGTCGCATACCATACGTCATGTACCTTTGAAAATGATTGCAAGACAATCGAAACCTGGGTCAGGAATAAGAGTTTTAAGTGTGGAAAAAATTAAGAGATTTTCTTTTTCGTCATGTCTGAACGTACGTGTTTGGATGTCTCCGGTATTTTACTTAGGGAAGGCATTATTTGTCATTTTGGTCAAACGATGTTTCCGTTGGTTATTATCCTTATTTGGGCATCAGTTCCACTCCTGCATTCCATGCTTTTTGTGGATACGTGGGTATGAAGGGCATTGTCCCGAGGGGACCACCGGAAGCTGTTCTCCCGGGGGAGCCGCCCCGGATCTTGTTCGGTTCCCCGCCCGCCGTGGGTGGGAACAGGATGAGCAAATACTATGGGTAAACGAGGTGACGGGGCGTGATGTGCACCGCCAATACTCCCTCCACGACCACCCTCCCCTCTGGGGTATCCGGGAAGCGAGACACGGATGAAGACAAAGGGGAGCGCGAGAGGTTCAGGTTCCAAATCCTTCTTTTTCGCAGCTCGATAGTTAAGTCTAGGCTTGTGCGATGAACGAATTTGCCCATCGAGGGTCGATGAAAAAAAATCATCGAGATGATTCGGTTTCGATGATAGTTATCGAATACGATGAGTTGATGAATTCATCGCCGTTGATGAGTCGATGAACTCACCGACCTCGATAAGTCGATGAATTCATTCATTGTCGATGGAAAGGTAGGGATAGGCACGGGCGGGCGACGAAACTCAAATAATTATCATCTAATGGGGATGGATTCACTGACTCATCTACATTGGTGAATCCATCGACTCATTGACGTCAGTTTATTTATCAACTCATCGATGTCCGTTAATTAATCAACTCATCGACGTCAGTTAATTCATCGACTCATCGACGTCAGTGAATTCATAGACTCATCGACGGTGATGAATTCATCGACGTCGATGATCGATGACATTCATTGTCATCCACGCGGTTCATCACAACACGATGTCTAAAATCATCGTCGATGAATTCGATGAATCGACTCATCGTACAGCTTAGTTAAATTGGTTGCCTTTCCTTTCCCGGAGCGCTAATCGTGAGTCATTGACTGAGCATTTGAGTAGCTTTTCAAGTCGGTTGAAAAAATTCCGGGGACACATTTCACTTTAGTGCATGAGTCTGCACGGTGGAAATCATCGCATGCGTAGCATAATGATGCAAGATTTATATATTTTTTAAAATTTTTCTTGATCAATGCTTTGTTATAACTTGGATTTATGGCGCGTAATTCGAAATTTAAGGAATCAACAGAGATAATGGAATTAAGGGTAAATGCGTGCAAGACTAAAGTAGTAGTTTTTGATAAGGAGAATGGGGAGAAAAACTGTATGATGAGGGCGAATGGTGAAGATATTTAGCAAGTGGATGATTTTGTGTACTTAGGTAAGATATTTGCGAAAGTTGGACGGATAGATGAGGAGAAAAAGAGACGTGCGAATGATGGAAGGAAAGTGGTAGGTAGCATGTGGAGCATATCAAGGAATAAAGGCCTGTCTAAGAAAGCAAAAATCGCCGTGTACAAAAGTGTACTTCTCCCCATTATTGTGAAACATGGGTATGTCAGGGTAGGCATAAGAGTAGATTAAATGCTGTGGTTATGATTATTCTGAGGAGTTTGCGGCAAAAGTAGGATGGATAGGGTCAGGAATGAATGGGTAAAAAATGAATGTGGGTTCGATGCTCCAGTAATGGAAATATATGAAAGGAGTGTGCCTCGTTGGTTTAGCCATATTTTGAGAGAATGGATGAGAGTCGAATAACGAAACAGATATATAAGAGTGAAATGAATGGTGCGAGAGGTAGAGGTAGGCCGAGAAAGTTGTGGTTGAATGTGGTTGAGGACATTCTTAGGAGGAGGAATAGTAGGAGTCTTAAAAACAGGAGGGCGTGTATGAAGCAGTGTATGGGGGAAAATGAAACAAAAGAGGATTGCAAGGATAGGTCAGTAATGAGGAAATTATTTAAGCAAAGTTGGGTGTACAAATTTGTATTTATTAGTGAAACTTTGTGACTCTTGCCTACCCCGGAAGGGAACGGCGTGATTGGTATGTGTGTATGTTTGTATTAATCGCCGTGATGTCTTGATAATTGTTAGGTGCTGTCATAATTATATGATACTTACAATTTCGCGATTGGGGGAATATATGTACATGTTTAATGGATTAATTTCGAAATAAATGTCAGGAACCTCTAGGCCACGTGTTCAAGTAGCGTTACATAACTAAGAAACCAAATCGGTAATATCCAATTTTTAACTTTTATCTATACATATTACTGATACTCACGTGTATGGAAAGCTTCGCGAAAGTTAATTAATCGCTCAAACCACCTTAAGGTAGTCCGAGCGAGATAGCTCCCTAGTTATAATAGAGGCCATATTCGAATTATACGTTTTAAGTACATCAGCTGTAGGACACATCAATTAAATATTGCATTATTTATGCTGAAATTATATAGTTTTATATGACAGAAATTGTTAGTAATCAAATGAAAATATCTAAATAAGTCTTTAACTTGACTCATTTTTTTCGCGCGGTGCGTTGGAAAATCCTTCAAAACGGAAGCTTTTTCGTGAAACCCAAGAACCTACTACGGTGAAAATATGATTAATTTTCAAATATAGTTGAGAAAACATACAAACTACACACTGTTAGTTTCTTTACGATACCTAAGTGTTAGAAATATCTCATTTTGTAAATTATGCCTCTCTGGAGTGCATGCACGTACCGTTTCCCATGTAAAAGCGCTGGTATATTTTGGCAAATATCTCCAAAAGTAATGTAGTAATGGGTAGAAATTTTGATGCCATTGGATAGATGAGTTATTTTCCTTTAAAATGAGACCAAATTCATTGATTTATAAGTAAAATGATATTTCGCTCGGACTGCCTTAAATTTTCCAGCATTACTACGCGTTCCAATGATAATGGAACGCGCAGTTATGCTGGTTTTAAGCCAATGTTTACTTTATTCAGGGATTTCTTGTTACTCTTGAGTGATCCTTATTTTTCTGAGAAAGACAATAAGATTTAATGTCATTGTCAAATTACCTTTTTTTGGAAACTTCCTGTGCTTATTTACTCTCTGTGTTAACCTTTTCTTGAAACTCCAGCTTATATATCTTTACACAGCCTGTTTGTACACATGCCAAGAGAATTATATTGGACATTGTCATTTTCTTAGTCTTAAAGTGACTAGCAATACTGGACAAGCTGCATGCAAAAATCAAATTTATTTACAAAATAGTTTACATTCTGTAATTTCCATTTGGATGGGTTACAAAAAAAATTACAGACAAGAGAATATTTATACTTCTTTTTTTGTTCATTAATCATTCATAAATATAATAATTACAAATGAATTAATATATTTATCATTAGACAAAAAAATTACTTTTTTATATAATAATAATATAATGCCTTTCCAGGAATTACAGAGTGGTATACAATAGATAATCCCTAAGGATAATCCTGTTTTGAGGCTACTGACAAATGAACCATGCAAAATACAGTAGCAGCAAACAAAAATTATTTAAAATTTTCGATAAAACTTTTAACAATATAATGAAGAAACTAATACAATAATACAAAAAAATACACCGAGATAATAGAATTATATACAGTGGTTACAAAAAAGAGAACATAAATACATGATCGGGTACATTTATATAACAATGGTAATACGATATCACTTCATTTTTTACGTTTAATTGAATAAATATTCCATGCAAATTACAAAACAAAACGTTCCTTTATATCTCTCATTTTAATTAATTGGGAGTTTTATTTGTAAAATTACTGAGCAAGATCTTTTACTTTTCGGTTAGTTTCCTGAACGGAGTCTTCAATGAGGTTTCTTCAATGTGCCTTTCTAGCAAGGGAGCGCGGTAAATGGTTAGTTTGAATGTGTGTTGTTCCCCTGCCTTGGTGTAGCGTTTCATACCCGTGAGAATTAATTCAGCGCCTGGATCGCACAATAGTCATGTATTTGTCATTTTAATATTCGATGTAATTGCTGCAAAGTCATACCAGAGAATGGATCAAAAAATTGTTTTGTTAAACGTTTTTGTTTTTCAAATTACAACAATAATTTTTTATGCCAATTACTTTCATCATCCAAGCGTAATTTAAAAGTATGTTACGGAAAAGATATTCGCGAGATGTAATAATTATTCCATTGTATTTCCTTCGTGAGCCAACCGAAGCTGGAATATATTATATTACGTTTCCTTTTCTGATCAAATTGGATGGATATAAACGTTAACTGGAATGCTCCAGACATAACCTGTTAAGAAAATTATTGCGTACACTCAGTAATTACCCCTGCACCATCAAAGTTGTACTCATAACTCTGTCACAAAATTCTCACTCCTTCCCTGAAAAAGTGATTTGGAACCTTTTCTCGAAAATTTGCCTCGCATCACCAAGTACTAGGTAATCATTGTTTCTCATTTTCCATGAATAAGTTGCTGGAAACGTTTCTCACACGCATGGTGCGTCCTAGAAGTATGAAGCCGTACACTTGACGTGTGAAATATGGAGTTATGTATGGAATATGGAGCTCTGAGCCAATTACTATAATATTTGCTGCCAATATGCGGTAATTCCATTGAATTTTCGCTACAGTCGGCTCATTTTCCTGGGAAAAAATTTTTATTTAAATTTTTTTCGCGAAGTTATATGCATATTGCGTTCCTTAATTTCAGTTTTAATTAAGTACCGGGAGGTTCTCATCGAAAGCAGGATTTTGAAACCAAATAAAAGTGTGGAATTTGGTATTTGTTTCGACCCACACAGAGACGGTTGTGCCTTCTTGAAAGCAGAGGAAAAAATAGAATGTGCAATAGAACATGGAATCATTGTTAGAGAATACTAATACGTGAGGATGTTGCAGATATGAATAAAGGAGAAAGAAGTGCCAGGCAGTAACCTTGGGGTACACCTTTCGGCAGAGTTTGGCAGTATCTTAAATACATGTATTTTAAATACGTATTTTGAATACATTTGTATTTTGTATCGAAAATACATTTTAGGTGATGTAATTTGTATTTGAATCGAAAAAACATTTTTCGAGTATTTTTTATTTTCCAAATACTTAAAATACTTTTTACATCACTTATGAATACATATTGTCGGAAATCGGTTTTGCTACATTTGTTTCATTTTTCTCATCCTGAAAAAATTCCTGCCCTTGGTCGGGTTTTGGCACTACCTTTTTTCCCAACTCATGGCGCTATAGTGTGGATTCGATCATGCTAATAAAATTGGGGAGATGGATTGCTGAATGGATAGGTTCAAGAAGACGTTCTTTCCACATACGATTAAGAACTGGAATGGTAGCAATCCAGTGGATCAGTAGAGGAAGTGGCGAGGATGGGTAGAATCGAGAGTAGATTTTTTTCTTGCACGGTTGATTCATTGTGTTATAAATATATCAGTTATCTTTGTCCACATGTTTCTTTTTTTGCATGCCCAGAACCTTTGACAGTATTAATCTTCTTAATGGCATGTTTTCATAGTGAGGAGATGGAATCCTGCATGATTGGGACTTGGTTAATTTGTTTTTTACTCTTCATGATTTCATTATCGTGATGTGTGGATTGAGTGTAACTTTTGTTTGTTAAGCATGCTTGGTGGGGAGTCGCACCCTTCCACGAGCCATCGTCTTGGCTTGCATGGTATATCCTTTATGTATTTTATACTTTCAAATGTATTTGAAAATATTATTTTGTATTTTCAGAAATTTGGGCAGAGTATTTTGTATTTTGTATCTAAAATACATTTTTCATGTATTTTGCCCAACCCTGCCTTTCGGTACGTAGTATCATCTGCTAAAAAGAAAGCTGCCTCCGAAAAGGGAAGAAGTGAGGGAAGGAGGGAAAAGGAGAAGAAGTCGGACGTATTTTGGGGCGAAGAGTAAAAATGACGTGCGCAAAGGAGAATGGGGAGGAGGGGAAGGAAGGGAGAAAAGAAGAGACGGGAAGGAAAGGAGAGGGAAGGGGAGATAGATGGAGTAGGGGAAGTGGAAGAAGGCAGCGTCGGAGGTTTCTGCGGGGCATCAGAGAGAGAGAGGGAGAGGGTTTATTGGTCTTCACTGGGTGGGAAGGGGATGAAGGAAGGGAGAAAGGGGGAGGGAGTAGGAGGGAGGGGAGGAGGGAGAGGGATGAAGGGAGGAGAAGGGGGGACGGAGAGTTGGCTGAGGAAAAGCCGGCCAGTAATGAAGTCGGAGAGATTTGTGGAAGCGGGGAGGGAGAATCGGTTGGGGTCAGAAACTGCGAAGGGCAACAGATGGCGTGGCGGTGGAGGTCAGCGTGTGAGGATAATGGCATCGGGGAGTGTTAAGTTAGATGTTTCAAATGGTGGTGGTGGGGGAGTGAACGGGGATGGGTGGGGTGGGGGGGGGCGTGGCGATTCCACCGTGTGCGGCTGGTGGTTGACGGGCGAGGAGTTTAGCGGGGTCGTGGGGGGGAGGAGGGATGGATAGGACGCAGGAGGAGTTGGACGAAGTAGTGGAAGAAAGTGGGAAATGTTCTCGAGAGCGGTCCTCGGCTGCCTTCTTATAACCAACGGCCCTTCCCCCTTCTGCTTTCGTACGTCCTTCGTCCTCCTCCGTCTCCTCGCCCCGGCTGCAATGCTTACAGTTTGCCATTTGGATCTATTTTGTGTCATCACCAAATAACGTACAGTAGACCCCCGCTTTACGATGGGTTCGACTTACGATGGATTCGACTTACGATCTGAGCTGATTTTACGCGCGCTTTTTAAAATTTCAAATTTCTTCGATTTTGTTTTAAATATCGATAGTGGATATTGGTTTAATAATATTTGAAATTATTTTGATCCAGGATATTTCGTATGCATTGGCTCTGACGCGTACACTGAATGAATTGGCACTGATGCTCTTTAAACCGATTCCTCGTCCAGAAATAATGCCGATTCAACATACGATGGAATTCGCTTTACGGTCGGTCCTCCGGAACGGATTAATATCGTAAAGTGAGTGCCTACTGTATATAAATAGATACTCTAAAGACATCGATAATTTATGCCAAGACAGCACATGTAATCTTTAAACTGCTGTCAAAAAATCTTACATAATCACATGGTTCATGATATGCCGCTTATTTAAACCTTTAACTAATTAAAATCTATCCTACTAAGTTAATATATTTCAGATCTCAGATTATTTTATCTTCAAATGAAAATTGAGTTTCTATGGTTTATGTCGTACTAAGTTATGTTTTGCTGAATTCGTTGTTGATTGTTTACGATTCCGTGTTCCTAGGCAATCATAATGAGCCTGAGCTGCTTATTTATAACCTATTCTAAATTATTGTGTTCTATGCAGTTGTTATGTATGTCCCGTCGACAGACCATACGGTCTGGCGAAACATAAATGTAATATAAGTTCAAATAAAATAAATTGGAAAATTAAAAAAATTAATAAAATAAAAAACTTGTTGCTAGAAAAAAAGAGAGGGAGATGAGCCATAAATCAGTAAAAAATGATGCTATGCAGATTCTCGGAAAAATAGGCTTAGCAATTTTGAAATCAGAACCTTGAAAGTTTAGGTCAAATCATCGAATTTTGGAAAAAAATTGTTCTTTATATAATTAAAAATAGAATGCATATAGGGATATTTATTTATCACAGCGGCAATGAAAGGTACGGTGCACTTCACGTGTGAACATATAAATAACTTTTTAGGTTTCATTTCCACTTGAATCTAAAACTAAATTTTACTAGATTTTCCTATTGATGCATAGCACGTGTAGCTATTGTGACATCGTTATTTCATGCTCTTATTCAAGTTAGTAGAATATTTGGCCTTCATGTATCATCGAGAGGTGAACATGAAGTATTATGTTTTTTTATACAGTTTAAAGTGGAATTTACCGTAGTTCTCATTGCCATTATGAAAGAAATATGTATCTGTACTATACCCTGTACTTCCACTAAAAAGTTATCTCAACTCATTTTTTTCCAAAATTCGAATATTTGACCTTGAATTTCAAGGTAAATAGTTCAATATTTGTGAGTCAATTTTTTCTCGAGATTCTGCGTTACATCACATTTTAAAATGCATTTTTTTGTGGATATTCTTCCTTTTTATTTCAAACAGCAGTTAAAAGGTTTTTTACGCTAAAAAAAATATCCAAATGCCACAGTGTGCACCGCAGTTCAAGCACCCTCCGCTCGCTCTCTCGACCTCCCACCCACTTTCCGATTGCCACCCCTTCTCCGTATCCACACTGCCAACCCTCCCCTCTCCCCTCCATGCCGCCCTACTCTCCAGTGTTTTTTTTTCCCCGTCGGGGTCCAGGCGCTTCCTGTGGCTTATTCTACTCCTCTTCGTTCACTCTTCTTTTTTTGTCGCTCGGGAGACAGATGCGGGAGGTATGCCTTGTGTGTGGGTGTGTGTAAAACGCGAGATTGCGGATTTATGTCGCCGGGAATCCCTCTTGCGTTTTCGGGTTTCGGAAGGATGGGAGGGGGGGCAGGAGAAGAGGGAAGGAAAAAAATTGAAATGAGAAGCAGCGCCCAGAGGAAGTCTTCCGTGGCTCTTCCGGACGTCCGTGGAATTCGACGGAGCATGGAATTGTATACATAATATCTATCTCGGAGGTTAACGCCCCCCTCTCCCCCCCACTGGCTGGCGGTTTACGGTCTCATCGCAGGAATAAAACGGGAATTAAATTGGCATTTTTGATGAGTTCGCCCCGCGGGTGGAGAATCGCTCCATGATTCGCAGACCTCTCTGGGAGAGCGGAGATCTGTGTGCGCGCCCCAATTTTCCGTCGCCATTACGCGGAAACTTCCGAATTTTTCGGACGTGTTTCATCCTCGGTGTGATTCCATCACTCGGCCGAGTATACTCGGGCAAGCTCGCGCTCTTTTCCCCGCAGTCGTCATTCGACCGGGTCGGTGCCGGAAGGCCCGCAGCAGCGAGTGCATTTTATGACTGCGCTGTCGTTATGCGTCCTTGTTGCGCATTGATATGTGCTTCAGCCCTCCTTCCTTCCTTCCGACTGAATTATTGACGTACGACTCCCCTGCTTACTCAGTGACGCGATAATATCTGTGACTTCAGTATTACCCTTATCATGTCCAAGCCCTACCGTGTAAATATTTATGTAGCGTTGGCATAAGTAGTTTCGTGATTATTTCAGCATATTTTTTCAAGTGTCCCTCGCAAAATCGCCAATTATTATGTAGGATCAAATAGTGCTTGGAAGTAGAACTCTTGCGTTCATTTCGAAGTGCAAATTGGAGCCAATTCAATCATTGTTAATTTCACGATGGATGCTTGAATATTTTCAAGGACTAAACACTGTCACGAAATGACTGATTATTTCGTGACTAGATAAATTCCCGAAACCTTGATCAGTTTTTCTCCTACCTCAATGCGCAAAATATAACTTTTTGAGTAAAATATGACATCGGAGCAGCGTGAAAATAGTAAAGTTATTAGAATCAACTAAGCATAATGTCATGGCTGGAATAATCGCTCACTCGTGCCCTAATTTCATTTTCACTACAGAGGACGCTCTCTGTCATTGAAATGTAATGGTATTATCGTGGTATCTTTTTCCTCAACATTGAAGCTTAAAAATGCCATTATTATTTATCCATACTGAACTGAAATGATTTAGCAAATGAAAGAGTAAATTTTAGGAATCATTATAGAGGGCGTTATCTTTGTCATTGAGGGGTAAATATTTTGTTTTATCATTTTCATGTAGTGTGCGATTTATACTTGAATCTGAAAAATGGTAGGAATCAGGTTGGTGTGGTAACTAGAGTGCTAGCTAACCATACGGACGGCCAGGGTTTGAATCCCTGCAGAGGAAGATTTTTTTCAGAGGAAACCCGATCCCTACTTGAGTGTCTTGTGGAGGGCACTTCAAGTACGGTACTCCCGTATTCAAGTACCGTCGGTACTTGAACAAGACAGACGGTATTCAAGTACCGTCTGTCGGATGAGACGTAAAACCGTGGTCCCCTTGGCGCCTTTCGTTAAGAGCAGACTAATGCCGACGCCGGGTTTCTATCCACCCTTCCTCCCTTACCTATCCCCAATGGCGCAAATGACCTTAGCCGTCGGTCGCCACCCCAAAAATCCAATCCAATGTGAAAAATTGTTTTTTGCAAATGTATTCAGTGCAAAAAATAAATCTCTGATCGGTCAACCGACAATGATAGAGAAATACGAACAAGTCATTTGTCGACTTTTCGAAACAATGTGCCTCTAATCTAGCAATTCTAGCATTTTTTAAATTTTGTTTAAGATAGATGTTATTATGCCTAAATTGGGAACATAAAATTGGGGGGACATACAATTATTCCAAATGGAGCCATTTGGTGACATTTGTGTAAATAAATGAAAATTTTGTTTCAATCCTTCGCGATTCGATTGATAAATCTCCGCCAATACCGCGATTCAAACCCGTGCCTCCTGCAAAAGGAACCACCACTATATAAAGTGCGCCTAAGGTAATAGCGCAGTTGTCAGCGGTTTCGGGAATCTACACCCGCAGGGTAACTACCTCCGGCTCGGCAGGAAGCTTTCGCTTATATCCGAGCGTGGATGGTAGTGGGAGAAGGGAACAAGGATGGGAAGGGAAAGTAAGCTAGCTACAGCCCCTTCGAGGTCGACACCAATTGGGGCGGATTGAGGTCAAAAGGACCGCAATTGGGCCTCTGCCTCCCCGAAGTTCTCGCATTAGTTTGGTTACCCAAACAACTGAAACGAGTATCCGTCGGTCTCGCTTTCGCGAAAAGACCTCCCGCACATCTTTGAGAACCGGAAGAGCCCGTTGCCCAAAAAATTGGGATTAGGTATCTCCCTAGCTCACTTTCAGGGTTGACGCCGTGCGGTCTGCCGGAGTACGTCCTCGAGTCGGGGACCACCGGACCCATGGGGAGGGTCAATTCGGACCAATTCTGGTCAAAGCGTGGGTACATCCCTTCTCTCAGTAGTCCTCGTCAACCCAGCGCAGTTGGCAGTGAGAAATGCAGCCAATAAGTTAACACATCGAATGCCGTTTGGGGAAGATAATCGGTGACGTGACCGTAGAATCCTAGATGGCGGCCTTTGCCTAAATCATACAATCGTGAAAAATCGTTCACTTCTCATATCTTTCTTAGCGCAATCGATTTATAGCAACTGCGGTTTTATCTTAAATGGCCCTTAGCGTTCATAAATCCACCGCTCCTACCTGAATCGCAATACTTTTGATGGTGTTGGGCGTTCATGAATTCCCCTCGATTGTTTCAACAAACAGCTGGAAGTGCCTCACCGTGGGAAACTTCCACGTCACCTCAGTATTCGTCTGTAGATGCTGCCAAAGATGTCTAGCGACCAATTCGCGTAAAAAAGGAGTTTCGATAAAAGCGTAAAACGTGATAAAATAATGAAGATCTCATTTATAGATGGTTAAATAATATCACCACCGTTACATGAATACAAAAAATTACCACGTGTGACCTAACCATAATTATATTACCTCCCCTACTTTTCAATTTCCACAGTTAAGATGGCTCACGAGGATGTAGAAAATATAAGGTACATTTAAAAAAATTGGGTAATTTTTCATAAACAGCATGCACGTTACGTGGATTTAAAGCAATGGAATACTTTTCAGTATATACATAAAGCATTACATAGGTGATTGAATTATGCAATGAACAATATATTTCGCTTTACATCAAGAATTAAACGCCCATCACAAAATGGGTGTTACATGCGGTGCATAACTAAATAAACATCGTCAGAACAATTTTTTCATAATGTTAATTAAAATTGACTAAATTAATAAGTGTAGTATATATCCCATAAATGGTTTTTTGATCGGTATTTTTGAGAAGAAAAGTTTTTGTTGATCGCTCTGTAACCATGGTAGCATGTTCATGATTAAGTAACGTCAGTTACTTTACATAATTATAACAGTATTTTTTTCAATTCAATATTGACTAATAAACTTGCCCATCTTACTAAGACCCCCCCTTTTGGCATATTTTCTACTTCATACTACGTGACTCAGGTTGCAAGCCTGTTACGACCTCCCTCGAGTCCCGTCTTTTCCTTCTCTTACGTCCTCGTTCTTGGAATCCTCTGCCTCTCGCTCTAGATTTTCAAATCTGTATTGGTATTATTTCTTCAACCGTTCCTTGTAGTAGTTCTCTTCACTTATATATATATATATATTTAAAATTGAGGCATTTCCTACACTTAGATGTCGTAAAAAAACTAACAGTGTGTAGTTCGTACGTTTTATCAACTATTTTTGAAAATTAATCATATTGTTACCGCAAAAGGTTCTTGGGTATCACGAAAAACCTTCCGTTTTGGAAGGAGTATCAAACGCACCGCGCGAAATAAATGAGTCAAGTTAAAGACTTATTTAGATGTTTTCATTTAATTACTTACAATTTATGTCATATAAATGTATATAATTGCACCATAAATAATGCAATATTTAATTGATGTGTCCTACAGCTGGTGTAATCAAAATGTATAATTCGAATATGGTCTCAATTCTGACTAGGGAACTATCTCGCTCGGACTATCGGTGGGGATGTGAAAATTGTGTTTATTTAGTCTACTTTTGGGTTTGTTAGAAATGTAAAAAAACGCTTGGAAGAAAATATGCATTTTATACAGTAAAAGTGCAGCATCCGTTGCGTATGTGTGGATTGACTGGCAGGCGTTATAATTTCCACTGGAGAGGTTGGCGGCTGAGAGAGAGGATGGGACATCATTGGTGTCGGGCAGGACTTAGCGCCGGAGGGAGAGATTGTGGGTCAGCTGGTCGGTCGAGGGGGGGTGTATCGATATTGTGCCTAGCGACGATGTGTGGAGAGGGGGGCGGCAGTTGTGCCGAGGGAGAATGGGGGTGGACTCTGAGGTTGAGAAGAGCCATTAGCGTCCAGGAGAGAGAGAAGAAGAATGGGTGAGAGACGGTGGGAAACCCATTAGTTCCCCGTTCTGGGGCGAAAAAGGGTTAGCGGCTTCCTTCCCACCCCCTCCACCTCCTACCCCCTTCCCCCGCTCTTCTCTGGACTCCTGGAACGGATAGTCCCGAGGGGTGGTTAGGGAGTGTGAGTGGAAGGATGTAGGGGACAGGGTCCAGGTCCACCCTGACGACCCCCAGCCCAAATCCCCCTCCCCCCTTCTCAACCCTCCGCCCCCCTCGTTCCCGAAAGTGAATAAATAAATACATTGCAGTGGTTAGCGCGGTTTAAGCCGAACGCTCGAAGGGTCGAATGGGACGAAGTCCACCGCTTCGCGTTGCGTTTGATCGTCGCATTAATGTATGGTCGGAATTAATTAGCACCGATGTTTTATCGATTGGACTCCGATTGGTCGGGATCGTTTGTTTGGAATGTAGTGGTGGACGCGAGAATGGGGAATTGGATCGCGTTGGTATTGTTCCGACGTTGCCACGATTCCCCGGTGCTCCATTGGTCGCAAATAACATTGGTCGCGCATATGGTAGCTCGCGTGTTGGCATCGGGATCCCGCCGTCAGAATTTTTTGGCACGGATATTAAAAGCTGATTCGATGCTCGGATGCAGACTTCTCCGCGCGGATGAGTAATGAGAAAATTGACTTTCTTAACTCAATAATTTATTCTCGGTCTTGAATTACTTATTAGAGAAGGCTAAAATAACAGTTTTGATCGATTTAATTCTTTTATTTGTATAATTCTTTACCCTTTTTCTGAAATGGCTAAGCCATTCCTTCAGTTTTTTCGTTTTCTCCAGAAAATTCGGACCTCTGCGTACTATTTTCTGTATTTCATGTGAAAAAGTAAATAGAGTAAAAAATTGGCTCATTCTCATGTTATGAGATCTTAATGACTTATGATTAGCAATGGAAAGAGGGGAGTATGTTTTGAACTTTTCATCAGTCTGCCGTAATTTTGTTCGTTTGACGACAATTCTTCATTTCTTCGACATTTCTCTTGTAGGTATATTTATGACAAGAAAGAACTGTCCTGTTTTTATCAATATGCTATTTATTTATCTATTCTGTTCATTTTTAATGTCCTACTCAATTTATTTATACAAATATTTAACACATGCCGTAAGACGCTTGTAGGAAACTATTACGGCTGAGAGGCGGACTACTAATACGACAAAATTCAAACCGGAACGCTTAGAGCTTACAATTGAAACTTTATTCGCAAAAACAAACAATTATTGTTTAATGATCAATGAAACCCACATACAATAAACCCTAATGCTCGAGGTTAGGATCCTTGAAATCGTCGTGTCTTGTGTAATCGTTATTTAGAAATCGAGGAGGAGATGGATAATGTGGGGTCTCGTGTCTTAATCTCGACAACGTATGTTATATTCTGTTTGACAGTTTATGGCTTTTCAATCATCCAGTTTTGACTGAAATAATTTCGTAGTTTTACATTGTTTGTGAGAGTTGTTTTTCTATTTTTAACTCGTAAAGCCGTCCAGTTTAATCCAATCGCACTTTTTCAAGTGAGAAGTTTCGCTTTTCAACAGATTACTTGCATACAATTCATCGCATTTTCATGCAAGAGTATCTACAGAAGTCAGTGCTTCTGCAGAACTTGTTAAAAAGTTAATTTTCGTAAGATATTTAACCTCTTTTCTTTTGCAACGCTGAGATTTTGTGAGAACTCTGAAGATAGAATTATCAGCTGTTGCTTTTAACGGGCCATCTAACGACTGAAAAAAACTACACCCTTGCTATACTGAACTCATTGCCTCTAATTGGGAGCAAATAATATTTTGTCTTACTGAGATGATGACGAATAGAAAATATCATGGATTACGATGCTATTTACTCGCATTGTGGTCTTAATTCGGCAGGTTTTCTTTTTAAACGTCCAAACCCAAAATATAGTTGTTGGCACGTGACTCCAAAAGTTTGTTTCCATCGCGATATCAAAAACTTCTCTCTTTTCTTGCCGAGAAAAATTATTGCGTCTTGTAAAATCGGACACACGACTATGACTGCGTCTTAATGGAATCATTTCTTGTGAGGTCGCAATAATTAAGGGTTTACTACATATGTAATTCTGATTATCGAACATTAGAGCAGCGATGTGTATTTTACAAGTATTATTCTGGGGATTTCGTCGAGGTTCTGTGCCCTACTATTCTGAGACTTGTCATGAGTATTTCTGTAGTTTTTCAGATGTTCTGATGATGACACTGTGTCATGAAATATTGAACTTGAAAAATGTCTGTTCATTCTGTCAACATTGTATAAAATCTTCCCTAAGCCAAATTTTTTGGACAATATGCTCGCTCCCTTGAATATTCTATGTAATCTATCTCAGCTAATAACATTTCCGATGCATTAATGCAACAATTCCGTTTTTTTAAGCAACAAAAATGCCCGACTCCTTTTTATGCCTGTATTGAATATGTATAAAAATATTTAATTCCTAAGGAGCCAGATGATCTGTAAGTACTGTTTACTTAAGTTAATATCAATAGTTGAATGTTAATAACCTCTGTACACATTGAGGTTCTAATATTTTGGGAGTATTAATGTGCTCTATTTTTAAATGAAATTCCCTTTACCTATACTGTAGACAATTGGCTAAAAATTAAATGTCTTTGACAGTTTGTCAACCTTAAGTGTCAAATTAGTCCTTCAGTTCGGAGAAATTCCATGTTTATTAACTTATATTGTCCTTAAATTTAAGCTTTCCGTTAAGAACGGTATTTTAGTTCGTCTGGAAAACTTAAAGCTAGCAAGATTCTCTGTTTTTATGGGTGTAGGTTAAACGGAGACAAAAGTATCTAATTTTCAAGAATCGTAAATATATTTTAAATCTGGATAACTGCACTGCTGTTAGAAGAATGAAATAGTATTCTAACTGACGGTTGAATGTCTCTTGTGTAGTTAACATTGCTTTTGTAGTCGTAGGAAAACATAGTGTACGACTTATGGCCAATTTTATTTTAAATTATGATATAGAATATCAGGAGTTTTGATTATGGTACGCCCCTATTTCTTATGGTATTCCCACATCGTACCGTAAGCCCATACGAATTATAGTTTATTCTGAATGACTCCTCAGTTGTGATTGACAACTAAATTAAATTTCTGTAGAATGTATTTGTTTTATATTTTAAATACAATTAGCTTAAATTCTTCTTCATTTTCTTTTAAATACATGTTTCAAAGTTACCACCAGTCTTGATTTTTGTAAATTATCATGTGATATGATATATTTTTTTAAGTTCTTTTTACATTTTATGGCAACTAATTAGTGTTTTCAATATTGATCCCACATTTATGTTCAAAATAAATACGAGTAACCGGGGGAAGCCGGACAAATGGCGAGGATCCAATTAACGAATGAACTGATTTTCATTGATTGAAATCAATTTTTTTTAAACTGGCCTTCCACTTGGGCTTTACGCTTTCATTCCTGAAAGATTAATTGAGCGATAGAACTTGGAGGTCATGTGACTGAGTTTCGACTTTCCATGAGATATTATATTGGTAAATTCGGATCTCCAACAACTCCCACCTAATTGACTCATCCTTAACTATTTTCAGTCGTTATCTTAAAATAACTGCGATGTCAGAATAGTCCGCCGATACTTGGTCCCATTGTCTGAAAAGTAAATTTCCTGCGGAAATAATGCTGTAACCTCCTGCTTGAACATTTTTAGTGAGTTATGTTCCGTTAATTACAGGGATCAGAAGTTTGACTGATCAAAGTCTTTCCCCCTCGGGTTTCAGAGCCTTGGACATATTTTCTGATTTCTTTCAATCCTCTTGGTAGTGGGTCAATCAATCTGCGGTAGTGTGCTACTTGATCTAAATCAAATATCCCGCAGAAACTGCCTGAAATCTGCCTCCCTGGTTGCCCATTCTGTAGATTTTCTCTTAAATCTCAAACTGCAGAGATAAATTTAGTAAAATTATTTGGAAATTCGAGGGAATGATGCGATTTTCCCACCCTTGACACACCCCTCGCTCCTTTCGCGAGTGATGTTGGGGTGACTTGCGATTTATGATTGAATTACGTCTCCTTCTTTGAGATTCTTTGCCCGTGGAGTGAAGACTTCATGTTTCCTTTCTAATTCTTCTCTTTCTATAAAACTTAGGGCTCTTGACTGAAAGGGGGGTTGACTGTGAAATGTCTTCATGCGTTGAATTCTTAACGGCGTTTGTATTTAATTACGGGGTCCAAGAGCTTCCTTCCAACTCCTTTTTTGATTTGTAGAAAAGGAGCTAAATTTGCTTGATAAACGTACCACTAATCAAGTATGATAATGTCTTCTTTCTTGCCTTTAGAAAATAATGGAAGCCATCAGGTTATCTTTGAGTGGAGAATTCTCGGCGACTCACGGTTGTATGGATAATTCTTACTTGGTTATGGAAGGGATTGCACAGTAGCTAAATATTTTATTTAAAAGAAGTTTTGAAATAAATTTCTACGATAAATGTATACTTCCACAGTTTTCACTGTTATATCCTTACTTAAATCATATCAGCGCCTTATCTTTCGAATAAAACCCCTAAGAACTATTTACTCAGCATGACTTATTTCGTAAAAGTTGTCTAGTATCATCGCATGAATTGATGTATTTCCATGAAGTAACATTGTAGTTATTGCTACGCCTTTATGTCTTAGGGCCAAGCTTTTTCCACCATTGAAGGCGTTATCAATAACAATGCTAGCTTATGATAAACTTTTGGAATGTGTTTATAATCTTCAATTCGAAATTAAAATAAGTCACTCTGTGTGATTCCACGCTTGGCTCCCATAGCCTCTGAATAACGTTAATGCTATAATTAATTTAGTATGAAAATTTACCGAGTTACATATTTAATTATGAATAATATCCAAGATTCCACGAAATAACGCCAGAGACAGTGCCTGATATTTATAATTTTCCTCACCTTTGGAAAAATGCGTCGAGTCATTCTCCTCCCCAAAGGAAAACTTTTGGTTCAAAGACCGATCCTTTGAAGGGCCCACCCATAGTGAATACTGCTAAGTTTTCCTCGGAGGGTTGTAAATAATTTTTCTCTAAAACTCCTAACCAAAGTAATATAAAGTGAAGTTGCGACTTAATCAACTGCTGAGGTACAAATCAAAATCCTATTTGTTGAGGAATTATCATCGATGAATAGAGCGCAAGAGGAACAAATTACTTTCATGTATACTTCCCCCAAACCTTTTCTGTGCATTTATACAAATCCATCACTGCTTAACCCTTTGAGTGCGGCATGACGTGATATCACGTCATGGTTGTCTTTACGCTGGTGCTGATGACGTGATATCACGTCATGGACACCGTGAGTGTTCTAGTGAGGGGCCTAGTGAAAGTTCCCTAGTGAAAGCTGGAGCACTCACAGTACCCTTGACGTGATATCACGTCATCCGCACCAGCGTAAAGACAACGTGATATCACGTCATGCCGCACTCAAAAGGTTAAAAAGGTCTAAAAGTATTATTCCGTTGGGAAATGCGCTTATTCCTATTTCTGTTTGCCTCGTTGATTGTAAATATTTCCCTAATTTTACTATCCCTGTAAATCGATTAATTTTTCTCTATTTAAATCCTTTTCGTTAATTGTCTGCTCACAGGTATTTCTTCAGATAAATAAACCTTGTAAATGGGAATCGAAGGAGGCCTTAAAGTTCGAAGCAAAGTAACGCCTCGCTGAGTGCAGTGGGAAAAGCAAAATATGCCACCTGGTCCCCTTCAGACCCCATCGCAATTTTTATAAGTAAGTACTTTCGAGTGGCCCTATTTAAAAGTTCCGCCGAGTCGTTGTTTGAGTGGCGTCCCCGCTCCCCGCAGCCCGTTAAGTGGTCGGAGGACTTTTTTGTGCTGTCATCGAGCCTCACACACGTTATCGAAGAAGGCAATGGATCGAAACCGAAGCGAAATAAAAGGAAAAGGTGCGGGTTGAAGGGCCGGGGAGCGAAGGGTGCCTTTCTGCGACTTCTTTTTTCTTTCTCGTTCTCTCTTCTGCTCCCCTCTTTCTCCTCCTCCTGCTCCCTTAACGCCACACCCCGCCGCGCCTCGCTGCACCCCCTCAACCGACTCTGGCGCCGATCCAAATGCCCTCGTCCCGCAATATGGCTCTCATCCTCCTCTCGGAGCGTCCTCCGTCTTTATCGTCATTGTAATTGTTATGAGATGAGAAGTTGTTGGTACGAAATAACCGCCGCCGCCGCCCTCCCAGCCGATATTAAAACTGCGAATCGTATTTTCGCGCCTCCTTTTGCCGCTCTTTCGCAGAGTAACGCTTCGCCGCCGATGGCGCACGGATTGCGGCGCCAATTGTGGTGAGTTATTCCCCATACCTCTGCTCTCCTTCTCCCCTTCTCTCCCCATCCACACATCCCCAAGCTTGCAGCCGAGAATCCACTCTCCTTTTTTTTTGGAGTTGCATCTAATCGCGAATGTTTTCATCTCGAACGCTTATTAATATCGCTTACTCGACAGAATTGGAGTTCGGAAACGGTTTCGCTGGGCTCCGTCGCATTTGCAGCGCA
The DNA here is from genome assembly GCA_963169105.1 of Ceriagrion tenellum. Taxonomy (NCBI): domain Eukaryota; kingdom Metazoa; phylum Arthropoda; class Insecta; order Odonata; family Coenagrionidae; genus Ceriagrion; species Ceriagrion tenellum. The sequence continues at coordinate 17,748,249 of OY720634.1, forward strand.
ATATTTTCCTTGTTGCTCACCAGAGATGAGTGTCTTGCTTTGGTACCACTAAATATGGATATTCTATTTGTTATGACTTACTGAAAAAAATGCGATCCTTGCGATTTCCATATTTCTGTCAGAAAATGCTTTCCGTATGGAGGAAATACTATGTTCTTTGTGCATATAATATTATCTTCAGATAATGCTCTATATATTTATGAAATTAGCCTCACAAAAACTTAGGTTTATTAATTAAAGCTTTAGCCGTCACTGATATATTAATCGTTCATGTAATTGATAATCGTTGATAATTGATGTAATGTAAACCCTGCTATCTATCAAACAGATCTTTTTCCCGAAAGCTAGTCCTCCCAATAGACATTATTTTCGTTATCTAACCTTGAGACAGAGTTGAAAATTATCTGCCTTTTATATCTTATTATTCTCAGCAAAATGCTTATCGTTTCTCGAAATCCCAATTTTACAGATTTTCCGTCCTGAGCGATAATCGCATTTTAAAGTTTTTCATTTCATTCGAATTGCGCAGAGATGCATTTGTGTAAACCTCGGTCGGCTTTATTCTCAATGCGGTAGAATGTATTCTTCATGAGTACCGTTTCCTGATCCGGAGTAGCTGTTTGAGCTTGAGAGATAGCGTTGCTATCATGTGTTTTATTCTTTTCAGTCTTTGATATACATAAAATCGAGATTCTCGTGTGGGAATTGTGAGGGAATCCTGGTCTTCCTAAAAGTTAAACCATCTGAAAAATTATTAATATAACGCGTTATTTTCTAGTATTCCTCCGCCACCTCCGTATACGCTTCCGATAAAATGATCAGTAGTTGTTTAAAAATGTGAGCATGTTGTTATATGTGAGCATATTAATGTCAGTGCAGTCAGTCAACACCTTGTCCAGTGATAAGTATGGATAAGTTTTCCTTGCATGAAAATTTAAAATTAATGAATTTACTATAAGGTTTTGAAAGATATTGTTTTGCTTTGTTCTTTGAGAAGTTGTTTGTACTAAATATCTTCGTGGTATTTACTTTTTTCAATGGAATTTTTTTATTTTTATGCTGCGTGATTGTTGCCGATTATTTGTTTTTGATGGTGCTATTGACGATATTTTTGCATTTTTTGTTTTTATTCATAAAATATAACGTATTACATACTTTTGAGTTGTAGAGAAGTGTCTTTCTCGTCAAACTTTATTGAAAATTTAAAAAAAATCCAAACGACGATGCTTCTAGCGATGGAAAAATATGTTGGAGGGAATAACAAAAACGCCTCTTTTACTTGGTGGGCTTTCTGCTTATTCTTGTGGATTTTGGTCAGGGAAAAAAATTATCCCATCAAAATCTCTCCGTTTACTGTTTTCTTAGTGCTTGACTGGAGTTGTACTTGCCGGGCGTACCAGACTTATAGACGTCAAGTATACACCTCTTTAAGTTTCCATCCTACGTATTCCATCACCAAGTACCGTGAATGTTGGGACTGATTCAAAAATATAAAAATATATTATCACATTCAAAATTACATTATTTTCCTTTTTCGTGACTTGCCTCTCTCATAGGTGATCAAAGTCGTCATTTTAAATAAGAAATGCGGCGTACATCCTGTATTCGGTGTTAAATTGTCAATTTTCCGATTTGTAGTGAACAGCTGTTGTCAGTCTGTAGCCCAATTGCAAACCAGTTTTCCATTTGGGTCGTAGGCTTTCGCAGCTGTTGATTCGTAGTGGTGAAGTTCTCGAGATAGGCTGCGTTTCGAGCATTTTTCGCTCAAAGTTTCGCACGCGTTGTGGCGAGCATCTTCACTTCACCCCTAAAGAAGCTCGCTGCAACGCGGGTGAAAAGTTGGGCAAAAAATGCTCGAGACGCAGCGTACCTTTAGAACTTCACCACTGCCAAGTTTCAAAAGTCGCTCCCCGTTTGTCTTATTTTATTGTCCTTCAGTTTACAGGATAGTTATAAGATCATCTTGATATTATGCGGCACTTCATGCCTTATGTCTGGCCAGACCCAGTGAGCGTTTCTTTTTTCCGCCATTTCCACACCGCTTGAGGTAAGGAGATGATGTCTCCTGACTTTTTATGAATAGTAACCAGAAACAAATGTCAAAAATATTTTCTTCGGGGGGTGGACCCTTCCTTGAGAAAAAAACACATTAGTTTCTAGTTACCTCTTTATATTATACATTACCTTTTGCTATTCAACCTATATTTAGTCTGTCACAGAATCCTTTTCATCTAGTTTATTAATAACACATTGCGTTTTGTACTCCCCACAATATAGATATAACGTGGTTCATTGTTAAAAAATGCCGATGTTCATGTTTCTCTCAAAGATTTCTTTTATACAAAAGCGTATTAGGCTCAACTTTGTGGAAGCGATAGATATTGATATCCATTTCAAAATGAATAACAATGGTCGGCAATCATTAAAAATTCTGTGTGGAAAGTTACCATTGTTTTTCATATTGAAATGGATATCAATAGAGATTTCTTTCTTTCCGTCATTTTTTTGTGAAAAAGACTGGTGAAGAAGGTTATGAAACAGTTTCCCTTATGATACGTGCATTATGAGGAATACATTAAGCCCACAACATGTGCCAGTAATTGGAAAATATTAAATGTGGATTCGCTTGTCATCCGTCGGCGCATATCTGGATCATCACGCCTCGCAAGTGAATAATGCGTGCGTACGCGTATCCTTTTGTTGTAAATGTGTGATAAAGGAAAGGAATCCTAAGGACTTCTTTTTTCGCCGTGTGCCGTGCTTGTGGATTGAGAGAGGGAAGGGCGCATCTTGCAACGAAGCTCTCCCGCCCTCTTATCCCCCACCATCCCCTAAATGCACCATCTTCTATACGCCTGCAAGCAATCCCGTCCTTTTTTTATATTCCGACCGCCGCTTCCTTTATTTACTGGCACTCCGGGCTGACGAGAGTGAGAGAAGCACTTAGTTCCCCTTTAAAAGGGGGCGCTCTCTTCCGATTAGCCAATGGACCGTGATGATGCGGGAGGCCGAAACCTTCCTCTCCTCCCCCACACTTCCCTCAACAATGCCTCATTTCCGAACCCTCTCCTCTCCCCGCCCCCCGCTGCTCTCTTTCACACTCCGGCCTTCCATCCCTCTCTCTCCACCACTAACACATTTCATCCCCCAATTTTTCTTTCACCGCCTCCCTCCCCCCATCGACCATACTCGACGTCTTCGCACCCTCTTAAGGTAGTTTGAGAGAAATATCATTTTACCTAGAAATCAATGAATTTGGTCTCATTTGTAAGAAAAACATATCACCCTTACATTGACGCCAAAAACTCAACCCCTTACCGCTTTACTTTCCGAGATATTTGCCAGAAAATACTACCCCTTTTATATGGGAAGTGGTACGTGTATGCACTCCAGAGAGATCTTATATTAAAAATGAGGCATGTTCTACACTTCTCGTCAAAAAATCTCGTCATTGAATCTCGTCAAAAAATCAACAGTGTGTGGTTTGTGTATTTTCTCAACTATTTTTGAAAACTAATCAGATTGTCATGGCAGTTGGTTCTTGGGTATCACAAAAAACCTTTCGTTTGAAGGAGTTTCAAACGTACCGCGTGAAAAAATGATTCAAGTTAAAGATTTATTTAGATATCTTCATTTGATTACTTACAATTTCTGTCATGTAAAACTATATTATTGCACCATTAATGATGCAAAATTTAAATAGTTTGTCTCAAGGCTGGTGAAATTAAAACGTATAATTCGAATATGGTTTCTATTATGATTAGGGAAGTATCTCGCTCGGACTACCTTAAAAGGCGCGGCCCTCTCCCGATTAGCCAATGGACCGTGATGATGCGGGAGGCGAAACTCCACCTCCCCCAACAATGCCTCATTTCCGAACCCTCTCCCCGTCCCCAGTGCTGTCTTTCACACTCCGGCCTTCCACCCCTCACCCAATAACACACTTCATCCCTCAATCTTTCTTTCACCACCACCCCCCCCCATCGACCCCGTCTTCGCACCCTCTTAAATCCTCGAATCCCCATCCCTCTCCGGGGCAAAGACGGCGAAGTGGCTGGTGTTGGTGTGTGCCGGTGCTCTCGTTTGGTGCGCGCCCTTTGTGGAAGTCCGCCAGTCATCGGATTGGCCCACTTGGAGAGGGGCCTCTTTGCAGGAGACGACGAAGGCGCGCGGCCAACTCGATGCATTCACGCTGCCCTTTGTTTCCTCCTCCAACCTTCCAATCTTTATTTCGTAAGTTCGTTTCCTACAGTTTAAGTACTAAGTGAGTCATGCACCATTAATACCAAATACTTAATACCCAACTCTAGGACAATCTTGTTCAGTGGAGTGATGTCGTAATTTTTCCCTAGCTTCAGAGCTGAAGCTACTTACGTCGTGTGCAGATCACGAAAATTGTTTGAATTTCATCTTTGCATCATTTATAGCCGCTTAAGGTAGTCAGAGCGTGATAGTTCCCTAGTAATAATAGAGACCATATTCGGATTATACGTTTAATTTCGCAAGCTGTAGGACACATCAATTAAATATTGCATTATTAATGGTGCAATAATATAGTTTTATATGACAGAAATTGTAAGTAATTAAATGAAAATATCTAAATAAGCCTCTAACTTGACTCTTTTTTTCGCGCGATGCGTTTGAAACTCCTTCAAAATGGAAGGCTTTTTGATATACCGAAGAATTTATTGCGGTGACAATATCATTTATGTTTAAAAATGGTCGAAAAAACATTTAAACTACACGCTGTTAGTTTTATACGACATCTAAGCGTTAGAAATTCCTCATTTTGGAAATAATGTCTCCTTGGAGTTCATACAGGTACCATTTCTCAAGTAATAAAGCTGGTATTTATTGGCATATATCTCCGAAAGTAATGTAGTAAGGTGTTGAATATTTGGTGTAATTAGAAGGGTGAGATATTTTTCTTTAAAATGAGACCAAATTCATTGATTTCTAAGTAAAATGACATTTCGCTCAAACTACCTTAAAGATAGCTTTTGACATGGCCGCCCTCAACTGGTTCGTGATGTCATTTACTCTTAGCTGACGATATTCCTCGCCTTGAAAGAGTTGAATTGTTGTTACATGCCCGCGTGGCCTGCCGTCTTGGAGACGTGTAACTTGTGCCCGAAGGCGTATCTCGCTCCGCTGGTGGTATCTTCAGTATTTCAGCTGTTTCCCTTTGAAATCTACTCTGCATTTCAATTCATAGAAACACCTGTTTGGCGTAATTCTTATTCAATTCTCAACAAAATGCTAAGGTTTCTTTTTAGATATGATAGATGTTTATGCAAACACCTCGTCATTAAACCTGTTTCATGTTTAAGAAAAGCAAAGATGTCTCCTGAAAAAGCAAGTCATGATGACATTATTTTTGTAGCCCTGAGTCTCGAAAATAGGTATATTGCCACGCGTATTCTATTTGTTTTTTGCGGAATGATTAAATTGCTTCCTTGGTCGCTATGCTATTGCACGCTTTTTTCGAAGCATTCGGCCTCCTTTGGTGTACACGTGCTAATTGTACATATTACTTAGAACTTGGCTACAATCGAATGATCTGCATTTCTTTGGTCAATTTGGTTCAGTTAGAATTCTTTCCCCAGGTGCTTTTGATTTTTGCTGTAGAATTTTCTGTAATGTCAAATTCCTTGGAATAAATCGATACGGGTTTTCACCGAGCTCATTGTCGTCTTACCATACGATGGAAGTTGTGAGTCTATGTTTGGTCCACGATTCGATAACTTTTTCTGCCATTGTTTTCAACTCGTATTTTGAAAATTTTCCTGTAATATTTTCTCCGATATTGAGTAAGCTTGATGCGAGAAAATTATTGGTGTTGTTAAAAAAACAACCATCCGTATATATTGCCATCATAGACTGCTGGTTTCTTTGCATATGAGTTACTCCCTCGGCGATCATAGTCTTGAAAGACGCTTTGTGGACCTGGAAATCAATAATCCCTCGCTCATAAGTGTAACGTAAGAGTTGGCACCAGTCTTCAATTTAGATAATTGGATATTTTCAGTGACTTTAAGAATGGAACATGATACTTCGATTTATGTTCTAGGTTTTTTAAAAACGTGCAGAAGTATATATCTCGTGGGGATTACACATACAGTACATATGTGGCGTAGCATTAAAGAAACTAGGTTTTCTTAAACGTATAATAGGAAGGTCCTCGGATGAAAAAGTCAAAGAGAGATGCTAATTCGCTCTGGTTAGGCAACACCTCGAGTACGCTGCGAGCATTTGAGACCCTGGTCAAATAGATTTAACCAAAAAAATTAATAAAATACAAAGGAAAGCAGCGCGTTTCGTTAAAAACTGCTACGAGCGAACATATAGTGGCTCACAGCTTTTAGAGTGATTAAGTTGGGAGCCCCAAGAGAGAATAGGAAGCTACCCGCTAGGCTTAGATTACTTGATAGGTTCAGAACTGATATTTTTCAGATCAACAAGGAGAATATTATCATGAATCCTCACTAAATCTCTAAGTCTGACAGATGCGATAGAATAAGAGAGATACCCTGCCGAAGAGATAGGTAAAAAAACTCGTTCTTTCTGCGAACAATAAGCGACCACAATAAAAATTGAACTCCACTAAATACACTCCTATAATACATGTCACTATTACATCTTCAAAAAACTTACACCTTTTCACGGCTGGTGGCCTAACACCCCCTGCCTCACGCCCGTGCGGCGGTTCGCGGATTATTATGTAGGTGTAGATGTATTTAGAATAATTCCACCTCCTTTTCACTCATGATTTGGTAAAAGTGGCATCAGCTCCATCACGCGTGATTTAATAGTTTTGATATTTTGATTTTATTTTTAGTAAAAGAAATGGGTCGTGAATTAAAATATCTGGCGCTAAAATATAGAATGAAAGTCATAAACAGCATGTTTTTTTTAATAATTAATTTATGAAATCAAGCTAATGAAGTGACAATTGTGAAGCTGAAAGTCATGAAATAAATATAATAGTTGCATTTGCTTTTGCTCGTAAAACAGCTGTTGAACCAGCACAAGTGTATGATTTTATTAAACATTATTGACGACCTTTGTGAACATTTTTATTTAGAAATTCGAGCTATGAATGTTCAGTTTCATTTTGAAAGGAATTTTTCGCTACAAAATGTGGTTTCCCCTCCCCAGTATTCGCAAATCCCACCTCCCGTCAAGAGTGGCGGTGGTGTACGAGTAAAGTGTTGAGCCGTGTGTTATACACGGGTGTTCATCGCATTAGGTCTAGGTTCTCTCAGCCGAGTAAAGCTTTGGTGTCTCATTGGTAATTAAAATTAACCTACAAAGAACTTATTTCTCAAGTCAGCACGAGGCCCGCCCAGGCGACGCAACGGCTTGGGCGCCTTGTGTGGGTCGCCTTGTGTGGGTCGCCTAGCTATCTGGGTATCTCGGCTGGAATGTGTGAAATGCGTGGACGCCGTAGCATTTTGGAAATTAATATCTCGGCTCACAGGGAGCATCTTGGCACGGTAAATTTTGCGCGTGCGCTTCCATCAGAATTCTGCACCCTCCTGCGGAATAAGAACGCAATCGGTAGGAGAAAACTTTGCGAATGTTACTGTAAAGCAGTGAAGAGTGTGAGAGACTACTTTAGAACACACCTTATGTTTACATTACATTTGGATTATAAAATATTACCATCGTTTGACTAGAAGGGCGCTACAGAAAGGCTGGCAGGTATCGTTAGGAGTGTCAGAACCATTAAATTTCCCGCAGCCCCATAATTTCGCTAATGGTATCGTTACAGCTATGGCAGGTGCGGTGAGTTAACATCTTCGCGCACCGGCCGGAATATCTCTTGTCTCGTCAGAATGAGTGTTTTCACGGGTGGAACTTTTCCCTTCGCAGATTTTTGGAAAATAACCCTCCCATTTGGACAATTTTGATCGCTCTGTGGACTAGGACTTTTTGTTTTCGTTCACCGATTAATCTGTTGATTTTTTCAACGTCGAGAGGCCATGTTGCAGTCAGAATCCCTAGAGTGAAAAAATTCACGTCCATCGTTGAGCCATCGTTACTTTTTGTGTCTGTCTTTTTTATTTCCCTAATACAAAGAATGATATCACAAAGTCCTCTAGATATGCACCACGATAAACTGATCAAATCCCGTTAATGCTTTTCCATTCCAAAACAATTGATAGTCAAATAAGTTTTTTTTTCGATCCTCGGTCGCCCAGTCTCCCGTCGTTGCTAATGGCGCACCGTGTTTGTTCGGCATTAGGCTGATCTCCGGCACTCGCGGATTCCCTCTATATCCTGAGGGGCACACGGCATTGTTTTGATGCAGGTGAGTGATCAGTGCAAGTGTGATATTGAAAAGCCTCCCTTTTTATTCCAATCCCACAATGCCTCTCTCAGTCACTCTGTGTTTTCCTCGTGCCTCTTCTATGCCTCGCCTCTCTCTTTTCATTCCTCTCTTTTTCTGTTTTAATCGCGTGGGCGCGGCCGGGCAGTGAGCCTGCGATGCAATTGCCGCTTGTCATTGGACGCTGGTAATGTCATCAGCCTCTCTCATCGTCCTCATCCTCCGAGGCCGCCCAACCGGCTAGTTTGACGCGGGAGGGGAACGCGACATGCTGAGGCTAAAGCGACGGCTACGCGATTGAAAAAGAATGGACGCTCTTTTGCGCATTTTATTCACCGGAATAATGAACGAGTGGACAGAAGAAGAAAAAAACTGCCGACGAACGGACTGACACGGACGTCCGTGTCAATTGGTTCTTTTCGGCACGAGAGTTCGTGCCCAATGCGAGCCGTCTTCTTTTATGTTTTCTATTTTTTGCTCACAAAACGCCATCTTAGGCTCTAAACACTTGTTATGCAACTTCGAGGTTGATGCTAGAAAATGATTTCATTGCTAGATAACTCGAAACGTTACGCAATTTTCCCATGGAAAATGTTTGCTCTCAGCGGCAGGCTGTAGCGAAAATGAGGGGCAATTTTATTGCTCGTTAAGGGGATAGCTGTGCGCCCAGCCCTTGTGACTACCAATCAGTCTCCTTTCATTTGTATCTTTTACAACATGCGAAGCATTGATCCATTAAGCTGCCGCGAGATGATACGATATCATGCTCTTTCCATGTTCTGGTAGACTTTATTCTCTTGTTACAAGCTGTGTTATTGGGTATCAGATGATAATCGGATATCTATTTTTACAACATCATCGGTGTTTTGTTAGAAAAGTATAATGATTTTGCTCATGAATCAATCCGCGATATCTTGGTATTTTAAACGTTTCATGCATCAAGGAACCTGACATCTCATGGAGATAAAACGAATTCATTGGGCCTTTAAATGAGTTGAATAGGTTCCGAACAATTCATGGTTATTGATGAGACAAAATCAAGAGTATAAATTATTCACAGCCATTTAAAGTTGGGAATAGAAAAAGATTTCCTTTCTTGCATGATACTGTTTTGTATGAGTAGTGATTACAAAATTCTTTCTACAACACAGCCGTAGTATAATGGCTCTACTGCCCCAACGAAAATGGTCGAATCTAAGTTTTTAGATTCTAAGTATGTAGCTCAATCGATAGGCTTTATGTGAATACATATAAAGCCACCGAATGAGCCGAAATTTCATCCGAATGAATATTTTAAGTGAATTCATCCAATATTTTATAATCCCCTCTACGTTTGACAAATTAAATAATAACTGAAGAAATATTTTTCTTTTTACTCAGTGAGATAACGTTTCTCTTCTGAAAAAGATTGAGCTAATAAGCAAGTTTAAACGTCCTAATCATAACTTCTCAATTATTTTCACTGCTTCAGGCGATCAAAATACCATTTGAATGTTAAGGGACTAAGATCATGTAATAGCATTGCGATGGAATTCCTATAGTGCATAGTTAAAATCTTTTTCTGCTTTTGGAAATGAATGGAATGTTTGCCCGCTTGTCATGAGAAGAGTTAACAAAATCTCTGTTTCGTCAATGTACTCTTAAGAAATTATTTCACTTGAGCTGTGGGGTACGTCAAGATCTTACGTAACAATTGTTATCCAGGATAATGTAAAACAAAGAAATCCTAAGAATAAGCAAAGATCAGTGCGTAGTATTTTATTTGAGTGAATCACAAATTCGTATGACTCCCGTTTCATTATTTCTCTTTCGCTCCTCTAAAACATTTTGCTGCCCGAATGGGCGCTATATAGGTTTACCTCAATGAATATATCTCTTTTGAGCCACACGATTAAAAAATTGTCTCTTGTCGGTCATTCTGTGGGCCGGGTCGAACGGCGGGCCTCCCTTTCAATTTTTATTTTTGCCTCTTTCTCACCTCCCACTCAACTCAAAATAAATTTCAAATTGTCAATTCCACGGGCAGTCACCCGCGCAGTCAGTTGTTCAGTTGTCAATTCTGCAGCGGGACGGATTAAAAGTTTCGGTTCGTTGTAGAGGCGGAGTGAGCGACCGCTTTTTTATCGTTCGACCATTTTTTTATCATCTCGTCTTTTTTGCGGCTCTTTGTCTTTTTACCATCTCGTTCTCCCCTCCCTCACCCTCCCACCATTCTCCTCCAATTACTCCCCCCCTCTATCTCCTGTCCCACTCTAAGCCACCCCCTCCACCTTCACACTCACCTACGGCATAATCCGTTTTAAGACAGTCCGAGCGAGATAGTTCCCTAGTCAAAATAGAGACCATATTCGAATGAGGCGTTTTTATTTCACCAGCTGTAGGACAAATGAATTAAATATTGCATTATTAATGGTGCAATTATATAGTTATATACAACAGAAATGGTAAGTAATTAAATGAAAATATGTAAATAAGTCTTTAACTTGACTCATTTTTTTCGCGCGGTGCGTTTGATACTCCTTCAAAATGGAAGGTTTTTTTGTGATACCCAAGAACCTACTGCGGTGACAATATGATTAATTTTCAAATATAGTTGAGAAAACATACAAACTACACGCTGTTAATTTTTTTTACAACATCTAAGTGCTAGAAATACCTCATTTTGTAAATAATGTCTCTCTGGAGTGCATGCACGTACGATTTCCCTTGTGAATGGGCTGGTATTTTTTGGCAAATATCTCCGAAAATAATGTGGTAAAGGGTTGAATTTTTGGTGTCATTAGAAGGGTGAGTTATTTTTCATTAAAATGTGACCAAATTCATTGATTTATAGGTAAAATGATATTTTGCTCAAACTCCCTTAAGGTGACTGGAGCGTTGATCGTGGGTCAAGTATCTTCCTGCCAAATTTTTTTTCAATCGATTCAGTGGTTTATGAGTGATTGAGTAACAGACAGACAGACACCACTAGATTTTTATATATTAGTCTGATAAGATAATATGATAACACGTATGCCAAGTCTCTCACTAATCTGAACGCAATTTGATGTAGAAATCGCTCCCATCACCTTGAGGTTTCTAAATTGAAAAACCCCTTCATCTGCTCTCTTCCGCTTCTCACCACGGCCTTCTCCCCGTCTTTGAGAATAATTAGTTCCCGTAGTTTCCCTGGAAATATTAGTTTGTCTGTGCCGACGGCGTCTTGTAGAGACAGAGTGATCGGAGCTGAAACTGTAATGGTTTTTGGGATTTCGAGGCAGCTACCGATTCTAATTGTGGGAAGCAAATCGATTTCTCCCTGCCGACGTGGTTGGAATGATTTTTGTTAAGATACGGATTTCCGCGAAACTTTGCATTGCTGTCGTCATTAATGATTCCTGTAGGTAAAAGCGATAAAAAATGCATCATAACGATTTGGTTTCTCGGCATTGCGGTGGTAAGTGGTATTTTAACTCGTTGCCTTCTGGCACGTGACATCTTTCGTAATAATCATATTTAGATGATTTTTCTTCGTGACCTCTTTGTTTTTAAATGAAGTTATTTTCCTGTAGATTGTAGGTCATAATTCATGTTTACACTTTTAATCTTTCACCAAAGTTTCGCATCTTTATTTATGCTTCATCAGGACTACAATGAAAATTAATTATTGTATTGTACATCAAATGAATCCAGTTTCCAATGTAGGTATTTAGTTTTTTTAATACCTACATGTGATTTTTATTATTACCTCAGAGAAAGTTCCTTTTGAAGAACTTTTTGTCGATACCTTCTTTGCTATTTATTATTTGTTTGTCAATTGTTATAAATTTAGGAGTTTAAAAAATCAAAATAAAATTAACTGTTGTCAAATATTATCAAATTACTATAAATTTTACTTAATTTGGCGATGTCTGTTGTTTTATTGCAGGATGCTTTGTTTTTTGTGATGTGTTTCATTTCTTTAAATAATCTTTTAGATGGGTTGGTTTCTATATCTGTTACTTTTGTTTCATGGAAATTAAATGAGTGGTTGTTTTCGATTGCATAATCTGCTACTGTACATAATTGATTTTTGGATTTTATTGAACTTCTATGCTGGGAGATTCTATTTTTTAGATATTGGGATGTTTGGCCTGTATATATGTTATCACAATCATCACACGGTATTGAATAAACTACGTTACTTTTCAGTTCTTTAGGAGTTTCGGATTCTAATTACGAATAAACGAGTTTATGTTCTGTGGCTTGGTATGACGATGTATAGTGTAATATACTGAAAATTAAAAAAAAACTAAATACCTAAATTGTAAACTGGATGCATTTGATGTACAATACAACTATTAATTTCCATTGTAGCCCTAATGAAGCATAAATAAAGATGCAAAACGTTGGCGAAAGAGTAAAAGTTTTAACATGATTTATGACCTATAATCTCCAGGAAAGTAACTCTGTATTTTCAATAATTCTCGCAAATAAATAACAAGCTGTCACGCCGGATGCAGTATTCATAAACAGCATTTCAATATAATTTCGTGTAAAGTTCAAATATCACGCCGAAAACCCTAGTCGCAACATTCTTTAATTAAGGAAAAGATTGTCAAATTTTATATCCTTGCGCATCGGGTAGCAATGCATAAACAGATGCATCAAAGCGAAATGTGGTCCAAGAATTTTTTTTCCCCTTACGTAAAAATGTTTCAAAATGAGTCCTCAATGAGCCGCGATTACCGCTGCAGCCACCATAATTGAACGTGCGTTGCGTGCAATCTGCGGCGAGGACGGGACGCTGCTGATGGCGCAGGCCGTCGTTCGCGAGGCGATTTCAATTATCTCTTTAAAAATTTAATTGAATTTGGTAAAATCATCTCTTCAATTTACAATTTCGTGCCTGTTTGTCCTTATTGTCATATTCAGAATTGAACACTAACGCGTCAAAAACAAGTTTCCACTGATGGATGGGTCATATCATTCGAAATACACCGAGTGGTTGTGCGAATTTGGGCTTATATTTTCGTAAGACACAACGGATGCTTTTTCCTTCACCTCTTGGGACCTTTTCGGCAGATCCGTAGTTGAAAGTAAATAAAAATTTCCCGGAAATGATAACTAACAAAATCAACATAATGCGCATACATATCTGCGAGGGAATTAAAGGCACTGGTCAATTTTGACAAACAATATAAATATATAATTCTTCACGCGAAGAATAATGGTTTTTTTTCATTCCAAAACAATTACTTAAGTTTTTCACCAAGTCCTCAACCTCAAGGTCTTTGAAATAGAATAACGTGTGGCTTGGTATGACGATACACAATGTAATATACTGAATGGAACGAAACGCCTGAGTTATTTACGAGCCAGTTAAGTGAAAAATTCTCTGGCTTTTGTAAACTCGCTTAAAATACTTTTCGTTTATCCATCCGAACTACCTCAGAGAATATTCAAAATTTAAAAATGTGTCCCTCCGAGGCTTTACTGAGTTTCACCATCCTTAAATGTTTGGATCCTTTAGCTTCTGGGTCATTAATTAGTTTATTTAGTATTTTGAGATGTTCCGGAACAAAAGTGAACTTTCTTAACGCTTACGCGAAATTTCGTGGCGCAGACCAGCGAGGTACGGGAAGGATGTAAAAGGTGAGAGAGTTGAACGAAAGGACAAAGGAGAAGAGGTGGAGGTAATGAAAGAAAGTGATTGAGATAAAGGAACCAAACTACTTTGCGATAAAGGTATGATGCTCTCAAAAGCGAGGCAAGTGGTTAATATCACTCACCGCTGTGACTCTGGGGAAACTGGGATCCTATCTTGAAGTCGTATTGTGAGGCGATTCGAAACGGGACGACCGATATTGGAGAGTAATACAACTTCCCGAAACACATGAGTTGGCTGCAATTGTAAAGGACTGACCCTCCACAATAAACAAACTTTCTTCTCCGTTATGCAGTATCTCCGTTGTCCATGTCTCATATACGTCCACTGCTTTGCGCCTGGATATTTAGCAAGAACTATACTTCGCAGGCGCGTTGAAATTTTGTGAGGATTTTGCCTAAAGCAATAGCGTAATTTGGTGGACGTTTGTTGAGCAATAGAAACTTGATTTCAAAGTCTCTCCGACTGTCCATATGTTTGGCTACGTTTTTAGTCACGGCTTGGTTTTAAGGTAGTCCGAGCGAGATAGGTCCCCTAGTCATAATTAAGACCATATTCGAACTATACGTTTTAATTTCACCAGCTGTAGGACACATGAATTAAACATTGCATTATTAATGGTGCAATAATATAGTTTTATATGACAGAAATGGTGAGTAAACAAATGAAAATATCTAAATAAGTCTTTAACTTGACTAATTTTTGTCGCTCGGTGCGTTTGAAGCTCCATCAAAACGGAAGGTTTATTGTGATATCCAAGAACCTATTGCGGTGACAATGTGATAAATTTTCAAAAATGGTTGAGAAAACATACTAACTACACGCTGTTGGTTTTTTTACGACATCTAAGTGTTATAAATTCCTCATTTTGTAAATAATGTCTCTCTGGAGTGCATACACGTGCCATTCCCATGTAAAAGGGAAAATATCTGCGAAAGTTATGTGGTAAGGGGTTGAATTTTTGGTGTCATTAGAAGGGTGAGATATTTTTCTTTAAAATGAGACCAAATTCATTGATTTCTATGTAAAATGATATTTCGCTCAAATTACCTTAATTCATGTGTTTTTCCTCCCCCTTTCCTTACAAACTATGTCTTGCTTTTCTCATTTTCGAAAACTAACGTGGCGCTCGCCTCCGTTTCTTCCTCTCCTCCGATGCAGGTGTAAGGCGCCCGGGAAGTACGACGTGGCCAACCTCCCGCAGACGGCCGTCATCATCTGCTTCCACAACGAGGCGTGGTCGGTGCTGCTGCGGACGGTGCACTCGGTGCTCGATCGCTCGCCCGAGCACCTCATCAAGGAGATCATCTTGGTTGACGACTTCTCCGACATGCGTGAGTACTCTCATCTCTGCCCTCCACCCCTCACCCCACACCCCTCTTATGACGCACCATAACTGACGCTCTCTCACCTTCACTTGTTTGTAGGATTGATCAATCTAAATCATTCGAGATGATTCATGTCATCGCGAAACATTAGATCACGTCGAGGACGATGACAGGGTGGCGATCGTCAGGGAAATCCGGGAAATCCTGGAATTGTCAGGGAATTTTGAGCTTCTGGAAAAGTCAGGGAATCCTCGTAACAGTCAAGGAGAAACTGGAATAGGAATCCTCGTTATTTTTCTACCACTACGTTTATTGGCTAGTCTTTCCCGCCATTTATTTCATCAACTAAAACTAACGTCTGTCGCTGGCAGGCATGGAATAAGCACCATCAATTCGTGGAGTATTCAGTTGTGAATCTTTTCAATTATGGATCTTAGTTATTTAATTGTGAATCAGACGTATAATGTATCACTTTTGTATATTCTAATTGCGATACTTGCGTAGTTGTGTTAAAAATCATGATCAAAATGCTCATCACAAAGAATCCGAGGCTATGTTGTTCGGAAAATTTTACCTCACGTTTTTTTTACTTTCGAAACTCAAGTCGAGAAGTAGTTGGAGCACACTTAGTAAATTCATGCTTGCAGTTCTAAATATACGAGACGATGGTCAAAAAATTTAGAAAATTTAGAGCTCCCGTAGAAATTATAATTCATCAGAAAAAAATATTCCAATAATAGGTGACCTTTTGGCGATCGGTCAGGGAAATTGCTAAATCCGTCAGGGAAAAGTCAATGAAAGGTCCGGGAATTTGAAATTTGGATATCAGTAGCCACCCTGGATGAATTACATTGACCCTCGAAACGAGAAGTCGATTATGATCATCGACGTGTATGAGTCGATGCGAATCATCGATGCTGGTGTGTCGATGCGAATCATTGATTTCGTTGAGTCGATGCGAATCTTCGATTTCGACGAGTTGATGTAAATAATCTCTGTTGATGAGTCAATGCGAGTCATTGAAGTCGTAGGCACTTTGCGAATCATCGATGACGATGAGTCATTGCAAATCACTAATGAATGATATTAGGGTGATAATAATGTTCTGTGAGATGCATCCGCCAGTCGCCCTTCCTTGCTATAAACAGTTACGCCTACATCACTGTTGACTTAGTTCTGCTACAGGCTCCAAATTATTAACTGCTAAGGATTTTAACATATTTTTTACGATACATCATTCGCAATAGAGGCGTGAAAAACTGTCCAAAACTGGGTGTCAAAAACTTTCAATTTCAACAGAAAGGCAGTATTCCACATTTTTGTTTTCTTGGTCCAAAAGCATCGCTTTACGTCAACCCATGCGTTACTTATTGAAAACCCGAATAAGGGTACAAAAGTATGCCTATCATTTCACGAAAGTGTTTTAAAAAGCACTTTTTTTTCTAGCATTTGAGCCTAGTTCAGCACCATTTTCAGGGAATTACAGCATTTTGGCTTCAATTATCGTGCATTAATTTATTAATAAGTCAGGAAATAAGTTGGTAATTTTTGCGTCCTTTATTTTTTCAAAATATCAGAGGAGTTTTGTTCAATATACAATTTTTTGCATAAGTTTCATTCATGCCAGGTTGAAAAATACTATTTTTCTTCGTGTTTCTCCCGCTCCCCGTTTGATGCCATGTAATTCCAAGTTCTCTTTGTAATAAAAATTGCGATAACGGGTGATATTTTGCAAGGCATGCCTGAGAAAGGACAATTTATCATACAAGTAGGCAGAATATTGATCAAGTAACTTTCAAGTGACGAAACATTTTTATGGTACAATTAGCTTAATGTGGCTGGAGCAGTAATCCTGGATCATTGAGTGCACTTTTTATAATCTATTAAAAGTAAATCGGGAATTAATTTCTTGGACTAAATTTCACTTAAGTGCATCGTTTTATGCCTTCAAATTCACCGTGCTGGTAGTTATTAAAATTATACAAGAATTTGATTTCTTTCCGGTGCTAGAGCTTGTTATAACCATACCACTTATCACCGCTGTATAAAAAAACAAAAGGAAATTATATTGAAATAGTTTGTTTTCGAACATTGGCCACGACTCAAAGCCTGTATATTTTTCAGCAGCTATTATAATAAAGAGAAGTACAGTATTTTGTGTTTTAAAAAAAATTCCAGCATATTTCATCGAATCATCACGAAATATGTCATGTTCCATAGGCGGCGTGTTAAAAAAGTATACGAATGCCAAAATATCCACGATGATGAGATTGTATCACACAATATAATTCAATGATTATCTTCTACCTTTTATCTGGAAATTTCACTAATGAGGATATGTTACCTACGTTTCACGTATATCTGTACAAGGAAATCTACCCCAACTACCTCAAGGCTATTGTTACATTTGGGGAATGAAAAAACCGTGTCTGTTTACGAAACATCACTATGTGATTCACTTTAGGATTCTGTTCTCTTCCTGAGAACCTCTCTATATCCCTTCTCTAATGATCTAATTTGCAATCGATTTTCATAACACGTATCCCAGAGGCATATTCTAGGAAGCGCTAAAATTGTACGTATCTGACTTATGGGAGTGAGTTTATCATTTCCCTTCGATGTTTTCCCGGAATGGCTCTCAGATTTTGGGATTCTGACGCATGCCATTCTCAGAAGAACTTGATTTTTCCTGCACCATTAAGGACTTCATGGAAAGTGTTTCAGGAGACTTAGTGAAGTTATATTACGTTATATGTTCAAGTTGGAAAAACTTAAGAGAAATGCGCTCAATTAAAGCCTCATTTGATCCAAACATCTAAGAGATGCATTTTTCCTGCCTCATGTCATCATCATTTACTCAAATACGATTGCATTTGTTTGTATGTTATTACAAGTACTTATGAATCTCCACATGTAAGTAATATCTTTTATAAGCATACCCTGAGAGCTAGGAGGAGACTCAGGATTTTTTAAAACATCAATCGAACAAAACCCTGGGAATACGTGCTCTATTGGAATATACCACTTTGATAGTCATAAGTGGCTCTGTGTTGTAAAACTTGGTGTAAAAAAAACACTTCCCAGCTGGATTCCGATGTTCTTACCCTCTGATTTCTTTGAGAATCATGAAGAATGTGGTGTAATGGGCAATACCTGAAACAAAAAATGGAGCTGAAAGCATACTTATTGGAAAAAAATAAGTTGACGGAGACAAATGGGTTTGAAAAGAGCTGCTGGTAAAACAATGAGTTTAATGCGACAGCCATATTTGTGAAGATCGATAACGGCTGTGAGGAAAATTCTAGAGTGAATCAATATTAAAACAATCCTTGTACTTTTCCATAATATTTATTAATGTACTACGTGTTTCGCAACTTCCTGCATCCTCAGGTACAATTGTTTACGTGTTCTTCATTGATAGTTACGATGGTAACCAGCGCCAATAAGCTGGGGGGTGGGTTTGGAGAACAAACTAATTTTTGGGTGGAAAGGCAGGGGAACATAGGTCAGGGACTTATTGTAAGGGAAATTTTCTCTTTACATTAATAAACATAAGTGGAAAAGTACAAGGATTGTCTTAATATGGATTAAAGTATAAAATAGTTCCACGAAGTGACGCCTAGGGGCTTGTAAAAAGGGAAAATATTTCTTTACATTGATAAAAATTAGTGGAAAAGTACAAGGACTGTTTAAATATGGATTCAAGTATAAAATACTTCCCCTAAGTGACGCCTAAGGGTATAAAGAAATTCTAGCACCACAATTCGCCGACGGAGAAGAAAATTGTTATTCGAGATATGAAAAAACGACGAGTAAGTGAAACTAAAGATCACTCCATTACGTCCAGGTAAGCGAAGAAGATGGAACTCCTTAGTATGTGTTTCGGTCGTACAGGTTATGAACTACTGGGAGCATTTTTTTAATCTCGCGGAAACGTGCGTGCACGAGACTAAAAAAAACATTTCCAGTCGATTGTAACCATAATGGACGCTAAGAAGTTCCATTTACTTTGCTTCAGGCGGCATTTTGTTGTAAAATCTTTGATTTTATAAAATAGTTTCAAAATTGAGGACATTTTACAGATTTTGTCTTTTAACTATGACTGCTGTCACTTAGCATTCTATTAAAAGGATTGATATATCTCCCTATGTTTACGATTTTTCAATACAGATATCAATTTCTGTAAAAATATATCCGTTATCTTGCCGATTTCCCGGTGGTCAATTCATGCGCCGAGGTGAAAATTGTCGTATTCCACGCACAGGGCTCCCTCTGGCAAAGTTCAATTATTTATCTTTTGAGATTTTCAATTTGATGACCCAAGTCTTTTACAAAAATCTGGGGTCGGAAATCAAGGCAAAGTCGACCGGTAGAGCGGATATGTAATGTGTCGCCTTAACTTCGAGACTTAGTCGTGGTAAATCTTACTTTGTACGCATTGGGTCTCGTTATGGCTTTTTGTTTCCTGCCACTTCTGTGGAAGAATAATCTTCATGTATCATCACAAATTTTCATAAATGTGGTGATAGCATAAATATGCATGTATGCAATATTATAACTTACGTTAACTCAGTAGTAATACCAATTGTAATGTGGAGACATGCTACACGAGCCTGTGAATAAGGTCGCGGAAAAGTATTACAGAAATCATGAGCATTGTAGCTGCTATGAATTTCATTGTGCTTCCCCAAATGAATTTTATGCATTGAGAGTCATTTGAAAAATACTTCTAAATTTGAGCAATTTTTCTTATCGTAAAATCCAAATAACATGGTGACGATAACTGTAATCGTAAAATCTTAAAATCTACGAGTATCTAGCCATAATTTTGTCTCTAGAACCCAACAAGTTTCTAACGATGAATGATGTATCTTATGGTAGTATGAGCGAAATATCATTTTTCGTAGAAATTAATGAATTTGGTCTCATTTTAAAGAAAAATATCTCACCCTTATAATGACACCAAAAATTCAGCTACTCACCTCATTACTTTCGGAGATATTGGCCAAAAAATACCGGCCCTTTTACATGTCATTATGCAGTCATGTGCAGTGTATGCAATCTAGAAAGATATTACATAATTACAAAATTAGGTATTTCTAACACTTAGATATCGTAAAAAATCTAACAGCGTGTAGTTTGTATGTTTTCTCAACTAAATTTGAAAATAAATCATATTGTTACCGTAGTAGGTTCTTGGGTATCACAAAAAACCTTCCGTTTTGAAGGAGTTTCAAACGCACCGCGCGAAAAAAATGAGTCAAGTTAAAGACTTATTTACATATTTTCATTTAATTACTTACCATTTCTGTTGTATATAACTATATAATTGCACCATTAATAATGCAATATTAAATTGATGTGTCCTACAGCTGCTGAAGTTAAACCGTATAATTCTAATATGGTCTCTATTATGACTAGGGAACTATCTCGCTCGGACTACGTTAAAGTCCCAGTGAATTTTACTCTCTCGAGTGAGACGCGTTTTCTGAATGTGAAGACAGGTTACAGTAACGGCGAGTGACGAGATGGGTGTGAGTGAGGTGTGTCCGAAGGCGGTAGCCACAGCTGGAGCGGGGTTGGGGGGGAGGAAAATGGGAGGGGTAGGCATTCGGAGTGGAATTTAAAAGGGGAGAAGGGGCGCTCGGAGGGGGAATTAAATCGCACCCTCATGAAGAGTGGCGGAAGGGGGCGTGGTGGCAATGCTCGGGTGGGGAGATTGGATTTCGCAAGGCGGACTTTAGAGGAGGAGGATGAAAGGAAGAGTACGAGAGGAGAGGAGAATCCGTTGGCGCTGATGAAGATGTCGAGTTTTGCAGCTCACTTCCCTCCGTCCCCTCTTCAGCTTTACTGCCGCCCACGCCCGCCCGGGAGGGGCGCTCGGCAGTGGAGGAGTTCCGAGAGTGGACGCGCCCCTGGACGAAGGTCCGCATATGCATGGTCCTTATACCTATATCAGGGTGGCGATCCTGGAATAGGAGTCCTCGTTATTTTTCTACCATTACGTTTGTCGGCCAGTATTTCCCGCTCTTTGTTTTCATCTACTAAATCTTACGTCCGTCGATGACGTGCATGGAATAAACACCATCAATTTGTGGAACAATAAGTTGTGAATCTTAGTTATTTAGTTGTGAATCAGACGTACAATGTATATTTTTTATGTCCTTATTGCGATATTTGCCTAGTTGTGTTAAAAATCATGATCACAATGTATTACGCTCATCACAAGGATTCCGAGGCTATGTTGTTCGGAAAATTTTACCTCGCGTTTTTTTTAACTTCCAAAACTCACGTCGGGAAGTAGCTGGAGTTCACAAGCTTATGGTAAATACATGTTTACAGTTCTAAAAATACGAGACGATGATTAGAAAATTTAGAAATTTTAAGGCTGCCGTAGAAAATTCAATTCGCGCACGGAAGGAGCTGGTGATCAGTTGTGCACGTCGAGCCCGTTGTGACAGCTCTGGAGATAATAATAATAATAATTTCTTTAACACTTACGGGTTTCGCCAATTACAAGTGTTCCAATACATCATTAGTCGAACACAAACACCCATGTCCTGGGCATTGAATAATCTTACCCAGGCGGGACTCGAACCCGCGACCCTCGGGTTAGAAGGCGAGGACTTTACCCCGCCGACACCGGGGCCGACATGAGATTGGAAAGAAATAAGAAAATGTCGATAGGAAGGTAACAAAGACCAATTAAACTCTCGAAGTTCTCGCCGGTCACGGTAGGCCAGGTGGTAACATCTCTGGCAAAAGTTCCTGGTGCTTTGCAGTGGACGATATTGGCGCATGAGCTACGTAACTTGAAAAATACTCCGAAACGGGAGAGATAAATTGTTTGTCTTTGGTACTTTGAAGGCGTGAAGTAATGAAAAGATTTTCAGCGGGTTTGCAAATTGAATTTTCAAGTGATTTGGATCGGCCCCTTTAGAATGGAAATGATACAGCCATGTTCTTAATCTCCAGAGACATATAATGGATTGGTAATATTTTGTTTTTCATGTTATTAAAATATCGTTTGTAAACTCTACCTTTCGAGTTATGATTCTCTTGAAATCATCTTCCACATCTTCAAACTACCCTGCAAGCCGCCGTCTGGGAACTTGGCGTTGAGTGTTGGGCCGAATTACGGCCGAGTGAAAAAGACTCTGTTACACATTCTTTAAACACTGCTCTGCGAGATTTAAGGAGTTCTACAAAAATTGGCGTTCTTTCCGTAGAACCGGTTCCTTTTATAAGGACACTAGCGGAAGGTACCCGTTGAAATTCAACGAGTGTGAAAAAATTAAACTTATTTTATAAGAAAACCACAAACCCTGAAAAATACAGTCAGCGTGGTCATTTGAGGAGTTTGTAACATATCATGTACGTTGTGTTTGTTGTAGCAGACATGCTGATCGTTTTTCAGGTGCACGCAGAGATGAATGACTGCTGGTCTTCTTTCATGCACGGAAAACCAAAAAATGGGCCATACAGACTCATTACTACTTAAAGAGCACCCAGGTTCATAGATTGTCACCTCGTTCCCCGGTTCTCTTGAGCCGTCTTCTGAGTGAATGACGGATTGATCGCTTCCCTTGTGTACATACATATATAGGCATTCAATGACCTAATTGAGTTGCGTTATTCAATGTTGATATGTGCGTTGAGTATTTTTATCAGGATCGGAGAGCAGGGTACAATCCAGCGGTTGACAACGTCAAAAGGAGCATTTGTTGCAGCAGCCATGTTTATTTGACCCATGAAACCCAAGTCACCAGGGCGGTGCCTTCGGCGTAAAGGGTAGCCATATTCATTGGTTTTGGTTACTGAATCAAAAATCTATGGTGATTCTTCGAACAATTGCCAATTTTCATGCACGGATGTCCTTCGTTACTATTCGCTACGCGTAAGTACTCTTGCACATTTTATCGCGTAAATAGTCTATTTAACTACTTTATCTGTATCTACGTAATGACCTTTCATATACATTCAGTGCCCCTATGAGAGGTCTTTGAGAATAGCCATTAAAGAGTATACTTGTTGTGAATATACATAAAATTTATCGATTATCCCTCGAAGCAATCTATCATGGGGCCCTTGAGACTGCGGGCCCTTCTTTCACAGATTTTTTTTCTACGTGCTATCATGGGCCTGCCGGTAAACATGATATATAAATGGTAGAGGTATCTAAATCTCTGGTTGCCAAGAAAATATGATATTGTTGATTTCAGAGAAAATGTGAGATTTTTCAGCTAAAAACATGTATTTCACAAGAATACGAAACGTAATAGAAAATCGATTGAAAGAATTAGAATTTTCATTTATTCAGCCATCCGATGGAAAAAATGTCAGCCCTCTATCTTGAGTGAAAGTACTTTTAAAAAGCAAAAAATAAAACCACTGCACCGAACCCAATGATTAGCATGGACCACTAGAGGGGCCTTAGGGAACCCTGAGGGCTTTTTTATATAGCCTTTATAACTCACAGATATATTTTTTATCTACATGCCGAATTTCAGCTTAATCGGTCCAGTAGTTTTTGCGTGATTGAGTAACAAACATCCAAACATACAAACTTTCACATTTATAATATTAGTAGGATGTACAGGACATGATAGCTTGGCTCGTGTTCTGTAGAGTTGTTTTTTTCTAGGGTAAAAAAGTGGTCCTATAGAATTTAAAAAACTTCATGAGGTTCCCGTAGAACCAGTTTGTTTTCTAAGGACCTGTACAGAAAATCTGTAAACATTTTTCTCCCTAGTGTGGCGCTGCAGTCGGCAAGTTTTATGAGTACCTCTCTCAGTTAAAAAATGCCGGTGTTGATAGGGATTCACGTAATCCTGAGGCACCTATTTCCTAGCTGTGGAAAACTACTAAATCTATGTAGAGTATCGTGAATAGATTATGTTTTCGGCACCATCAAGTAATTGTGTGGTTGAAGGGATTCAATATATACAACAGGAAGTGAGGATTTGTTAAGTTGTCGTACTTTGGGGTGATTATGTTTTGTTCGATAGTGCCTCAGTCGATACAGTAATCATGCACAACGAGAAATGTTACTGTACTTGGTGGGTGTCACAAGAGTAGTTCTCCGTTGGTGTACGAAGGATACGATAATATTAAATGCCGTAGACGTGATGAATTTTGAGGCTACTGCATTTTGCTTCTTATAACTTCGTGTTACCCTTTCCCTCGCTGTAAATTCTCTTTGGATTGTTTAAATAAATCATGTGAATAATTGACGTCAAAGTATTTGTTAAAAAAAAGATCTCTTAAGTGGAATTTTCGTTCAGTCCCGGTGTTTATTTCTTTACTATGTTTCTACGATGGTTAAAATAATTTGTGCAGGGTGAATTTCAACAGAATTCCCTGATAGCACGAGCTAAGAAATAATTTCGTCTCAATCAAATGATTTACTTAAACACTTGATGATCAATTACGATGGCATTATTTGTTATTGATTTGAGGTGAGTTGAATTACCATTTTTTGGTATTTTATGTTCCTTTACTACGGTGTTTTTTAGATGAAAATCTCATTTTAGGAACTTTTACAGCAGAGAATTCATCAAAACGTTCTTAGGAGTTCAGAAATTTCTCGAAAAAAACCTTTTAAATACTTATGGAATGTCTACAAAACTTCCGTAGGGTTTCTGTAAAAATATTTTTATGGAATTTTTACATAATTTACTTGTAGGGAAAGGTTTAAGGGAGGTTAAATGGTGAAATTAATTTTTTGTTTGGAGTGGACCTCAGTTTTGAAACGGTCACCTATTGTGCAAAGTAAGAACGAATTTTAATACCTCTCTATTCGGTAATGTATCTCGTATTATTTAATTGCCCATGTCGGACTGTCGAGATGCAGTGCGGCGTCAAAATAAAATTGTGTGTGTCTCTCTGAAATACGCCCGCTGAATTTCTCAAGCTATCTATGCCTAACGTGCATCCTCCGACTCTCTAGCGGCTTCCTGCGCAATCCGTTTTAAAGCTATGAAACACTCTTTGCTCACTCTCAGCAGTTTTTGACGAAGCGCACAGCTTTCCTTTGTATTTTATTCATATGGTGAGTACAATCTTTCTGGCCATCGTCTCAAATGCTCTCGGCGCGCTCGAGGAGTGGCCTAACCAGAATGAATTGAACCCTCTCGTCAAATTTCACTGCTGAGGACATTTCTACTATACGCTTGAAGAAATGTAGTATTTTTAAGGCATTGCCGTTTGTTTAGTACGTGTTGTCCCCACGATATTTTGATCACAGCTCTAGCGAAAGCGTCTGGCGCTACGCTATGGACGATTTTTGGACGTTAGCTACTAGACTTTCTGAGTCTTGCGAAACGGGGAGGAGGTTAAGTTAGTTTGGAGCTTAAAAAACTGAAGCCAACGCATAGTTTCAAGATTTGTGATAACTCGCGTCTGCTTGCGGTCCCGTTTCAACTCGTTGACAATGAGACCTCTACATGGGGCCTTTAGTACAGGCAAGGGCGATGGGTGATTTTGACAACTTTCCTAATAGACTTCCGTTCTAGTTTATTTCGGGAAGCAGTTGGGTTCCCGTCTCACTCTCTCTCTGTGTCTCGTTGCCTCCCTCTCTTCCCCTCCGTCATTTCCCTTCACCCCCTCCGCTTCTACCCCCGACCCCGCCCCCCTTTGCCACGCAGGTCTGCATGAGAAACCTTGGCGGTAGCAATTCTGGTCGTGCTTTCGATGGGCGCGGTTTCCGTCTCCCTCAATCGAGGAGAGAAGAGTCTTACATCCCCTTCAAGAAGAACGGAGGGAAGCATGGGAAGGAGGTGGAGGTGGGTTTCGAACGGGAGGAGGGAGAAAGAGCAGCCGCCTCTGTGAGATATATGTGATCCCAAAGCGAAAATATTCGTTTAAAGGGAAGAGTTGAGAGGTTGAGGAGGGGTTGATGGAGGAGGAGGAGGAGGTGAAGGAAGAGATGAAGATGGAGGAGAAGGAAGAAGAGGTAGAGATGGAGGAGGAGGTCAAGTAAGAGATGGAGATGGAGGAGGAGGTAAAGGAAGAGATGGAGGTGGAGGAGGAAGAGGTGGAGAAGGAAGCAGAGGTGGAGATGGAAAAGGAGGTGAAGGAAGAAATAGAGATGGAGGAATAGGTCAAGGAAGAGATAGGGGTGGAGGAGGTGGTGCAGGAAGAGATGGAGGAGGAGGGAGAGGTGGAGATGGAGGAGGAGGTGAAGGAAGAGATGGAGATGGAATAGGAGGTGAAAGAAGAGATGGAGTTGGAGGAAGAGGAGGAGGAAGAAGATGTGGAGAAGTAAAGTGTGTGCTCCCGCGTGTTTGTAAACGCGTTTTCCGCGCGTGTTTGTGCGTGCGAAGGCGAGTGCGTTCTCTATCGGGCCATAACAAACAGATCCCCGAGCACAGTGTGTGGTGTGCATGCGTGGGGGGAGTGGGGAGGGGGGGATGAGAGAGAGCGGAGACGAGGACGGCTTTCTTCGTCTTGTGTGAGGTGCGTGACGGAGGGAGTGATGTTAGGGGCGAGGCAGGCAGAGGGTGAGGAGAGACATTATGCGTGCGCGACGGGTGTGAAGGAGTGCGCGCACTTTCACGCGTTAGGAGGCGATTGGGCCTGCCTCGAGGTAAAGTGTTCCTTTTGTTTTTATTTTTTCTACATTTACTCCAGTCTCTTTTTCACCTCTTCACTCCCCTTTTGAGTGTTTCCGCCCTCTCTTTTCGCAAATCTCCTTCCCGCTCTCTCTCTCACTTTCTGTCCATTCCTCGCTCACTTATTTGCTTTTCCCTCCAAATGAAATCACGGCCCCTCTTTACCTACCTCTCTCCACCCTTCCCAGCATACATCTCTTTCCTCTCTCTTCCTCTCTCCTCAACTGAAGAGGGCGCGCCTTCTACTCCTAACCCCGCACTCCCACATTCCCCGGCCGCTCCTCTCTTTATTTTTTGCACCCACCCCCGAGGCGCCGGCGTCACTTAAACGGGGTGCCCACGTACATGATGGTGCTGAGCTCACGCATAGCGATGCCCTTCCCTTCCTTTTCCCCTTCCTCTCCTCCTTTCTCTCACCCAACCAGACACCTCTTCTTCGCCAGAGTTCATCGACTATCCCATATTTTCCTGGCAGGCTCTCGAAATTTGGACAAGGAATTTTGATACGAATCATAGACGGATAGATGAGGAGATAAAGAGACGTGCTAATGCTGGAAGGAAAGTGGTAGGTAGCATGTGGAGCATATCAAGGAATGAGTGCCTAAGGAAGCGAAAATCGCCGTGTACAAAAGTGTACTTCTCCCCACTTTGTTGTATGGTAGTGAAACATAGGTATGTCAGGATAAACATGTGAGCAGACTAAACGCCGTGGGTATGAGTTATCTGAGGAGTGTTTGCGGTAAGAGTAGGATGGATAGGGTCAGGAATGAGTGGGTAATAAACGAATGTAGGTTAGATTCCCCAGTAATGGACTTAAATGAATGGAGTGTGCTTGGTTGGTTTGGCCATGAGGAGAGAATGGATGAGAGTCGAATAACGAAACACATATATAAGAGTGAAATGAATGGTGCGAGAGGGAGAGGTATGCCGAGAAAGTTGTGGTTGAATGTGGTTGAGGAAATTCTTAGGAGGAGGAATATTAGGAGTCTTGAAACAGGAGGGAATGTATGAAGCAGTGTATGGGGGTAAATGAGGCAAAAGAGGTTTGCAAGGATAGGTCAGTATGGAGGAAATTATCGAAGCAGAGTTAGGTGTACAAATATGTATTTGAATGAATCAAACTTGGTAACTCTGCCTACCCCGGAAGGGAACGGCGTGATTGGTATGTATGTATTTTTTGTAACTCTCCCCCCGGATTCTGGACTGAGGCGTTTTCTCCATTCTATAGATTTAAATGATTATTACTAAAATTTCATTCTCAAGGTCATCGTTTACACTGATTTGTGATTTTTATTTATTTGTCGGTTGCTACTACTGTCTTCTTGTTTTCTTAACATTTTGAATACTCGTAACAAACCGTACGGTTTCAGGGTTTCAACCGGGTTTCAACACATTATATCCTGAAGATGACATAATGTGTTGAAACCCGGGTCGTGTATTTAATTTTCTCCGAGTGGAATTTGCATAGTTTTTCTTTTCTAACTTGAATACTCGTGTTTGTCTTTAATTGCTGACGAAACTGTCGGCCTGTTGAAGAAATAGTTTCATCGGGGATCGAGTTAGTGTGGTGGCTAGAGTACTGGCTTACTACACGGGAGGTCATGGTTGAAATCCCTTCAGAGGGGGAATTTTTCAGGGGAAACCCGATCCCTACTTGAGTGTCTTGTGGGGGGCACTTCAAGTACAGTACTCCGTCTGTCAGAAGAGACTTTAAACCGTGTTCCCCTGGGCACCTTTCGTTAAGAGCAGGCTAATGCCGACGCCGGGTTTCGATTTCACCTTTCCTCCCTTACCTATTCCTTAT
Organism: Ceriagrion tenellum; assembly: GCA_963169105.1. Lineage (NCBI taxonomy): Eukaryota > Metazoa > Arthropoda > Insecta > Odonata > Coenagrionidae > Ceriagrion > Ceriagrion tenellum. The sequence continues at coordinate 17,776,951 of OY720634.1, forward strand.
GGCGCAAATGACATTAGCTGTCGGTCGCCTCCCCAAAATCCAATCCAATAGTTTCATCGTTTTCTGTCTTTCATCAGAATAGGTTTTCGTTTGAGCGAAAACCAGTACTTTTCTGTGGGTGATTCAAAATATTTGTAGCTTGAGTTTAACTATTAAGACTCTATAATCATAAGTATTTGATTGCCACCGAGCAAATACTTTCTCAGCTATGAATAATTAAATTTGGCAGTTTAAATCCTGGACCTCTTTTTACTTTTATCACGCAAAAAATATTTCAGATAAAAACTCATTTTTTTCACTTAATCTGACGAAAAGTCACACCGGAAAATATTTTGAAACTCATATAATAACTGATATAAAATAATTGTTCAAAAGGTCGATTGGTTCGTATACAATTATAGCCTAAACTTGAGTTGCAATATTGAAAAATCCAACCCTAATGACACGACATATTTAAATGTGCTTCTCCATTTTGCAGTTAAAATGACGGACGCATGATGATTGATGCTATATTCAACTCGAGCATAGTCAAAATAGCTAGGACCAGGAGCCATTTCCTTATAATCATATCGTTTAATTTATGCTGCTCATTTGCATAGACTTAACGTTCAGCGCCAGTGGTAAACATTCTGTTAACTTAATATCCAGGAATTTCCTGCCCTTGGAGCGGAATTCTCCGTGAATCAGCTCTTTAGGACCGGTCAACTCCCCCTCTAACACACTTCCGTCTCTTTCCGTCCCGCTCCAGATTAAACAAGATAGCGATCTCGGATGGGCGCGATAAGAGGCGCAGGAGGGTGCAAAAGGGGGCATTGCCAAAGGGTGCTTGGGAAATGAGGTACAGGGAGCGTTGGAGCGAGAGCGGACGAACCCCTGAGATGCGGGGATTGGAGGAAATGCTCGGCAAAGAGGGGGTGGGGGTTATTTTTTTTTTCTCGAGTGGTTCCGCGTGAGAGGGTGTGGCGGCGGTCTTTGAAAGCTCACTGGAGAGAGACACACGCGAGAGAACCTGGGATCGCCCGACGAAACGACTCGCAGGCGGGTCATCCGACACGATCTGACCATTTGCGATCCAACTCGGGTCCCCCCCCCCCCGTGCCCCGGCGAAATAAAACGGCTGTAAGAAATGCCCCATTGAATGATGACTGTCCAATGATATGACTGCTAAATATGTGGCGAAATTAGTCCGGCTGCCTCTATGAAGGATGTTGTACAAGGACGTCAAATACTTCATTTGTCGTAGATATCGGACAAGTACCTATCATGGTTTTCGCTATCTTTAACGGGGTTTGTTTATCCGTCTTTAGGTGTGGACGATGGGTACGAAACTTCATTAAATAAGTGTACACCGCATTACCATTTCGGCCATTTTCATACATTTCTAACCATTTCCATCCATTTCTGTTTATTTCCGTCCATTTCTATCCATTTCTAACCATTTCTAACCATTTCTGTCCACTTCTGTCCATTTCGTGACCATTCCTCATCAAGCGTACACCATTTCTCAGAGCTGCATACCCCTCGGGTGTGGTTCTGTCTACAAAACGTCATTTTTGTAGTATATTTCATTTCTTGAATTTTGTTGGATTCTCTCATACGTGCGATGAAATACGTAGAAATAGCCGCGATTAAAAATTCGTCGAGACGGGGAATCAAACATCTTGTTCCCTTGTATCCACCGGGATTGCCACGTGAATGAGAAACCTTTGTTGGTTTGTGCAGTGGCCCGGCAAGCACGTGGTTCGATACCCGATATAGGCCGATTTTTTCCTGCGTCAATTGGTCCAATAATGGTTGTTGACGAGTTCAGAGATAAAAAAAACGATTCTTGAACTTATTTGTTGAGATCCAGTGGTTATTTTTTCAATCCTTCTATGAGACATTATAGATAGTAAAATTATGCTGTAAAATGATGATACTGTACTTTATTATTATTTTAATGAGTTTCCTCGGCATATTAGGTACCTTAAGTTTTAAAGTGCTGGTGGTTATAATATAGGCAAGGAAAGACGCAAAGTCGCGAGAAATGATGGATAATACATTATCAGAACGCAAACAGCAGTTCATCGGCACTGTCAGACAAAGCACGGGACGGCATTTTAGCAGATAGTGCGGCAACCTGGAATTACTCTTCCGGGTCGATATCCAGTCAAACGAGAAAGAGACTATATGCGGTCTAAATCCCTTGAGGTGTGAAATAAGACGGGAAGTAAAAAAAAGGTCTTCACAAGGAAACAGTCAATAATAAAGTGATACAAGGCGCAGCTGTGACAAATTTAGTCGCCGTTTCATCAGAATTTCTTTATGTATCGCTTCGAACTTCAGTAATTAGTAACGTAGATTGAAGCAATTTCCCGCAGGCAGAGATACTTAATTACACGACCCGGGTTTCGATGTAAAATGCCATCTTCGGGTACTTACGTAAACACTAAGATCATCACATAGCATCCCCTGAAAATACTGATTAGTATTAAAACCTTGATCATGTTTGTGGTAAATTCAGCTTCACACTAATTCAGCTTATTTTTCATGGAAAAATTCCACGTTTTGTAGCCCAAATCCACTTTTTATATCAAACCTTGATGTTATGACGTAATTCGTTGGAAAGGTTTTGTTGCAATGCATTCGCAATAAAGGAAATAAGTTCTTGCCATGTGTCTATTCAAGAGTGTGAGAACTGTGGGTGCTACCGTGAACCCGTTAATTAAAATCATGTTTTTTTAATTAAAGGCCGTCGGTACCTGGCATATGTTTTTACTTTTTGTGTTATTTTGAACAAAACAATTTATGAAAATATGATCAATAAATCGTGCTATTTTTCACCCAAGTGGCATTTTATCCAAGAGTACTAATTCCCCCGTGTGTTACCCTCTCTCCGTTTCATCAATACTTACGGTCAGCATAGGATGGGTATATCTCGCGATAAGCCTCGCCGCTCTGACGTCTGCACGCCTTTCCCGCGAGCAGCAAATTGGGGAAATTGATGTCGGAAGCACGTAAGTCGGGAGGCTCAAGGCATTGTGGGAGGCCTCTGCTGCCTTCATCTTCCCGGAGATGGATTGAGGGATGAATGAACGGCCGCCTCCTCTCGGAATGGACGAGGGACACGGGTCGTCGGAGTGGATGCCGGTTTAATTAGGATGGGCCCGCCGCGCCGCTCGCTTGCTTGCTTGCGTGGGATTGGAGAAAGGGACGAATTGGGTGGGATGATGTGGCACTTCAACGAGCGTAGGCGTGTTGGAAATGGGATGGCAGAGGGTGGGAGCAGGAATGCATTAGGTGTACAAGTAGGGTTTCTTAAGTTCAATCTTAAACCCCAAGGATGCTCCTTTTGCCTTGCGTGAACGTGCCTGGTTTTCGTGGTGATGAAAATCGTTGCCTAATGACTCTAGATGAAAGGGTGGGAAACCCTAGGCACGCGTGCCAGACGTTTCACGCCGATCGCCATCTCACGAGCAAAACAGTCCCTTTGAAAGTATATTTTCAATTTTCAAGCGACACCTTCAGTCATCGAGGATAGTCCCGTTGTGTGCCTATTTCTTAAAACAAGGGATAAAAAAATAGCCAATTTCTTACAGAGGCTTTAAGAAAACTACATACACCGGTCTCGGCCATTTGGCTTGTTTCAATCTTGACTTTTTGCATTCAGCCAGTTTTAAATGATTTACAATATCAATTAATAAAAAAAACATCTAGATCTCAAATTATATGCTCTAGTAAAAATTTGCTAGTTAGGTGGAAAATTTTGGTGTCGGAAATTTGGCCTATTTAGGCGCCCAACTTCAAAATGATTTTCCTCCTCTTCCCTAGATTTGTGATAGATAAACTTCGTTTGCTCAGCCAACGATTCTCTGCTGGATGTTATTGGTACAAATGTCCTTTCGTCAAAGGTCTACTACTACTATAGCTTTCGCGGTTTCCGTAATCTTGGTGAAATGGCATTTTTATATCGACCTCCTAGATTAAACCAGTTTTGACGCCTCGAGGTTAGGTCATGTGGAAATAAAACTATATCTCCTTGCCTACGTTATCTTCCAATGTTTTTCTACATGTACCAAAAGGCTGTATGTGAAATAATATGTAATAACTGATGATGTTCAATTAACCAATAATTCCAAGCCCTGATGATGGTGTACATTATACGCCGAAACGTAGGCAAGGGGATATTGCTTTATTTCCACATGACTTAACCTCGAGACGTCAAAACTAACTTTTAAAAAATGTGTATTTTTTTATAAAGGCTATTCAAAACCAATTCAATATTTTTCTGTCATGATGGCTATCTGTTAAGGCCTCATCGCTCTCCCTTTTGACTATGTTCCCTCCACGTGAACTCGAGTAGATATGTGAGATACACGCCTCTCAGTGCACGAGTGTAGTTAGTACGCGCCTATCTTAGCCCTATTTTGTTTCGTTTATTGTTCGCATTTGAAAGCATTATTTCAATCAACACTTCATACACTTTTTAAAAATTCACTTCTTTCTCCTTTTTGAGGCCACTTAAAATTGGCTATGTGACGAAAAACCAGTGACATCTCAATAAATCTGTTGAAACTTGCTGCTTATTGTCATTGTTCAATGAAAATTTACGCATGGCGAATTACGGAAAGTTATAAGCACAAAGTTAGATCAGTGTGGTCAGTTGGGATAGTTCGATATCGTAATTTCGGTTTACGAGGCGCGACTTGAGGGGAGTGCCGCGATAAAATGTTGAAAATAAAATATTTGTTTTAAATTTCCTGTGAAACAGAGGCGTTTTCATTTGATATTGAAGCCCATTAATGCAAATAAAATTTTATTTTTAATTTTTAATTATTTATTATTTATTTATATAATAATTAATAAAAAAATTAAAATTTTAAATTTCATTCTCTAGACTGCTATTTTTAAATTCATGTTTGGCGAAAAAATGCGTTTAGATGCATGCGTAGAAATACGTGCAATAGGGTAATTCCAGTTCAGAAGGGAAACCATTGTCCGAGAAGAAATTTTTCTCCGCTTTTGCTGTCTCAATTAACAGTCGTTGAATCATTCACCCTAGATTTCTGTCCTCATCGTCTTCATAATGATTTTTCACAAAAGCATCCATTATATTATGCTTCATGCATGCTATATTTTTATTACAGTCGTTCTTCTATCAGTAAACGAAAAAAATCTTGAGTATCGGTCTGTTTATGTATATTATAATTCATTATACATTCAACCTTTTTATATCGCTGCAACTTCAAAGGAATGCAACCGATTAACAAGCTAAGTTGGTTCTCTGAGCTCTGAAGAATCGATGAGGCCTCAGTGTTACCCGCGAGTGCCAAGGAAAGTATAAAATGAAGGCACGAGTGAAAATCCACTAAATACGTCTCGATTCATGAAGTTCCGTGCTCCCCCATTTTAATGAGGAAGCAGTTGAGCGAGGATAATCAGGAGATACACTGGATCCTGGGAGATATTCATGAAGCTCCCGAGGAGTGGTGAAAAAAAAGACTTCCTCCCAAAAATAGGACGGCGGAAGGGAAAGGGGCGTTTTTTTGGCATTTGCTAAGCCTTTTACATTTCCCTCGCTAGGAAGAGATGGAAAAAAAGAGAGGAAGATAGCGTTTACATATTTTTTCTCGGAGACTCGCGTAAAATGAACTACTGTTCAGCTCGTGTGTATTTGTGTAACCTTTCTTTCATATTGCAATCAATTTCTAGTACAAAGAGAAAGTAAATAAACTTTTGTGCGCATATACGGATGTTTTCAAAAGGTGAAAATTTCTGAGAGGTCCAATCAGAACAGGGAGGTAAATATTGAAACAAGAAATGATTTTTCAAGAGTCTTTCAATGGTCGAATCGTTTTGCATTTTGCGCAAAATTTCGCATGCAAACAACCGTGTTCGACTCCGGTCTCTGGTTTGATAGATGTAGTGAAGGGTTCACCTGGCTCTTGGTCCATGGACAGGTTGACGCAATAAGGCTTTTTTTCTGGTCCCTGCGTGATAAAATAAAATTTTCAGATACAAATATGAAATGTGGAAAGCTCGGGTATCGTTCGGTGCGTCTGTGTTTCCAAGCGGTGCCCTTATTACAGTGAGAGCAGTGATCTGTTCCCAGAGGCTACCTCGCCGCTGAAAAAGGTTCTGAGACTTTTCAAAAACCTTGTTCTGAAATGTCGAGCTATAACCAAAAGCATCAAAATCGGATCTCCGTCTGTGCGAATATTCCACCCGCCTCGCGGACTTTCAGAACATAAAATTTGAATTTGTCTGCCAAAAGCCAACACACATGTAATTTCTAGAATTTTTTTTCGTTGTACCACCTACTAATTTTTTAATTTCTTTTTAAGGAGTTAACCTTTCTTTGCAATTTTTTATTACGAAATAATAACAAAACAGATGTAAAAACAACATAAATAACACTCAGCAAAAATATTTGGTAACATTTAAATTGCACATGTTCAGTGAATGCCATTAAAAATGGAATATAATTTATTAAATACAATCAATTTTTATGGAACGACACAAAACAAGGTTTAGTCAGAGAAATCTGTTCATAGCAATCTTTCTTCTTCTCAGGGACTCCTATGCTTCGACGCCCATCGATCATTTTCAGAATGACGGTTTACAGTAATTTCACGTTCCTTATTACTAATTTCGGTCTTAAGAAATGATTCCTTTTCCTTGAATAAACTCAGTCTCTTTTTCCTTCGTCTCAAATCTTCGCACTAAAGAAACCAACTAGTGCTTTCACTGAACATGTTGCTGAATGGCAAAACTCGTATAAATGTTCGTACATAACACCACCATAGCAATATTTGTAAACGATAGCTGATCACTGTTTCGGATGCCGGTGTGGGGGAGAAACAGCAAAGGAGAGTTCACTGCTGGAATGCGTAATTGCTTTGCGATTATGTCACTCTCAATGTAATGGCTTCATTATGAAGTCAGAGGCGATCCCTCCATTTCTGATAAGGCAGTGACGTTTTTACCGTCATAATCTTAAAAAGTCTTGCCGTGACGATAAAACACTTCTCTATGTTTCTTGTTCCTTCCGCGACTTATCTCACGAGTGCTCCCAGAGCTGTTGACGGTCGTTGACGTACCTGCCAGGCCAACCCCGAGATCGCGGGCTCTAATTCCGCCTCGGGCTTTCTGAATGAGGCTGTTCCAATTAAGTTCTTAGCTTATGCGGCGTGAGACAAGTACCTGAAGCCTCTGAAACAAAAGTCTACTCCGACTAAAGCCTCTTGGAAGTTTAGAGCCGTATCAAGTAGATATCACCTTGATGCACCTGTGTAATCTGTGCGCCACTTTACAGTACACCTTGCGCGATGTCTATCGTCTTCCTCTGTCCCCCTCCTCCTATTCTCATCCTTATTTTTCCACCTCAATCTTTTGTGACCCAGTCACACCGTCTGATAACCGTGAGGTGTAGTATATGCCAATGCAGTAAGAGATACTGAAAGAAACTGAGTGAATAAATTTTAAAACGTCCTCTAAATTACTTTATTGTACAACGCATAAAAGCGCTTGTGTTATATTATCAGGTACAATGTTGGACGGTGGAAATTCAACTCAAGTCAAATTCTTTTCATCAATCTTGCATCAACAGTTTATACCGATTATCAAAAAAAGTTACCATTAAACTTTTCTCTACATGGCCCCTGTTTTAGGATTATTGCCTCCTCAGGGTTATTTTGTCTACCCTGGGAAAAGCCATAATCGTTGACGGTAATGCGGCGTTGATGGCCCGACATTCGGCCGGAATAATGACAGCTTCGTATACCATTCGAAACGGGGTTCCCGCCTCGGATCCGACTGGAATATAAACCTTTCATTTTACCAACTGGCGTTGATCCTGATGATGACACCTCAGCGTCTAAACGAGTTGAACTATAAAATTACTCGGAGGACATAGCAAAGTTTTATTTACTAAACTTCACTGTGATATTCCACCCATACCTTGCAGACATCTTTGGATATATTTTTCGCGTAAACGGGCTTTCGCGCCAACGAGCGTAGTGGTTTTTGACAACGTCTACTCGCCAAGGTAGCGCTCCCTTCGAGAGAGATGAAGCAAATGAAAACAGAATGAAAGATGAAGCAAAAACGGTGAATGTTTAAGGAATATATTTGATGGACTAGCATTGAGGAACGCTGTTGGTTTTCGAAACCATTTCGAAAGTTACAGAACTTCACTGGGATGTGGTCTGTTCACAAAGGAAATGCACCGTTGAGGTTTCGCAGATATTTTTTTGGCCAAAAAAATATCTGTGCACCCTTTCTAGTGCATTCTCTTTGTGAGCAATCATAAAGGAGTTCCGTCATGAACTTGATTGAATCAGGTTTTCATTCGTGGAAATGTTTGACGTTCACATGCATAATGTTGTAAACACTTTATTTATCCTCAGTATTATATTGATACAGCGCATTTCACCGATTTATCGTTACGTCTGGTACGTGTCGTACTTGTAGAATATTAAGGAAAAGTACATAGTATTTTACTCTATTATGGGTACGAGTTGCATCATATTTTGCTTAGTACCGTTAACATTTAAATCTCAGTTCAAATAAAATGCTTGATTTTCACTCGTTTGTTGTCATTCCTGTGAGGTTGTGTTTAAACCGTTCGAGATTATTCTTATGACGTAGATAACTATGGCGTCACGAGGTACAACAGTGAATAGTTCGAGATATTGGTGTATTTGTACTCACCTGGGTGTGATATGTGGTTTATTGCGTCTCTAATCGCGATATTTAACTCCATTGAATATTTCCGCGAAAAAAAAACTGTATCGGGAGGGCTGCGTGAGATTTTTACGAGCTGCTGGAATGCATGGAAATATCGAACCCTTCCTGTTTGTATCACGGAACTCCTTAGTTACGTCATCGTCAGTATCTCGAACGATTTAAATACAGCCCCTCTGGAGAGGGCAGCAGAGAGTAGTGTTTTTAACAAGAAAGGAGAAGTGCGGCCGTGTGTTGGTGGTTTGCGTTGGTTCGTGCGATGGTGGAGTCGGGGCATTAGCGGAAACCTCAAACCCCCCTTGAGGGACGCGCCGCAGGACGAAGTACTTTAGGCCGCAGGACCCGCCGAACGGATCCTCCGCAGTGTGCGAGCTCTTAGGCGGGACGCATGGGCTCTTCCTCGCCTGATTGCTCTCCTTCCCCTACCCTTATCAAGGGAAGGGACGACTCCTCTTGAATCCATTCTCCACCCTCGTCGGTGCGAGGGTGGTTGTCATAGCAGCGAGAGGGGGAGGGGTGCGTCGAGTGGCCTCCTCCTCTTTAGAATGGGGAGTGAAAACGAAGGGGTGTATGGGAAAGGGGTGGGGGGGGCAAGCAAGCAATTTCCTCCCCCAACCACCAACGCCACCGCCCACCTCCCCATTCACTCTTCCCACTCGTGCTCCTTGATATTCCTCCGTCGTCGCCTCGTCCCCCGCCTTCCCTACGTTTCCCCTTCTCTCCCTCACACACTTTCGCCTCTTCCACTCCAAAGGAGTTCGCAGCGTTCCCTCTCCGCACCTTGGTGCCTAATGCTACCAGTGGGAGGAATCGGGTTTGCGTGGCTTTTCTCCTGAGTCCGCATTCATCTACATATCTACATCTACATAATACCCCGCGAGCCGTCGCTTGGGCGTGTGGCACGGGGATGTTAGGTAACCAGCCGTGTAAAGGTGTACGTTTTTTGGAGATGAAATGGTGACATGAACTATGGGAGTGTATTTAATGGGGCTTAATTTTTATTGTTGTCGCTTATTGTTCGCGGAAAGAACGAGTTTTTATACCTATCTGTTCGGCAGTGTATCTCTCTTATTTCATCGCATCTGTCAGTTTTTAACGAAGCGTGTTGTTTTTCTTTATACTTAGTTAATTTTTTTGGTTAAATCTTTATGACCAGGGTCCCAAATGCTCGCGACGTATTCGAGGTGCGGCCTAAACAGAGCGAAGTAGCATCTCTCTTTGACTTTTTCATCCGAGGACAATCCTATTATACGTTTAACAAAACCTAGTTTCTTTTATGCTACACCATATGTGTTCTGTATGCGTAATCCCCACGATATTTCAGGAGTTACGGTAATTCCAAGATATTTTATTGTATCTGAAGATATTATTATTACTCCTCCCACAGTATAAGTATGGCATTTTTGTGATGACTTTTGCAGGAAATGAACTGTGGTGCATATCGGAGGTGGTGGCAAGAATTCGACTCTCTTTCTTCTACGTCTTTCGCTGCGGAGAAATGGGTAAAAGTTTAAGGAAGAGAGGCTGGTGAAGGGCTAGAGTGAAGTGAAGCGTTGTGTGGGGCAGAAATGTGGACTCGGAGGACGAAAATATACTGCAGGCGTTGTAGTCGCGTACGAGGATGGACGGGATTTGGCGGACGGGAAGGAGGACAAACGGGGAAGTGCTTGGAATGGTGGGTGAGAAAAGGAAACTAAATGGATGGATAAGGAAGAAGTGGCATAGAGAAAGTGCCCAAGTCCACCCAGCTTGCCTGGGGAGTAAAAACTGTCGTACAAATTCCTTGCGCAGTCCTGTATGGCAAGGGGGTCGGGGGTGGAAGAGGAGGCGGTCAAACCAAAGGACAGGAGACAACCGGAGAGAAAACAGGGAGATCAGACAACTTCAAGGAAAAAGATTGAGGCATTTGCATGCAAGGCTAGAGGTTCAAATCACCCTTCGTAATGACTGGCTGCTGTCTGTGATATGCAGTGGTGAGTAACCTTACTTCTCGAAGCGCTTTCAATGGCAGCAATGGAAAATGTCTTCTGACTAACCCTCCACATTAAATTACCTTCCTAATCGTTTCGTAGTTATGTTGAAAGTTCCTCAGCCATTGTGTCATACTCATCCCCTGCACAGCGTCACGATCTTTAGTTAGCCTCAAGACGACCCTGCCTACCGGCCGGCGAGAATTTCTGGAGGTCATTGGGGCTTTGTTAGCTTTTCCTCAACCCTTGCTTGATTCTTCAAGTTCTGAACTTCTTTCTTTGTGAAGTATTTGCGAAATTTCGGCAGCCCATGTCTCAACTTGTCCAATGCACCGCACCTGTAATTGCTGTTATACCTTTGCCATGTCCTCAACACCAATCAGATGTCCGCCACATCGATTCATCAATATTTGATAGATATATCATGGGGATTACACATACAGAACATATGTGGCGCAGCATTAAAGAAAATAGGTTTTCTTAAACGTATAATAGGAAGGTCCTCGGATGAAAAAGTCAAAGTGAGATGCAAATTCGCTCTGGTTAGGCCACACCTCGAATACGCCGCGAGTATTTGCGACCCAGGTCAAATAGATTTCTCAAAAAAATAAATAAAATTCGAAGGTAAGCAGCTCCCTCCGTTAAAAACTGCTACGAGCGTACATATAGTGTCTCACAACTTTTAGAGGGATTAAGGTGGGAGCCCCTAGAGACTCGGAGGCTACACGCTAGGCTTAGTTTGCTTGATAAATTCAGAACTGATATTTTTCAGAGCAACAATGAGAATATTATCATGGCTCCTCACTACATGTCTAGGCCTGACAGATGCGATGAAATAAGAGAGATACACTGCCGAACAGATAGGTATTAAAACTCGTTCTTTCCGCGAACAATAAGCGACCACAATAAAAATTGAGCTCCATTAAATACACTCCAATAATACATATCACCATTTCATCTCCAATAAACTTACACCTTAACACGACTGGTGACCTAACACCCCCTGCCTCACGCCCAAGCGGCGGCTCGCGGGGTATTGTGTAGATGTAGGTTATAGCCGTGTATTTCTTCACATCGCGAAGTTTCCACCACCTCCTTCAACTTCCTAGTCTCGCTGCTGCCGCCATCTCTCGGCAACTATTCCGGCCGGCGCTCCTTAATTATTCCTCCGCTGCTGTCCCGTCTCCTCTCCCCTTTCCACTCCCCGTCCGTCGCTAGGAAACCGAATTTTCAACATTTTCCGCCGTTGGAGCGGGCGTGCGGGATGTAAATGCGTTGATTTGCTAGCGGCGGGGGCGGTAAATGGATTGGGGACGGGGGAAGGGAGGGAAAGTGGGGGGTGGTTGCGTGAGTGTGCTGGAGAGGGTCGTCCATGTGCGTGCGATCCGAAGCGACGCGGACGGACGGACGGGCGGGCGGGAAGAAGTGGCCGGGAGAGGAGGCTGGCTGGTCCAGGGAAGATGATTATGCGCGCCCCGTCTGCCTGCATGGCTAATGTGGACGCGTGTCCTCGCTCGTGGCCACAAGGGCTGCAGGCCGCTGCGGCCCTCGATACGCTCAAGCCTCCTTGCCTCCCGCCTACACTCGTGCGGGCCAACAGATGACTCGGGTTGACATAAATAGTGATTATTTATTAATATCAACGGGATATATGAAGTATAGTATATCAAATAGATAGATCGAATAGAAATAAAATATACATATACAGCACCATATTTAAAAGTACAGTAGACCCTCGCTTTACGATATTAATCCGTTTCCCTTTACGATATTAATCGTAAAGCGAATTCCATCGTATGTTGAATCGGAATTATTTCCGGACGAGGAATCGGTTTAAAGAGCATCAGTGCCAATTCATTCAGTGTTCGCGTCAGAGGCAATGCATACGAAATATCCTAGTTTAAAATTATTAAACATATTATTAAACCAATATTTAAAACACTATCGATATTTAAAACAAAATCGGAGAGATTTGAAATTTTAAAAAGCGCGCGCAAAATCAGCTCAGATCGTAAGTCAAATCCATCGTAAGTCGAATCCATCGTGAGTCAAACCCATCGGAATGCGGGGGTATACTGTATCCTTACATATGGGAGTGAAATATGGCAAAAAAAGTGTGAGTGACGGAAAGAAACTTGTTGCTACACAAATGAACTTCCTCAGAAGGGCAGCCCGAAAATCCAGGCTTGATGGAGTAAGAACTGAGAGAATTCGAGAAGTAATGAAAATGACAACAACTATTCTGGACGAAATCAAGTAAAAACAGCTGCTGTGTTACGGACATGTTCAGAGGATGCTCGCACGAAAGAAAGACTGCCTCGCACCATCATGGAGTGGAAGCCGTATGAAAGGAGAAAGAGAGGAAGACCACCAAAACTCGTGGAGAAGCGGAATAGCCAAAGTCATGCTGGAGAGAAACCTGAAAGAAGGAGATTGGGTAAATGGAGAGGCCTGGAAGTGTGATGCCTGTCCAATTCACGCGAGTCCTTGTAAACAGATTGTTTTCGTGTTAAATAAAGTTAAGGAAAATACGGAACCAATCATAGTACTCTCAGCAAGTTCGGCAACGCAAAAAAATACGAAATACTGGCAAACAAATCATCTGCAGTTTGATGTGAGAAGCCACAATGAACTCGAGCTCGAAACTTTGTCCCCAAAAAAATGAAAAATTTCATTAGTATGCGTAGAAGATCAAATTCTACACCCAAGCACCTAGGAAAAGGCCCTTATTTTTACTAAATGTATTTATATGAGCTGGTCAAATAATTTTCGACGGCGTGTCTCGATACCTTGCTATATATCAATGTGGTTGTTACCCTAAATTGCCGAAGTCGTGATTATTAAATTTGATAGTGTTCGTCGCGAAAGCCAGTCTGGTAACGATCCATCCTGTCCACCCTAAGGTTGCCTGGATCAACCCTGGCTCCGGGTTTCTCCTGGCTCCCTAGCTTCTGTCCTTGTCTCTGGATTAAGGTCGGTTCTTTTGGTTACACGTTGCGGTCTAACCTTGGGAGTTGCGGCTCCTTGAACCATAGTCTGCTACATCCAGTTGGCAGCTACTGAAGGCGCGTTGTCACGGCGTCTCTGACTCCGATTCAACGCCCTTTAGAGGATTTCCAGTTAAACCCTGACTGAGCTCCTGTTGGACGTGCCTTGTGAAACAACTGATGTCACTGGGGAATATCTGCAGTACCGCAACTAGTGACTTTCACAAGCTGTTTAAACTTCTTCATTTTAGTTGAAGACCTACCGCTAGTTTCTTACAACAACCTAGGTATCCATCATCATTTTTCGCCGGATGTATTGATAAGTTGCAATGTCGGCCAACCAGTGGCGGCGCTAGGCGTCGGCGACCGCCGACGACCTCGCGCCTGAGGGGGCCTCGCAAAAAAGTTTAACAAAGTTATTAAAAGTTTAGTTATTCGTATATATTTCCGTACGCGTGAGTAGTTCCTGTCAGTACAGCGTCTGCTGAGAGACGTTTTTATAAGTTAAAAATTGATTAAGACCTACTTGAGAAGCACGATGAGCCAAGAGAGACTATCTGCGTTATCATTTCTGTCAATTGAAGCGGAAATAGCGGCTGTTGTTAACTATGACATAATCTTGAAAAAATTCAGTGAGGCTAAAAGCCGAAAAAATCGTTCATTTTAATTTTTAATAGTTTATGTAATTTTTTCAACATTTTATTATCAATAAAACTCAAATACTCATGCAACATTCTCATTCTAATTATCGTTTTCTTTCTGACTGGGAAATGAAAGAGGCATTGCAAAGCTGATGTCGCCGACGTCTAAATTTGGTCTAGCACCGCCACTACGGCCAACTGATCAGTTTTTAAAAATACTCATTAAAAAGAAGGATGAGTTGTTAAGATCTACATTTGCGTCACTGTTTATCATTGGTAAATAGTATTTGACTCCGTGATTTACACTTCATTTTTGGCTGTCAAAAATACTTTATATTAACCGCTTCGCAATGGTTTAAGGGTTCATCTTTGCTGAAGCTTGATTTGGTAATGTCGAGGTGGATGCATAAGGCCTGTAATTATGTTATCTTTAATAAGTCTGTGTAATTCGTGGAAGGATTTGTTAGCCGATTTCTATCTCACTCGGATTCTAAAACATGGTAGCTTTACAATGAAGTTGTTGAAGTTAGCGCACATTGTGGCCCATGAGCGCACCCAAACGACATTTGCACGGGCGAAACGTTTTATCTCGTGCCGATCAGTAGGATTCTTTGGACGAACAAAAGTCGTGTCCGAATGTTTTGCTTGAATTTCTTGGATTTGTTCAGGTAAGTATTTTAAAATATAACCTTTTGATCTCGGATTAATTAAAATCTTTAAAATATGCGTGTTTGAACCTTTCGCTGAAAATCAACTCACTTGGCAACAATGACGGATCCATTATCGACGTTTTTTGGTGTATAGCGCGCACATCCCCTATGATTCCGATCGGTTCTGAAGTGCGCCACCACATGCGTAGGCTCTGTTTAAATGATTGAAAGGCGTTATTGCACTGTAGTGTTGTGATTGGCGCTCTAGAGCGAATGGAAAGCTCAAATTATGGTTTGAGAAATGGGAAAGTTTACACGATGCGTGAACCGGTTCTTGCATGAGTGCATGCCTCATCAAAAACTCATCCTGCGGCCGCAAATCGAGCAAACGCGTGACAACACGCCCACCAATTGTTCACTTCTCGCTCTCCGTTCATTCACAAAATTAACTCGTATGTACCGGGTAAACAGAGTTAAATGGATCTCCCTCATTTTTTGGGATCTACCGCGTATTTTTATTGTGACAACAGTTTCGCTGACATTACTGTCAACGCCTTCAGGTCGAAAATGCCGGTTCATGAGTTTGGCCCTCATAATATAGGACCTATTTCCCGCCAATTTTGGGTGCTGCTCCCTCATTGGTCCTTTTCAGGATTCTCCGTTGTCCGTCCGCGCTATCTCGATGGATTCTCTAATTAGCCTAGGGTAATATCTGCTCTCTCTCACTATTACCTTGGCCTCGTCAAATTTTATGTCATGTCTCGGTCCAGGCGTGCTCGGATACGGCTGACAGGTGAACTTGTCCATTTTTTGTTGCTCTCTGGTGTTCCTGCATTCGTGCCTTTAATGACCGGTAAGTCTCGCCGATATATGAATTCCCACAGGAACAAGGCACCTGGTAAACTCCTTCATGTAGATCCTGTTGGATTTTGTCTTTAGCCGAGGGTAGAATGTCACCGATTTTTGTGGCGCAGTTGAATCTAGTGAGTTGAACCTTATGAGGGCCAAACTCATGAACCGCCATCTTCGACCTCAAGACGCTGACAGTAGTGTCAGCGAAACTGTTGTCATACACAACAAAAATACGCGGTAGATCCCGAAAAATTAAGGAGATTAACGTAGAGCACCGCAAAAGCCTTCGTTCTCACATAATTTACTATTTATAATTTGATACCATCATACAGACCATTTCTGGCAATGTTCGTCTATCAATGGAATCTAGAATGGCAGAGTTTACACTTGCTAGTATCACACCAGAGCTTTATCTCGTCGGCATATTGGTGTCCCATTTTAATGAGGTGGCGCCCCGTCCAACTGAGCGCGGACGGACCGAGGCGGCAGTCGTGCACTTCAAAGCGAGGGCGCCAAGTGCCTGCGCAGAGATATATAGATATATTTATTTAAGTTCTGGGACATTCTGTCCCCTGGAACATTTACAGGTTATAAAACAAACAATAATCAACAGTCTCGTTTGTACTGATATTTTGACAGCAGAGGGTTGCCAAGACGTTGTTTTAACATTAGTAGTAAACACCACCAAGTAAAGCACCAGCTGTTAACAGCTAAACCCATTTCAGTAGCTTATCTCCTTCAATGTAAATTATGCCCCTCTTTTTACGTCGGGGAAACTAGCAATCCCTTATCCATCCGTATGAACGGCCATAGATCCTCTCCTCCCAACTTTCCTGTTGCCAAACATGCCACTACTCTTCACTTCGACTCCTGTTTCCACCTCACCATCCTCCACGCCCTCCCCGCTGATGTTTCCAATACAGAACTAAGAAATACTGAGATGTCAATAATCTGGTAATAATATGTATATAAACAAAATTAACTGATTCACTCATCTGCGTTAAATCATAAATGCAGTACTTTTTATATTTAATGGATTTGCATGGTGGTTTATTACATTATACGTGTGTACAGGCGTTTCTTGAAAAAATTCATATTCGTTGATTCCCTTATTTCTTTCGGTTAGGCATTCCATAGCCTACAAGAAGTTACATAAAAAGACCTACCGTACACAGTAGTCCGGAAATTTGAGATTAACATTAGTTCTTTGTTTCTCGTCAATCTTTTCCGCGTATTAATGTTAAAAATAATTTTATTATACAGGTAACTGGGACACTTTGTGTTATCTTGTACATAAATAAATTACAAAATACAGAGAGGGAGAGAGTAGGAAATTGGTCCGGCGTGGGTGGTGTAGTGGAATGGGAAGAGGCGTTCGAGAGATGAGAGCTCAAGCAGGAGGCTATGAGGTTAGGAGAGGTTGGATGACCTCTGTGGGGGGGAGGGCCGAAGCGGAGAGATTCGGGAGATGCAGCCACTGCTGCTCTTATGAGTGGGATCGGAGGGGTTGGATGAGGGGAGAGGTGGCATGGGACCCAATCAACTCCCCTTCAATCGCTCCGGGAAGGGAGAGAGAGAGGCTCTTTAGAGCGCACCGAAATCTGTTGACAGAGTGGGCATTATGTAGACCCCTGTTGCCAAACTCATGCTCACCTCAAAGCCCCTAATTCAACCAAGTCCATCATTGCGTTAAATTAAAGAGAGGGATTTTAAAGAAAATTTCAGTATAATATCATGAATCTAGAATTGAATTGACATGGCCTCATTTTTAAGTAAAATATCTCACCTTTCCAGAGATATCAAAGAGGATCGGGTTGGTGTGGAGGCTAGAGTACTGGCTAGCCATACGGACGATCAGGGTTCAAATCCCTGCAGAGGCGGATGTTTTTCAGCGGAAACCCGATCCCTACTTGAGTGTCTTGTGGAGGGCACTTCAAGTACAGTGCTCCGTCTGTCGGATGAGACGTTGAACCGTGGTCCCCTTGGCGCCTTTCGTTAAGAGTAGCCTAATGCCGACGCCGGGATTCATCCTTCCTCCCTTACCTATCCCCTATGGCGCAAATGACCTTAGCTGTCGGTCGCCTCCCCAAACATCCAATCCAATCCAAAGATATCAAAAGAACAGCCCATGAATTTACATTATGGATTAAGATGTCTGGAATTGTTGCCTAGGCTACATGTTGCCAAAATTTCCACTTTTAGTTCATCCAGTCCTTGGCGCCACTTCGATTAGAGTCTTCTCAGTTTTTATTGTAAATAGAGGTAGTTAATTTTTGCTAACGTGAGATTGTGGTGAATATTCAATGATGATCGAGGAGATATGAATTACTTGATGCTTTGAATACCATCTTGCTATTTTTCTGATCTAAAGTTACTTTGTAAATTCTAGAGTGGAAATATCTGTTACAGAAAATGTGTAAGAGGTTTATGAAACGTCCGTCGAGTGCCGACGACGTTTGCCAGACTCTGATTCTAATTTGAATGCATTAAGCACGTTCGGCTTAAATAAAGAATTTAGAATGCCTTGTTTAAACAGAACTTGCTTTGTGTCAGGCTACAAAATAGGGTATGCGTCTACGAGGACCCAAAATAGGAGACTTGGATTGAAAAAATAAGAATCTGTTCAAGGCGGCGGTAAGTGCATTTCTTTTTACCTACACTGCGATGATGGCCATTGGGAATACTCATGAAGTCACCTCGCATTAATATTAAATTTCTGTATAGCGATATTCACGAAGTGCTAAGAAGTTAATTGTGCATTTGTGTAATTAAATTTGGAGTGTAATTAAATATATCTGTAGACCGGACGGTATTTAATAGTGTATAATTACGTCCCGCGAGTAGTACTACATTTTTTATCCACTGCATTATGATTAGTTGTAAGTAAAACCCATGTATATTTATGGTAAAACCAGTACGACGTGTTTATTTAAAAACTATCTACTGTATTTATATTTGAACATCCGTCTTTCGTCTCTCGGCGGCATTAATTTACAAAAAGTTGTTTGTTTACGGAATTCTGGACAACAGTTTTTTGCGACGAGATAACAATCCATAGTATATATATTCATGGAACAGCCGCTTTCCACCTTCCTTTCGAGATATTTTCCAGATTGTGGAATCCCCTTACCATGGGATGTATTGCGCGTATGTTCTCCCTTGGGATTATATTTATAAAAATAAGGAACACATAACGCCTAGAACTCGTCATTAATTCAAATGTGTGTAGTTTATACGGCTCCTCTTCTTTTTCAAGAATGAAGCAGTTAACACAGTAAGTTTACAGATCCGAAAAGTCGTCCTCTGCTATGAATGCGTTTTCAACGTACGGTGTTAAGAACATTCAAGCTGGATAAGTGTACTTTGCATATTTCTTAAATGGCCCCGTCTACCCTTTTAAATTATCGCTAACTCCCCGTTCATGGTCTTCTGTTTCTTTTATATGTCATCCATTATCTGTTTTTATTTTTATATTTTGTTAATACTTAAAATTTATCTGTCTGTTGATCATCCAATTTTTAAAGCATCTGTGCTGTTGTTGGGACTTTTTCAAATGAATAACTAAGTAAATAAATTACTGAAAGCTTCATTCATGCTTAATAATATTTTTGCACCATTAATATTGCGATGCTTACGTCATGTATACAACCACTGAAATAGAAAAGGAATATTCGAATATGGCCTTCATTATGACGAGAGAAAACTCTGGCGTAGACCACCATTAGTGAGTTGCTTAAAGAAATAATTTGAAAATGTCGGAAGACTCCTAGGTGTGTAGTTACCGTACTGCCCAGAATAACGTTAATTTTTCTCGCTGCTGTAGACAACACCGCACCTCCGGCCTTTCGGAGATTCACGTTGGAAACACATCTCCTGGATAGCCCGTACTATCAAGTAAATGTGTAACACCCTCTAGATTTGGAGCTTTTGGGATGGATACACTGTCGCCGAAGGGGAGGTAGAGAGGAAACATGGGTCGAGGTCAAGTGGAGGCGCAGCGCAAAAGTCGTGCCCTTAGGAATACTCTGGTTGATTATTCGGAGAGGCGTCCTTCAGCTGAGGTGATTTGCGCCATTAAGGGTAAGTCACTGCGGCAGAGATCATTCGGGGGAAGGGAAGAACTGTTTTACGCCATTAGCATACTCTAAGCAAAGGGAGCAATGGGGTCCATAATTTCACTTCCCATTCTACAAATTGTAACGAAACTTACTCACTCATAATACTTGTCGTTAAAACTTTGCGATGAAACTTTTGCTGCACCATAGACGGTCGCAATAATGTCATGGGGCGAAAAATCTTTTCCGGGAAAATTCTGTGATTTTAATAGCTTAAGATGGAAGTATACCGTCTGTTTAACTGCTTATCGGAGCGCAGCTGAAACCCTTGGTCATCCAATCAGAAAACTCGTCCGCGTCCCGTCAAAGGACGGGGGATTGGGTCACGAAGCCTTTGGCAGGAGAAGGGAAGGGGGAGTTTGGACTGGTGTGTGCCGCTAGTAAAGAGGAAAGTCTCTTTTTTGAGCAAAAATAAACCGTTTAAATCAAGTCCGTGAGGTTTTTGCACGAATGTAATTTCGGTTACATCCACCAATAAACCGCACCCCCCACCACCACAAGGTCATGTGGCAAGGGATTCTAGGTGTCCGTCCATGTTGGACTGAGGAAACTGTAGAGCCTTGCTGGAGTGGTGGAATTAGCAATGGATGCCCATCCCTTGGGCCAGGTATCGAACCTAGGTGATTGCGGAAATGTGCAGGTTTAACTATGAACCCTACTCGTGTGTCTAGTAGATGCCTCTTCTCCGGTGCATTCCTCCTTCCGTCGAATGGGACGTTAAATTGAGGATTCTTTGGCGCTTTTAGTTTACAGAAGGCTAATTCCTGCGCCGATTTACTCTGCCCTTCCCCGAATTATCCTTTAGCACCAGCGATCCACTATTACTTACTGGCTCAAATGACCTAAACTGTCGGTTGTTATCCTAAATATTTAATACTGACGACGAAGAAAAAAGAAATAAAGTCCGTGATGAATGAAAAGAGAGCTTGTGGTGCTGCATATGTACTTTTTTGCTCTAGTTACACTGTTGCTGTAAATATTTTTAATGAAAAAAATAAATCATTATGTATCTGCTCGAAACCCTGTTTTGTGTCGACTCAGTCGACCTGATGATGCAATGTGGGATGAGAACAGTGCTTTTCTCAAATTTTCACGCTTAAATTTTTGAAATAGAGTCAGTGTTTTGTGTGAAGTTTTGATTTCCTTCTGGCTCCTTTACCTCTGCCGTCAAAAACGTAACAGAACCTTTGGCTAGCAGCCAGGTGTTAGAACCTTTAAAAATTTTCAGAGAACTGTTTCTTGGTTGGAGTGCGGAAAAGTCAAGGATACCATGAGTAATTAAGTTGAATGACCATATCAAATCTTAGTTTTCTTTACCTTGAAAATTCTCAACAATATACAGTTGCAGGGTCACTCTATAATGCTGGGTTACTATAATCGTCTGAAGAGCTGCTGAGAAAGTAAATTGCATGGAACCAGTAGTAATAGTGGGCATTTAAAGCATTTCACTTAAGCAAAAAGTCAATGCCCTAACTTTTCGCAGTATGATGGGAGTAGAATGACACCATAAATGTTTATGCCCCGGCAGCTTGAATTAGAATTGAGGTAAACGGAGCTATGATACATTTAATCGAAACGTCTAGCGTGGAAAGTACAATCCCGATAGCAAGTGCCGCTGTCTGCATTTAAGGTGGGGTGTCAAATGGGGAGGAAAATATGGCGATTCTGAAGAGGGAAATGGTGAGAGAGGAAATGGAAAGAATTCTATGCAACTTATTTCCAAAATGATGGGCAAAGAAGTTAATGTTTCGAAAAGATCAGTTAAATCTTTTTGAAAAATCCCGTCCTATTTATTTTTTCCATTAACTTCGGATTTCTTTGTGTTCATTGCTCTGAAGTAGTTCAATTTTGCATGCGCTTTCTCTGAGGTCAGCGGACGAAAAAAATAAAAATCGAATTTTAATTATGGAATTAAATTACATCATTTACGGCTGATTCGCCCTCGGTGGCGCTCCGAGAAACCCCTCATTTGTTGGTTTTTTATGTTTTTTTTTGCGATTAGTATTTTCCCCATGACGTCTCTCCTCAGGTTTAATTCGCAAAAATGATCCTTCGTGAGGGTAATGGATGTGAAAAGTGCCCATCATCCCGTCGTCCGAAGCATTTTCCCTTTTTTTCTTGCTTTTTAATCATGCTGCGGTCAATGACTGGAGCGTTAGCTCCTCCCCCCCTCTCTTTGCGAGCGTTCGCGTGTGATACCCCCCCCCCCTGCCCCTCGCCGGCAGCCTCACGCATAATGACACCTCTGGAGGAGAGAGAGAAAGAGAGAGAGAACGGGAGTTGGTTCATCCCGAGGGGTGAACCAGGGGTCGCTCTGTCCCCCACTCTCTTGTAAGGGGGGGGGCCGAGGACGAGAGGTGGGCGGTGGTGTCGGGAGCAGACTTCGCTCGCTTTGCGGACGAGCTCCAGATGTGATAGTGTGTGTTTTGAGTGTGTGTGCACGAGGGGTGGGGAGAGGAGGCTAGAGGGGTGGAAGGAATGGAAACGCTCAGGTAGTTCCTGAAGGGACTGAAAGATGGCAGCACCGTACGGAAGCGTACTACCGATTGAGACAACTATCGTACGAATTAACCAAGGACACTGTCTTGCCGGGGGATCGGTTTGGTGTGGTGGCAAGAGTACTGACTAACCATACGGGCAACCAGGGTGCAAATCACTGCAGTGGAGGATGTTTTTCAGAGGAAACCCTATCCCTACTTGAGTGTCTTGTGGACACTTCAAGTACAGTACTCCGTCTGTCGGATGATACGTTGAACCGTGGTCTCCTTGGCGCCTTTCGTTAAGAGCAGGCTAATGCCGATGCCGGGTTTCTATCCACCTTTCCTCCCTTACCTATCCCCTATCGCGCAAATGACCTTAGCTGTCGGTCGCCTCCCCAAATATCCAATCCAAGCCACTGTCTTGCCTCGCTCCGATCACTATCGTAGTTACAGTGGTAGGAACCCTACACGCATTCTCTCTACTATCGTTGACTCTGTGTCACCCTCTTGAGGGCATCGATACTTACAAGCAAAGGAGCGATATAAGGAATACCATATTCCTTCGGCGTTTTAATGCTTTAAAAATGTCCTTTCAAGCAAATGGCACATTTCTATGTCTGCTCATTAAAGTAGCATTATCTGATTCTCTCAAATGATTGTATTTTATTTTTTATCGTTATTCGTAAGTTCCGGTTTCCACTCTTGACACCAGTCATTCGACTGTGAAGTGGCAGCGTTAGGAACTATGGGTTATCACGTTTCGAACGTGTACACACTTTACGCATTTAGCTTACGTTGGACCAAGGACACTCTCGTCGCACGTACAGTGGTCCGTACGACGCGATGATAAGCTAAATTCGTGAACGGGGCACATAAGGACGCTTCTCTTAATGCGCTTTCGACCAGCTTTGGCTCAAATTAATGGTCGTAGGTTAACGTAGTTCATAACTTGCCGATGTCCAACACCGATGTGCTAGTAGGCTAGTTTTGTACCTTCAGTATATAAAAATATTGTCAAATTCCTGAAAGAAGTGATGAGTTAATCGTAGTTTTGCATTTCGATTCAAGTTAATTACATATTCGTATTTCGTTTCAATTCAATTTTGCAATCTAATTGATAATGATAGCAGCTATTTATAATCGTAAAGTTTTTTTTATAAATTGTTGCATCCATGTAACAAATGGCTGATGAAGGCGTGTGTAGGAAACTGAAAAATTATCCAGTTAGAGAAGAATGACGAAAACATAAATTTTCACCTAACACATTTCTATTCGATTTGAAGTTTTGCGTATGTTGATTTAGTTTGAAATTGTCGTCGAAAAAAAATTTTTTATTTAACAATTTCGCAGGTTTGCACACCTCTGCCTAAAAAATTACTTGCAGTAAAACTAACTCATCCTGATTCCCCACTGGCGGAGAAAATGGAATCGTTAAAATAGGAATACTTAGATCCAGTTCATGCCTCATGTTCGTGTGCAGCACTGCCTGTGTTCGAAAGTGAACTTCTTTCGTTTCCATTGCCAGCGCGGTCAAGACACCAGCAGATTCTTTATAATATGTTCTTGGTGCTTACATAGCCTGTGTATACACATTCACACTACCGAAACGTTGCTAAAACCAGGTCGTTCCCACGCAGCCGTCTAATGTAATGCACAAAACTGAATCCATTATGCAGCAGGAAATCCAATTCTAGTGGAAAAGAAAAGGGTGACTTAAGCACGAAGAACCTCGAATCAGCAATATTTCCCTTAATGAAAAAGTTTATGCACTAAAATTGTCGAGTATTTTTTTGGCAATGCTACGCTATTATAGAATGCATTTTACTTGTGGCGTTAAAAAGAATTTTTTTAAAAAAATGTTTTTAAATGAATTTTTTCAAAAGAATTTGCGCAGTCCAGTAGCACCTGTTGCCAATCAGGAGCCTTTGTGCTTATTCCCGTTTCTTCATTTCTGTTGTCACGATCAATCGTGAATCCCAAATGTATGAGCTCTGTGCACCTTCTGAAGTAACTATCTTCAATTTGCAATTCCTGTTCCTCATCTTGGCTCCTATCTATCAATAGCTACTGTATTTTGTCGTCATCTAGATCTACATCTAATGAGAACGTAACTTGATGGAAAATACAAGGTTTGCCTGTGTTCTCATTTTAAATGCAGTGGAACATTATCCTTTATGGCGTCGGCGATTGGGCCGGGAAGCTGAGCCGTAACTAAGCGCGCCGAAGCCTCACCGAGTGCTTGCCTATTTGAGTCTCCTCGTACCTTTCGATCGAAATATTTGAAACCTTTCGCTTCTCAGAGTGACCCTGTTGGCCATTTGTCGCTCACGTCCCTTCATTCACGCCAAAGGATCTCAATTCTGGGCCTCCCGAATCGCCACCGCAGGCCGAGGGGTTGAACGTCAATACAACAACAGGAAACTAAGCACCATCCGACACTTCCACCCCGACGTTTCCGCCCGGCGACATTTCAGTCCCTTGGGAATACAGCCCGGTTAGCTTGAGTCCCATTGAGGACCCAAGGACGGTGATACATCGACGTGCGAGGTAAACGAGGGTTCTGATGTACACTTGCCAGCCCAACCCGTGGCATAATGGCACACTAGACATACTACTTTACAAAATACAGTAGCTATCAATTGCCATTTTTAATAGTCATGAACCATTTATTCGTTAAATTTAGTATTATAATTCGTTACTAGCTCATTCATAAGTAAATCCTGAGCATACCAACGTGCACCTACCTGTAAGGGTTGGTTCAGAAGAAATCAATAAAAATCTTCTAGATTATCTTTTAATAAAGGGTCCCTATCAACCTATCGCGCTCCTTTCTATATCTTCACCTCTCAGTCTCTCGGTCAACCAATTTTTGCAATTTTGTGTCATGATCATGGAATTATTCTATTTGATAATAAATAATATCAAGCACCTTCCATTCGCTCCAGTACGATAATCACACTGTAACGCAACGGCGCATTTGCCTTCCATTCGAGAAGACCCAGCGCAATAAGGAGTGCACTTCCTATCAAATTGATCAAATTTGAAATTTACTCTACAACAAAAAAACTTCGATAATCACATCCGAAATCCTTTCAAACGTGTTGACTTTAAGTAAAATGGTCAACCATCCACATTTTTCAGTTTTATATAAACTCTATGGTTAAAACTTTACATTTTAAAATACTTATCTAAACGAGTTTAACGACTTCACGCACACAATTTGGCCGTGACTGTTGAACACCCAGAGATATACCAACCGGCAGATTAGAAAACGTTGCGCCCGCGCACATATACTTCCATTCAACGTCGTACTTGTGCGCTATTCTGTGCGCCGGTGGTTTTCGATGTGCGCTGACTTAAATACCTTGAACGGAAATTACAATGACACGGAAGATGTGACACTAGTCGGTTATAGTAACCAATATGATAGTGTGGAAATAACAAAATTTGAACGTAACTGTGTCCGGCGAGACGTAGTGGAAGGATATCACAATGCAACACTACCTGTTGTAACTTAAAAATTAAACCTGTGGAAGAAGTGTTATATATTTTAGTGTTTCATATCAAAGTTTGTTCAATTTCTTCTCTGATCAGTTTCTTCATTCCCTCTGCCATATCAACGGCGTCGGCGCTTTCCTTCATTATTCTTCTATCCCCCTGATTTCTTTCTAAAGCCACTTCTTTTCTCCAGTCTTTGTCCTTCATGTTTTCTTCCATTTCGTCCCTCCATCTCATCATTGGTCTTCCCTTCTTCTTTTCTCCACTTATTTCCATTTTCTCAACTATTTTCCGGCATAGTCCGCTGCTCTTCTCCGCACATGTCTACTTCCTTGTACCTTCTTAAACCATGGTCCTATTTGTAACGCTCCTCTTATTTTCTCATTTTTGGCGTATTTTTTCTCTTTACACCATGCGCACAAAGAAGCATCTTCATTTCACCTACTTCTATCTTTCTCTCCTGGACCTCATTGAACATGTTTCCGCTCCGTGCTGCACAGCAGGCCTCACCACAGACTTGAATACCTTCCCTTTCATCGAGCAGCTCACTTTCCTTTCGCATCGTTCTCCTTTGACTTTTCTCCAGTTTTTGCCATCCAAAGTTTATCCAGTGTCGTATTTAAGTTTCCAATTTTCCGTCACTCTGTAAATTTGATCTGAGGTACATAACCGTTTTGCTAATTTCCTCTCTAATGTGAACTCTCAAATTCCACGAAGTCACCTCGCAAACCATTGAAGAAAATGGTTTTGGATATTGAGCGGCAATGTTAAGACTAAGGATGAGTCGAATCCAATTGCCGATTCTCGATTCCACCAATTCTCGGGATTAGAATCGGTATCGAGAATGGATCGCCTAAAGTCGATTCCGATTCCATCTATTCCAGATAGATAAATATTCAAATCAAAGTTCATTTATCACATCACATTTGTCTCAGCAATTTTGGGTGTAGGCAATCAATTTGTACTTTTCATCTACCTCAATGAGCTGAGGATATATTTTCTATTTGTTAGTAAATGTACTTTTTGAGTGACTGAATTGTCTTTGTTATTTTATTTCAGGTTATACTTGAATTTAAATAATAGTCGTACGCTACTGGTAGAGAATCGGGAATCGATTTGAAAGAATCGGAATTGGAATCGAAATCGAAAAATAGTGGAATCGACTCATCACTAGGTAAGACGCTTCCGCTGACGTCCATCGCATCATTTTTGGGTGTGGAGGAGCCTTGATCACGCACACAAGTACACATACAAGGGCTTAGAGTGATTTAGAGTCCCCTAGGGTGCTCGGCTTGCGTGACTGGCTGCATGTGAGGGAATGGTTGTCCTCGCGCGTGGGCTCGAATGAGGGGGAGCGAAAGAGGGAAGAGGGTGCAGAAAGGGGGTGAAAAGAAGAGAGTGGGGAGTTTGGTTGATTTTGCATGGCGGACATTGAAATGAGTGGAAGGATGTAATCGGAGCGTCCAGAGTTTGGCCGATTCAAACTGAAAGGGTTGAGAAACCGTGTGTCTTTTGTCAAGTTTTGTGAACTGGCCGTTCATGGGTTGATGACTCTAATCGCTTACATTAATGTAAATCATAGCATGGAATAATTTGCACTTTTCTACCACATTTCATTATTACAGCGCGTTTCACCGAGTAACGGCATCGTCAGATACGGTATATTTGTTTATTTTTGTTTACAGTCGTGATAGATGCGTGGGGAAGTGGAGAAAAATGTCAAGTTTTGGGGATGATTTAGGAAGGGGCACGTATACTGAGGGATTTTGAGGCGGGAGAGCTTATAATATATTCAATTAGGTAATTTTATCGGAAAGGAGTGGGGTGTGGAAAAAACAGCTCGTTATGTATGTTGTTGGAGTGCCTGATCATTTCCACATACACTAGTGTGTCCATTTTTAGGCCTCTGGGAAGGGCGTATAAAATTTTTGGGATAAAATCGTTCCCATGACTGTTTTCATGATGGATTTTTACAAAAACTTATCCACAATCGAGTGAAATCATATAATCACAACAATAATCAAAAATAGACAAACGTTCCTTGCCTGAATATGCTGTACATGTACAGTGAAACGCGTGGAACTAATGAAATATTGTGGAGCATTCTAAAGTATTATACTTCATTAAAAATACAAACATGAAATTCTTATGTGAAGCTTGTCATAGTTACGTTCACTTTTATTTATTTATTAACTCGTTTTGTCTAAATAATTTATTCATTTACGAAGTTTGTCACTGTCTGTATTAATTAACACATTTTATAACTCGTTTATTCATTAATACGTTTTCTCAGTTATATCTTTTGATTTGACGACCCAGTCGCCCATCCATTGTTAGCGAGTCATATGTTCCCTTATGACGTGTTCACTAGAAAATTACATTTTGACGGAGAGAGAGATGCATTGGATTAGAATGGTTATGTGTCAGTTGCCCTAGGTTGGTGAGAATCTTTATATATATAATTCTTCCGTACGTGTGTATGTCACTGAACTCCTCCTAAACGGCTGGACCGATTTTGATGAAATTTTTTGTGTGTTTGAGTGGGTCCCTGGATGGTTTAGATTCACAATTTGACCAGGTAGGTGGCGCTGCGATCGGGTTCTACCAATTTATTTTGGCGAAATTTTTTTTAATTTTTTTAAAAAGATTTTTCGCACATCAGAACACATTTCACCCCTTCCCCCACCACACCCCAATATTTTTTAAAATGAAAAAATCAATAAGTTCATGAATTATTGACCGATAAACCTGAGAAATTCATTCTTAATTGACCATCTGAGAATAATTTATAGTTATGTTTGTGTACCATAGGTGGCGCTGATGTCGATGTGATTCTGTGGTATTTGACGTAACTCGTCAATACATGCTCAAGTTGCCGCACTTGCGTCGTAGCTTGGCGTTGTTTTGACGAGACGAAAAGACTGAAATGTCATATTAAATCTCAAATGTCACTCAGTATATAGTTTATGGAAAATTCGAATATGGAAAAAAATGTTTGCTTAACCCGCTAATAGCAGGCAAGCCAACGTTTGGGCAGGACAATGTCTGTCGGGTCCGCTAGTAATGAATAAATTTAGACTTAAGTAGCAAAGGTACCCGTTGAAATTCAACGGGGGATGAAAGAAAGACAGGGCATATAGGTTGTAGGTTCGTGTCACTCATGAGGTGTATTTTTTTTCTAGGCAAATCAGCTATAATTTTAGTTTTATTTTTTTTAATTCAGCAGATGAAAAATGCATTATATTATGCTTACTGATTTTCGACATTCTTTTTCAGAAAAATATAGAAATTAAACTACAGTCCATTTGCATTCCAGAGGCTAATCGTATTAATATAACATCGTGGTATACTCCTGTTTTACTTAGATATAATTTTAGTTTTATTTTTTAATTCAGCAGATGAAAACTGCAATATTTTATATTTTCCGAGTTGCGACATTCTTTTGCAGTAACATATGGAAACTAAACTACAGGCCATTTGCATTCCAGAGGCTTTCCGCATTAATATAACGTCGTGGCATTCTCCTGTTTGAGACGGGTCCAGCTTAAATTGGTCCACTTAAAATGAATGTTGCCAATTTTAGGCAAAAATATCGTAATCTCAAACATTTCAGTATAAGGCCTACAGAACTCATAGCTGGACTACGTCAAGCAGGGGGGGAGGGGTGGAAGGGTGTGCAGCGGGAACGGAGGGAAAGTGCCCCCTCTAGGGATCGACCTTTCGGGAAGGGATCCACACCACCCCTCACCTGCCCCGAATCCCCCAGAGGGCGTGGTCTACTGGGGGGAGAGGGAGGAGTTTGGAAGGATCGGGGGAGGCAGTGTGGGCTTGTAGTCTGTCTTCTTCCTCCGTCCGCACGGAGTGTGTGAATTTGATTACTTGCTCTCGCGGTGTCTTCCCCGTCGACCCGTTTAGCGGAGTAGTCGAACGGCAGGGCGGGGGGGGGAGGGTAAAGGTTGGGGGGCTGGGATGGAGTGGGGGTGGGGGGGTGGTTTGGGGAGGTTTTGGACTCTTGTTCCTTGCGCGGCGCTGTGTCGTGTCGTCGCTTTCCATCTTTCCCCTGTCGACGACAGAGGGCGCGACGGTACCTACTCGTGCCCTCATCTCTCTCTCTCTCTCTCTATCTCTCTCTCCTCCCAACTCTTGTTTGTTTGTTGTTCGTCTTGTTTTGCCGTTCCCGAAGCGGATAGGTCGACCATTTACGTGGCTCGGAGAACCCCGATTGGATTAATACCTTTGCCCTATCTCCTTCCCTCTCTCTCTCTCTCTCTCGCTCTGTCCTTCTCTCTCTTTTGTTCAAGTTTGAGACGGAACTCGCGATCGGAATGCATTCATTCACTTCCTTTCCCTCCCCACTCCTCCTCCCCCCCTTCCCCTTCCAACCAGTCTGTCTAACTCTCTCCCCCTAGTTACAGCCTCTCCTTGAAGCGCGGGGGAAACTTCCAACGTCCGATTGACATGCAGATATAGCATTGCATATAATCACTCAACTAGCGAAAAATCATGCAGAATCGGGCTCCAATTTTGAAGGAAGTGCCAAAAAAAATAATGAGATAAATAATTAAATAGAAATTATTGTGTGGTTTAGATTTTAAACTAGCGGAAGGTACCCGTTGAAATTCAACGGGTGTGAAGAACATTTAACTTATTTCATAATATCTATAGCAATCGAAATATATCGCGTATAATGTATTTCTTACGGATTATATGGATTCTTCTACTTCAATTGATACGTTCTGGGCCTATATTCACCATATATCCATGTGAGGTTCTGCTACAACAGTGCTAATGGTCGTCAAGGGGACAGCGTACCAAAAACGCCGAATTTTCAGCAATTTTATGATTGCTTTATCAATATTTAAAGTGAATCAGTTGAAAAACAAAAATCGATTGCAATAATGAGAAGGTTTATTTATTTTTCTTTCCAATGGTCTTTGTCGCGACTTTGTCCGACCATTATTTCGTATTTAAATGTGAAAAACAAAAAAGGTTTTCATGCCATAAAAACGAACTTTACATATATTTGTTATGGAAACGCTTTTACTCATCTGGAGTCGAACCGGAGACCATTCGGTTAAACTAAAAGTAGTCATAAACCTTCCCAGTGACATAATGAGTCATGTTACAAAGTTTTACGTCATTCCGTGCAGTGGTAACGTAGTTATAAGTGATCGCACAATCACAGTTTCTTTTTTATAGATAAGATGAAAACTATATGGGTACGTATGGTGAACAACAATATATGAGGACCCCAGAAGTCAAGGGGGTTGAAATGCATAACTAAAATCAAATATTTTCACTCCTTAGGGGCTCTCTTAATTTTTTGGTCTCGGGAAAGTCTTACCATTGTGTACACAACTTAATGAAGATATAAAAAAATTACATTTCAGCGATGAAAAATGCGTGTTAATGTCGTAACTTTAAACAGAATACCGCTAAAATATTGAAGATAAAAACGGAGCAAGATGTATATTGTGACGTCATTTAACCTTAATCCAAAGCGGGAGGTCACTTGGGCGTGGTACTTTAATTCATCTCACATGCGACGAGAAATATTGAGAGAAACGAAAAAATGACGTCACGAACAGTTTGAGGGCGGTCAAATTGAAATTTATTTAAAATAAGATAAAGATAATTCAAATGACGCCAAGAAGAACTTATTACGTACGTTCTCTTGCTTTGGATGTTCTGTAGTTGTAGCTGTGGCTGTTGATTTTAGGAAAATTTACTTAAACCCCCATTTCTCTGGCCTTTATGGATATATGAGCAAGCCAACAAACGCGACAAGGATCTAGGGCGAGAATGTTTAAGGAATGTGGACGCTCACCATAAATGCAATTGTAAAGTTGCCTGAAAGCGAGAAGTATTTCTCGAAGGAGCTGAGGGGAGGTGACGGAGTGGAGACGATTCGATTAGATTTGCGGGACTGTGGCGGAAAGATGACGCCGGGAGTGAGGATCTACGCGGCAGATCGCCGGGGGTGAGGGTTATGAATGCGTCCTCGATTTCCACGATCGCTAAATTTCTACATTCTCGAGAAATGACAAAATTCAAAGGTTGCTTGAACGTTTTACTTATATGTCGCTCAGCATCACCGTGTAGTTTTTAAGTAAATGAGTTGAAAAAAATGGTTACAGGTCGTTGTATTGATATTCGAAGAAGGATTTGAGAAAATACTGTCTTTGTACCATTATTTATGGCCACATCTCGCATACTGTACAGAGTATACTCTTTGTTGTAATGACAAAAGTATTTTACGCGTGAAAAAATAATATTTTTATTGCTCAGAGGTACCTGTGAAAATCTAGCCCTCATTTATCTGAAAAAGAATGCCTAGATCCTTATTCAGTTAATATTAAGTTTTTATTTATTTATCAAAATTACTACTCAGAAAACTACAAAAATTAATTATATCATTTCACTTCTGTTGCTTATTTGCGATCATTCAGTCTTTGGTCTCTTGATGTACAATGATATTTTTTCCACGGTTTTCTTAACGTGTAGAGTCATCTCCTCCTGCAACTCCTCCTCTTTCCTCTTGTTTTCTTTTGTTCCACTTGTCCTGTCTGGACCTCTTTCTTCTTTCTTCAATTCCCTTTGTTATCAATCTCCAATTTTAGCCGTCTCGGTTGGTACGAATTTGACGAGGTATTCCTTCGCTTTCCTGTTCTCTCGATTCATTTCTATTTCTTTTATATAATTAGTTTGATAGGGCACGGTTTCGGCCTTTCTGTTTTGTTTTTGAACCTTGTGTTGTTCTATACTTAGCGTTGCCCGGTCCTTTATTACAGCTATCTTGCTTTCATCGTCTGGTTGCTTTCCGATTACCTTTGATTTATCCTTGACATCTCTATGATCTTTCGTTTATTCCGTTTGATGACGTTTATTTCAACCGTCTCCTGTCGATTCTTGGTAGAAACTCCCAAGTTAGTCTATCTTTTCCAGATATGGCCTTGTCAGTGAAAAACTTCCCACTCATCAAATAAAATCACAGTATCAGTTTCCAAACACTACCACTTTTTGCGATATTTTCCAAAATGTTGAAGCCATTTGCGATAGAAAATGGTGCGCGTGTTCACTCCGGAAAGAAGCTATTTATGAATGGGTGTTTCGAACGCCTACATCTCGTCAGAAATTTAACAGAGGGTAATTTTTGTGTTTTCTCTACTCGTTTTAAAATTAAACCGATTAATCCCCGCTGTAAGTTGTTTGGAGTCGGATAAACAACCTTCAGTTGTGAAGGCAGTTTCACCTTACGCCATTAAATGAATTAGTTGAGTTACAGACTTATATATATATATATATATATATATATTGTTACTCATTTATTTACTCACTTGCATCTCAGCCGCATAAAATAATACGTTTCTCATAGTGGCTGATATTAATAAACAAAACACAAACATTTGACAAAGTAAAGTTCTCGCTCAAACTGGCAAAATGCCATTTAGCTTCAAGATTCTCTCTGCCTTAAATTTCACGTGGGAAGGATGGAAAAATTAGATTTTATTGAAATTTCTCGTGTGTTTATTTCAAACTAATCGGGTTTTTCCAAGAAAAGTTCTTCAATCAAAATTTTTTGAGGCGCAAACACCGAGGAGAGAAAATGGCAACCAACTGATAATTGTGAAGAGAGGTCCCTACCAGTTTCAGAATATTTATATTTATCGAATCTCTGAAGTTCGCGGTGAAAGATGGGGGTCCCAAACACAATAAATTGAGGACAAGTCGAGAGGTGCAACCTACTTCGCCCTCAGTACACTTCATGGCTCTCTTGCCAACACTCAAGACTAGGAGCAAAGAGAACTCAACTTTCCCCTTCATCAGTGATGCCGTGATATTTTTTATCAAGTCAATGGAGGAAAAAAGGAGAGTATCAAAAAATTTCCAAGCGACGTGAGACGCAAGAAACGAATGTGGGTCACATTACGAAAAAACATGAGACAGGCATCGGTTTGCATCGGCGAAAAAAAATAGATTGAAGCATACAAAAAACAGGAGTTTTTTTGTATCCTTTGTTGGCTAGTCCATAAAAATGCAACCAACCTAGCATCATTATTCGTGACATTTATCAGATATAAAGTTCTACTTTTGCATTTCAATGGGACATGGAGTTTTCCAAGGACTTCAATGTGGGTGGATAGAGAGTTAGAAAGGACCTTGGTGGCTTATATTGTGATATTTTTGGAAAGATGGGATTTTTTTCATTGACTCGTGGGCGATAAATTGAGTTTTACGTAATTAAATGAAATTTGTTAAAATTTCTCATCTTAGTGTTTATTTCAAACTAATTTATTGTATGTCGCTGAAACTACATATATATTACTAGTGTGTCTACTGAAAATTAATACCAGAGCGATAAACCAAGAACGTTTCTATCAAGTGCCAGGTGTCCCACCGATTTTTTGAATTGATGGTGTGATATCTTGTGAGATAGTCCTGTTAGTATTTGTTGGAGTTAAAAAAGGCAGTTCAACTTCCCAAAGGAGTACATAGGAGGTCTTGTCTCGACCATTCGCTTTGCTCAATCCGAACTAATCGATTCACTTTCGCGGTCGGTCCATCGGTTTGCTTCCAACCCTGCCGAGATGGATTTCCAAGGCGCCTCGCATTCACACCACCCTCTCACGCCAGAACCCCTCACAAATTTCTATCTCATCCACCCATCAAATAGCTCCTCCAGAAACTCCACGAAGATTCCACCGTTCTCGGCATGGGGGATGAAGGGGGGTTAACCATGTACCTCTGTTGTGGAGCGGAGTAGGAGGCTGGGTGTGAATAGCAGATTCGGTGGAAAATTTTCGGCGTTTCCCGCCTCCTCCCCCCACACGTTTCCCCCTTTTGTACCGCATACCCTGCGAAGCAATCGCTTAATGCATCGGCGGTAGAAAGGCGAGGGGTGGAGAGGAAGGATGGAGAAGGATTGGGAAAAATGGGAGCGTCGAGAGTAGGACCGGTTTGGAGGGGGGCCAGGGGTGGGAGAAACGAAATTCTAGCTCGCGCGCCACTGTGCTCATCCGGGCGATATACATCAGGACCTCCCTTTAAACTTCTCCCATCCAACAAAAATCGGACGTCTAATTTCCGAATGCCCGCACAAATCCCAAACACGCATAAACTCTCTCGCCCACGGAACGCTCGCACGCTGTGAACGGAAGAGCCGAAGTTTCTCCGCAAAACCACGAAAGGGAAAACATCCTTTTCCACACTTCCCTCTCAAAATCTCCCCCTTCCCCTCTCATCCTCGCCTTTCGCATCCCTTCCCCTATCTTCAGACCCCCCCCACCTCCTGCAGACCGTCTTCAGAAGGGGAGGATGGCGGTGACTACACAGCGCCCTTTCTCCGAAGTAGAAGATGCCCTTTCCTGAAGGAGGCGAGAGCACTAAATATAATTGGCCGCCACCAGGGTGTGCATCGGTCGCCTCCTCCGTGATGGCGTCAGGAGTTGTTCCTCCTTGATGCGCTCTGTTCCTGTTTTGGAGGAAACAGGATGAGGAACACTTGTTGATGATAATGTTTCTCGTCGTAGTTTTGGAATGGAAAGAGCACCACAAGTTGATGGAGCTATCCCCAAACTCATCCCAAGCTTAAGATGAATGTGTATCATGCCATTTTTCTTACTGCGGAAGGATAGTGGGACACATGAATTCCAACTCTCTACCAGTTAATTTGCTCATCAATTACTTATAGATGGACTCCGTGTTATAGTCTTTCAGGCTGGGGGCTTGGAGAGTATCAGATAACATAAATGTTCTGACTTGGATTGTTAAATAACTTAGTTTGTCTGCGAAGTGGAGCATCAAACTAATGATGTCCTCGTAGCCATACAGAGCAGGTGATCTCATTAGTTTATTATTAGCAAGTACGAACAAAGGTATTCATCCATGTAGGCAAAATTTGTTTGCCGAAAAGCACAATGTTCTTGTGGAGAAGGATGGTCTCGTTTACAATATGAATTTTTCATGAATGTTGGACCTTCTGCTGATGATGAGCTGCGTCAAACCCAAACCATGAATGACCCTTGTTATTCGTTGGTTCACGGAAGTAGATGAACGAGAAGATCCCTGTTTTTTCATTGTTATAATTATATATAATATTAAAAATATTCATTGATATTAGATTGTCATAATGTGTACCGTAAAACTAATCTATTTTCATCACTTAAACTTTAAGCTCTGCCAGCTTTAGTGTGTATTTCCAGCTTGGCACGTACCCTTTTTATGAAGAGATTCTTAAACGAGGAGTAAAAATTATTTTTTGAAAAAATTATCATTTTGATATTAATAGTATTGGGATAAGGTTAAGCGTGTTTTTTTTCAAAAATTTCATGCTAAAAAAATAAACTCTGGTCGCCCGTCTGTAGAGAGTGGAAGTGGCCCAAGGAGAAAATACTTGTATAAAATGTCATTATAAGATTAGTAATGAACCGAATCTTTTATCAAGTGGTCGCCTTATTTTTCGATAGAACGGTGAATTTGCCAACTTTTTTGCTTATTGCCTTGATCGGAAGAAGGGCAATTCCAATGGAATGATTCTTTCTATCTGGTTATCTTAAAGGCAGTCTTTTGATCAATCGTTTTAGTTTGGCATAGATCCTAGCTTCTCCTTGGCCAAGCTCTCTGCATAATGCTCAATAAAAAGAAAAACCTTAATTTGTATCAAAAAAGCAAATAACCCAATAGAAAATTTAAAAAAATATCATCCTTTGGGAGATTCCTCAACCTGATTAATGTAAGATACAAATGCAATATTGAAATGATTACAAGCTTAGTAATAGTAATAACAATGAGTTGATTGCCAATTTCACCTTCATTTGTAAAAGCGGGGTTAAACCCAGCCCAGCCTTACAGTGCATTTATGACCGGAAAATGCAAGTAATCCGGCGCTTTTTAACTAAAAGTTATAAGTGCATTTTATTCTCTAGAATGTTATTGATTTTATGATAGTAAGTCAATGGAACTTGACTTACATTATAACATTATGTGTATCAGGAAATCTGCTTATGCGCATCGTACACTCCGCTTCAATTCACAGGAAGTACTTTGTTACGTATGGTTGTGTTTGATCCAAATAATTTTTGAAGGTATATTTCTAATTCCACCGGCGAATGACGTAGCAGCGAGACTCGTTCCATCCTGTAGCTTATGCAACGCACGTTTACCTCTGCGCTATGGTGAGCTGCATATCAAATGCGTTGATTCCGTACGGCGCGCGTCTACCGAAGTCGGTTGCGCTTATCACATCGCTTGGCCTTCCTCCCAATTGCCATGGGAACTAAGGGCAAATAAATCGTACAATAAATGGCCATTTAACCGTGATAATTATATCCCAGTCAATAAATTGCTTCTTCATTGCCTCATTTTTTTATATTTTAGGAAAGTTTTTATGCTTATAAAGGCCGTGAACACATTAAACCTGACTTTAAACTGTCAAACGTTGCTTTGTATAATATATTATTCGGATTAATTACAAGAATAGCATTTATAATTCTGTGATAGTAGTGAGAAGAATCCTCTTTATTTGAGGGAATGGCGTAACTTTTGTGGCACTTATGGTTATCCATCAATTTTTATCTATGCCAGTGATGTTAAAAAGGCGACAGAGTGTTGGTTATAAGTGACATATTTTTGTAAATTATTCTGATTTGTAAATGCATAAAATGCTCGTCAATCATTTTCCAAGTTTATTACCCCAATTCTGCTGCTCTTCATTTACCATTTTTATTCTCTCGACTGTTGTCGATACCAGTTATATGTCTTCGCTATCACACGTTATCCAGCAACCTCTCTTTCATCATGGCTTACAACTTCTGCCATTGTCATTGCTAAACAACCACTCATTCTTCCAAATTCATAACCATGCGAGTAGTGCTCTCTAAATAAAACGTACATAGGACTTCCTTTTTGTGGCATTCCTTACCCTTAAGATTTTTGCGAAGCTTTTGAAACACATCTCACTCAATAGCTTCCATTTTGCAGTGATACAGTCAAATGGACTATAAAATGTCCTGCCTCAATATTGAAGCCTGTACGACGCTTCTTCCTTCAAGGCTCTTTTATTTCATTGCTCTAGCTATTTTAGGTAATTTTCCTTCAATGCGCTTTTTTTTCTCGTTTCACTACTCTTCTCGGTCATTATAGTCGTTTCACATCTACGTCCAATTGCTCTAGGAAATTGGTTTTAATGTACTATTTTTTCTCATATGCCCGCTAGTTCACGGTATAAATGAAGAAATAATTTTATTCCGCGAACTTCGCAGTTGGTACTTACACATTGATTACCCTCTATCTTGAGGAACCCAATTCTTTTACGCCTTATTTTCTGCAGACTTCTTATTTCTCCTTTCATCTCTTTTCCTGTTCTTTCCATCTCTTATCATTCTTCCCTTCTCATCGAATTTCGTCATTTTCTTTTTTCATTCCTTCCTCTGCTCCAGTTTTTTTTTGCATTTCCTCCCTTCCTTCCCATATGAATGGAAATCTTGCCTCCAAAATGCTGCCCTCGCTGTTTCATTTATCGTATCCCCTTCCTCTCGGAAGAGGGACGAAGGGAGGTGGAGGGGGGGAGTGATACCCCTTTCCCTTGCCTCCCCTCCGACCACCACCTACTCCTAGTGCGAGCTCCCTCCCCTCTTCCTCTTCCTCCTCCTCTTCACTGTCCCAACTTTCTTCCTGCCTCCGGCGTCTCCGAGGTTATTTCGAGATAACGCACGCGGAGCTTGACGCATGGCTGGTGACTTGAATAGCAACTGTTTCCCGTGGAATAGTGGAACGCTGAAATTTCTCTCTCGGAAAAGTGAAATGGATGCCGAGAACGTTTTAATTTTCGCATCCTCTTTCGAGCGACAGGATGTGCTAATTCTCGTAACTTTTTCGCCGACCTCGTACTACTTTAAAGTCCCCCTCGGGTACGAATGCGAGTGTTTTGTATCGTGACACTACATTTAACCACTTACCTCATTTCCGATGTTTTTAAAATTCATGAAGACGTTTGAAAAGAAATGTTGCACTTTTATTCGGTTGCCGCTTTGACTATATGCTTCAATGTGATAGATATAATCTACTTGCGTTGTCTCATCTCGGTATAATATATTCTTGAAAATAGAAAGTGAACTAATATAAGTATTTCTATCAATGCAACATTGAAAATGCAGTAAAATAGATTTGAGTAGTATTTTTTCATTTTGCCGTTGCCTTTTAACATGCTTGAGAGTTCATGAATATTGTAAATGACAAGGAATATCTTCTTTCAATTTACAATTTAAAGAATATCCTCAAAAAAAGGTATTTCCTCTTTCACTATTGCAATTTTGTGGTTTAAGTTATCCCCAAAAGTTTTGCATTTCTAATAAAGTGAAACGTCTTCTCAACTCTTTAAGAGTTGGTAACTTGCACTGTGAAAATTAATTGAGCTAACAAATTTTATGTAAAAGTGGCACTTGAAATTGATGAGTTTGCAACACTTAGTCTGGCTTCTTTGCATAAAACATAGCCATTCAAAAAATCATGCATACTCTTAAAGCACTATTTTAGTTTTCTTTGAGTGTTTTTTCTTTCGTTGATATTTTATTTTAATAATATGTTAGAGAGTTTTTCAGTTTCTACGAATATAGTTTCATGATATTCTAAGGATTTGACGTTGCATTAATTTACGGTTATGATATGCTTATGAAGATGCCGGAAATCAGTAGTCTATTTGTTATCTTGTCCGACAATGAATGAATGTAAATCAATATTTCGCATCATATATTTATAGGTACATTCTTTACTTGGGAAAAATTCTTCATGCAGTTGACTAAAATTAAGTTGTTTTACTTAGAAAAGTGATTATTCCATCGGAATCCCCATATTATGTATGGAGATTAATTCTTTATTTTTTCTTTCATTTGGGGTTCAAATTGACCTTCACCATCTGTCTTTCACAGCATTTGTCGCGATTACCTTGTTGTAACCCTCTAAACAGACTTTTGAGCAAATGAGAGCTTTAAAGTTCTTCGTAATGCAGCCATGGAAAAACATTTTTCAACGAAAAAAGTCCCCCGACCCTCGAGGTTATTTCGGTGAAACAGATTTTTTTGACATCGCCCGGTATTAAGTGGATGTAGATTATATGTCTCATCTAAGGCTCTCTCTCCGGTGAAATTTCTTCATTTGCCTACTCGAGAATGCCTTCCAGCATATTTATCGCCGACTCATAAGCTCGAATTGATTTTTATGAGAATAGCATTTTCTGGCTGTAATTCTGTTTTCTTCTGTTACTTGCGCGTTATTTAGGTCGTATTGTAGCAGGCAAATTTTTATTAAGAAAATGAATGTGGCATATCTTTGGCAGATTTTTCGATATAATGCAATTTTATCGTAAAGATGAAATTCAATTGATTCCTATTTCTTGTCCGAAATTATTCGGAATGACCTGAGAAACTCTTGATGAGAGATAGTTGACTGGCTACTAATGAGTAACTATGTATCATATTTATATTACTCTGCAAAAAGGAGGATGCTGTCACTAGAGAGTCAAACGTGCACGCTACCTCTGGATCACCCCGGTCCCTATCTAAACTAAGTACTATCGTCAAAATCTCATGTTTATTGTGAATTTATTTCCGGGTATGGTTACATTTGTATAGTAATCCAATTACTTGTCATTATACAGGATTAAGGCTTTGCAATATGAGGTAAATGTTTTAAAAATCAATGATGCTACGCTAAGGCTCGGTTTTATAAAGATTTAATGTAAAAAATCTTAACTCAAAGGTGGCATCACGTTGACTTATTGTCATCTAATGGTCAATTCTAGTGGGACATTGTGAAACACGACCTTTAGCTAGTAATTTTCTTCAAACTAACTTTCATTGTTTTCGATATGGGGTCATCCATTTTCTGTTCAATATTTGTTATGTCAGGTGATTTATGATAAACTTCGTTTGTCCTCAGCTCAGTTTTCCTTTTAAATTGAGGAATATAGGCTCTAGGAATGGCAACTTTCGTGTGTTTAGCATCAGGTAAGTTTCTTTCCATAATTTATTTTTATTTCCTGGCCGTAAAATGATGCGAAATAAACTTAATAGAATGGATGAACACCTGTGGTTAATACAAAGACACAGTCTTTGTTGCATACTGGATTCGTAGACGGTACTCTCAAGAAATGACGAATACGGAATGACGATCCAGGAAGGTGGTGATAGAGGCCATCGAGACCACTGACGTATCGTCGAGGCCGGATTTTATTCTCCACGTCAGGAGACCACGCGGAATATCTTGGGATATTACGGATACTCATGTTAGGGCAACAACGTGGGAAGTAGGGGGCACAAAAAACTCTCAAAGAATGCTTTGCCAGTCGATTAATTTCAAGATGAGTGTTATTATGTCTAACGAGTGATTTTCCTGCGATAGGGGTTAACTGAATTGTGGTGCTCTGCATATTGTAATGCGATCCCCTCCCGAGGCTAAAAACACGCTCCTTTGAGAGACTTCGCGCTGGAATGAATCGCTTCACTTCACCCGGTTAGCTTCCACCCCCCTGCTCCCCGCCCAAGGGGTCCACCCCCCCACTGCCACGCAACCAGGGGCCAAATCTCTCCACCCACCCCTTCCCTTGAATCCGCACTCACAGGCTTTGAGACTATCTTTTCGCTCCAACTCTCACCAAACCGTTATGGAAAAAAAATCTGTTGCTCTTTCCGTTTAATCCGATCCACTTGGATGGCTCCAGGGATTCCATCCTCATCCCCTATTTTAGAGATCCTTTCTCGTACCCTTTCCCCCCTCCCAAACTCCCCTTGCCACTTTTCCTCCAACCCCTGCCATGCGTCCCCCCCAAATTAAACCCCCTTCCCCCTTATATTATCTCTCCTCGCCCATCTCCGCGAAAATTCTCCGTTTCCACTCGATATTGCACCCGTGAGGGAGTCGCTCATTGTTCTCGCGGCCCGGAGGGATGTCAAATGGGTCCAACAGACCTCCCCACCCTCTCTACCTTTCCCACGTTACCTTTGTCTCTATAATCTTACCGCCCCACTTCCCCTCGCCCCTCCCCCCCCCCACCACTCACCCCTTCGCATTAATAAATGGATGGTACATCAGCCTCTTATTCGGAATTGGGCCGTATGCCGGTTCTGGGCCGTTCACTTCTCTCGCCGGGTCATTTTTATCATTTCCCGTTGGGATGCCGACCGTGTTATCTGCACGGGGGGGGGGGCGTCGCTCGGATGAATGAATCGCATTTTAAAATATTTTTGAGAGACATTGGCGCGATTGCGTTTGTCGCCTTCTCATCGGGTTTTCCTCATTCCTTGGAATGCCAACCGACTAACTTCGTGCGATAATAAGATTTTAGACTTATTTAGACATTTCCATTTAATTACTTACCGTTTCTGTCATATAAAACTATATTATTTCACCATTAATAATGCAATATTTAATTCATGTGTCCTACAGCTGGTGAAATTAAAACGTGTAATTCGAATATGGTGTCTATTATGATTCGGGAGCTATCTCGCTCGAACTACCTTAAATGCGAATGGAGGGGTAATCGTTGGTCATTTTTCTGGTCAATCATTGGTCACGCATGTTTTAGTATTTTTTAAGTTAATTGAAAACTAATTCTTGAACGACAATACATTTAAGTGCTCCTGTTAATCTGTTCTAAGTCACTAAGCAGGCTGTCATAGAAATGACAGTAGAATTATATTTGATTTTTTCCTTAATTAAAACTTGTTATGACTAACTTTTGGGATTACTCGCGTCAGGATTTACATAAGCCCAACGGTTCTTCTCATTTTCTGTGAATCTCGTCATAGTTAATGAAAGTTGTCTTTTAGCACGTCAAAATACATACTCTCTCTTCACAGGGAAGTGTAAGATGGGGGCAGGTTTTTCGAACCTCATCGGCCGAAGTCGCGCGCCCCGTGGTATCCGTTGAAACAACTTCATCGGCTGAGGGTGTATCTTGTGTATGCATTATCGAAGATTTGAACAAAAAGATTTTTAATATGTGGTTAACCAGTAATTTCTGTTTTTATGAAAATACGGCTCTTAGTTATTGAAAATAATTGACGTATCGATTTTACATTTCGGTGCCATTTCATTGATATCCAGCGAAAACTTTGCAACAAAATGTCTTGAGTCTGATCCAAATGTTCTCCACTAAATCTTAGAATCAGTGTTAAATTACCTTCCACTTATGTATCGCATTCAATTATATTATTTTGCCTTTTTATGTACTTATGAATCGTGTTCGTCATAACCGAAACTTCATTTCACCGACGGCGAGGATTATTGGTATGTGTGGAATTCCTTTGGAATGGAAAATTCATACTGATCAACAAGAATTGTGCTTTCCGTTACATATAATCTAAAATAAGGTGATGAACTGTTATAACCGTGTGATATAATATGATTAGTTTTACTTCAAATCAATCCTAAAATCAGTAATGACTAGAGTAACTTTAGGTTGCCTTGAAGGAGAACCAGTTTTAAGGCCACCATCAAATCGCCATTCCTTAACATGTAGGATAACTCTTGTACTTACATACTGCACCTGTAAAGGGATTATTCACTCGAGTACTTCAAGTTATCATTACGTACGAAGGAAGTGTCCATCGTACTCGCTCGCTTGGTTTTGTTTGCGCGTCCGATTGTCAAGTTAGTCTTTTGATTCCATTCTCTCTCCTCCATTCATTCATTCTATCGCAAGCATCGCTGCGCAGTCTAACGTGAAACGGGTTTAACGCTTCACATTATAGCGGGGCGTTCTCTCGTATCTACTCGGGCCGTAAGTGTCCATCTCTCTTCCTCCCATACACCAGTTCAGCTTTCTCTTGTCTGTTCTGCAAGCCTCCTTCACTCTTGCTATGCCTCCTTTCCGCTGCAGACGGCGGTGGCCTTTCCTCAGGCAGCCATCCGTCTAAAACCCTTTCTCCGGCGGATTCCCTAGATCCACGGCCCATACGCTTGGCCAGACCTCCTTCCTCCGTATCTTTCTTTTTTTTCCGGCGGCATCCCGACATCCCTCTCGCTGCCCTTCCTTCCCCCCCTCTCCATCACATTGCCGGACCAACGACTGAGATGGCCGTCCCTTCCTCAGAGCATTTGCCTTGGTCCGCTTTTGATCCTAGTAAATGGGGCGCTCGGGAGATAGGTGGAAGTTCCGTGTTCTCAAAATGCGC
The DNA here is from genome assembly GCA_963169105.1 of Ceriagrion tenellum. Taxonomy (NCBI): domain Eukaryota; kingdom Metazoa; phylum Arthropoda; class Insecta; order Odonata; family Coenagrionidae; genus Ceriagrion; species Ceriagrion tenellum. The sequence continues at coordinate 17,821,038 of OY720634.1, forward strand.
TCCATTGCAACGGAACCTTTCCTCGCCATCTTGAGATCAGTCGCCCATTCCTTATCTCCTAACGTCAGCTTCCCTGCTTTCATTTGGTAGATAGAGTGCCACCAATCTCTCTCTTTAATACTAATCGTAATAATATGCCTAACCATGTAATGTTGTTTATTTATTTATTTATTTACACTTCCCCGAATACAGCACATTAGGCCATTTTACGTCGGGTGAACAACAGTAACAACGGACGAGACACAGACACCCATGTCCTGGGCAGTTAATATTCTACCCAGGCGGGACTCGAACCCGCGACCCTCGGGTTAGCAGGCCAGGACTTTACCCCGCCGCCACCGGGGCCGACAATCTTCTTTTCTTTCTTTCGGTTTCTTCGAATATAGGCAGGAAAATGGCTAAAATGGCTCAAATATAAGACTACTCGATGTGAAATGAATGGGATTTGTCAAAATGCATCTATAAAAATAAAGAATAAATTTCCAATGGCCGTTATAATTGACACCAATCGTCAAAAGAAAGAAAGAAAAGTTTACTGTGTTGGTTTAACGCAAACGTCAGTGACCAACCCCAGCCTCTCAACCAGAATACCCTCCTGTGATGGTTTACGGGAAAATGACTTCCTCGCCAGTGACCAACACAGACACACACACCCCACCCCAAAAAAAAAGGATACTCACTCACACACACAAATGGGCCCAACTTCTGGGAGAATCTTGTTCAAAAAGAGCGTGGTCAAAATACACACGCAAACACGGACGAGGGTGAGCGTCGGAAAACCGTATTTCGAGTGTTTGTGAGAGTGAATGTGTGAATGACCTGGCATTCTTAGTGAGTCCCATTAGCCCTTGCAAAGGATCCCTTTTTTTTATGGTAGTGTGTCTGCTGTGTTGGTCACTGGCGAGGAAGTCACTTTCCCGTAAACCATCACAGGAGAGTATTCTAGTTGAGAGGCTGGGGTTGGTCACTGACGTTTACGTTAAATCAACACAGTAAACTTTTCTTTCTTTCTTTTGACGATTGGTGTCAATTATAACGGCCATTGGAGATTTATTCTTTATTTTTATATTGTAAGAGGCCTTAAGAGCTCAAGTTTCCTCGATTTGAAGTTGCATCTGTCCTGTCCTCCTTGATGTTTTCTGATGATTTACTTAATATTTAGGTGTAATTTTCAATGTATAAATAGTCAGATCCATATTTATTTTCTGTGACGATTGCATGCATCGTTATTACTCTCTTGAAACTCTTGGACAACTCACAATAAGTACATGAATTATTACGCTATTTTTTCTAGCCCTACATTCATTTCACTCCCGATATTTATCTACGATTCAAAATATCATGAGTGGTTTATTGTGGCAAAATTTTATTTTTAAAAAATTCCTGACTTTGCCTTCGTTGGGATGCAGATTCAATTCTTTCCGCATACTGAGTGAACTAATGGGAAGATTTCTGGTCGAAGTTGGAATATTTCGCGAAATATGGAAATTTATAAACTAGATTATGTGGTTATAAGGTAAGTGATGTATTCCTGGTGTGAATTCAACAAATTTTTTTGAATTATTATTTGTCAAGGTGTAATGTTTCTTATGTAAATGATTCACTTTAGGCTTCAGAAAGTCGTAAGAAAATGCTTAGCGTTAATATTTAATAATATAATTTAAAGTTATATAATGTTTCGGTTGTATTGAATGTTCAATGAGGTTGAAAATTCGGGAACCGTATGGCTTACTGCGGATGAGCACGATCAAACACGATTAACTATTATCTTAATGTTAGCATTGCTTTTGGTGTCATTTTATGTTCTAAATGACTTACCAAAACCCGCTCTGTTCACACGCGTAATTATTAAGTGGAATAATTTTAATATCACCAAAAATGAGAAGCATATCATCTCAGATAATTAGAGGCCTTCGATGCGAGTATTTTTTCAGAATGGCACTCGATATCTTTAGACTGTTGTAGAGTCCAGTGAAGTGGTTTTTCAACACTTAGGTGAGGAACAGAATTTATGTGAGGCCCCGAAAAAGCGATGACTTGCACTAGTTAATCTGATTCTGTGACACAATACAACTCTGACCAGGAATGTTTGAAATAACAGAAGACCGAGAAAGAAGCAGACCGCAGTACAGAAATAGTGGAAGACTTTAAGTGCACCAAATAAAAAATTATGAAGGGAATGGTCGTAGACGGAAGGAGATAGAGACCGAATAACAATCAAGCCAAGGTAGTTTGAGCGAGATGTTTCTCCCCATGAAAGTGTATCAATTTGGTCTCGTTTGAAATAATAAGATTTTTTTTCCATTTGTTAAAAATTATTGACCACCTTCCCATATACTTTTCGAGATATTTACTAAAAAAAATAGACGCCAACTTCCTGGGGAAATGGTGCGGTTATGCTCTCCGGAAAGATGATATTTAAAAAAAAAATGAAAAATTTCGAACACTTACATCATCTCAGGAATCTAGCAGTGTGTATATCGTATGCTTTCTCAACTTATTTTTAAAAAAATGAATTAGTGTTAGGTGATTTCAATAAAATGATTTGCTGCTAAATTTTTTGTTTCGATAGCGTTCTCAGCGTACGGTGCGAAAACAGTGACTCAAGTTGAAACATTAGCCTCGTATTTATATTTTATTTTTTATGACTTCTGTGTCACCAGGCAAATTATTTGCGTGATTAATAAAGCAATAAAATCATCAATCTTCTCTCGTTTGCAATAATATTTAAATTAAATTGGAATTATTGGCGATTTAATGCTATTTTAACCTGTAGCCTAGAGGTACTTTGCATATATTTTGAAATAATTAAATTATATGTGTACAGATTTTCTAACAAACGCAAAGCGATACGTTTCTTAATCTTATTGCGGTTTTTAACTATATCATGTTATAATACTGAGTAAAATTTATGATCTTGTTTTCACGTGGATTTCGCTTCAGTGTCTAATTCCGCGCCGTAAATGCATTTAAAAACAATGCGTTTATTGAGGCAAAATTTTGAAGTATAATTCTCGCATCATTTATATTGCTTCATGTAAAAAGATTTCCGCCATAAAAAAAGGTTTACTCTGGTGAAGTTATAATAAAAATAAACTTTTTTTTCGACTAACATTGAAGTTATTGAAATGTGCACTCAATGAATCGCGATTACCGCTGCTGCCACCGTTAAGGTAGTCCAGCGAGATAGTTCCCTAGTCATAATAGAGACCATATTAGAATGATGCGTTTTAAGTTCACCAGCTGTAAGACACATCCATTAAATATTGCATTATTAATGGTGCAATAATATAGTTTTATATTTCACAGAACTTGTAAGTCAAAAATTAAAATATCAAAATAAGTCTTTAACTTGACTCATTTGTTTCGCGCGGTGCTTTTGAAACTCCTTCAAAACGGAAGGTTTTTTACATCTAAGTGTTAGCAATTCCTCATTTTGTAAATAATGTCTCTCTGAAATACATACACGTCACTTTTCCCGTGTAAAAGAGCTGGCATATTTTGGCAAATATCTCTAAAAGTAATGTGGTAAGGGGTTGAGTTTTTGGTATCCTTGGAAGACTGAGATATGTTTCTTTAAAATGAGACCAAATTCATTGGTTTCTTCTAGAGCTGTGTGAATGCTTCGAAATCGAATCGAATCGATTCGAATCAGGCTTAATTCGATTCGTTTCGCCTGCGAATCGGGATGCTTCGAAACCGAATGATTCGAAGTATTCAAATCTGATAGATTCGTTTTCGAATCGTTGCATGCATTCAAACATGGCGCTCATTCCACAAATGGTGCGCCGTCCGTTTACACGATGTTTTCCACACGAGAAACAAAATTTTTAAACGACCACACGTTATTCTGTGCTATTCTTTGTGCCACTATAGATTTTATAGATTTATAAGCTAATTTAAGGCCCTGAAATATTGTGAAAATCTTCATTACCTTAACTGCGCATAGTCTTTTGCATTTTATTCAGATTCGAATTCGATTCGCAGGCGAATTTTTTATGGTGATTCGATTCGCTATCAACATTAAAAAAAAAGGTTCGTTTCGATTCGAAATATTTTTTGGGAGATTCGATTCGGTTTGATTAGGCATTATGAATCCCTGATTCGCGTAGCACTAGTTTCTAGGTAAAATGATATTTCGCTCAAACTACCTTAAGGAAAAGGGCAAAAAATATCGCAGAAAGTGAAAGGATAAGGAAAGAGTGGTTTGTTGGGGTGAGTGGGCTGTGCTCCTCAGCAGAAGAGAATCCGTAGGGCGTTCGTGTGGGCTTCCCCCTCCCACCCTTTGCCCTCCCCATCCCCCATCTCGGAATGTCCGCGGTCGCCGTCCCGGAAGAAGGGGAGGAAGGAGTGTGGCAGGGAGTGGGACACACAGGGGCCGATTTAGGGCGCTCCGGTGCGAAGAGGGCGGGAGCAGGGTTGGGCGTGCACCCATCATCTCCCTGGCAGCGTCCCCGCGTGCGTGCACCGAGGGCGAACTTTGCGCATAAAACTAACCCATCAAAGTTTTCGGGTTTAGCATAATGCGGTTTTACCCCCTTTCGCTCCCGCCATTCCGGCCGACTGACCTGCGCTCTCTCGAAGAGAGCGCTCTCGCGTAAGGAACTAGTGGTCCACGACTCCCTCGGTTCACTCCCTCTCTCTTCATCTACATCTACATGATACCCCGCGAGTCGCCGCTTGGCCGTGTGGCAGGGAGTGTTTGGTCACCAGCCGTGTAAAGGAACACGTTTTTTGGAGATGAAATGGTGACATATAAAGGATTTTAGATTTTCCCGGCGAATTATATTGGTGAAAGTTTCTCGGGTTTCACACCGGGTAAGAATATCTAATACTCTCCACGTTTCGATGCCTGACTCAGCCATCGTCATCAGAATAATGTATGGAATATTATCCTGATGACGATGGCTGAGTCAGACATCGAAACGTTGAGAGTATTAGATAATCTTACCCGGTGTGAAACCCGAGAAACTTTCACCGAAATGGTGACGGGTATTATGGGAGTGTATTTAGTGGAGCTCAATTTTTATTGTGGTCACTTATTGTGCGCGGAAAGAACGAGTTTTTGTACCTTTCTTTTCGGCAGTGTTATTATATCGCATCTATCAGACCTAGAGATGTAGTGAGGAGTCCTGATATTATTCTCTATGTCGCTCTGAAAAATATAAGTTCTGAATTTATCAAGCAAACTAAGCCTAGCATGTAGCCTCCGAGTCTCTAGGGGCTCCCACATTAATCCCTCTAGAAGTTTTGAGACACTATATGTTCGTTCGTAGCAGTTTTTAACAAAACGCGTTGCTTTCCTTTGTATTTTGTTAATATTTTTGGTTAAATCTATTTTACCAGGGTCCCAAATGCTCGCGGCATATTCGAGGTGCTCTAACCAGGGCGAAGTAGCATCTCTCTTTCACTTTTTCATCCGAGGACCTTCGTATTTTACGTTTAACAAAACCTAGTATCTTTAATGCTGCGCCACATATGTTCTGTGTGTGTCATCCCCACTATATATCAGATGTTAAGGTAATTCCAAGATGTGCGAAATTCCACAGAGAAAAAATCACCCGCAGGGATTCGAAACCGGATTCCTCGATGTGGCGCTAAGCGCTCAGTAGCGACTGTTTGTTACATTGTATGTCCGGCAGTCGAGAACATCTGGTCCCGTAAAGGTCATAAATATCCGCAGGGGAAGAGAACGCCTCGGTATCTTAACTGGCTGAAGCACTCGGCCGGAAATCGAGGGATCCGGGTTCGTATCCCGGTCAAGGCGGATGATTTTTTTCTCTGTGAAATTTCGCACGATTGTGCATTGCGGGAGACTCCGTAAAAGTGGAACTCCGTGGCTAGTCCCGGATAGCTTAAAATCTGTAAATTCCAAGATATTTTACTTTCTCTTGATGTTACAGTTATTCCCCTTCCTACATTCTCCTTCCGTGCCCACTCCCCCTTTCTTCTTCCACCCTCTCCTCGCTCCATTCCACCCTCCCCCCATTGGCCCAATCTCCCTCCCCCTTCCGTCTCCTCTTCCCTCCGCTCCGCAAAACTTTTGGACTTTTCTTTTCGCTCGGCCGCTCTCTCACATCATCTTCTCGGCGGAAAGAAGGTGTGGACCGAGGGAGGGAGGCGGAGGGCGGCAGTCTGTCTGTCCGTTTCCCTCCCACCCCCTCCAACCCCCCTCTCTGGGGCCGAATGGAGGAGTAGGATGATGAATTAGTCGCTAGGGTGGTGGGTCGGCGCCCCTCTCCATCCCACCCGACTTTCCGTCTCCCCCGCTGCCAACTTTCGGAGGGAATGTATGCTGAGGCGAGAGGGGATCATTTAAAGTAAATTATAGCGGGTCATCACTGGTGCAAACACAACTTTACATGGTTAACCCTTTGAGTGCGGCATGACGTGATATCACGTCATGGTTGTCTTTACGCTGTGCTGATGACGTTGTATCACGTCATGGGTACCGTGAGTGTTCTAGCTTTCACTAAGTGGCCTCGTGAAAGTTCTCTAGTGAAAGCTGGAAAGGAAGCTCACGGTACCCAGGACGTGATATCACGTCATCAGCACCAGCGTAAAGACAAACATGACGTGATATCACGTCGTACCGCACTCAGAGGGTTGAAAGGACAACACGTTGTTAAGTTTGCTTGTACATGTCCTCAAGTTTGTGTATTGTTATATGGCCACTATAAAATGGCACCATAGCTGTATGTGGTTTTCTCTCTTTAAATAAATAAATGAAAAAATACACACAATGTAAATAATACCAGTTTCTTGGTAACTTTGTGGTATTCCATTTTTCAGAGGATTTAATGGTAACATTTACAATACCACATACTTAACCCTTTAACGTCAGGTGTGCCGAATTGGACTCCTACTTCCAGAATTGTTGTGCCTCAGTAACCATGTAAGTTATTCCACTGTAACCCATTGGGACGTTTTCGGCACGCTCGTACCTAAATTCTAGACTATTTTGAGATAAATATTTTAAAAATGGATGAGCGTGCTTTAAATTATCTCCCTTGATTGGGATTTGGAAGGAAAAAAATTTTTCTTGAGTAGAAAAATTGTTGTCCATAAAGGGTGAAAAAACACAGGACCCGGGTTTAAAAAGTCTTATACACATGGGTGCAGGTGAGCAATTAGGGTGGTGTGGATGCGGGTTGGTCAGGAGCAGTCATTGGCGTGGAGTTTAGTTGGGTAAACTCCCGGGGAGGGGGAGTTTTTTTCCATTCACGCATTTTATAACAGGTCTCAACATCTGCATGTGCTTTCTTACCTATTCTAATATTTTTGTGTCTGAAATTCCAAAAATAAAATGTAAATAATTTTTTATGTACCCCTTATGATGCATTATTATTATATGAAACTTTGGAAAATGAGGTATTAAGAAAAAAATTAATAAATTCGACCTAAATCCAGAAGAAAAAACGCAAGTGGTATGTATAGGTCATAAAAAGGAAATATCCGCATATTTACCCTACTCGAGACGTCCGGTCTCAGCCGCCGCGCCATTAACACGAACATCATACCATTAGTGTCAATCCATGTGTAATCATCCAGGCCATGTCGCTCAACATTGTCGATTTTTCTGATATTTTTCCTTTTAATTAGTCAATATTTTCGGAGCTCAAAATGTGGTGTCAAAACATTGAACCTTTTGGAGGCACTTTAGAAAGTGCCACGAATGTTAATTGACCATATATATGTTTTTGGAATAAACTTATAACTTATTCTTTCACAAAGATACTCGAATATTAAAATAGCCATTTGATTTAACTAAAACTTATCAAAAAATGTGTTTGAAATATTTTAACGAATATTAACACCAAAAACTGCACATCACCTCGTGAAAAGCCATATTTTTAGCATAAAAATTTCTTTTGAAGGAAGTTTTTTCTGGCTTTTGTAATTTTTTTCCGGCATTTGTCTTTTAGCTCTCTTCACTAGATACGTAGAAACCTGAAAACCATGTTTTTATTTTATATGATCCGTCAATTTGGTACTTATGGAATAAGTTAATGATAAATATTGTTATTTTTCATTGAGTAATCAATCAGTATGGGTATTTTTCAGTGAAATGTAATAAATCCTTGGGAGTTTTGCAAATGGAGGACTCTGTTAGCATAGAATTTGTCAGTCTTCATGTCTGCGTACGGTCCTTCCGTTTTTAATCCCGTCCATTAAACCTGTCCTCTTCTGTCCTTCCCCGTTTTCCCGACATCCGTCCCTCTCTCACCGCTTTCAGAGACCCTTCGCTATCATTACCCCCTCCCATCACTTATCGTGCTTCTTTATGATCTTATTCATAGCCAGAAGTATCCTTTCCTCACCACCCATTCCGAGTACTTCCACGTTTGTCTTCCCTTCTGACCATCGAACCTTCTCCATCCGCACCCACATCTCGAACTCCTGCTGACTATTCTGGTCCTCCTTTCTCAGGGTCCACGTATCTGCGCCATAAAACACAACACTCCATATCAAACTCTGCTCTAACCTCTTCTTCATATCCTTACTTGTATTGTACCTGATGATGGTGTTGCAGCCAAAACCGGTGATCTCGAGGAATCAAAATCTGCATAGAACACAAAAAGAAGTGATTTTTGTAAATCGTGGATAGATTTCCTAATTTCCATAGTTGCGAGAAGAAACACTGCGGTTTATTTCGATTCTCTGCCGACAAATGTCAATCGCAATTGTATATTTTTAGTTGCATTATCGAATATCGAATGCAATATCGAATCGAAATTTGATGGAAACTCTGATGATACAATTAGTGAAACAATTTCATTCATAGATCACGACACGAAGTGCTGAAATTACTATCGATCGTTGTCATAATAGCGTTGGAATTCACTTCTGGGCTTTCTCTTGAAATTGTAGAAAGCAGTTGAGAGAAACTTCGTGTATACTTGCATTGTCAATGTAAATAAATATATTAATTTATTCTTACCCCACCCCATACATCTTCATTTCTGAGTCTTTCCTGCTCGGAATTTGTATTCCAAGTTCGGTTGGGTTGTGTTGAGTGGGGGAGGGCCTCTGCTTCCCGGTTGGTGCGATCCTTGGAAGTCGGAGTGGAAAAGTTGAGCTGCGAAATCAAATCTTTGGCGGGAGAAAGCGTGGAGGGAGAGTTAACTTTCTTCTTTCCCGCGTGGCGGCGTCACGTGTGGGCCGGGAGGTTTCGGGCGGCCAATCGGAATAATGCGAAACAAGGAGAGGGGGAGGGTCGGGTGGAGAGTGGTGTGGCAGTAGTGGCTTGGGAGGATATTTTAAGGGAACCCGTGGAGAGTTATTATAACATGAAGGCTGCGAGAGTTGAAAAAAGTTGGCGGGGGAGAAAGATTCCGATGCCGGAGTTAGTGGTGAGGCTGAGGCCAAGGGACGAGAGTAATTCGGGCCGGAGTTGATCGATGGGAATGTTGGCTTTCGATCGACACGGAGGTAATTTTTTGGAAGAGCGGGATTAAACCTTGAAGATGGTGACCATTAAATGAAAACTATAGTTATCTTTGCAAATCAAACATCTCTATTATTAAACTCGATTATTTCAGGATTTACTTTGTGAAGATCCCTTCTAATCAATTCAAAAGAGATATGGTACTTTTTCTACAGTTTTTTTATTCCATGTCGACTGGTTTCGTCGCATAGGCGATCTGATGAAGTCGCATATGCATCGACCTGATGATGTCCCCTTTGCGATGAAACCGGTCGACTTGGGATAAAAAACTGTGAAAAAGTACCATATCTCTTTTGAATTCATCTCTGTTATTCATTTCAACGCCTTTCCTTGCAGTATTTTTACCACCATCATATTTTTTAATCCCCTAGTGAGGCGATTAAAAGTTTTGTTTCTATGAGTAAGTTTGTATTGGGAATCATTAATGGCCGGTTGCAAGAAAATATAGTTATGGAATCAATAGTTATGAGATCCATAAAGTTATAGAACTCATAAATATATTCGGGTTGCATGAACACATCTATTAGTTACTTAACTTATTTATCAATGGTTACTAGCCTCGAATATTTGATCTAATCTTCCACCGCCGGATAAAAGTTATGAAAGTTTAGCCTATGAATAATTGATAATGCACATTATAATTAGTCAGTAAGAGTAAACAAACTGGTCACTTGTCTCAAAACAACTCTTTAATCAAGTAATTAAGACTCCAAGCGGTTCATTACGCATCCGCCATCTTGGCTACTTATGGAACTCATAACTCCATGCCATAAGTTATGAGACCAATGATTTATTGATTGTTTGTGCAACACTTATTGAATGGTTGTCATGGCTTATTGGTCCCATAACTTTATGGAATACATATGTTACGTTCCTGCAACTGGCCAGAAATCATGCATGCTAAATGACTTATGTAAGCTATCTGTTCATCTCACAAAGGAGAGTTTAAGGATAAGCTATTATACGCTAGAAGTATTCGCGTGAATTATAACACCCCAATTGAATGTAAGCATGGTTACGTGAAAAATTGTCGAAAACAAAAGCTTGTGATGCCTTATGCTGAACGCAGATAAGAAAAATGCTATCGAGATTGCTAATGAAGTACGAGAAGATCCATTAGGAGCATCATTAATGCAGAACCAGGTCAACTGAGCATATTTTAAAGATTTCTTTTTAACATAAGTAATCGTCGCCGGCTTAAATTTGTGGAAGTGAGTAATATCCATGGTTAAAAACAACTTCGCTTCAATCCACACATTTATTATAAATTAATTCTAAAAATATATAATAAGTATTTATAAAAAATATGTTGGATTGAAACAAAGTTGTTTTTATAATGGATTTCTTTTTAACTGTGCGTGTGCTATTATGGAAGGTAGAGACTTAGACAGTGGCAGATGCTTAAAATGAAAAATAGGGATTTTTGTGAGGGCTAACCGGATATAATAGCTCTGGCATATGATAGGGAAGAATGGAGAGTGGGAGATGGCATCTCAAATTCTAGTGTAACTGCAGTAAATAAAGATAAGACAATGTTTTATTAGGTAAAATAGTTGCCAAAAATCATTTAACTGTTTGCTTCATTAAAAAAGTACGGGCTGTCTCAGGTATATTTTGATCGCGTCTTTTCTGCGGAAATTGGTAATGTTTTAGCGGATTTTAAAGGATGCCTGCGCTCTCATTTGTGTAACAATGCGCTCAGTCTGAATAATCCAAATCGTAATGGTCACAGTATTAAACTCCCTAGACCAGTTTATTTAAATTAGGAATGTTTTTTGTCTCGAGAATAACTGTATACTAATGAAGGGAGGTTCTACGGATATATCCAACAACCCGTAACATTGTGTTCACTTTAGAAGCTTCACTTAATATCGTTGAAGGAATTTGGCCCTATGTAATTTAATAACGTGCTCTCTGGTCATTGAAAAGGCCAAATAAATATTACTGACTGAACTGTAACTGAGGTGAACAAAGAACAAAAGATAATTTTGCAAGGAAGAGCCCATGCTCATTGGAACATTTAACTTAACAGTTAATCAAGCCTTCTGAATTAGGTGGCTTGGATTAATGTGAATTCATTTGAGTGCGAGTACATTGGGTAAATGTTTTGACGCTTCAATGCATTCTCATATTTAGCGTTCTTTCTTCGCTTTCATGCAGCTCTTGACATTTTAGGCATCCTTTATAACTTGATTCTAATCAGCTATGAACACCACTGGCGCATTAAAACTGTGAAATGCTCACAAAGCGGGTCAGACCGTCTCATATCGAAGGCATCTGTTCTTTCAAGCGTCTTTTCAGTGGAGCGGAAAGGTGCACGAAGGATAAGAATGTGTTTCCACAGAGAACGGTGTTTAACCTTCCCCAACTTCAAGTAGTTTGAGCGAGATTTTTCCATAGTGATAGCAGGAACCATGTTCGAATTTAATTTTTTCATTTCAGCTATTGTAAGATGCATGAAATTAGTTTTTTTAGCATAAATGACGCAGGAAAGTAGTTTCATGTGTCCGAAATTCTCTGAAATTAAATAAATACGTCTGTGTGTAATATTTTAATTTCTAACGATCTTTTTGCGTTAGATGGGTCTTCATTTTGTTATTAAGTCTATCTGGGGTCGGACCCATGCCATAACCCTTGGAAAATGGCTTCTCTTTTTTGGCGCGTACTCGCCAATCAGTGAGCTTAGGGGCTGAAATGTTGGTATCCCTGGAAAGGTGATAAACTTTTCTTGAAATTGAAACCAGTGTAATTGAATTCTATGAAGAATGTCATCTCGCTCAAACGACCTTATCGACAAAACACGCTTGATTAATCTGTACTGATGTCTCCCTTCATCGTATTTAATTGCGTCAGTAATTCTCTATATTTACACATTTTCTGTTACCACTTCAAGAATATCTCCGTTCTCCCACTAATCATTCAAGGGTATTTTCTCCGAGGAAAAGAATCGTCGGGTACTTAATTGACTGCAGGACAAAATAATTTCATCTTGTACCTGAATGGATGGAATGTGACGCCATAAAAAATCTAACGGTTCTCATCAAACGCAAATACCACACCTGGTCTCACTTGATGCCGTCCGAGATGTTAACATGAATAAAAGTCGGCATTATTGTCATTTTTTTAATTAACTCTTTCGCTCCCAAGCCATTTTTCGGTATAGGTGTCCAAAAATGCCAGCCCTATTTTAAAGAAATTTTCTCTCTTCTTTTAAAAACTCCTGTTGTCTTTATTTTACAACATAATTACATGAGAAAAATTACACTTCGGAAATAAATGTTGGTTGTTTATTTTTACAATTTTATTTCTCCTCGTATCTGTTAAGTTTTGTTGTAAAAAAAATAAAAAGCAACTCAAATATTTAATTTTTTTATGAATAAATTTATTGACGAGCTTATCCCGTAAACCGTTTTCATATGTAGTGATTATCAGGTATGTATTTACATGGCATACTTTTTTGTTAATAAGTTAGCTTATTTTTGTTAATATTTTTCAATAGCTTATGGTATAAGAAATATATACAGTAAAGTATACCTTGCCACCAGCACTATTAGGGCATACTCCCACTGCGTAATTTATGAAATTACCCAAATATTAAACTTAGGGACTAGAAAAAGGAATAATACGATAAATAATATGTTATAAAAACTAAATCTAAATAAATATTTCTTTTGCAGTTAACATATTAGTTATTTAAGGGACGTAAATTTTCTTGTGACTTGTATTGTTAATGCATTTGCAAGCGGCGTCTTTGTCTGCGTCCGGTTCCCAGGATCGAAGCGATCCTGGGAATTGTTTTCATAATTTAGCTTTACCTGATTGGTTTCCGTTTTCGAGATTTTGAAAGAAACGGCTATTCCACCATTCTCTTCTTTTCCTCCCTTTTAGGAGACAATCACTAATGCCCGATCCAGGAAACACTGAGGATTTACTGTGTTCCTCTTGTCTGCATCCCTATCATTGCATTGCTATTTCACTTCAGTTCCACTCATGCACATGCCCACTAGGGTGGTCCAAAAATAGGAAATGTTTTCAAATTTTTCACGCCGCCCCCCAATTCGATGACGAATGACTAGAGAACTATTTTTACAAAATATCAGTTCAATACGACCACCAGAAGCCGTGCCCCACGCATTTTAAGTTTTGGCATTAACGCCCTTAAAATCACATAGGGTAGGCAACACGGGTGAGAAAATATTTTTTTGCTCTTCCTCGTAGGCTTCTACTGGTCGTATTGAGCTGATATTTTGCAAAAATAGTTTTCTAGTCATTTGTCATCGATTTGGGGGACGGCGTGAAAAATTTGAAAACACTGCCTGTTTTTGGACCACCTTAATGCCCACCCTTATCCTTACGACTCTTCATTTTTGTATTGAGAATTGAATATCGAAGATTATTATATTTGAAGAAAATGTGATGCAGGTTTGGAAAAATCGTATTTGCGAAGTGTGACTGGTATTTATGTAGGTACTGTAATAGGTTGTTACTTATTCAAATGCAATCCTTTCACTCGCATGAACTGAGAAGTAGTAAATGCCACTTTGGAGATGCTTGTAATAATGTTGAGTCTTTAAGATCTTATACACCATGACGAGGACAACTATATTCTTTAGCTTATCATACCGGTGGGTGTCAAATGTACTCGTAATATTTTAGCATAATCTTCGTTGCTGAGATATTATTTCTTTGATTTCATTAACTTTCGCTTTCTGGTTGGTATCCTTAGATCACGTTTACGATTCCCATTCAATCTCTACGTAGGCGATAAGGCGAAAAGATAAATATATGTTGAACTTGAGACATTTAAAGAGAAATTACCTAAACATGGGACAAAATGCAATGAGAAATATTGGAAAACCTTGAGGAAATGAAAATCTGAGGATTGATTGTTCATATTTATGTTTTAGAATTCGTAATTCCGAAATTGACCGAAAATGCGAAGTCGATGAGTAAGCCACGCGCAATGTGTTTGACATGTTGCCCGGTTCTCGTCTTTCCCTTCCCATAAATATCAACCATTACCGACGAGGGTTGACCACTTCAGAAACTTATATTGCTCTGCTTTCATTTGAAGGCGATAGTGCTCTTCAGCATTTGTTTCATTGGGGATTAAGAATATGGAACGACATTAATCCATGTGGTATACTTTTTTACGGAATGTATTTAAATGGCATTCGTAACAAATTTCCCATTTTTACTTTTACACAGATTTGGTAACAGATTTTGTACAGACTTTTACCAAGTGGAATTACCAGACTATTTACAGATTCAAATTTATTTACGCAGCGGAAAGTTGAAGGACAACACTATTACTGTGCGAGCATTTGGGACCCTGGTCAAATAGATTTAACCAAAAAAGTTAATAAAATACAACTGAAAGCAGCGTGCTTTTTCAAAAACTGCTACGAGCGTACATACAGTGTCTCGCAACTTTTTAAGGGACTGAGTTGGGAGCCCCTAGATACTCGGAGGCTACACGTTAGGTTGCTTGATAATTTCAGAGTTGATATTTTTCAGAGCGACATAGAGAATATAATCATGAGTCCTCACTACATCTCTACGACTGACAGATGCGATAAAATAAGAGAGATACACTGCCGAACAGTTAGGTGCATAAACTTGTTCCTTCCGCGAACAATAAGCGACCACAATAAAAATTGAACTCCACTAAATGCACTCCTATAATACATGTCACATTTAATCTCCAAAAAAGTTAGACCTTTACACGGCTGGTGACCTAACACCCTATGCCACACGCCCATACGGCGGTTCGCGGGGTATTATGTAGATGTAGATGTACTACTATGTAACTCGGGAGCCGCTTGAATAAAGACTTGCACTGTGGAGGAAGTGGAGAAAACAGAGCACTTGCGATGATGCGAAATTTATCAGAACTCCATGTCCCTCCGCGAGAGGAAGCAGGCTAATCGGTTCCCTAAGCGCCCATTGCTAAACAAGGGTTAAGTAGTTGTTCTTGGGAGATATCAAACCCTGGACATCCCCTCGACCCGACTCGCTCTGCTACGATTATATCCTTTTCTCTCGCCCCCGTGCAAATCCATCCTAAAAGTTCCTGAAAGACTTCTCCTTTTCCCTTCGACCGTCTCTTGCTTTCCCGCGATCCGAACACGAACCCGAAGCGGAAATTTTCAGATTCGGTCGGAGTGGAAGATGTATTAATTATTTCTTCTCGCGAAAGTGAGTGAGTGTGGAAAGGGCGGATGGGCCGGAGGAATGCGAAGTGTGTGTGTGTGTGTGTAGACATTGGAGTGGGAGACTGGAGAGGAACTAGGGTCCGCGTATCCTTAGGGAATGGATTCCTGCCTCCCACCTACCCCCTCCTCTATCCGCTGGCGTCCCCGAGGGAAACCTATGATCCTAACCCCTTCCTAAGCCCACCCGTGGAACCCTGACAAGGCCCCCCCCAATCCGCCACCTTACTCCGGATCTCCCGGCTGTCTGATCTCTCCACCCTTCTCCGAGGCGCGGGCCCGTGATTAATGCAGGTCCTGCCGGGAATATCGAGGAGTTGGCGGACTCGCGTCGTCGCCAGGGTGGGCGAAGCAGGGAGGCTCCATCCCTCCCTCCCTCTCTCTCTCTCACCCCCCACCACCTCTCTGTCTCTAACGCGAAAGGGGGCGGGGCGCTTCGCATCGAATCCCCGTGGCGTCCATCAGATGCCGGAGTTTCATTACCTTTCAACCGAGGGGCACGCAACTTCAAAAAGAAGTGTACACCGCATTTCCAGTTCCATTTATTTCTATCCATTTCTGTCCATTTCCATTTATTTCTAACCATTTCTGTTCATTTCTAACCATTTTTGTCCATTTCTGTTCTTTTCTGTCCATTTCTGTCCATTTCTTACCATTTCTGTCTGTGTCTGTCCATGTCTGTCCATTTCTGTTCTTTTCTGTCCATTTCTGTCTATTTCTAGAATTTTCTGTCCATTTATGTCCATTTCGTGACCATTTCTCAACAAGCGTGCACCATTTCTCAGAGTTGCATACCCCTCAAACTGAAGTAAGTCAAGGGGAAAAACATATTCTTAGGTTGTAGTAGAAAGATAGCTTAGTAAAAGGCGCTTTGCAAAGAATGTGAAGGAAATTTATCATGATTGAGGAAGTAACCTAGGTATTCAATGTCTCATATGGCTTTCCTCTTCCTTTCCGTCCACCACGCCTTCTCCAGCCTCCTCCACAACCGCATCTCTAACGACTGCTTTCCATTCTCGTCCTCTTACTCAAAGTTGCCTTTTCTGTCTATCTATATACTACTCTGCGAGCCGCCGCTTTTGTTTGTGGCAGGGGGTCACCAGCCGTGTAAGGATGAACAATTTTTGGAGGTGAAATGGTGACATGTCCTATGAGAGTGTATTTGAAGGAGCTCAGTTTTTATTGTGGTTACTTATTGTGCGCGGAAATAACGAGTTTTTGTACCTATCTGTTCGACAGAGTATCTCTGATATTTTATCGCATCTGTCATATCTAGAAATGTAGTGAGGCGTCTTAATAGTATTCTCTGTGTCACTCTGAAAGTATCAGTTCTGAGTTTATCAAGCAGCGTAAGCCTAGCGTGCAGCCTCCGAGTCTCTAGGGGCTCCCACCTTAATCCCTCTTAACAGTTTTGAAACACTGTGTGTTCGTTCGTAGCAGTTTTTAAGGAAGCGTGCTGATTTTCTTTGTATTTTGTTATTTTTTTGGTTAAATCTTTATGACTGGGATCCCAAATGCTCGCGGCGTATTCGAGGTGTGGCCTAACCAGAGTGAAGTAGCATCTCTCTTTTACGTTTGCATCTGAAGAACTTCTTATTATACGCTTAAAAAAACCTTGTTTGTTTAATGCTGTGCCGCATATGTTTTGTATGTGTGTTCCCCACGATATATGTGAAGTTAAGGTAATTCCAAGATATGTCCCAGAAAACGAAGCGCCTCATATCAAGCTGTTCACATGGCTCTTCTTCACCTCTTTATCCAAAGTCCCCGCCATCATCTCCCTTCAATTACTGATCTCTTCCTTCGCTGTCGCTATTCTGGGTGCTTCGAGAGGTTAAGATGGAAAATCCGCGTCGCTCGATTCTACAGCTTTCTTTTATTTTATTGGCGTCCCAGTCACTCAAGAGTTCCTCTTCCGGCAAAATGCCAGACGAGGATGCTGTCGAATTACGGTCATTCTCGGGATAGTGGGAACCCTTTTTGCGAAGACTTAAGATTGCGTGGTGGTTCGACGGGGCTTTTGACGGAGGCCCTCGTACCCGACTACCGCTCGAAAGGCAGTGAAATTGAGTGACTGATCTGCCGCTAAGTACTCCGCAGTTCACTTCAAACACCTTGCGTACCCGGGAAAGTTTCCTGAGGTGGACTTCTTTTGGAGAATGCGACCCGAAAATGCCTCGTGTCGCGACTGTTGGTTTAGGTACGCGTTAAAGCTTTGATTTCGTCGGCTGTTTATTTTTATAACACCGCCGTCCCAATCCATGTGTGAGTTTTATATTCTATAATTCATCCATTTTATGTCAAATGCTGCTGTAAATTATTTTCGCAAGCTTTGCATAGGTTCAGTATAGTATTTCTTTGAAGAATGTGTTTTAAATTTCCGCGATTGATTCTTTCGTGAGTGTTTTGTTTGTTTTCTTTCCCTCTCCGCACTACAGATTTAGTGATTCATCTGTTGTCACATCAACTACAGTATGGAATGCATTTCCAGTAAATGTTAAAAACATTAAATTAATCGAAAATTTTAAAAGTAAAATTTATGATTTTTTTCTAAATTTCTAATAGCAATTTTGTTGAAACCTATATATGCATTTACTGTTTAATTTTTCTTTTTATGTCACAAATGAACATGTATTTAGTATGAAATGTTTGTATTTTTGCTCTTAAGGGCCTGTACCCATAGCGATAATAAATTATTTACTTACTTACTATTGTGCAAAGCCCAAAGACACGTACCCATTCGTATACAAAACGCGCGGCTAGGAAATGAGTGACACCTGGTGCTATCGAGTGCAATTGAGAGCCAGTGAGGTGCCCTGGCGTTAACTTTCAATCGTACTGTTTTACAAATGACCTGTAATTACTGGTCCTGTAAATGGATATCGTATTTAAAAACGTTTACATTGCTCAGGTGCGTTCGTCTCGATACACAATGCGAATGCCGTTAACATTCTTCCGTCAACAGCATATTGTATGTTTGTCCTATATCCGCTCAATGTGATATTAATGTAAAGTGTTAAAAATTAATAACTCTTCTTCTCACTGCACGTCTTGGGATTTTAATCTGTTACGATATTCGCAAATTCTGGTCTTTCCATTCTTGGGATCCTATACGGCTCGCTGTAGAGTTCCAAATTTGTATTGATATCATTCATCCATTCTTCCTAGTAGTTCTCTTTTTCGATTTTCTTAGTCTCGCCTCGTTGATACTTTTCACGCCAAGTCCTAGCCATACATCTGTTTCTCGTTTTCTATATGTTCGTATATTGCCAGCTGTTCCTCCAAAAAATTTCAGTTGTGATGTTTGTAATCTATGGGTATTTGCTTTTGTGCCCAGTTCTCGCTACCTTATATTCGACTGCAAATTGCCATTGTTTTATAAAACTTCATTTAAGTGTATTTCCTTACTTGACTTTTTAAAGATCGTTGTATTGTGCCGTTAATGTAGTTGAAGCTGGCAAATATCTTGTCGTTGTCAATTTCATTACTAGTTAACAACTGATTTATTCTCTCACAATAACTAATTTTCACTACATATACAGCTAAATCTACATCTATATAATACTCTACGAGCCGCCGCATGGGCGTGTGGCAGGGAGTGTTAGGTCACCAGCCGCGTAAAGGTGTAAGTTTTTTGGAGATGGAATGGTGACATGTATTTCAGGACTGTATTAAGTGGAGCTCAATTTTTATTGTGGTCGCTTATTGTTCGCATAAAGAACGAGTTTTTGTACCTATCTGTTCGGCAGAGTATCTCTGTTATTTTATCGCATCTGTCAGATCTAGAAATGTAGTGAGGAGTCATGATAATATTCTCTATGTCGCTCTGAAAAATATTAGCTCTGAATTTATCAAGCAACCTAAGCCTAGCGTGTAGCCTCCGAGTCTCTAGGGGCTCCCACCTTAATCCCTCTAAAAGTTGTGAGACACTATATGTACGCTCGTAGCAGTTTTTAACGAAGCGTGCTGCTTTCCTTTGTATTTTGTTAAGTTTTTTGGTTAAATCTATTTGACCAGGGTCCCAAATGCTCGCGGCGTATTCGAGGTGTGGCCTAACCAGAGCGAATTAGTATCTCACTTTGACTTTTTCATCCGAGGACCTTCCTATTATACGTTTAACAAAACCTAGTTTATTTAATGCTGCGCCACGTATGTTCTGTATGTGTAATCCCCATGATATCTGTCATTTTACCACATCGTTCACCTATTTAGTGCAACGGGGTGCCTAGTTTTTCCCTTTGTGCTTTGTGCTCAAGTGTTTTTTGTCGTTGAAGACGAAGTGTGAGGTATTTTCTAGTTTTCTCGCTCACTGGAATCAGTATAGAACGACATCTAAATCTACATAGTTCCCCGCGAGCCGCCCTTTGGGCGTGTGGCGGGGGGTGGTAGGTCACCAGCCGTGTAAAGATGTAAAAGTTTTGGAGGTGAAATGGTGACATGTCCTATGAGAGTGTGCTTGGAGGAGCTCAGTTTCTATTGTGGTCGCTTATTGGGCGCGGAAAAAAACGAGTTTTGTACCCATCTGTTTGGTAGAGTATCTCCCTTATTTTATCGCATCTGTCAGACCTATAGATGTAGTGAGGCTTCATGATAATATCCTCTGTGTCGCTCTGAAAAATACCACTTCTGAATTTATCAAGATATATTGACGGGCATGTCCTTAGTTGAGCGTGGGAATTGCTCGGACAGCGCGGTCATGTCGCTGCGAGCCATTTGACGAAGCCTAAGACGGTTAAATCCACAGATCCTGGCTGGCCGTCCGCCTCCGCGCCCAGCCGCGTTGCAATTGGTCAGCGGGGGTGCCTCCTCGTTAACCCTCGCCGCGACGGCTGATGGCGAGATCTTGGCTCGAATCCCTGGCTAGCTGGCTGGCTGGCATCCCCCCCGCGCAAGCACCCACGTCCGGATGAATTAGCCCTTCGCTCGAGAGCGATAATTTCCCGTCGCATCAAATACCGTTTTGCGCGATCGTAATGGATATTTCATCGATCGAATGGTGTAACTATTCTTTGGTCGCGTTATTTAACGCTTGAACGACGCTCAAATGTGTTCTAATTATATATTTTTTTCCATATAATTGTTTGGCAAGATGAGTTTTGGGTAACGTTGATCCTTTCATTTCTGTGCTCGCAAATGAGAACAATGTCGTCCTTTTCGTAGTTTTGGGCCTTGTCATCGGTGTGATCATGTAACATTCACGAAGTGGTGACTTCTAATCCCACTCCGGTCATTTTTTGTGGGACAGTTGGACCGCGGAGTGTATTTTTTGATACGCACACGACGCCATCTACGTTATGTATGATTGAGAGAGGGAATGTAAGAGGGTAGAGCTCCAAGTGCACATAATCCCTACGAAGTTGCCACGGGAGCCAGTTTTACAATTGTTACATAATAGATATGTACCTGATCTGGAATCATTCTTCCCACTTGAAAACCTGCCTGAAATTCATGTGGCTAAAAAACGAGGGGTTGTCCATAATCCAATATATATTATGGATTCTGATCTCGTTGCTCAAAACTGTTGTCTAGAATTCCGTAAACAAACAACTTTTTGGAAAGTAGTGCCGCCTAGTAATGAAGGACGGAAGTTCAAATGTAAATACAGTCGAAAGATTTTAAATAAACATGTCTTACCGGTTTTACCATGGATATACATGGGTTTTACTTACAAGTAATCATAATGCAGTGGATAAAAATGTAGTACTACACGCGGGACTTAATTATACACTTTATTTATATCGTCCGGTCTACACATATATTTAGTTCCTCTCAAAATTTATTTACACAAATGCACAATTAACTTCTTAGTACTTCGCGAATAACGCTATACGGAAATTAAATAATAATGCGAGGTGACTTCATGAGTATTCCCAATGGCCATCATTGCAGTGCTGGTAAAAAGGAATGCACTTACCGCCGCCTTGAACAGATTCTTATTTTTCAATCCAAGTCTCCTATTTTCTGTAATAGATATTTCCTCTCTGGCATTTACAAGGAAACTTTTAGAACACAAAAATAGCAAGATATTATTCAAAGTATCAAGTAATTCATATCTCCTTGATCGTTATTGAATATTCAACACAGTCTCAAGTTAGCAACAATTAACTGCGTCTATTTACAATAACTGAAAAGACTAATCGAAGTGGCGCCAAGGACTGGGCGAACTAAAAGTGGAAATTTAGGAATTTAGGCAACTCGTAGCCTAGGCAACAATTCCAAACATCCAAATTCATAATATATATATTCATGATCCATACAACCAGTTAGAAGGAGGTTTAATGAAAAGCTTCTCTGGGCTACGTGGGGGAGGGGAGATTCGGTTCCAGTTTGGGGTAGGTCGTTTTGTATTGATGCGTTTTAATTCTTTTTTTTTTAAGCCTAAAATTAATGCAAGGAGTAAGTTAAGACCCTCTCTCTCGCACTCACGGATCTCCATGAGTCACACTCGCTACGCGTCACTTCTTTCTTTTTTTGTTGACGACAGGTCGCTTGATTGTGACGTAAATATTTAGTCCGATTCTATGTTTCCCGTAAATTATGATTTGCATGCGTGGATAAACTCGCGGCTTCTTGTCTTACGTTTATAAAATAATTATTTTTAAAACTAATTGTTTATTAATTTTTGGCGTCAAAATTTTAACTGGGTTCGTGAGAAATAAGAAGTCTGGGAAAATGTTACAGTAGATCACCAAGGGCAAAGGAGGAAGTGAAAAGTCTAAGATTGTGCCAGCGATTGCTCCGTCAATATATACCGAATTATTATAGAAAAGGAAGAAAAGTAAACGATTTGTCTCGTTCGTATGATTTAAATAAAGGCCACCATGATGGATTCTTCTGTCACGTGATTCCCTTCCCCAAACAGCATACGACGTGTTTGCTGATTGGATGCATTAATAACATTCAACTGCACCATTATCTTGGACTCACTGTAAAAAGAAATCACCGGAAAATATCCTGTCGCCCACGAAGTTACAACCAGGCTCTAAGTAATGTCAATCGTTTTATACCGACTCGTGTGACACAACATGTTTGTTCGCTTCGCCTCACTTCGCTTTTTTATGCGGAGAATCAGGCCAAACTCTTTGCAATGTCATCACAAAGGGCCTCAGTTGCATTTTCGGCAGATGCAAGTGGCGGTGAGTGAGGCATTAGATTAGCGTCATCACCCCCGCCCGCTTGAATCGCCTTCTTCACTGAAACGCGAAGCCCGGGAAAGTTGCGAGGCACTGCCAACCCACGTCGCTTCTGTTGCCGCTGGAATTTTAAATGTTTGCTCACGTTTTCGACGAGGTCACATATCCGGGACTCGGGTTCAAAGGGTTTTCTCCCTTCTCCCCCCCCCTTATCCCCCCCCCCGCAGGCCTGTTGGTTGGGGTAGCGATTGGAGGGAGTTGAGCGTGATCAAAGGGCGTGACAGACAGACAGAGAGAGAGAGAGAGAGAGCACGGGAGGAAAAAATTCGAACGAGCTTCTCGGGGGAAGGAAGATGACTACTGCACGGCGTGAAATTTTGAGTGCCATGTCAAAGGGAAAAGTGGAGACGTCAACAGGAAACCAATCCTTGGAGAAGAGAGTACAGCTAAGGGAAGTGGTTGAAAGTCAACCAAAGAGGGAAAAAGAAAAGCTTCCGGGCATGTGGGGCAGGAAATGATTATGTGTATGATTTTATTATTATTATTATTATGGAAATTTCAACTTTACAGTAGTTTCCCTCCAAAAACCCAACACATTTATCTTTCCATAAGTAGGGTCCACTCATCGGGTCCATCACCCATTCTCCACCATTCCCTATCAAATGCATCTTCCATATCCAACCCCTTCTATCCATTTCCTCCCTCACTCCATCCCACCATGACTTCTTGGGTCTTTCCCTTCTCCTTCCGCCTCCCGGAACCCATTTTAGACCAGCTTTCGGTATTCTTTCATCCCCCATTCTTTGGACTTGCCCATACCATCGTAATCTTCTTTCTTCAGTAGTCTCCTCTACATCCTTCTCTACCTCCATGATTTCTCTTTTCTGCTCATTTCTAACTCTTTCTTTTCTTGATTTCCATTTCAGTGGCTCATAGTTTACTTTTCTCTTTCATTTGTAGTCCATGTTTCGGCTCCATAAAGCACTATACTTTCTACTATTGCTTTATATATATGTATTTGTTTTTGTTCTATTGAGTGTGTTGCTGCTCCATAGTAAGGGATTCAATATTCCATTTGCCCTTCTACTCTGACATATCTGATTCTCTATTCCCAATTGTGAGGATCCATCAATTTGTACTACTGATCCTAAATACCTGAAATGGAATACTTTTTTGATTTTAAAAGATCGTAGGCTTTCCCGGCGAATACTATAGATAAATATTTCTCGGGTTTGGCACCGGGTAAGGCTGTTTAAGGCCAACGTTTCGATGAGAAACTCACTCATCGTCATCAGGGCTAAGACTGACACAGTCAGTCTTAGCCCTGATGACGATGAGTGAGTTTCTCATCGAAACGTTGGCCTTAAACAGCCTTACCCGGTGCCAAACTCGAGAAATATTTATCTTTTTTGATTTTATTCCCGTCAGTTTCTACATCTTCATTGCTGCTGGTTAGGTGTTGAGTTTTCTTCCAGTTAATTTTTAGACCCCATTTCTTATATTCTTTAGCTAGTTTCCTGTACATGTACTTGATATCTTCAGTGTCTTGTGTAATTATGACCTGGTCGTCCGCAAAAAGAAGATTCGACAATATTATATTTTCATTTTGTGTATGATCCAGCGCAAAATCGCAGAAACGAACAAAATGAGTATGACCCGATGGTAGTGATGGCGAGCTCATGATATGCTTGTAAAAGGTGACGCGCTAAGGCATTTAGAGCTACACGAATTATTTACGGACAGCTATCGTCCGAGAACAGTCAACACGCCGTGAGATATCAATTTATTTGGTAAACATTACACATTGAACATTAACATCAAAATTTTTATAAAGTGATTAACCTCCTCCTTTCTATAATGTATAGTATATTCCCCTATTTAGCAACCCTGTACTCAATCGCCTTCTGTTTCCGTTTGGACAGTGGGGTGGAAGGGGCATTATAGAAGATAGCAGCCCTTGCTTGGGCGTCATCCGTATGAAGTACAAACCTTCAATTAGAAATTGCGCAAATAAAATTCGGTCTGAATAAGTCAATTATGTAAAAAATTATTTTTTTCGCTTTCTTTATGAATTAATGTAGAAAAAATACAACTTTTTTCAAATATAGCTACAAGTATCACAAAATTATGGGTATTTCTATATTTGACGAGGCACCCGAGTTAATCCAGTTTTTGTTCTCCAATTTTGAAACGCCAAGCTCTGAAGGTTCGCCCTCACTGCTCAAAGGTGGCGCTAGTTTCTTTCTAATGAATATTCTTCCAGTCCAAAGTAGTTCAGAACCCTTGGAGGAAAGTTAGTTACTCGATCAAAGTGTGGACCACTTAAAACGAGTGAGACACTGGGAATACCGTCAATCCGATCCATTTAGAAAAACTTCAGGATCCATCCACTTTTTGTCGCTTTGTTTGAGGGAAACTCTCGCAGATGATTGGAATTCAAATGATCACAGAGTCAAAAACAAGTGTGGAAAAGCTTGTTCTTGAAGTGTTATCACGGATTTAAATGAGCCACTGAAATTTTTGTCATGAATGTTTTTTAAATCAGCAATTAGCTGCATTTTGATTCTTGGTTTTTATTCAAAATTTCGGATAAATTCGAATTTGATGAGCGCGTTTACTGCCATTTTCATCATTAATTCCCCGGCGGGTTAAAATTGAATTTTACCAAATGTCTTTTCCCGTTTCGGTGATGTGTCATAAATGGAAATGGTTAAAAAATTGCTAATAAACTCAATTTTATCAAATATTGACATCGAATTGGGGTCCATGAATGGAAAGTTCTTCCGATTATTTTTTTGCTCTTTCCATCGAAATATCTAGTATGTCCGTTTGTAGCACGAGTCGATTTGAAGTTTCTAGACTATTAGTTTCCCGACGAGCACAGCGGTCCTATTCCCATTTCAATCGTTAGTGTAAAATTACAGCGGGATGAGTATCAATAAGGAGGGAATAATTAAACTTGACATCAGCCTGGCCTCGCTTTCACTCGCTCATTCAGGCTCCAAAGGGAATGCCATCCACATCCTATCATATCATTGTCAACTGTTTTTTTCTCCTCTCGGCAGTGAGTGATATGTGGTGAATATTTGAATGACGCTAAATTTTCTTAATTCTGTGCGTCACTAGCCTCAGCCTGAATTAACACGTCTGTTTATGCCGTTGCCCCTACCATTCTGGGCTTCTTATTTTTTATATATTTCTGTGAGCTTTAGCTTGCGAAATTTTCAAGATTAGATATTTCAGTAGCAACTTTAAATGGCTTTGCGTGATTGTCCACCTGGCTTTCTATCCGCGTATGCATTTGCTGATAGCAAACAAATAGATTTTGATTTTCGGGAGGTAATGCCTAGTTGACTATAATTTTATGCCAAAAAATTCCTCTTTTGAAGAATACCATGCGGTTTTTTCCCCCTCATCCTATTTTATGAGTGGAGATCTGTTTTAATCGATGCGGATCGTTGTTAAAATGCACGTCAGTGAGCTATTTTGAGTTTTTTTTTGTAATCAACGTCAATCCCAAATTTCAAACCCACCCGTGGCACTGGGTTGCTGAATGAAGAAGGTCCAATTCTCATCTATGCGTCACCCTTTGGTCCTAATAGAACTTTGGAGAAAGGTCATCGGTGATTTTCATCTCCGTCAGTGGAGTCTTGAAGACGATCAAAATAATTGCCCCGTTTAGGGATTGAATCCTTTCTCTACGTTTACTACTCATATCCCCACTTGCTCTCTTATTAATATACTCTGTGGTTTCAGGCTTGATGGAGTTGAATCGGAACATAACTAAGAATGAAAAAATAGGCAACTTCCACTGTGATAAATTTATTCCGACCGGTTTCGCTTTTTACAGCATCTTCAGGTGAAGATGCTGTAAATAGGTGAAGATGCTGTAAAAAGCGAAACCGGTCGGAATAAATCTATCACAGTGGAAGTTGCCTATTTTTTCATACTTAGTTATGCTTTCTTATTCTCTCTCTCATTCATTCTCTGTGCGGCCGTTAGAAGGCCTTCCCCTAGAGATCTAGAGAACCCCTCTACCCTTTCCAACTTCTCCAGCGGATATCTTCGGATGGAGAATGGGACATCTCGGCGCGACCTCTTCGGCGCGAGCAATTATGTCACCGGACATCTAACCCAGCCAGCACACAATATCATATTTTTGTAAAATTCGTGAAAACTTGAGGTGCGCATGCATGTGTAAACAAAATCTCTTAGTAGTATTTAATTTTTACGTTAATTCTGCGTAAGATATTCGTAATGGAGAACACGTAAAAACACATACTTGATGCCTCCGTAAGTAACTCGTAAGCTGACTTGCAATTTGCTTACGTAATAGAAATTACGTGGTTCTTACTTCGTGCTCATGAGGGAGGCCCAATTAGAAGCAAGTGAAGCAAGTTTGCGACACAAAAAGTTGGAACTGTCCTTGTGTTATGAAAATTTGTCACTTGTTAAGCCCACGCAAGATTGGAAAAAATTTAATATCTTGAATTAAAGTGATCTTTCTTTGTAGATGCACACTTTTTGTTCCTTTCATGTAAATTCTTTTGTGTGTATTATTCATTGTGTTGTCTGCAATGACGTCACATGGCAACTATCATTTACTCTCCAAAAACTGTTGTTGTCGAGACTCATGGAATCGTGGTGGTTCGTCGTGGTCCTGGTTCTCCGAAGAAGTATTTGGAAGATCCATTCGGGTTCAAGTTATTTCTTAGTGAGGGTATAAACAAACTTAAAGTTTCTTCATATTTTACAGACTTAAATCGTTGATGTTTTGTGCTGAGAGAATGGGAAGTTTACTTTAACATTGTGGAATGCCCTGTTCATAAAAAATGATCGCTTTGCAATTTATTCTCATATTTTTCAAATCTCAGGACGGATATGTATGTGCCACTTCCTTTTTGGTTTCTACGAGGGCAAACTTAAACGGAGGTATATGCCTCATATGGATGATTCTTCTACTTCATCCTTGGAGTCACAGCCAATGTAGGGCTCTGGCATCCAGACAATGTTTATAATAAAATTTCTGAAGGATCCCCATAGTTTTTCAATTACGTTTATCCTTTCCTTTATATATTATTATAATCATCGAAGATGGGAATATGTAGGTGGTGAGGTAACATATGAAAAATATTATATTATATAAAATTAATAAAATACCTAATTGACATAAAATATATAGTATGTATTCATGACGGCGGATATTTATGTAAACTGCTTCTGTCTTGCTTACTTAATGATGAGGACATGTGGTTGTGATTTTACCTGCTGCTTCTTCAAAGCTTACGTCAATAACTCGTAATCAAGTACACAGTTTGCAAGATATTTATGTAAATTTCTTATAAATTTAAAGTAAACTGTTTCTTTGTGCTGACTGGGAAGGAGCGCAAATAGCGTGACTATCGGGCAAATTCACTCTTTGGAAAAATTTATTTAACTCAATTAAATGTAATGTCGTTGAATGCGGTTGTAAAATGGATTCAAGATTTCACATTGGAAATACCGGGAAAAGAAATGGCTCGCGCCGAAGCGGCCCGCGCCCAGATGTCCTAACACCTTGGACTGAGTGATCTCGCCATGCATCAGCTGTGGGGTGCAATTTTCAAGCAATATCACAGTGCAATTCATATTGATCAGCTGGATAACTATGCAAATTGCTTTGCGGTGCGAAAGTGATTATCGTCAGAAGCCATCAGTCCGATTATCAGTTTCCATCAGCCCCTCCACCTCCTCCCTCCCCAGCCGACCGCCTCACTCCTTCATATGCTATCCTTCAATTCGTATGAATCTCTCTCTACATCTCTCTCTCTGAGTCCGGTGCCTTTCATCCGCCGTCTAAATGAGATATGTTTTCCCTATAATGTAACCTACCATAATTGTTTTCAGGATATAAAGTGTCCATTGAATCACCTACTTTGCAAAGATTGCAACTCTAGACTCTTCTGCTATATGAACTCTTAAGGCTTCCGCGGAGTCGTTCAGATGATGTCGAAGACTTTTCGAGTTCTCTTCCGCGTGTTTCCACTGTAGAAGACGACAGTTTCGACAGCGTTGCAGCCGTCTTCTTCAGGTCAGAAGTGACGATGCGTGTCACTTCTGACCTGACCTGACACGCATCGTCACTTCTGACCTGAAGAAGACAACTGCAACGCTGTCGAAACTGTCGTCTTCGACAATGGAAACACGCGGAAGAGAACCCGAAAAGTCTTCGATATCTTCTGCTACATGTTTTAGTATTAAATGAATTTGGACTGAGAAGAATGGTTTTGTAACTCCACATTAATTTATTTCGCAAACGCCCCAGGTTTCGACGTTGAGCAAGGTTTTTTGGTTACTTGATCGAAACTTAGGTCGTATGAGAAATAAATTTATGTAGAGTTACAAAGCTACTCCTCTTATTCAAAATGCTGAGCACACTCCATGAAGTCACGCCGCAGTCAACAGATGTGAATCAATAATGTAATATTAAAGTAAATTTTAAATGTTTGCTTTGTTTCCACCTTTTGAAGTAATGCGTTACCTTTTTCCTTTCTCATACCATTACAGTTTTTTTGGTTTATCCTGCCAAACAACGGCCAAACTTAAGGTAGATGATTGTATTGATATGTTAAAATAAATATGCTATTTTGTCCTTAGGAGACCGTACTGGCAATATTTTTATGCACCTGAGACTCGAATAGGAATAGAATCAACTGAACAGTTAGAGCTCAAACGTTGCGCTGAAATTTTCGTATAGGAACTACCCTGAGGAAATGCACTGTGTAACAGAGTGATTGAATGAAATAGGATGAGAGTTCTGAAATAGAGCTAGAATTAGCTTGTGTAGGACGGCACGCGAGAATCCTAGATTGCCTCCGTCACTGGCAATGTAAAAATTGATCCTCACCATGCGTCGGTGGATTCTAGCATGCCCTGGTAAAATGAGGGAATTGATAGACACAATTATGGATAGGTCTAAGCAATTCCTTTTCGTCTGTAAATCATGCAACCGGAGCAGAATATCGGTAGATGCATAAATGATTGAAGCATGAGTGCATATGCATGAAGTACTTCATTTTCTGAAGCAAGAATGGCTGGAATCCATATATGCCTTGCCGATTGGTCCTTCTGCGGCTCAAGCGGTACAACAGAGATGAATCAAACCGTCAATCAAAACAGAAAAAAAATGTTTCGGAAACCATAATTGAAGCATCTACAGGCATTGCGTCCATTCATGTGAAACTCTAGATATTTACGGTGTACTACGAAGGGAAGGATCATATTTCACTTGCCTCCTTTTTTTAACACTCGAACGAGATATTTGTGGGTTGGGATCCCCGTTTTACATATTTCAAGATGCGCCGTTGCTGAGGATGGAACAAGAAAGGAGAGACGGGAAGATGCACTCGAAATTTCTCACTCGGAGCCCTATGCCTAGGTTGAGCAAATAGGACGACGATTCGTTCAAATAGTTTTCACACTCATTTCCCTTCAAACAGATTTGTTGACCATTTAAAGTGCCGCCGAGACTGCATTAAGATGAGCATGTGGCCGACCGCTGCACCACCATTGGGCGATTCGGAGAAACGACGATTTTTAATTACACAGGGTAGTGATCGTCAGGGAAAACCGGGAAAACCTGGAATTTTCAGGGTATTTTGGATTTCTGGAAAAGTCAGGGAATTATCGTAACAGTCAGGCAGAACCTGGGATATGAATCCTCATTATTTTTCCACCGTTAAGTTAATCGGCCAGTCTTTCCCGCCCTTTATTTCACCAACTGAAACTTAAGTCCGTCGCTTACGTGCATGAAATAAGCCCCATCAATTCGATAAATATCAGTTGTGAATCTTAGTTATTTAGTTGTGAATCAGATGTTTAATGTATCCCTTTTGTAAATCCTTGTTGCGATATTTGCCTAGTTGTGTTAAAAATCATGATCACAATGTATTGCGCTCATCACGTGGATTCCGAGGCTATGTTGTTCGGATAATTTTACCTCACGTTTTATTTTTAACTTCCGAAACTGAGGTCGAGAAGTAGCTGGAGTACACTTGGTGAATACATGTTTGCAGTTCTAAAAATGGGAGACGATAATTGGAAAATATAGTAAATTCAAAGCTGCCGTAGAAAATTTAATTCAGCAGGAAAAAACTATTCCAATAATAGGTGACACCCTGTTACAGAGTGCGGCAGCATAATTTGCTGATTTCAATTTGGCTCCAGAAAGAGAGGTTCAAGTACGAGCCTGTGATGAAAGAAGTTTGTCCATCCTGTTCACCTTGACTTCATGCATAACACTTTAATGCTTGAAATGCATGTTGTAGAATATGGAGGAAAAATAATTACGATGATACCTATAACATCTTTTGTTTTGTTGACTTTTCAAATCAGAAAATAATGTTGCCGACCCCGTAAATGGCGGCCTTCTTTTTGCTCACCTCACAGTTTCAATATCTTTTTGCGAAGCGAATAGTGATATTTGTTCATTTTTCCTCTGTGTAGACGTGCGTCTCATGCAGGCAAGAGATCATAAAGGTGTTGATATCTTCAATTGAATGGTTTGGAATGACATAACTTTGTACTTTTCCACACGGTTTATTATCCTCAACAGGTTTCACGAAAATTCATTGATTAATCTTGATTGTAAGTCTATGTTTGCAAAACTCTTGATTGATAATGATCATGTTTCTGATTGAAATCTGAATGCGTTACATTTTGGGGACTAAGGGGCCAAATTAGATTTTTTAGAAAACTTTGAAATAAGGACATATCACAGAAGATGGTAAACGAAGTTGTTCCTATGAACTCACCTCTTTTTCCTTGTAAGAGTTCCCCATCCTCCTTCTACCGAATTATGTTTTCAAAACACTGACCTTGTTTCCTCCCAGTAGCCTTGCACATATTCACCTTACTTCCCTCCCCAACCTCTTTTCCTAATTCCGTCCCCCTCCTCTGGCTCAGGGTATAAATGTGTGAGACTGATGTCCTCGGCGTTTAGTAACCTCTTGAAAATGACGCTATTGCGTTGAAACTGGTTGAGGAAAATAAACCGTGTGGGAGAGTACAAAATTATTTCATTCCCAACCATGGAAAAATTCCACAAAGTAAGCCCGTGGACGATTAATTTTAATTTTATTTTCTTCAATTGAACGCCTAGGCAAAAATGACATTTTGACCATTAAGCACTTGATGATGATGATATAAAGGCATAAAAATCCGGATTTTGCACACACCTTTTGACCACTGTGGATTTAAAAAGTTAATGTTTTTGTAGTACCAAATGAATCGTATGTAAATGTCGCAGTATCTGTGCTTCTCAAATTTCGAAATGAAGAAGAAAAGATGGAAAGAGTTTTTTGTGTGAAGATTGACGTTTGTTTTTCGCGCGCGAGTGTTTTTGGGTAAGTTTAGGAGTGGAATAGAGGGTCGGCAGAGAGATAAGAAGAGGAGTGAAGAAGAATAAAGAATAGAATGAAGAAATGAGAGTCTTTTTTTCTCTTCCTCCCTTCCTGTCCCTCGCGTCGCTGTCGTCTCTTTCACTCTCCCCCTCCGCTCCCGCCGCGCCTTAATTCCTCGCTCGTATATTATTCATCGCGTCTTTTCGTCGCACGAGTTCATTTCGGATTAAAGAATTGAAACATTCTTTTTCCTCCTCTTTTTTTTCTCTTCTCCTCCTTCCCGAACCAACCGCCCCATTCCTTCCTCGTCCTCCCAGATCCCTGGTGTAAGCGCACCCCCCTCCCCCAACTACACCTCACCTACTCCTCCGTAACTACTACTACTACCGCTTGCGACCCGCCCGGCACATTTCCTCCCCCCCGTCCATTTCTTCTTCCACCGAAACACAGAAAAAAAAATAATAATAAAGCGGGCCCCACCTTCCACTTACATTGCGAAAAGAAAAGAAATAAAAACTTTGAATCAATATTCACTCTTTTCCCTCCCCTCTGAATTGCTCCCCGCCTTGAGTCGACGAGGAAAGCGGAGAGTGAAAAAGAACAGAGAGAGAGACAGGGAGGGAAAGAAAGACGCCGGAACAACGAGAGTTAAGTAAAGAGGCGCATTCTTCGTCCCACTCACTCGCTCTCCGTTCTGCATCCCCGCCTCCTTCCATCCCCATAGCAACCTCCGCCTCCTCCTCCTCGTCTCCATCTCCTTAAGCGGCAAAAATGTCGTAAAAGTTTAAAGATGCCGCCATCCCTCTTTCTTTCTCTCTCTGTTGGAGGGGGGAGGTGGGGCGGACAGAGGAAAGACCAAGTTGTGGAGGGCGAGAGGGATAGAGGATTCAGGTGGAGAGAGAAAAAAAAAAGGAAACCGGCATGGAAAGGGCTCGAGAGGAGGAGGTGGGACGAGGATACAAAAAAGTGTAACAGAATGAGAATGAAACGTTGGAAATGTTCACGTCCCCTTTTGCTGAGGGGTTGAGGGGAGGGAGGGGAGAAGAGGGAGGAAGGGGTGAGATATAAGGGATGGAGATGGGGGAGGATTTAAGGGAATGGGAATGGGTTGGCGACTTCCCTCATCCCGCACGCATTTCCCTCTTGTTCTGCGTGTGAGCACATTTCTCTCTTTATCTCTGTTCTTTTCCTCCCTTCCATCTCTTACGCGTCCGAAGGGATTCATTTATGTACTCAGATGATAAACGTGATGATGGAATGAGTAGTGAATTAGAATTGCTGAGATACATGGTGCAGAAGATAGAAGAGTTGGAAGACCGACATGAGGCCCTGCCTCCGGTGTTACTCTGTGGAAATCTTAGATATAACTCCTATTTGAATAAGTAACTGTGTATGATTCCACGCTTCATCTCTAACATGGACGATGGATTTGGCATACAATATCATGTTCAAAGCAAAACCTTGAAAATAGCATATTCTTCCGAAACCTGGGGCAGTGTTTGCAAATCATACTCCGTTGCTAATTTCAACGTAAATGAAGAACGAGGAGAATATGGAATGAAAACGGCGCCAGAGCGAGTACGAAAAATGTTTATTATTCCTTAAAAGAACAATATTTCGTCGTGAAATGGCAAAAATATATTTGATGTTTATTTTCGCCCGTTAATATCCCAGATAGCGTGCCCAAATGTCACATAGATGAACAGTTCTCTGGTTTTCACGACGGGGATGGTCCTCTATAGCTTTCGGGACCGGATTTTCGACTAACGAGTCTCTCAATGTCTTCATGAATTCAGGAATCCAACAGTCATCATGGTGAATGCTCTGAATCACTAAAGACGGCGAATGAGTCGTGCATAAAAACGTCGGTTCCGAAAGCAATGGGGAACATTACCCGTTGTGAAAGACAGCAGCTGTTCGACTTTGCGAAAGTCATCACAAAAATGCTATACCTATACTGTGGGAGGAGTAAACGTAAAATCTTCAAATACAGTAAAATATCTTGGAAATACCTTAACTTCTGATATGTCGTGGGGATTACACATACTGAACATATGTGGCGCAGCATTAAAGAAACTAGGTTTTGTTGAACGCATAATAGGAAGGTCCTCGGATGAAAAAGCCAAAGAGAGATGCTAATTCGCTCTAGTTAGGCTACAACTTGAAAACGCCGCGATCATTTGGGACCCTGGTCAAATAGATTTTACCAAAATCATTAATAAAATACAAAGGTAAGCAGCGCGCTTCGTTAAAACTGCTACGAGCGTACATATAGTGTCTCGCAACTTTTAGAGGGATTAAGGTGGGAACCCATATATACTCGGAGGCTACACGCTAGACTAAGGTTGCTTGATAAATTCAGAACTGACATTTTTCAGAGCATATATTATCATGACTCCTTACTACATCTCTATAGGTCTGACAAACACGATAGAATAAGAGAGATACCCTGCCGAACATATAGGTACAAAAACTCATTCTTGCCGCGAACAATAAGCGACCACAATAAAAATTGAACTCCACTAAATACACTCCTATAATACATGTCACCATTTCATCTCCAAAAAACTTACACCTTTACACGGCTGGTAACCTAACACCCCCTGCCACACGCCCATTTGGCGGCTCGCAGAGTATTATGTAGATGTAGACTCTTCTATTTGCCGTAAATCCTGCTGTCATACTTCAAGTGTTGAATGTGTATGAAATTTCTTTCAGAGTTGGAACATGGAATGAGCGTGAGTAGGTAGTAGAATTTCATGCTCATCCATGCCAGAACTAATTCCGGAGGACTGGTGGTAGTGGTGGGGAGGGGGAACGGGGGAGGGTTTTGAGTGGAAGGGGTTGGCGAATTTCCTCCGTCACACACACACACACTCACACACGCAATCTTCTCTCTTGCTCTTTGTAAAAGCATCTGTCTCTCCCTCTTTTCCCTTCCACCTCTTACGCGTCCGAAGGGATGAAGGATTGCGTGAGCATTCTTTTTCACTACCCGCCACACTCCTCTAGAGAGGGAAAAGCGGGAGAGAGAGAAGGGAAAAAGAGGAAGAAAGGAGAGAGAGAGAGGGAAGGCTCTAAAGAGTAGGGATGAGCCGATTCCACTTTTTTTCCATTCCGATTCTTTCAAATCGATTCCCGATTCTCGATTCCCATTCCATCGATTCTGATTCCTAATAACAGGCGGGATATTGATATACCAGTAGCGTACGACTGTAATTTAAATTCAAGTATTGGCTGAAATGAAATAACAAAGACAAGTCGCTCAGGAAGTAGGTATATTTATTAACGAATTGCAAATATATCATCAGCTTTTTGAGGTAGATGAAAAGTAAAAATTGATAGCCTACACCAGGGGTGGCCAACCCGGGGCCCTTGGGCCGCATGCCTTGAACATTTTTCCGGCCCGTGAGATTCATCACACTTTAATACAATAACTTGAACACAATAATAATAACTCATTATGTTTCAATTTTTCACTCCAAAAAAAATGTCTATAGTGGGTGTAAATCTAATATGGGGATATATAATTTTACATGCGGCCCGCGGAGTTATGATGCATTTCCAAAGTGGCCCGCGAGATCATTTTGGTTGGCCACTCCTGGTCTACACCCAAAAATATTGAGACAAATATGATGTGATAAATGAAATTTGATTTGAATATTTATCCATCTGGAATCGATGGAATCGGAATCGACTTTAGGCGATCGATTCTCGATACCGATTCTAATTCTGAGAATCGGCAGAATCGAGAATGGGCAGAATCGAGAATCGACATTTGGATTCGACTCATCCTTACTAAAAAGACCAACGGTTTAGGCAAACATGGGCGGCGTGCGAATCTCGCAGAGAGGAGGAGGGGCACGTAGGAGGAAGGGAGGAAGAGCGGACGACGGGAAGAGCACAGCGGAGAGAGCAAAGTCAAGGGAAGAAGAGTGGTTGTCGGAGGAGGCCTTTTTATTTTTCATTCGTGTGTATTTATATATTTTTTTATTTTCGTCAGGGGAGAGGGAATATAAAAAAAAGGCGAGAGGGAAAGAGAGAGACATTGGTGCGTGGTCGGATTTAAATGCCATTGTCAACTTTGGGGCTCTCGGGAGATGAAGGAAAAAGAAATATACGTGTATGAAGCGCGATGAGGAAAAAAATATGGCGCAGCGCCGATTGTCATTTCTTTCCCGTCGCCCCTCGCGGGAGCACGTAGCCGACGGCAGCCGTTGTACGTGCCGCCCCCTCCTCAAACGTCCGCCTCTCTTGCCTCCATCTTATATATCCCGTGTGTTTGCTTATTTATTCTATTCTCTCTCTCTCTCTGTCGCCCACTCCTAATACACGCTCCCGCACGGGTCTTTCATCCTGTTTTACCTTCTTTTTTTATTTCGCCTTTCATAATGGCGGCGAACGTGCCTTAGGCACTCGAGAAGTTCTCCTGCACAGCTCCACTCGAAGCCTCGGGAGTTTTTTCACCGCGTTCGGGACAAAGTCTGCCGCCCGTGCGCCTTGCCTCGAGGATTATGAATCGCGACACTTCCCCCTCCTTTGGACGAAGGAGGCCCCTCCATTTTGAGTGCCAAAGCGCAAATCGGGGAACACCCTGGTCCCTGGAGATATAGGGGTGGGATGGGTGAGGATAAAGTGCGGTATCAGTGTGTGGGTGCTGGTGTTCCTCTCGTCTGAAACGCCGTGGGAACAAGTGGAAGTGGAGGAATGCGACGACGCGATTGAAGCGTGAATACGGACGCGGAGGTGGACGGAAGTGTTTTGATAGGAGAACGCTCGCTCCACAGTTAGTTACTTGACGGTATGGGTTCTCATGAAGAATGCCAAACTTGAGTGCGCTCACCTCTAAAAATCCTGCTTTCGCTGACGGAATGCGTTTGATAGTGAAAACCGAAATTAAAGCACAAAAAATGCCAATTTTTCCACAAAAATATTTTTAAAGAACACTTTTCTATCGCCATAGATGCCTAAAGCAGCGCCATTTCTTTGGAATTACAACATTTTGACTTCAATTTTCGCAGTCATTAGACAATAACTCAAAAAAATATGACGTTTGTCGTATACGTATGTCGTATAAAAATATACGTAGTTTGAGGGGAAAATCATTTTACTTATAAATCAATGAATTTGGTCTCATTATAAAGAATAATAACTCACCTATCCAATGACATCAAAAATTCTACCCCTTACCGCATTACTTTCGGAGATATTTGCCAAAATATACCAGCCCTTTCAAATGGGAAATGGTACGTGTATGCACTCCAGAGAGACATTATTTACAAAATGAGGTATTTCTAACACTTAGATGTCGTAAAAAACTAACAGCGTGTAGTTTGTATGTTTTATCGACTATATTTGCAAAGTAATCATATTGTCACCATAGTAGGTTCTTGGGTATCACAAAAAACCTTCCATTTTGAAGGAGTTTCAAACGCACCGCGCGAAAAAAATGAGTGAAGTTAAAGACCTATTTAGATATTTTCATTTAATTACCTGCAATTTCTGTCATATAAAACTATATTATTGCACCATTAATTGCATTAATTGCAATATTTAATTGATGCGTCCTACAGCTGGTGAAATTAAAACGTATAATTCAAATATGGTATCTATTTTGACTAGGGAACTATCTCGCTCGGGACTACCTTAAGATGCATTTTTTTATTTTGAACCAATATTTAGGAATATTATCTTTCTATGAAGAGTTTTCCTTGAAAATGCCTTGAATATACTTATAAAATAGAAGGAAAACTATTGATCCTCGTGCTTTTCCCATCCTCCCATTGAGCGCCTTGTAATTTCAAGATCAATTTGCGAGAAACGTTGCACAGAAAGGTAACATTTTGTCGTCCAAATCTGATAGAAGACATATTTTTCTATAAGTATTCATGGTGTGAACTTACTGACATTTATATATTTTGTTGTTTGAGCAACCCTAATGGAATGATATTTGTATATACATCGAATCATATGCACTCTCCTAGTTGAACAGTAAGTCTGCAGCAATAGTGCTAAGTTAATTATCCTGGTGCTATTGACAACACGTCTTCTCTGGATGTGTGAAGATTTACTCTGGAAGAGAATGCAATAAGTCTTTACAATGACTACTAATTGTATTAAATCGCTTGACTTGCGGTGCTGAATAGCTAATGAGAACCGAAAAGATCCTTGTTATTTCATAAAACCTTGTGGTTGGTAGCGCTTGCTTATCATATGATTTCAGGAGTGGGTTTCGTTATATCTCTGTAGGATGAGGTTAGTTTGGCTGGTCTCTGGTATCTCGATAAAAAGCCACTATAAGTGACTTTTGGTAAACTATCGACGCGCAGGAGATTAAATTCCCTTGCCTATCTACCAAAGCGCCCAAATATCTTTACACACGATTCAAATTTTCAGGAGAGATCAAACAAAGAGTTACCCACGCCCCACTTGACAACCTGCACTTACCACAACGCTGAAATACTTCTTTTCGTTACTTATTTCTGGTACAATCAACCCGTATTTGGAACACAATACCTCTGGAAATTAGGCTCGCCCCAACGGCAGATTCAGAGAAAAATTGTACTCGTACATTTTACGTAATAAGAATTGTTGAAAATGATATTATAAATTGTACAGTAAAATACCGACAAAATTTTCGACTTAAATAATCCATCAGTGAAGTAATGCTTACTGGGGTGGAGGTTGGTGCGATGGACGTAGGTGACGAGGGTTGTCATTTTTGGTGCCCCGGCCAACCGTCCACCTCAAGCGAGTTACAAAGTGTATCGGCATACATGCCTACTGGTTATACCTGTATATTGCCCAATATTATTATTATTATCATTATTTGTTTCTCTGTTGTGTAGCACCTGAGAGAGTGAAACTATTATATTTTTTTCGTTCGTTTTTGCCATTCTGTTGTTTTTTCATTCGGTAGATTATTCACAGTGTTAATGTTCTTAAATTTTTGTAATTGTTTTTCTGTAATTTTTGTAAAAGTAACTGAGTGTGTGTGTTTATTTCTAAAAATGTAATTTTGTTGAACGTAGTGTCCGAGGGACTAGGTTCTTGAAATAAATTCTATTCTATTCTATTATATCTAAAATTTATGGAATATCTCACGTTCAATTAAAAAAAAGCACCCTACACTCTTGATAAAATACCACATTCACTCGATCTGTCCTGCTAACAGAAAATTACGAATTATTTATATTGAAGATTTTACGACAAAATTGTTTCACTTATGAATTCATCCTTAGCTGGAAATAAGATTTGAGATGTTTTATTATACTGAAAAGCAGTGTGGAGTTATGGTTTTTTTTTAGCAGTCCTATGGAAGGGATACATAAACAGCTGTCGATCGAAAATGAATGTTTTACGGCCGTTCTATTCTCTAATAGAAGCTACAGTAACCAACCGAAACGGCTATTGAGTGGATTCAATTGAAAAATTAAACATGCGGACTACCAGTGCAGAAGTTGCTCAATAAGTAAGCCGGAAATGAATTTCAACCTCCCGTCACGGTTTCACTGTTCCAATTCAACATTTGAATGATTTCTTTATCCAGAACCATCGCTCTGATTCGCGCGGCATTAGCAATTTATCACTCGTGCATGCATATCTGCTGGCTTCGAGAAACTGTCAATGGACTCAGCCATTTCATTGATATTGATGGAGTGGATTATAAAGACAAAAAATCCTTTGAACTAGTCTTTGAGTCACTAGATTTCAGCAGTCATTTAATGCAAGGTTCAAAGGACGGGTCATTTGATATCGTGATTAATTGCTTGTGAGATATGATTTATGAATTTCTGAAATCAGTTTTTTTTTCACTTCAGTTCGAAAGAGTCCCGTATTACCGTTCTCTAATGAAAAAAATGCCTCGGATCTGACGCGTCACGCTTTGAGCGGTCGCTCGCTCTTCTTTTGTTTCTTTTTTGCTCCGTCGTCCCAGGTGCAGTGCATTATTCGTGGACCAGTCCGAATTTGAAAATCGCCTGAGAGAGTCATTAGGGCTTCTTATTCAAGCGTCAAAGCCCGCTGATAAAAAAAATATCAAGGATTGAATTGTAGCGGCGCTCAATCATTTTTCGCAATAGTTAACAGCCGTGATTTCTCTGTGCTCCAGTTGCTGGAGCCACTCCATTTCCATTACTGGCTCTACCAAGTCAGGGGAGAGAAGGTATTACCAAGGATTGCTCCAAGAATGGCAGCATTTGTCCGTAGTCAAAATCAGCGTTAGGGCTGAAAATTCTTGAACTGTAATTCTGGAATACTGTTTTAATCCTGCTGGTACTACATAAACAAGTGGTCACTTTGACGCTTACCTTATGCCACAAGAATATTGTCCATTCCAATTATATTCCAAAGTATATTTAAATATGAATGTATCTTCTTTTTTTTGTAAACCTGTTAGAAACGAGATATTTCATAATAAAGGACCAAGTGCTTATAATGTATTTTAAGAATTAAATGAACCTACCTTTGAGTGGAACCATAAAAAAGTGCTTTTAATACTTCTGGAAATATTTAGAGGGAAAAGAATGCGTTTACATAGCTCTTCAATAATTGCAGTATTTCTCCAAAAGAGTTCGCTATTGCATCACAAAAATAAGCTACTACTGAGTAGCATGGTCATTATATACGTACGTCCGTTACCTGTAAAAGCTAAAATTATGAACCTGTTACGCTGTACCATCGATGCACCACAAATTATGGTTTGGTATTAAGAATGATCTATTAAGTGTTGAATATCATTCTTATTAGTTGGTGCTAAATGCGCAAAACCTGCAATTCACTTTACATTTGCACATAAAGCATTCTCACTCTTATATAGGGGTTAAATGTTTGAATATCCTTACGTGAATTTATGAATTCATCAAGAACTATTTATGTGAAAAATTAAATTTGTGGATTAAGGTTTATGCAGTTTACGCGGCCTTAGAGAAATTATCATGCAAATTCATATTGATGTATTTATGATTAATAGAGCCAAAATTTTCAAAAAAAAGATAGTATTAGCGCGGCAGTTATTTGTAGAAGTATCTGCTCCATCGTACGAAGATTTTCTTAAGATTTTTTAATAATATGTACGTAGCAATGAATGAGAGACTGAGTAAAGCGCCAGTAATCCATTTATTACCCGTTGAAATATCGAAGTGATATCGCAAGTGCGCATTGTTTCCGTCATTTGATTCAGTTATTTATTAACTGTCGTACAAAGAAATATCTCGGTGCCACCGTATTCAGTACACAGTGTACAAAGTGTCGACGATCAGGAATCTCAACTAATGAGACAGTTTCTCCATGTAGTATTTCTTGTGTGAATGAAGTGCATTCGATAGAAACATGCGCGAATGTTTTGAGATAGCATAATACTTCATGCTATATCAAAACAACCTTTTCATCGTGCACTCTATTGTATCCCTGTAAATTACTGTATCCTACACATCACTTGAAATGATGAATTTTTTTTCCTCCATAATCGTTTCCCCTTTTTCGTATAAACCGTGGTGTTGGTCGCTCGCGCCCCTGCTCCCGAGATAACAGTTATTTAAAACTTCCATTTGATGGAGCATTAAAACGTGGAAATTCCTAATGGAGCAGTCGACTGAGAAGTGCATAAATGTTCGCGTTGAGGAAACAAGCGAACTTCTTCGGAATTCCGAATGTCTCCTTAGGGCGGAAGGCTCGAATTCGCGCATATGAAATTTAAGCGCACAGACGAGCGCCTTAATTTCCAGTTTTATTTGCGAAGGAACGTCCCGTTCGGTGATTTTTTTTTAAAATCTTTAGCTTGCCTATTAATTAATCGGATCCGAGTTTTAATGGGTGCCGTTTATTTTTCCGGTCGGCCGCCGATTTGAAATTTAAATGCGCTAATCCTCCGATAATATTTAACCACTTTTTCCTCCTCCTCCTCTCCTCTTCTCACTCTCGGGAGGAACAATTTTTAATCTTCTTGAATATTCATGGAATATATAACAGGTGCCCTGCTCAGTCGTCCAAGGGCTTTTGCTCTCTTCTAGGTGTTCATTCGTCTACTTGCTCGTCGGTTGCAATCGGGTTAACGAAATATTCAGCGGTGTAGCTTTTAAATTTTAGGGACCCTGAGCGACTCAATGGTCTTCAACCGATTTTTCCCTAACTATTCTTAATCCACCTCGCTTACTTAGGGATTCGGCGCCTTATCGAGGGAATTAAAATCGTGCCACTTCATTCTCGGAATGTCTTCTTTCCAGGGCTGCGAAGTGGAATACAATCCCGAGGCGGGACCTCCGGCGCGAAGGCGTACTGCGAGTGCAGGTCTTGCGTCTTAAATGAAGCCGCGGGTCATGACTTCACAATGTCTTAAGGCTAAAGATTAATTGACTACATATCAAGTATAAGTACTCAAGTGCTAACGAGCAGAACTTCTACTCTTTTTTGTTATGCCGCCTGTGCATATTATTATCGCACCCGAAGCTCTATATTTAGTGCCTAGCACCTGAATTCTCTTGTTTAGAACTTTTTTTTCGAGAGCGATGGTATTTGAAGCAGTTAAATTTTAAAATTGGCCACCGTTGGTGAGCGCTTGGAATGGAACTTCGCGAAGGTGTCAGTTGCAACTGAATGATTGATTTTTGTTTTTTTCCCTCTCTTCAACCCAGTCCTTCTATCCTTGTCCTTTCAACGCCTTCATTGTTTTTTTCCTCCACCCCCTCGTTCTTCTCGCGAGTTTTATAATCCTGATTGATCGTCATTTTTATTTCACAAAAAACTCGGCTACAACGATGTCCTCTTAAGGTTACTTCGGCTTGGCGCTGATTCAACTGCCGTCATGTCGAAGGAAAACTGTACGCTATCATTTTGACCTCTCACGCCTCAATTTTTACGGGAAAGTGGGACTTATCTTCAGCGGTTAACTGTGTCTTAAGGCGGTTGGAACGATTTTCGTTTGCGTACAGATTTGTGTGAGACTCTCCATACGTGTACTAATGAGTAATACGCATTAAATAATT
Source organism: Ceriagrion tenellum (assembly GCA_963169105.1). Taxonomy (NCBI): domain Eukaryota; kingdom Metazoa; phylum Arthropoda; class Insecta; order Odonata; family Coenagrionidae; genus Ceriagrion; species Ceriagrion tenellum. Next base: position 17,864,193 of record OY720634.1, read on the forward strand.
AGTAAAAAATATATATTACCGATTTAGTTACTTGGCAATTTTATGCTATTTGGCCACGTAGGCTTATGGAACTGAACATATGTATCCAAATAACACTAATCTATGTAAATATTTTCCCATAAAGACGAGAAAAGATACTCCATATAATTACTACGATGGCTTACGAGCCTTTTGGCGTCATTCCGAGTAAGAAACACAAACTTGCATATGATTGTTGCTTAAATTTTGACTTAAGCGCCATAAATCCAACTCATCAAAATGCTATGATTTAGGCGAAAATTTAAAATTTATGTCTTGCATCATTTATGCTAATACGTGTATGATTATCTCCATTGTATAAACTGATGTAATTAAGGGAAATATGAATATCGAATTTTTTTCGACTCACTTGAAAATCTGTAAAAATGTCCTCTCAATAACTAGCCATTAGCACACTGAATAACCTTTAGCTGGTTAAAGGGATTAAATGTGGTTTAAAGGCTTATGTAGTCAGTGGAAGGAGTCGTGGAGGACTCTACCAAATGACAAACTCCGGAGCGTCAAGGCAACAACGTCAGTGTGGCCCTCTTCCGTCAGGAGCAGCCGAAGAGAGGAAGTCGTGATCACACGTTTGAGGATAGGGACGTTGACTCGCTCCTTTCTCTTTACGGAAGAGAAACGCGCCCCTAAATGTGATGAGTGCAGGTGCCCCCTAGTTTTTTCTTGGTATTTGGCATATCCTGACGGAGTGTGACAAGTATCGTGACGCGCGAAGACGATTCAATATAGGGTGAGACCTAGAATCCATTCTAGGAGACGAGCCTATTATTTTAAACCGTATAATTTTATTACTTAAAGAGATTGCACTTAAAAATAAAATTTTGACCGCATCCGCCTGTTTTATTCTTTATTTAAATTATGTATTTGACGTGTACACTACTGTGAATATTGTTATTTTTATCAACGGACTGTGCAGCGGTGCTAAATGACCTAGCCGTCGGCGCACCCTACAACATTAAAACTGCTACTACTTGACTTATGTTGTACGGATTTGTGAGAAACCCAGCATGCGTGTTTCCGTTTGTGATGTCTATGAATTAAAAGTGGAAAAAATTGCATCGTACGGATATTTGCTTTTTGGCCATTCCATGCGATTGTTACTCGCAGTCTCATTGATCGTGACATACATTCCGTATTAATTCGATTGCATACGTTCAGATTACTTTGATCCCTGGTTACACGGTGCGTGAACCGGTTCTTTCATGAGTGCATGCCCCATCAAAAACTCATCTTGCGGCCGCAAATCGAGCAAATGCGCGACAGCACTCCCACCAAATGATCACTTCCTGCTCTCCATTCATTCACAAATGAACTCGTATGTACCGGGTAAACAGGGGTAAATGGATATCCCTCATTTTTCGGGATCCACCGCTTATTTTTATTGTGACTATAGTTTCGCTGACACCACTGCCAACGTCTTCAGTTCGAAGATGCCGGTTCATCAAGTCAAAGTCAAAATATGTTTATTTCCACACCAAACATATACAAAAATTAAAAAAAAAGCAAAAACAACGGTGTGGTCCCCGCTTTAAGCTGTCGCCTCTTCAGGGTATTCACTGGAATATCATACACTGGTACGGGAGAAAACTGGCCCGGCATTCGCCCTAGGACGGTGGAAAACCCGTAAAACCACCGTCAGGCCACCATAGTTAACAAAACAAAAACAAGGACAAAAGACAACAAACACAAAAACAAAACCTTTAAACTTTTGAGCTTTAACAAGGATAAACTATAACTTTTTAACACTATCTATGTCTCTGTATAAATATATATGTCTTTGGTAATAAATAAATATATAAATAATAAATGAATAAATTATGCTTTTATGGGTCACTGGCACTGGTGGTTAACTGGGTATCACTGGGGTGGTGGTGTGGGGCCTGTGGGGGACGCCGGTTCCTCCATTGGTTATTTCTTCTTTCTTGTCTTCTTGGGACTTAGAGGAAAACCTGGGGTGACAGTAAGCTGTTTAGGTGCGGGAACCGTTTGTCTTATGTTATGTTGAGGCAGCGTGATATCTGGGTGGTATAGGTGTAGGTGGTGCCATTTCATGAGTTTGGCCCTCATAATATGGGACCTATTTCCCGCCAATTTTGGGTGCTGCTCCCTCGTTGGTCCTTTTCAGGATTCTCCTCCATGTATCGTCCAGGTGGTGTCCTCTGTCTCTGTTGAAGTTGTCCGCCCGTGCTATCTCGATGGATTCTCTAATTAGCATAGGGTGATATCTGCTCTCTCTCTCTCACCATTACCTTGGCCTCGTCAAATTGTATGTCATGTCCCGGGGTCCAGGCGTGCTCCGATACGGCTGACGGGTGAAATTGTCCATTTTTCGTTGCTCTCCGGTGTTCCTGCATTATTAATCTTTAATGACCGGCAAGTAATTATGAGGGCCAAGGTCATGAACCGGCATCTTCGACCTGAAGACGCTGACAGTAGTGCCAGCGAAACTGTTGTCACAAATACGCGGTAGATCCAGAAAAATGAAGGAGATAAACGTAGAGCACCGCGAAAGCCTTTGTTCTCACATCAGGGTTAAATGGATCATACATTGTGTACATTTTTTGGGTAACTCGAGAAGATAGCTCTTGAGTAACTTTTCACTTAAGTGCATACGTTTATGCGTTGAAACTCACGATGCAGGCCGCAGTGGAAATCATACTACAATTAAATTGTGATGTTTTTTCCTCAACTAAAGCATGTGGTGACTAGAGTAGTTTTCGGTGCGGTATTAAAATTTTGTAAGAAATTTTAGTGAAATATGCATGTTTCGAACATTGGACCCGGTGTGACTCCTTCATATTTGTTAATAACTTCAATAATGAGAAAAAATTTATAGTTTCACGCTTAAAAGAAAATCGGTACTCACGTATTCGAACGGAGAAGAAATAACGTGGTGCAAGGCTAATTTTAAAACAAATGGCATTGGATTTCCAAAAATAACTAAATAGGTATGATGAATTTTTTCACTTTTATCTATTGATATCACTAAGAAACGCGTGCGGAAAGTTTCATTCTGATTTTCTCGTAAACGAGAATCTCCTTTGGCTCCAACCTCCTTCGAGGCTGTAGGTCTCATCTCACCACCTCCATTTTCCGCAGCGATAGAGCAAGGGTGGATCCTCACTCTTTGCAGCTTAGGATTTATTCAATTGAATCGCCGTTTTTACGTGAACCCCAAGTTCAAGAATCTGCATTTTGTGATAGGAGAAATTTTCCCTGTCGAGTTACCATGAATTCTTTAGCTTACTTTCATTTTAAAATCTTCTCCGGACGACAGAAATCGAAGCAAGTGACCATTCTGTAATATAGTATTCTATCATCTCAGCAGATTGGTCATGCTTTGTTTTGCTGCCACCCGATATTTTTCCATTCCTCTACTTTTTCGACTAGAATCAGCAACTGTGCAACATCTTGGCGCAAGTGCGGTCACGACATCTGTACATCACTCACTCCACCGGGATAATGCTGCTGTCGGCCATTTTTAACGGGAAGGGCCTATATTTTTACGAGGGCATTCTTCGTAGCGTTCCCTCCATCCCAAGAGCCTCCTTGTTTCCACGAGTCGTTAAAAGTCAGCGATGTATTGTCCGTCTCCCCCTTCGCGCATTTTAAAAACTGCCGATATCAGCCTTTGCTTCGTCAAGAGAGGCCACCTTCATGCCGATCGCCCCCCTCGGAAAATCACCGCGCCGAGTAAGGGCCGGCATTCCACGCCACGCCCCCGTGGACGGAAGGAGGCGTCCAAGGGTCTTACGCCGACTCACAGTTTTACAACTGTCCTTCGGGGTTCCTTTTTAGTGCTTTCTTTCTTTCGAAGCTATGTCCTCATCCATCCACTCTCCGTGCATACCCTCTTTCAGCCGCCTTTGCTGCCTCCCCCTATGCTCACCCAGATGTGCCGTTTGCTTAATCACCATACTGCTGCATATTACCCTGTAATCCATCTCTAGGCTGAGTGGCAGGGGGTGAGTTGTCACCAACTTGCACTGTATTGTACCAGTAACTTTCAACAACCTACACTACAATATAGGTATGCTAAAATGCTACAGGAACCATTTGTATTAAAGTGTATTACAACTGGAAAAACAAGATACAAGAGCTATACAGAAATCATGCGCGACTTTGTGTTAGTACTTCGTTGCAGATTAAGAAACAAGTATCATGGAGCAAATCAACTAATCAGCTACGCTCTACCTGTCGACTACTGACCACCATACCAAGCCTTTCCTCGTGTCTCTTCCTTTCTATCCACCACACCTTTTCCGTACTTCTCCTCACCCACGTCTCGAACGCCTGCAGCGTATTTTCATTTTCCTCTCTCTGTCCCACGAGTTGACGTTTCTGCCCCACATACCGCGACACTCCGCACCAAACTCTTCGCCAAACTCTTCTGAGTTTCCTTACCCAACGTCCCCGTCATCAGCCTCCCTTCAGGTCCTAAAAGTCTCCTTATTAATAATGTTATACTTCCACTTACATATTTTCCTCTATGCCCAATTGCTTTTAGCAAACTACCCGAGTAATTCATATATTCTACTTGCTTCCTCCTACTCTTTGACAAGCCTCGTTTTCTTTGTCCCCGAGAATCTCACTGCTGTCGTTTTCTTAAGATTTATACTCATTCCGTACTTTCCGCTCTTGCTTTTCTAATGCAACGATTTTCCAACTTTCCTGGGTACTTTCTTTTCAGCCATTTTTTTCTTTCGGAGGTTTATCTCTTTGTCATATCTTCACCGACCACTTTTTGTCGTTAATCCCGAGTGACAGCTTTTACAAGATAGTCAATCAGTGTTTGAGTGCATAATTTATTTTTTCGTTCAAGTGCTTCTCTAGAACCCATAATTTTTCTTGTATTTCGAAAGATATCCAGTCTCTTCCAATAAAAATAATATCTTTTACGTAGTTATGACTTTTTCATGCTTCCAGAACTTATACTTGATTCAAGAAGTGATCAATGACCAATTGGCCATTGAATAAAATTTATGATTTTTCCATAATTAATTAATTTCCATAAAATTAATTTAAATAGCCTCTTAAAGCAGAGGACATTATATTCCTATGCATGCATTTTGGTCATTAAGTCCACATACAGGGATCGTATTTTTATTTGTCTCGTAAACGCGCAATTTTTATATGTGGCACTCATCACTATTTTTCAATGGTTTCGTCGTTATTTATATGCCGTTATTGTAAATTCTTTAACCCTTAATGCATTAAAACATTAGTTCATCTTCGTTAATTCTGACTCTAAAACCTTTGACTCTATGCATAATTGTTGGTATTAGTTTCATATAAAAAAAACCGTGACGCCAGAGAATCCATTTTCTTTTTAAAGCTAAGGAATGAAATTAGTCCTCATTTACCACAATTTTTGTTTTAATAGCATCACTTATGAAGGCCCGCTGTCTGAGAATTATTTCGGAACATTCCACTTGTATCACTGTTCTTATCTCGGCATAAATTGAAAACAATCTATGGCAGTAGGTAAAAATAGCGAAACATATATTTTTATATATACATATATAAACAAGTTGAAAGAAACATATATTTTAGATGGTGCCGCGAAAACAATCGGGAACACTTAGTTCGCCATTCGGCACCCGTGGATGCACCTTCTTAACTATCCCAATTGCTCAGGCTTTGGATATTCCGTATCGCCTGTTGCCCGGCATTCAAGAATTCTTTGCAATATTGCAACCGGAAGCGCCCATTGTGTCCGACGACCATTGAACCTGCAGCCGAGCTTTCCTTTCGCTTTATGCGCTCCTCCGTTAGTCGCGCCAATGGAAGCCAAGATGAAGAGTCTTTACTCCCCCTTGTCACTCGTTTATTTTATATTTATCAACGTTTTCTTTACCCTAGTGGTACATAATACAAATGTGTATTCATCAATCGCTTTATCACTTATATTAAACAATGCTTTCCACCACCCGTATCACACGCAATACAGCATTCATACATCAAGCTTCCTCATTCCTCACCTCCATCCAAATCATGTCCCACTTCTGTTTCCTTCTGAGTATAGTCCTGTTCCTCCTTGACTTGTCCGCTCTTTCCGCTTCCCAACACTCGTATTTATTTTCTTGATTTTTCCACACTCCTCCACACACTCCACTTATACGTACACTTTTTCACTCATCTCCACACGTTCTGGTCTCCCTCCAACAAAACTCTCCTCTAAGTCTCCGTTATTTCCCTCAACAATCCTATCCCCCAACAATATCCTCCCAGTTCAAACACTCGGCGCGAAGCAGAACTGCCAACCTGCAAAATCATCACAATAGTGGCGAGCTGTTACGCCACACCCTCCTCCCTTCATCCAATGACGTCCTCGTATGCAACCAGGTCAGATCCATTTTCATGTCTTCTGGTTCCATGTCTGAAATGATCTGATTCTCCCCTCACATGTTCAAATCACTCACTGTCATTGCTGTGTTCCTATTGCCTTGTCATACTCCGTGTCATTTGACGATTCCGTGGAAATGCGCTCGCGAAAGTACTGCAATATTATTTCACAATTAAACGACTGAAATAAGTATGTAAAGACAAATATTTTCCTCATACAAGGTTTTTATATTGCATTTAAATATGAAAAGTCCATTTTGATTCGCTTTCTATGGTCCGTATACCTTTTGAGAGTATCTTTGCTAGGATTTTAGTAGCTCATGTCCATTAAAGTGTTTTTTTTACTATTGTGCCCAAGACAAATTCAGATTGATTATGTGACCGTACCTAAAGAGGTCGATAGAGGCAATATCAGATATGCTACGTAATATTGATACTTGCAAGTGAGTAAATTGCGCTTGAGGTCACTTCATAACTTGACGGACAAATTATTAATATGCACGGTTCAAATAAACATAGTAAATAACTTCTAAAGCGATAACGTGTCTCCTTCTTCGTTTGTTTACCACGTATTCATAGGGCGGTCTTGATGCGTAACTATATATTCCCTTGCACTACTTCAAACCAAATGAATATAGATGAATAAGTTTTTCCCGCCCGAAGTTAATTAAACGTTGACAACATGACGTGACCTTCGCGAGTATTTTTGCTTATTCCAGTATTCGAATTCAGTCGTCCAAAAACGTTCGCCGTTTTGATGATGTGGGTGAAAGAGAACTCTATCGCGATGTAGAAGTATATTAATGTTTTCAAAATGCTACGGCGACTCAACAGAAGACGTATCCTGCTTAGAATCTCGAAAAGAGCTTTTTTTTATATGGATGTCAACTTATCCGTGAAGAAAATCTTCTTTTGTGTCTCACTTCATCACGCACCACCCCTTAATCTAACGTGAAAGGTTGAAATATTGGTGTTCATTACCATAAATGTCGCCCTTGTGAGAAAGTTATTTTTCAAACTTCCTTGTATTCGAAGAATAATGTGTTTAATTCGGTTGTCTCTCCCATTTTCTTTCTTTTTTTGTGAGATCCGCGGGCGCGTGTATTCTTTTCCTCGGATGATCCAGGTGCTTGTTTTTTTTTTCCTTTTTTTGCTGCGCTGGGCGATACTGTAATTTTCTTGTCAACTTGGCCGAGAGGAATCCCTCCCTTTCCAGTTTATCCGCCTCTCCGCCTTTTTTTGCGAATTCATTTCGAGCCCTCTTTCCATTCCTTTCCGTCCGTCCGGGGATTCCGTTCCCCTAAACAATCCTCTCGGAACGGGGAACCCATTATACCCACTGCAGGGCTCAACCACTCCCCTCCCTTCTCCTACTCCCCCTCCCACCCCCACTCTCCTTCCCATCCCTCCCCCCCTCGAACACCAATCCTCTCGACTGCGCCTTCTTCTTTCCCGCGGCTTTAGAAAGCGAGTGGACGTGCGAGTCCAAATATCATCTAAAGACGTCGAATGATGGCATTAACCCCTTGCATGCTAGTCCCATATTCAAGTTATTTTTTGCTATTCTCTCTCTTCATGGTGCTGCAGCCCTTGGTGGGCCTTGGCCTCCTCCACAATTTGCCTCCACCCTGCTAAAAAATTCTGTATAGTTTCCTTATAAATACTTTACAGAATTTCTTAAAAATTTCTGTAGATGTTCCTTAAAGTATTGAAACGCCATTTTACGGAATTTCCTAGACGTTCTGCAGAATACCTCAGGATGTTCTGCAGAATATCTTAGGACGTTCTGCGGAATACCTTAGGACGTTATGCAGAATTCCCTACGACGTTCTACAGAAGCCCTTTGACGCTCTGTAGAAGGAGGGGTTCTGTAGTCTAAAAAGTTCTGTTGATATGCCTTTAAGTATTGAAACGCCATTTTGCGGAATTCCCTACGACGTTCTGCAGAATATCTTAGGATGTTCTGTAGAATACCTTAGGACGTTCTGCGGAATTCCTCAGGACATTCTACAGAAGGCCTTTGACGCTCCGTAGAACTCCTTACAAGCTCAAAGAAACCTCACATATTTCCGTAGAGTTGCTGAAGTTCTACAGAACAGCTTGTAAGGAGTTATTTTGCTCTGCAGAAAATAACTCTACAAAACAAATGTTCTGTAGAGTTAGGCTCTCGTGTTCCGTACAGATCCTTAGAAAAGGAACTAGTTCTGAAGAAAAAAGAGTCAATATCTGTAGAATTCCTTACGTTCTACAGAACAGCTGCTGAGGAATTTTTTAGCAGGGCCGTCTCATTTGGTACCCCAGGTATATTTATAACCCAGCGAGTCGCCTCAAGGGCTTGTGGCATGGGAGGGGAGTGTGGTATGTTGTGGGCGTCAAAATGATATGCCGCTGTACTTTGAAATTTTATACCTTGGTCCCTGTAAATGCTAGTGCAATGTTTTATACATCAATTTAAAGATAATTTTATTTCTATTTCATCAATATTTTTTATTATATGATATAACAAAACATGGAGACACATTAATGCAATAATCGACCCCGCGCACCCTAATTTTTGCAGTCTTGTCAACTTCATGAACTTTGTAACTCAACTTAGGGAAAACTACGCAATGTACAGCATTGATTTTCCACGAAAAGTTGCGAGAATTGTTAGATATACATAAACTGGCAAACGTAAATTTTTATAACGCATATTTTGTTGTAAATGAACGAAATTGTTAACTAGTCCCACAATGTGCACAGTAGCAAAAAATTAAAGCCACGGTAAAATTTTTTAATTTATTTGAAAAGTTTCTATGATCCAAAAATAAATGATTTATGCGTAGTATACACTATATGAAGTAGGAGGTGGTCGCGACGTTTTACAATATCCTCGGCAGTGATTTCGAGACGGTCTAGCGCGATCTGTCCCGGGGGCAGCGGCAGCGAAGGCGGCTCACCCGCCCGCCTCAGGTCGTTCGTTTGCATTTTAACGCCTTCCCGTGTGTCGTAACAGGAAGGGTTTTCACGGCGGGGGGAAGAGGCTGGGGGGGGGGCGTGGGAGTCTCTCCGCCGCCGTTCGACTCCTAGTCCGCCCCGCCCCTTTTGGTCTCACGGAGAGTTAAGGTAGTCCGAGCGAGATAGTTCCCTAGTCATAATAGAGACCACATTCGAATTATACGTTTTAATTTCACCAGCTGTAGGACGCATCAATTAAATATTGCATTATTAATTGCGCAATAATATAGTTTTATATGACAGAAATTGCAAGTAATTAAATGAAAACATCTAAATAGGTCTTTAACTTGACTCATTTTTTTCGCGCGGTGCGTTTGAAACTCCTTTAAAACGGAAGGTTTTTTGTGATACCCAAGCAACTACTGCGGTGACAATATGGTTAATTTGCAAATATAGTTGAGAAAACATACAAACTACAATCTGTTAGTTTTTTTACGACATCTAAGTGTTAGAAATCCCTCATTTTGTTAATAATGTCTCTCTGGAGTATATGCACGTACCGTTTCCCGTGTAAAAGGGCTGGTATTTTTTTGGCATATAACTCCGAAAGTAATGTGGTAAGGGGTTGAATTTTTGGTGTCATCAGAGGAGTGGGATATTTTTCTTTAAAATGAGACCAAATTCATTGATTTCTAAGTAAAATGATATTTCGCTCAATCTACCTTAATGCCTCCCCGTGTGTCGTAACAGGAAGGGCTTTCATGGTGGGGGAGTGGGAGGGGTAGGGGCGGGGTTAGTATCCACCGCCGTTCGACTCCTAGTCCTCCCGCCCCCTTGGTCTCTCATAGAGTTAAGGTCGTGTCCAAGTCCCGTGCCCTTTTTCATGGGAAATGGTACGTGTATGCACTCCAGGGACACATTATTTACAAAATGAGGTATTTCTAACACTTAGATGTCATAAAAAACTAACAGCGTGTAGTTGGTATGTTTTCTCAACTATTTTTGAAAATTAATCATATTGTCACCGCAGTAGGTTCTTGAGTATCGCAAAAAACCTTCCGTTTTGAAGGAATTTCAAACGCACCGCACGAAAAAAATGAGTCAAGTTAAAGACTTTTTTAGATATTTTCATTTAATTACTTACCATTTCTCTCATATAAAACTATATTATTTCACCATTAATATTGTAATATTTAATTGATGTGTCCTACAGCTGGTGAAATTAAAAAAGTATAATTCGAATGTGGTCTCTGCTATGACTAGGGAACTACTTCTCGCTCGGACTACCTTAAGGTCGTGTCCAAGTCTTTTTTGCTCTACTCTCTTCCCTCCGCCCGCCCTTAAATACCTCCCCCACCCATCCCATTCGTAGACACCCTCGAGGCGTACCCCTCCTTCAACGATCGCGGGGCTGGGTGGCGGGGGGTGGAGAACAGAAGCGGAGGAATGGGGTGGTTGGGGGCGGAAAATTATGCTAATCACCGGTCGCCGGCGGCGGTTTGCAAGTCTCCGCTTCTGTCTTTCTCTCTCTCTTGACGGCTGCTTTCGTTCGTGTCCTACGGAGGGCGCGTCGTCGCGCGGCATATTAAAGGGTGCGCCACTGTCGGGATTTATGGAGTCGTCATGGCAACGGCGGCGGTGCCCGCACTCAGCCGGCACGATGGCCCTTGTCGTGTCGCCTTGGGTCGCCGGCGTGATTTCAGTTTTTGCTCGACCTCAAGAGGTGGACTTCCCTCGAGACTTCTACCCTCAGCTAAAGGGCTGGTATTAGTTACCGTGTACTTTAGGGTGTTGCTTATTTTTTTATTTTTTCTCGGATTTTCAATTTCAACCTCTCATACTGTGCTATTAGGTAAAGAAAGGATATCCTAAAAAATTCTGATCGGTTAGTTAACATTTAGAGGTCGCTCAAGAGGAATAAATGCAGTGACGTTCAATTATCCTGATTGAAGGAGAAATACATAATTTCTAGAGGTAACGCACCAGGTTAGAGTCCTATAGAGTCCAAATTCACTCCATTTTTACGTACAAGCAACCGTTTTACACGAATAAAATAATTTAGCGGGGGCTACTGCCGCGCGCACCACACACAACGCCGCGCCGGGTGCGCGCGGGCCGCATTCAGCTGATTCCTCGTCCTGCACCCTCCATTCCCTACGCTCCTCTCTCGCCTTCGCGAGCTAGGGTTAAGGGAGCCATTTCCCGTGCGTGACAATTTTACAGACTGCTAGTGATATACACAAAGTTACTATCCGAACAGGACCGAATTTTAGCTCTAATATAGGCATGTGTATTTAATCATTTACGCAACGCATGCATGTACACTGTACATGCGTTCCAAAATGCGCCATATTGCCTCAGCACATCAGATTTCTACCAATTAATTCCAAGTCATGACCATTAGTAGAATTTTCTCCTAGCCGGGGGATTTTGTATTCAATCAAGTGTCACTCTTGCGACCTAGGGTGCGTCCAAGATATTAGCGCATTCGAATTGCAGCCAATTGGTAAACGCGGCCCATACCATTTGAGGAAGGGAATCACGTGACCAGTGATGGTGGCTTTAGTTTTAATCAAGGAGTATAGAGACGAGTATATATAATATATACGTAGACTACTAAATAAGAAGTAGTCTTTATACTCCTTGGTTTTAATCATTAAAAAAATCTGCAAATCTAAAGATTTTTTTAAATTTCTAAAAAATAGTGCATTTTTAGTTTCTTTATCTGCCGAATCAGTACATTTAAACTGCGCTATAATCTTGCATGTACTCTAATCCAAACGGCATCAGTTTACATTTTCTTATGCATGACATTATGATCGAAATTAATATTCACTGGATAATAATATGAATTTGACAAAAGTACCTGAAGTAGTTGGCTTATCATTAGCTGAACTAAAAATATTTCTCCTTCTTGACAAAATTCCTTCCTAAATTTTTCAAATGGATAACTAATGTCCCCCAAAATCATCCTCTTACAACACTTTCATTTCATTTCATTTATTTCTGTCCACAGATTATATACATGATACAAGACACAGTCAAAGTCACAAAACAATTACAACATACATGAACAAATTACAATCCCACGGGGAAAAAAAAACAAAAAAGAAACTTCTGTTCTTAACTCTGCATGAAAGTGTAGTGTTTTTACTGGCGGAAGTGCAGCTCTTGCATTGGCATTGCAGCCTATTGAAAACCATCATGGTAGGAGAAATGAATGTGGAGGATTGAGAAAGACCTTAGTTTTCTTTAACTGTGGTTGCAGTTTGCATTTCAGAAGAAGTGAGGCAGGTGAATTAATGCATCTCACGTGTATGTTAATTGGGATTTCTTGATTTCTCTCCTCACCTTGTGGTTAACAGATGAGATCCCATCTGGTTGCAGTAGATTACCAACGAACTGTTTCATAACAGGGTACTTAATCAAATTTCATTGCCATTGGTCATTTAAAAACTAACATTTTATACATCAAATAGTGCTCTTAATCATATTTTGTCAACTCAAAGTCACTTAAACCTTGATGTTTAAAACTGTTCTTACTTGCTGAGTGCTATCTTATCTTCAAATGTTAAGCTAATATATATTAATGTCTTATGACATTTAATCCTCATCAGTGAGATCTCACTTGGAGTATTTGAAATGTCATGTAGTGTTCAAAGTGAGGATATATTTTGGTTACATTTACTCAGAATTTCATAATTAAAATTCAGCAGTCACTCATCAAGTTTCAATTATTATTTGAATTTCCCAGGAATGACGTGGATGTGCCTGGGTTGTTGCTTTCAGTTCTGCCTCAAATCTGTGGCCTTCAGATTGATTTAATCATTCGTGAGGAGCGTACAAATATACAGTGAGAAGTGTACAAACGAAATCTACTGATGCCCTTCTCAAGGAACATAACTGTACAATTGATCAAAATTACTCAGCAATTGTTACAAACTGGATTAAGACCAATTTGCATTGTGATGAAGTTGATATTAGGGATGTCTCTTTGAGATGGTAATGATTTTTTTTCCTCTTCCTTACCACAGCTCACTTGAAGCAGCAGCTCGTTGACTACATGTCCCACTACCCCAAGGTGCGCATCATCCGTGCAGCAAAGCGCGAGGGGCTGATCAGGGCGAGGCTTCTGGGTGCAGCCAAGGCCACGGCTCCTGTCCTCACCTACCTGGACTCGCACTGCGAGTGCACCACAGGTGAGCTTTAGGAAAGGAAGTCTCAATTTTCATGGAGAATCGTACATTTAACTGTTTGTAGAATTGATTTGTGCCGTGAAATGAGTTGCAGACTTATGTTTTGCTTGATCGTGTTACTAACTGGCTTCTCTATTACTTTGAATCCTGTGTACAATGTATTTTAATGCTGATTTTTCACATTTTTTACAATGCAAATCAATGAGCAAGAGTATGAATGATTCTTTGCTCAAAAATAATGACATTTTTCTCCCGTTGTAAATGTATAGATGTACTAATTATACAATGATGAAGGCTCCTTGGTAATATAATGTATTTTTCATAGTTTTCCCTCCATAGTAATATTATGGATTTTTAGTGAGGGATGGATTGGAAAACAAAAAACAGGTAAGGGAAAATTTCGTGCCATAAAGAAGTAATTCAGAGAGCTCATTAAAAGAGTCTTCATGGAAATGCAATGGCTTGTGAGAGGTAAAATGTTATCTTGGTCGAATATCAAGTAAATGTCAAAGGCCAGAGATTAAGGCTATTGCAATATATTTTTGCTTAATGTCCAATACATGTATTACATAGTATTATTGTTATTGTCAAAAAAATTACACTAATGTGAAAAATTAGCCTTGGGGCTCCAAAAGTCAGGGGCACAGCCCATGTTAATGACTGGTACTTAAACTGATCACTAAGTAAGTGCTTTCTGGTGAGATCAAATATTAGGAATGTTCTGAATTGTAAACGTACACTATAGGAAACTCTCTGAGCCCCATTCGAGAAATTGACTTTTAAGCTGGTTATTTTGACACTCTAAGTATCAGGTTTGTAGATCATGGAAAAAGTTTGCAAGGAACTCTGAAATAAATTTAATTCTATCTGTGTGCCCATCCCCTTCAAATATGATAGTTGTGGTCTCCAGAGCAGCAAGAAACAGGATGGAAATCACCTTAATGTTTGACATTAGTCATAAGATTTGTTCATTTTTGATATAATATGAGACAGAGATCATTTTTAATTGACTTGATCGACATGAGAAATTTGAGGACAGTACTAGATTTAAGTTTTTCGGAGTATCCCGCTGTGTTTTGAGCATTTTAAATTGACTCAACATTTCTTTCTGCATACTGAGAACATCGTCTGGAAAATGTAAGAGTTAATTTATTTCGCCTATGTATATATATATTAATATATAGGTTCTCCGTTGAGATGGTGGTTGACCATTGTTAACGGTTTTAAATTTAAAAAATGATGCATACTGTTAAAGATATGCGGTGGTTAGATGTCTTTTCCATACACTGCTCAAACGATATCCATCTTCCCTATGTTAAAAGTTAATGGTCATTTGGCTATCACGATTGCTTCCCTTATTGGACGAGGATAATAAAGACTAATTTTGGCCAGAAATTTAGCCTCATCAAAGAGTATCTTGTGTCCTAGATCTGACAACGTTCTCAGTATGCAGGACGCACCGTTGAGTCAATTTAGAATGCTCAATACGCAGCAGGATACCCTGAAAAACCTAAATATAGTAAAGAGTCGCTGTGAAAATCTTCAAACAATGATTTGGGGACAATACTTGAAAAATTAACACATTTTGGATAGTGCTCTGTGCCACTTTGTATGTACTTACACTCTTGTTACTTACCTACCTACTGCTTTGCGATGGTATCAGTTCATTCTCTTTTACTGACACCTGATTAAGACTTGAATATTTCTATCTACTCTGCCCTTATCTAGTCTGTTGAGTAGTGAAATATTTTCTGTTATCACCAAGGATGTATAAATGCTTACATTGGAGACATAGCTGTAATATTTGGTTCCTCCTTACAGGATGGTTGGAGCCATTGCTGGACAGAATAGCTAAAAATTCAACCACTGTAGTCTGTCCTGTAATTGATGTTCTTGATGACACGACTCTTGAGTACCACTGGCGTGGTTCAGGAGCTGTAAATGTTGGTGGATTTGATTGGAACTTACAGGTAATAATCACTTATATTTGATTTCATAAGTACTTGCATGATAATTTTAAATTTAAGATGGGACTCCATTGTCCCAAAATTTTGCAATAAAGGTATTCAATCAAGAATTTAGCTAGTGCCTATTTTATTATCTTCTAATTAGTTATAATCATTGTGTTTTAGCACCCATTTTTTCTCTTGAAAAAATATTTGCTTTTATTTAATGTGTTTGGGAAATCATTTTCACAAAAAATTTTATTTATACCCACATAGCACAAACTGTTGTAAGTATTTTTTGTGCTTTCTGGTGATCTTTTCAGTCAGTTCATTCACAATTTGAAATGGTGATTGAATGGTACAAATGTCCACTACTTTTGGTTAACTTCATATTTCTAAGACATCTCATTGTTAGTTTGCAACACATTTTTGAAGCTTTTTTCTTTCCATTTCCTGCATATTCAGAAACGTGTTTATCCACTTTTAAAATGTTTTCAGTTGTGTTGAAAATGGATTTTTCAGTTTTATGACTGTTTCCCCTGGGGGTAAAAAACTTTTTGTCATGATTCTATGGGACATATTAGTGATGATGCTCAGGTAGACTTGTGGCTTAACTACAATGAATTGATAAATATGCTTTTATCTGAAACCTCTTCTCACAAATCTCACAAAATTCTAAGTATATCACACATAAGTAATCTTAGCTACCAGCACGAGGAGCACAACAACAAAGAACATTCTATGATGATTTTTCTGAAACCACTGGAGGGAGGAGAGACCATTCACCGGAAGTATGAGACCTGCAATACATAACCAAACCATTCCAAATTGTTTTGTGTCCCGCTGGATGAAATTAGTTCTGAAAACATTTTTGTTGCCAGAATGAAAACCAAATGAAAATGCTTTATTGATGGTGTGCTGAAAAGGTTTCCTTATAGGTTTACATTTGAATAAATGAAAATGTATTCTTCAGGGTAGCATTTGGTATAATTAGGAAAAATAGAATCTTCCTGTTTGAGCACCAGAAAAAAGTTTAGAAACGGGTTTGTGCTTAGTGGATAGTTAACCCTTTCAATGACCAGAATGGCATAGATTCTCTAGATCTAGCCTGAAAGTTAAATTTATACCTTTTAATGTTATTTTAAAATTTTAGTTCAATTGGCATGCTGTACCAGAACGTGAAAGAAGGAAGCATAAGGATTCAGCAGAACCTGTTTGGAGTCCAACAATGGCTGGTGGCTTATTCAGTATTGACAAGGCCTTTTTTGAGAAACTTGGAACATACGACAGTGGTTTTGACATTTGGGGAGGAGAGAATTTGGAGCTGTCTTTTAAGGTACATGGATAGAGAATGCTCTGTCACTGTTCAATAAGTCCCTTGTAATTACGCAACCTATTTTGAAGCACCCCATGATAGGAATTTTACTCAGTTGCATTTTGTCTATATTCAGTTGTACGTTTTAAAGGCTGAAAAGAATATTTTTATAGCTTTTTTAAAACTTACATCATCTTAACCCTTAACAGGAGTGGCCCACAGTGTTTAATTTGTGTGCCATTTCTCATAGGATGGCATAATATACTTGTAAGTTTCAGTAGCTGCACATCATTATGTCCTTAGAAGTCTCACATGGTCGTTTGTAACAAATTGTTACAGGGTTAGCATTTAATAGCGTGCCAAAGGAAGCCTGCGGGACTGGGCCACGTATGTGGCCCAAGCGACTAACTGTGTAGCCTTTTTCTGTCAGCATTATTATATTATATATTATTTATATGGAATTTATACATTATAATATTATAATCAGTTATATTAAAATTGTTGGTTATTTTACATAAATTTTATCACAATACCGGCCCCAGTGGCTGCGGGGTTAAGTACTTGCTTGTCATTCCAAGGGTCGCTGATTCGAGTCCTGCCTGGGTGGTTTTTCACCACTCAGGACATGGGTGTTGGTGTTCATCTATTGTTAATTGTTAATCACTTGATGTAATAGGCCTTTGTTCGGGGGCGTGAGTATAAATAAATAAAAATAAATGGATGTTTGATGCTCAAAATATATCACATATATTTTGCACTGAAATCAATTAGATCCTGAGTAATTTATTATTACTTCCTGCATAATTCCAAATCCAATTTCTTTCATGCGATGAATGAATTTGGAAAAGGATATGAATTATTATATGCACTTATTACACAGCTATATTAGCTGTAGATTACCTATTTAATATAAATTGCACTCTTTATTGAAAACTCTGGTTGAGAAGTGATTAGGTTCTTCGTTTACCCCCATCAAGGTATAATGCCATGTTATTGCTATAAGAACATGATACTTGGTGAATATTTTCTCCAATATGTCATATCTTAGAAATATGTTTAACCCTTTCGCGCCTAGCGTCGTCCATAGCCGTGAATTTTCCTATGCAAACAAACGAATGTCGGCTCTGGCCGACAGAGAAAAACCAATGCAAAAGACCTAATGTCGGATATAGCTGATTCGAGGGAAGGGAAGTGACCGATACGGGAGCATTAGTCCCAGGTATGCAATAAACCCTTGCGACCCAGCTCAGGGACAGCCCAGACCTTTTCCTCGGCAAGTGAGCTCGACCCTCCGCACCATTAGTAGCCCTCCTTGCTGCAGGAATCCGCGGTTAATTAATTGTATTTGCAATGGTTTTTTGAGACAATTTTTTTTCACTCTACAAAATTTTTTACTTTATGAAGTGAATTGTTTGCTTTTTGTTGAGTCTTAGCAAATTTCAAACGAAATTATAGCATTGTTAGTAACGGAGTTCTTGTGTGGAACACTCAATAGTTTGAGCTCTAAATATAACTCTAAATTTGTTAATATTAATGCTAGAATTTTGTTTAAAATTGTAAGACGCTCAGAATAACATTATAAATTCATTTCAAGGTATAAGTTTTTAGAGTATTCAGCAAAGAATTATTAAAAAATAAAACAACGTTAATGCAACAAACCTACAGTGGCCTCCTGCAGAGAGAGGGGCTGCTAAGGGTTGGGAGGTCGAGCCGAGTGCCCGTGGGAAGGGCACGGTGTACTGCTGAGTGGAGTTCTGAAAGGGGCCAAAGGCATACCTGAGCGATTTGTTGCCACGAGAGAGCTCTGTAGAGAGGAGTACAGAAAATTCTCATGCTACTCGTAGCAAGGAAAGCATTTCCCTTCGAGAGACTTCAGTGTGAAAGGGTTAACCTCTAATTCCTCTCTCATTCATTCCCCAGATTTGTTTCCTGTCTATGCCAATGTTACTACATTCTTTAATCTGCTAAACTCTCCTTAATTATAGTTAGTCATTCAGCATAATCCTTTGTTAAATCATGTTGTGTGACCACATGGGTATGGAAGTGTTTGAAAAAAGATTTCTCTTGTTTTTCAAAATTCAATGAGATGATGATCTTGAATACATATCCTTCCCTAGGTTGTTGCTGCCAAGGATGCAATCAATATTTCCTTTGATCTCATATTGCTTGATTTATAAGCAGTTAACAGTAGACTCTGGATATAAGCCTATCAACAGTTCTATGATCAGTACCTACTTCAATAGAGTCAATGAGATGATGACCTCAAATCTCTCTAATACCCTCTGATACCTCATTTTTTTTCATAATATTTTTCTCTCTTCCAGACTTGGATGTGTGGTGGAACACTGGAGATAGTCCCTTGCTCACATGTTGGGCACATATTTCGGAAGAGGTCACCATACAAATGGAGATCTGGTGTCAATGTTTTAAAAAGAAACTCTGTTCGTCTCTCAGAGGTATGGCTTGACGAATATGCCAAGTACTACTATGACAGGATAGGTCATGATTTGGTAAGTTTACAGAGGTTTATTTTAATGAAATGAAGTACACATTATGTCCTATAGTGATATTATATTTTTGATACATTTTCATATCAATTTACCTTACGTGAAACTATGATGTATACACTAATGGGAGAGTTTGTCTCTCCTGTTAGTCTTAAAGACCTATTTACATTTCTCAGATTATCCAAAATCTTAGTAATCATATTGCTTGGCTTCATTAATTAGGTGCTTAGTCAGCTGAAGACAGTCATGTGTCATGTCTTAGTCATGTGAAATTTTTGCTTCCAAACATGTTCATTTATAAATGGATGCTTGTGATTTATGTGCAACCGAAGGATTTGAAGGATCTTATCTAGAAAAACCTTGTCAGATAATGTAAGATATCATTGTGGCCAAGTTGGCCAGTTTTATTTTCTATCAGTAAAAAAAATATTGTTAGGTGCTATATGTTTATTAAAAAGAAGTACATACAGGTTTTATGAAAAGTTGTCCAGTTGTCCATGTCCAAAGTGGAGTACCATTTGTGTGTGCAAATAATAATACCCCCTCCAAATATAACCCTTACCTCAAACTTTTCATCTTCATTGCTGGACAGTATTTTATTACTACAATGAGCTTTTCCTTTATTCAAAGCATCCTGTATGTAATGTGGAAAGCACTAATCCACTATATTCAACCTGACTTTTAAATTGATGAACTAATGACTGGAATATTCAGCTTCCATTTCACACTTCATCCATCAAACTGTCCTTCTTGGTAATGCATTGAGTAAAGTAATTTTCCATTTTGATAGGGTGACTTTGGTGATGTCGCAGGACGCAAAGAATTAAGGAAAAAACTTGAATGCAAATCATTTAAGTGGTATTTGGACAATATTTACCCAGAACTTTTCATTCCTGGAGAAGCAGCTGCTTCTGGAGAGGTATGTATGGAGTTTAATAGTTTTATCATAGTGCTTAAAAGAACTACATTTTTAGTTGACAATCGCCTACAATATTTAGATCAGTGGTCTGCAACTTTTTTTTCAAGTGGGTCATTTTTCAATTTTTTTTCACAAAAACTTTTGCTGGTGGGTCACATCATCTCTATTTTAGATTACGCATTATCTTAGAATACAGAAAATAAAAACATACTGATGGGATAATCCAAATGGGTCAGTAAAATTTTCCCATTGGTTCAGTAGGTGGCCTGCGGGTCATAGGTTGCTGACCACTGATTTAGATTCTAATTTTTGAGGTAGTTTTCTGCCCTCTTATTTATGTGATGGAATTTTTGTATTTGTAAAAGCAAGGAAAATGAAATCTATTTTGTTATGATAAATTATCTGGAATTGGTTAGATTTTCACAGCTTATTCCAATGTTATGTTTAAAAAAAGAACTATTTTCTGAGTATTATTTATTGATTTGATTTTTATTTCATTTATTCTGGGTATATTTTACTAACCAGATTTTCAAAGTAATTCTAGCAGAAAAGTTTCTTTGTCTTACAAGTGTATGATTAGTTGTTTTAAAAAATTCTAATGGATTTCTGCTGTATGTTAATTGAATAAATATTTTCAATTTCCCCATTGCTGGAGGAAAGGTAGCATCCTTTTCATCTTCAATCAGTTATAGTTTTTACTATTCCCCATGGCAAAATTTTTTGACATTTAATAATGATTTTCTATCATAATATTAAGGGTTTAATTCTAAACTGTGATTAATAAAAAAATCTTAGTTTCTCACTGTCCTAAATGTGAAAAGAAATCATTATGTGTGTACCGGTATATGTCGACTTAGGTGGGGTTAGAAGATATGTCGATTTTTCTTGAAATCGGTATAGATGTGTGTGATTTGGTAACTAAATCCAGCCAAATATATTAGGATTGAAAAAAAACTCTTGGAAACAAATTATATTCATATAACTCTCATTGAAAGGAAGTAAAAGTTGTTTTGAACAGACTAATGAATATAAAATTAGGATAAAAAATCCAAAGAATTGATAATATGGAAGAGGATAGGAAAGATTGATACTAAGGTTGTGCATGCTCCAGAGTGGGAGATTTTCTTAGGGCATCAACACTTATTAAATATTTTCGATTGCCAGCAATTAAGTAATCAATCATTATGGCAATAATGGCAACATACATCAGGGACAAGTGTATCATCACAACAATAAAATTGAAACAATTGGACATTTACAACCTCTATAAGTAAAATATTTTCTGTATTTTTTGGTCAAACCTTGTATATCTGTCCAGCATTTACTTACTATCAACGGGAACTTAAATCTTATTTTTCTAGATACACTTACCGAGAAAACTGATTTCATTTTCTCGATCTTCTATCAATTGGGATTTACCAAAATCCCTAATACTCCACCTTAATGCATTCCAGAACTTATTTCAATATCTGTGTAGACTCTTTTTTGTATTTCCTCTTAATTTTCTGATTGAGAATCTTTCTGCCATACTTTGCCATTATTGTAATTCATATTTTGTGTGAACACATTGAGGAAATTCACTTTAAAATTCAAGCAAATATTAACTCAATCATCCTGGTTGTCATTCTAATGCATGGAAATCATGTGAAAATTTGTACATATCATCTTGAAGTCTGTTGCAATTGCATTACTTACACCATCTGCCTCAATAAGAAACTATTGCAAATTCCCTCTAAAGATGGTATTATCTCCCTAATTTTGCTCAGTGTGTTCTCTTTAACTCTTTCTACGTAAATCTTTGAATTCCTCCTAAAGCCAGAGGGTTTACTAGATCTTTTCACTGTCATTGTCTAACTAACCAATAACTTTTGAAAATACAGGTCCGTAATTTGGGGCTTGGTGGGCACACCTGCCTCGACTCTCCTGCCAGAAGGACTGATTTACATAAACCTGTAGGTCTTTATCCCTGTCATAGGCAAGGAGGGAATCAGGTTTGTTTCATTGTTTCATAAGAAAAGGAGTAAAGGTTGTTGCTTGCATGGTTTCAGCTTAAACAAGTAAAGTTCTGGGTTATCCGTAAACACACACACACACACAACTGTAGTCCTTTGGCATATTTTAATGAGAAAAATGTTTTTATCAATTGCCATGTTAACTCACGTATCATCTGGGGCCCAGTGATTACTCCAGATTTCATCCTAAAATTGAACTTGGAAAGAACACTTTTCTCATTAATAGGTGCTTTGAAGTACAGTTATTTGGCTGTAAAGGTAAGTGCCCTGGGTTTAGTCTGTGGGATAGAAAACAGTGGAAGCTTAGCGCTCAGATAAATGCTACCAACCCTATTCAAGATCCCTGGAAAGCTTTTTATAATGTGTGCATGTCCTGCAAGTCCCTTATTTTGTCTGTTCTACCCTTGTTGCTCTGTAGTTTTTGTCTATCTTGCTTTTTGCACCTCTGCCATTAGATCGCCAACAAATGGTCAAGGAAATGTGTAGATGCTCCAAGCAAGTCGGAGGAAGTAGAGCAACCTGTAGGAGTGTGGCCCTGCCACAAGCAGGGTGGAAACCAGGTGAGTTAGTGCTTGCTAACTGCTCCTCGCCAGGCAATTTCTTTTTCAGAGTGATGTGAGCTGTATTCAATGACTATGGGATAAGCATGCTCCCAACTTACGTCTCAACTCTATACTGATAACAGTTATGTGACGGGTAGTTGCTAACATGTAAGAATCATTATGTATATGGGAATGAAATCTGGTGTTGTTGTAATATTATGGAGTGAATCATTGTGTACCAATGCTGTGTTAATATTATGTGTAATATTTGTGTTTTTTTCTTAACCTTTTTTACTCAAAGGATTATGCAAAATATTATCACAAGGTAAGACATTTGTGATTGATTTCTACGGTCAGTTACAAATAATTTTAGTTAAGGTGGTAAAGAAGCTAATAATTTTTAAAATGAATGTTGAAGGATAGGTACTTACTCTCATACAGTAGACCCCTGCTTTACGATGGGTTCACTTTACCATCTACATGCTATTGCAGGCGAATGATTTTTTACACATATTATTCATTAGACATTTCTTGAACATTTTAATCCCTTTACTTAAATGGACTTCAATTGTTATATAGCAACATATTTATATTTTTAAATTATGCAAAAGCCTATCCTATGGCGGTAAATATGCTGGTTCATTTCACAAATGGTACCTGTAGAATGGAATAATAACATTGTAAAGTAGGGGTCTACTGTATCTGCTTTTGCTGTTCAAGTGGTCAAGTGGCTTCATTCAGTAAATTGTAGCATATTGCATATTGTATTTGCCGCAGATTGGTGATTTAAATCTCAAGAAAATTATTCAATGAGAATATTGACAAAAATCTTCCTCAGATGGGGCTCTTGAAATATATTAGATTACTGTTCATTTTATATTGTTAATTGGAATTACTGAATTATTTTCCTCTGTTTTTTGTTGTTTTAGTAGAGTGGATGTATTGTCGATACCACTTAAATTAAAATTTTCAGGCAGATCTTGAATCCATTGCACTACCAAAAATATGATATAAAGCAGCATTACCAATATCACCCATCTTTCTGTATGAATTCAAGCTGTAAAGTCTTTTGAGCTAAATAACTTCTCTATTATCAACCAAGAAATAGTTTTTCCTGAACAGAGTTTTAAAAATTCACTGTAAAGAGCTTCTTCTATTTTGTCATACATATAATGATGCAAATACATATTACTCTAAGCAAATATGCACGTCATAAATGAAGAGTAAATAAATTGTCTATATAATGAATTAGGTGTTTCCATAGATGAACTAGTAGAGGTATGATAGAAGCTTGAATCTGAGTGTGTTCAGGGAAAATCATTGGTGGATATATTTCACCGAATATATTTGGCTTTGAGCCATTTCTGTTTGTAAATGGGTGATAATTAAGGAATATGGCATCTATTGCCATTAACCTCAACAAAATCCGGCGAAATGATGTGGGACATATTTGTTAAGAGAATAAAACTGATTTAAACTTGGCAATGTCCACTGGATTTATTGTTAGTACGACACGTTTCGACGCTAATGTGTCGTACCAACAATGAATCCAGTGTGCATGGCCAAGTTTTAATCAGTTTTATTATCTATTGCCATGTTCAGCCATCAGTCCACAGTGATTATGTGAAGTTTCCTATTGTACCTTGAGAAAATCTCTTCCTCTCTTTGAAACACTAAAATATATAGCACTTCTTCCACAGGTTTAATTTCTAAGGTACAACGCATTTCAGCTGTCAAGCCATCATCAGGTACCTGATGGTGCTTACTTCTCTGGCTGGTGGAATTGAAATTATATCTCTCAGAGATATGCCATGCAAGTTTTGCTCCCCCATTCATGTCCCTCGCCATTGTTTTCTGACTTTTACTGAGCAAAATAATATAAATAGGAGAATGAATTTTAAGTCATTCAATTTTAATTTCCATTCAACCATATCTGCCAAATGCACTGAATCAGGAAAAAAAATCATCCATGATGTGGTAATGATGCCATTTTGTGACTTGGTGAACCATCCACTCTGCACATCAGAGACCTGTCATGACAATGGGGGGGTCCATATTAGCAAGTATTCACAGTTTTCATTCTATGTTCTGAATGTGTAAATGGAACACGAATGAGGAAGTGATTAGTATGGTGGGTGATAAAAAGAAACTTCTGTATGAAATCAGGGATGGACAGGGCAGATGACTGGAGGAAGTAAAAAGGGGTTGCTAGTGAATGTGATAGATGGAAGGATGTGAAGCAGGTGGGTGAGGTGAAGAATGGGAATTGGCTTCATGGATGGGATGAAGAAGAGTAGATTGTATACTGAACTCAAAATGGAAATACTGAAGCTAGTTAGGTCCCTGAACGCATAGAAAATTGGGAGGAGACACTCTGATTTCATTACTTACCTTTACTGGTAGAATGCTTGAAAAAAATGTATAAATATGAGCTCTGTTTGCTGAGGTTAGTAGAATTGAGTTAGCATTAGTTAACTATTAAACGCGACAGAACATTTACTTATTTACCTACTTTTGTTAGTTACTTACGTAAATATATGTACTTATGGAATTGATGTCAATGTGGTATGTCTGTATTTTGATAATTCAACTTGAAAACCCTCGCAAACAATTTAAATTAATGTTTGTGAATAAGTTTGAGATTCTATTTACCTTTTCAGAGATTTTAGCTAAGTTGCTGTACATATTGAACTACCTTACATTAACGTAAGAGCATTCTGAATTGAAACATGACCATGTCCTGTCAGAAATTTTCAAATGGAGAGTTCCCATTTGAAAATTGCCTCCTGGGATATTTCCTAGCAAATACTTTTCTGTATGGACAATTTCCATACAGAAACTTTTTATATGCCCAAATGGAAAATACCTGCACGAGTAATTTTCAATGTGCATGCATTTCTATAGATATAGATACTTGACCATATGAATAAGTATACGTACGAGGCAATCCCTCGTGGATGTCATGGAAGTAGATGCAAATCATCTATAGATTTACCATTTCCATACGAAAGTACTTTCTCCCATATGGGAAATAAAATTTCCATATGGAAACTCAAGCTAAGTCGTCTGGGATCCAGTTATTTCTTAACGGATAATTTTTCCTAGAGGGTATATTACTATTTCTATCAGAGAAATCACATTCACACATGGAAACCATGTGGATCTCAATTCATCTCAATTCATCATGTCAATTCAAATTAATATTTTTTTGACCAACCAATTTTTTTCCTGTGACCTATTTTGGAACCACTCAGTTGATTCATGAGATGCTGCCCATGTGCTACCCCTTGCAGTTAAATCATCATTAGTGGACTTTGAAACCATTCAGAAAGTGATAATGCCACATAATTGCTTTATTTGTATCTGCATTACACTGCAGCCAAATGTATAGAATTAATAATAGTAGTTAAAAATAATAATAATATTAAATAAAATAATAAAATAAATTAAATAATATAAAAATATATAATATAAAAAAAATAATAAAAAAATTAAATAATAGTAGTTAAAAAACTCTTATACTTATTGATCACCATATTCAGTCATGAAGTATAGTGAAACTAATGTGTCTGTTCTAATATCTTTATACTTTTATATCAGACCCTTTACAGAATCTTCTGTTGGTTCTTCATGCTGGTTTGTAGTTTTTATGCTTTCTTTTTTTATCTGCATGTAATATTACCAATTGCATGTAAATGGCATGTACGTACATTGCATAATTAGTTTCATTTGGTAGAAATACTGCTTGTTTCAACCCAGAACTGTATGTAAAACCTGTTTTCATTGATAACTCTTGAAAAAGGCTGGTTTTTATTAATTTTCAAATGTTTATATGAAATCATAATCTTTAAAATTGAGCCTTTTCCCATGAAGTTCTTCTGCAGTGAATTTGAAAAGGCTTTGATGAATTTCATAAGTGCTACCATTCACTTGAAGTACACATCTAAATTTCTGTTTCTGACAATCAATGTGCCTATGTGTAAATATAGAGTTACACTAAATATAACTATTATTTTTGCAAGATCACTCTCAGTAATGTTGCCTTCACTATGGAAATTTTTGTACATGACTTTGTTGTGCTGGCAGTAAGATCTGTCTATACAGTTCAGGCTTTTTTAATTTATTTGTAATTACTGCTGCCTTATTATTCCTGAAGATAATCATTGCTGTCTCATTTTCATCCCGTAGTATTGGATGCTCAGTAAGACTGGAGAAATTAGGCGAGATGAAAGCTGTGTAGATTATGCTGGCCATGATGTGATCCTTTACCCTTGTCATGGCTCTAAAGGAAATCAGTATTGGGAGTATCATCCAAAGGTATGTCTATTCCTCATAACGTAATTCTAAACCTTGAAATTAAAGAAGACTGTCAGAAATAGTGTACTTACTTTAATGTCGAGCTTTAAATAAGTTTGAAGATGCTTTTTTATTTTTGGAATTCATAAACGATTATGAGCGAGTAATTGGGAATGGATGGGGGTGTGGGGGCAAGAGGTTTTGTTCCTCATCCTTAAGAGCCTGAGTTTAAATTCCATCGAGAGGCAGAGATTTTTCAGTGGAATCCATAGGTATATGCTCTGTGGATTGCAGTTTGGCTCTGGTACTTTTTCCATTTGGTGGGATGTGTAACCATGAATCTCTATGTTTCTTGCTTGAAGGGTATTTTTATCCTTTTCTCTCCATCCTCCCTTGAGCCGTCAAGTAAAATCGTTCCCTATGCAGCCCACTCACCTATCCTCAGGGTTGAGCATTAAATGCATAAAGAAAGCATAGCAAAGAAATTATTTGATTCATTAATCATGTATCAATGCTTTAAAACTGATTTAATTCTTGATTCATGAATCATTTGATGTTAATCTATAAAAATGACCGACAAAGATAAAATAATGGTAACCTTTCCATTACAAGTAAAATATTTTTGTAGAGAATTATGGTTAAGCAATGGCAATTTTTCCCAGAACCCCTATATTATTCCTTTTCCTTTTAGGTCTATGCACAGATTGTACCCTTAACTTCATTGGAAATACCAAGAACGTAAATAGAGAGGACTTATAGATTTTATAAGGAATTATTTTATTGATTTGGGATTTGAGAGCAAGTTTGATTGTATCATTTGACACTATCCACTAAAAAATGAGAGACATGGAAATTGGTTAGGAATTAATGTAACTAATGGAAAAACCAGTATTAATCATATAGTTAATGTAAGCTTCATTTTTATTAGGAACCCATTTATTAGCTCTTAGTTTTGAAGGACATATTGAATATTATACTCCTCAACTCAAACAAGTTCAGTGATTTTATCGTTTAGATTTTAGAAGGGTGACAATGCCGAATTGAAAGCGTAATATCCTAACTCTAACCTTGGCCCATAAGTTGCTGATTGATTGTGGAATGTATTTTTCAGCAAAAGAAATATGTCTCTTATGGGTCAGGAAATGCTATAATTATGGTGAATAACGCAGCAAGCACAAGGTGTAGCATATACCCTTAATCCCCGATGCGTCTCCTTAAATAATATGGATGCCGTGTCCCGGCAGAGGAAAGCACATCCCCTGAAACACGAATACGGCTGGGCCATAGCGTGAGGATCATGCAGATGTTGGACGAAGAAATGTCTGCAATATGGCGGGGAGGCATTTCCTCGAAATGCATTAGCACCTCTAATTGACTCTTGAGGAGCCAATGGGAACAACCCTTAAATATGAGAATCGATGGCACAGTGCCAGCTAACGGCAGTTCTACGTACTTCCTGCGGCAACCCATCCCATATCCATGGGACTCTAATTTTTTCCAGATCTGCAAATGAATTGACCCAAACCAATAACCATACCACTTATAACTACGTGGCTCACGGCATACATTTCAGTACCGCGAACCAAAATTGAACAGCACACAGTCCTCACTGCTCAAATTGGGAAACCTAGGAGTGTTAGCTTACCAGATATTTAATTCCAACAACAGCAACAGCTACCAACTTAACCTCGCAACTTCTGATGTAACTTCTGAAGATTTGACCTAGTAGAAATGTCAAGTTGAAAAAATTGATGCTTGTGATGCAGATGTGATGTCAAAGAAGCATGTAGAAAGTCAAGAATTTTGACACTAATAGCAAAGTCCTCTATAACCTGAGGAAAAGACGGGTCAATTACCATGAAACCAATTCACATTAGACAAAAAATACTGCCTTCAGTGAAATCAACGAGCATTTGAAAAAACAAGGTTTCCAAACTGACTTCAAAGAGCACAGGAAATATATGTATTGAGTATAGGCAAGGTATTACTACAAAGTGATTCAGATAAGACGCCCAACACCAAATTTTCTATGCCAAAATTCAATTACTGCTTGCAGTGAGGATCTAAAACAGCAAAAACAATTGCAGAAGATGTACATACTGACTCTGGAGAGCATTTTTCTCCATCCTGAAAAAGGAAAACCATAATCAGTATACGTAGCAATCAGAGAGAATAAAAGTAGAGTCCTTGTAAGAACTCTACATACAATTTAATAAAAACCTCCCATACTTCAGCAGATAGATATTAAGTAGGTCTGGCGCATCAAATGAATGATTAAGAAATGCCTCCCTCAATCACCAAATTTTCAAGGTCCAAATGCATTACTGCTTATAGCAGGCTCTCAAACAGCAAAAACAAATGACAAGACGTACACGTGGGCTCTGAAGAGAATATTTCTCCATCCTGTAAAAGGAAAATCGTAATCTACATTCATAACATTTATACATGATATTCATAAATAACATTATGCAAAATTTACTTCTCCAACGACATTGGAAATCATGTAATGCCAAATCCATCATTTGCACACTTTCCTACCATGGCTAGAGGTAGATTTTTCCATGAATAAACAATCACCAATGGAAGCAACCATGACGATATTCTTCTAATGGGTGATAAGAACACGGAGTCATGAACTTAAAACTTTAAATTTCAGAAAAAACGACACAACATTGAAGGCTGAGAATCAAATTTTAACTCTACAGTACATTCTCGTTTAGGTTTTTAATGCTTTAAGATGTATTATCATATTTTTAAATCTTAGAATGAAATACTCTACCTCTCGAAGTCTGCAAGGCTCTCAAGAATTTTCATAATTTGACTTGGAACTCACTAAATTGACTAAACTCTTTTCTCGCTTCATGCTCATTCCATTAATGAGTTTTCCTGATTATCACTGTGACCCTAGGAAACTTGTCTTGCCTTAACGACATGCATTATCGATCAACCCAATCCTAATTTATTGTTTGGTAATTTTTCTGATAAATTTTATCTTATAAATATACGTGAACAAAATGCTTTCCCAGCAATATTTCATTCAAAAAGATGTTTAGTTTTGCAGAAATTTTTAAGATGAGAAGGAAACAATATCCTGTCCCTGGAATTTTCCTTTCTTCCTCAGATAAGCATATCCCCTGTGATTGCTGGGAAGTGCTTATACAGATGAACTCAAGGAATGAAATTATACATAGTTAATTCCATTCTCATTTAAAGAGAGTATTATTATTTTCTCATTGTATTGAGGTTTCGTTTACAAGTCTAGTTGTCATTCAGATTCAAACTCAATAAAAGTAGTAAAAATTGACATATGGCTTGAAACCTGGGCATAGTATTACCTTCATTGTATTTAATTGTAATGACTCTATCATGTGTAATCTAGTGGAATTCATGTGTAAACTTCATGTTTGCACAAATTTTGACATTACTTTTGTCTTCAATACAGACACACTTAATCCAGCATGGAAGTAGCAAGAAGTGCTTAGCAGTTAGTGAAAATAAGCAGAAACTTCTCATGGAAGACTGCAATAGGACCAATCCGAGACAGCAGTGGGCATTTGAGAACTTCAATTCTTCCAAACTTGAAAAGTCTGAATAATTAAGGTTTGTGTAGCTTTAATTTTTTCATTTGATTTGTTTCCTATCAATAAGACCATATTTCTTTATGAGGATAAACTACCATGTGAATCAACCAAAAGAATGGCTCCCCTTGGTTCATTTGAGAATTGACAAATACAGCCCATTGTTGGCTGTTAAAGCTCCTAGAAGGCCCTCCACCTACCTGTGGAAGAAGCATGGGTGGAAGCAAATTTGGGCAATGGTACTTACAGGTCAAGTCAAGATACTTTGCAATCAGCTACTTGATGTACTAATCACTCTTACATTGTATAAATTACTGTATTTGATTGCTGGAAAATGCTTGCATTATTACATTCTCTTGTATGGTGTCTTCATTAATTCAGATGTGCCTAATATTTTTATTCAACTGTCAGAGAAATTATCAACAAAGAAAGCTTTCGTTTAATAATACAAGCAAATCATAGGTAATTTCACATTTCTTCAGGGCAGTGAGGCAGTTTACTCAAACTCTAAGGATCCAAGTCTACAACTTGTTTTATTTTGTCAACATTGGATAAAAGAGATTCTCAAACCTTTAAAATGATCCACATTGTCCAGTTTTGCTTTATGCATGACAAGATACTGGGCTGAAAGAGGCATGTTACCAAGTGACTTGATTAGCTTAAAGTTTGATCTTCATGGTCTAAAATTGTATGAAATTTCTCGGCTTGTAATAAAAAATAAATGGTACTTCAGAATTTATGTCATATAAAACATGACGTATGAGTCCTTGATGATGTTATGATAGTCAAATTTGCAATGCCAAATTTTCTGACCTAGCCATTTGCTTTCTATTTCAGTGATTTGAGAAGAAATACTTGTGGAAATTTGTCTGTTTAATACTGCCAAAGATTTTTAGACAAGGAGAAAGCTAGATGGAAGTTGAAAGTGTCACTAAAGTCTGTGTATACTAAAAGAAGATTAAAGGTGATAATATGACGGTAGGTGGAGTGACTGAATGAGTGATTAGAATGAACATATCCTAAGGGAAGCAACAACCCCTCTGGACTTGTTTCACTTCTTCCCTGATAATCATGCCATTTCGTTTTTAATAAGAAGGCATGAAATGTCTTTTACTTTAGCCTTATAAGAGAGTTGGACACCCTTGAAGGTGGAAAATCCCACTTTCTCCTGATATTTGCCGTAGTTATTTCATACATCAGAGAAAGAAAATGGAAGACTTTTACCCTCATTGAATGATGACATTTAGGCATGATCATTGCCTAAGTAGTGTGCAATGTGAATTTCATGTTTGTGTGCTAATCGTGTGCATTTTATAGACCAGGCATCTTTTAAAAATATATGTGGTGAAAGAAGAGTGCTTGAGGCTTTTGAAGTTTTACCTGAAGATTGTGTGAAACATCCATAAGTTTTCAAAAGGGAAAATGAATTTGGAATGGCTGCACTGTCCAGATGTTTTTTAAAATATTGATATTTTTACACAGGGTTGAAACAACCTATTGGTTGAGGGAGATGATGTTTACATCTTCCATGGCTTGACTTATTTGTTTGTTTGTATTAATAATGTTTATCGATGTGTGCAATTGAATTTTTTAAATACATATGTATTGCAATGAGTGTGATAGGCTGCGAATCTGGATGACTGTTGCATGAAAGCGCTCGATGATTGATGGAAAGTATGAAAGCAAGTACTACCTACTCCAAAAGCACAACAATGTTTAATGCGTCTATTTTTCATCCTATCCTGGATGGAAAGTTCAACTTAATATGAGTTCAAGAACCTTCAAACTCCATTGTGTAAGATATGGTTAATTATGCTCAAACAAATCATTCCACTGGTGTCTGTATTTGGATGAATTTGAGAACTTGAGTTTTGATAGCTTTTCTATGCATTTTGATCTCTTTATGTTTAGTACTTGCCAGCTCAAGAAAACATTCCAGTATTCTTGAAAAGAAAGCATTTAAAATGGTTCCCAACAAAACTACAAATTCTGCATTAGTATTGTGGTTCAAATTGCTTTTTATGTTAGGATGACGATAGAAACAAAAGTTTTATTTTTTGGAGAAATTTCAACTTATTATTTTGGGTATGAGTTTATTGTGCCATTCCTTGTGGAATTCTATATTCCTGTTCATAATATGGTGGGGATGGAAAAAAATGCTTCATTTGGTGGCTGGGTATTCTAGATTAAAGGAAAACAGGTGAACCAAGTGATGTGAAAGCTAATGCAGAAAGTTTTGTAGTAGTGCAAATAAAAGGACATTATCTAGTGAAATGGTGATGCAGATATTTGATTACACATTGCCTACATTTAAATAGGGTGTGGTGACTGGTATGGCAGTGTTCATGTAATGACAGTGCAGTGTAATCAATTGGACATAGGTAATGGATTACCTACTAGTTGATGAAGACTATATTGCGTTGACACATGTCTGCCTACCTTCCCTTGTGATTTCTTATTTTTCAGAGGGATCTTGTTTTTGATTAAATTAGCCCATCCATATAATTCACCTCTTTCCTTTCTGGGCATTCCATATTGTTGTAATAAGCAATGTTTTTGTACTTATGTAAATGTGGGTGTTTTATATTTAATTGAAATGAGAACTATGGGAATGAGGAAAGGACATGATAGTTCAAAAAAGGCTTGTAAAATAGTGGTTTGTAAATAAGAAATTTGTGCCTTAATTATAATTATAACTTAATGTTCATGTGATTAAAATTTTGTGCTTCTCAAATTGTTCAAATGCAGAAAAAATGAATGGATTAAATGAATTGTTTTGAAATAACTAGTGCTTTCAAGATTATTACAAACATTTATTTTGCCACAATTTGATTATATATTTTCTTATATCTATCACAGATTTTCTTATAAAAGTGAAGTAATATGTTATTTATTGTTATGATTGTTGCAAACAATTACGAGGGTATCCAATATTGGAAAAAAATACTTAATATGATTATATCTAAATTTCAAAAACCTCATCTAAGCTCTACTCAATGCATGCATTAACAAAAAAATATTAATTCTCGTATCATTTCCATTACTGCCAGTATTGTGAGTTTAAACGCAAGACCGGATGCACTCATGTGAAATGCAGTCCAGGAATATTTTTTCGACATACTTCACTTATTATTAAAATGTCATTTCCATGATCCACAATTGTTTAGCAGCAGGCCAATTCGGCAATCATTTTCAATTCTGGCAAGCCATTTCCCTTCATCATCACCACTCATACCTTATCATTTAGTGTGCATATTTGACCACAGTTTTAATGGCACTCCTTACCGTGGAAGCTTCAAAGGTTGGTTCTAGCATAATTCCTGATGCTGCTCTGTGGAAAAGTTTGAGATGTGAGATATGGAACTTTCAAGATCCTGCAAAACAGGAAGGAAGGAAGGCGTCATATCATTCCTATAGTAATATAAATAACCCAATAATAATAATAATTGGTAATGTGCTGAGTTTAAAGCTATACAATTTGCAGAATTGTCTGTGTAGACAGACACTGTATACACAGTCCGTAGCAATGCGGCCTCAAGAAGTGTATTTAAATTTCAACAAAAAGTGACTATGTACGTATGTACATTGTGCATGAAACTGATACTTACGGTTTGTTCACTCAGTAGTTTACATTTGAATCGGGAGACGAAGTTGTTGTTGCAGATGATACCAATGAAGACTCAACTAGATGGTAATTATCAGGTATGGAATTTTGTGATGACCTAGCGGTCGAATTGACATCAGGTAATGCTGATGTTAAATTTGCACACATCTTAGCTATGTTTCGTTTATCTAAATCTGCTTTAGCTTTGCGCCCTTGAGTACCACTTTTTTACCTTGTCCAGACATTATATAAATATAACGCTGAAAAAGTCAAATGTGCACACACCACGTGAGATGTGAACTCTCGACTAAACTCTGACAGTCATCACGGTCAACGCTGTTGCTGTGGCGGAGTG
Source organism: Ceriagrion tenellum (assembly GCA_963169105.1). Classification (NCBI taxonomy): domain Eukaryota; kingdom Metazoa; phylum Arthropoda; class Insecta; order Odonata; family Coenagrionidae; genus Ceriagrion; species Ceriagrion tenellum. The sequence goes on from OY720634.1 coordinate 17,898,784, forward strand.
GCGAGAGAAGAGAGGGTGCACAGGATAGGCACCTACTCTACGTCACGCACACGATAGCCAGACTGAGTGACTTAATGTTGAAATTTCTAGCTTACCACTACACAAAGCCAGTTCAAACTAGATGTGGGCGCCGCGCCACGCCGTCGAACTCATGACCGGCACAAAATCGGCTCAATTGCGATCATTGTTAGTCAATCTGCCGTGACGCGTGGTAGTTGGTAGTGTTTGCTTACTTTGTTGGTATATCTAGCAGCCAGAAGGCTGGGATGCTTCCCTCTCATTCCTTTCTTCCTCTGAATGACGTAGCTCCGACTGAGGACTTTAGGATGAAGGAGATCTTTAGAGTGGAAACATTCACAGACTTAGGGGCGCCAGAACACAGAGGGCGGGGGGGGGGGGGCATTCGCCCCTTCTGCCCCCCCACTGGATATGCTACTGATCCAAACACATTACAAGCTTATGAAGAAACACTTTGGAGAGAGGGAAACAAGAAACAACAACATCAAGGACGCAAACGGGAATACATATATTGATATAGTATGAAGACATTGGGAATAGATGGAAGCTATACATCAAAGAACTCTACTAAGGATCGATGCCGCTGGAAGAAAGCCTAATGGGTAACGAAAGTGAGGTAGACGAGGAAGATCGGGCCCACTCAGGCTGTGGAGTGAATTCAGTAGAGCAGTAGAAGACCTCAAGAAAAACTAAGCACTAGGAGCAGAGAGCATCAACAGGGAAATCATCAAAGCACTTGGAAGTAAAGCCAAGGCTAACCTGTGCAGTATAATCAATAATAGCTACCAAAGTGGAACACTTCCAAAGGACTTTCAAAGGACCGTAAATATTTTGATACCATAGAAGACAGGGACTGCGAGATGTGAGGAGCATTGAACCTTCAGTTTAGTGACTCATGCATCGAAAATACTCACATGATTGTAAAGCTGAAGGATGGAAAGGAAAATTGAAGACCACCTATAGGAAAACCAATTGTAATTAGGAGGAATGGAGACCAAGGAGGTCATACTCTATCGTAGAGCAATGGAAGAGAAAACAATGCATGAGAACAAGCCACTGTATTAGGTATTCGTGGACTTGAATTAAGCCTTCAACAATCTTGAATGGGATAAGATGTTGAGACTGCTGAAAAAACTTGGAATGGATCATGACAATAGAAGAACAATCTGCCAACTATACAGGAAGCAAGTCATCACAATGGGAATGAGAGACGGAAGTCAGATAGAAGCTAAATTTAACAAAGGAGTAAGACAAGGATGCTACCTTTCACCAGCACTGTTCAAAATGTACTTGATAGAGGCCATAAGAGAAGCAAAAGAAATGGGACTCGGTGGAATAAAGGTAAACAGAGAAGAAATAAACATTCTCCTCTTTGCAGATGGTATCACAGTCATAGCTAGAAAATGCAATGATCTCCGCGAATACGCGAATGAGTTCATTCACCAACTGTGTACCTCCCTTCCCCCTCTCTCTTTCCCTATTGGTTGACGTCTCTTCCCCCCTCCTCCTCAGTTTACCGTTATTTACAACTTGGATGTCTTGACCCTTCCTCACTTCAACCTTGCGTTGACGTGACGCGTTACCTTCGGTTCGCTGAAGAGGGCTACTTTGTAGCCGAAATACGCGTATTCGACCCCCACCCTCGTCCGTTCCTGTTGTGTAGATTTGACCACGCTCTTTTGGAGCTGATTCTCCCAGAAGTTGGGCCCATTTGTGGGTGTGAGTGAGTGATTTTGTGTGCTTGTGAGTGTGCTTGCGTAAATAACTTATGGCATCCTTAGTGGGGTCTCATTAGCCCTGTGAAGGATCCCAGGTTATATATCCCCGAATTATAACGCCTCAGCTAGGGTTCGTCGTAATCCGTCTTCTTTAGTCATTCCGCATTTGGTAGTTATTGTGTTGTTTTGCGGGGTTTGGGAGCTCAGTGGGAGCGCTACTAGTCTCTTGCGTGACCAATGTAGTGATGCCATTGCCCCAACCTTTGTGAAAACAATTAGCTCGTGGATGTTACTCTCCCTCCAGAACATTCCACTCCTTTTCACCTCCTGAGTCTCTTATTCTCGATCTGATTTTCAATGGGTGGCATTAGTGCTATGAGATCATGGGCAACTGCATATGTCACATATTGCCGTAAGCCGGAAGTGGCGTATAGGCTACAATGGGTGTTTTAAGTACCTACTTATTAATGTCTTCCTCAAATGGCCTCGTTATACTATGATAATGGCTTATTTTTCTGGATGTTCGACATTTTAATGGCTAGTCCACCACTAACTGTCATTAGCATAGTCTTTCCTATTGATTTGTGTACCCTAACCAATATCCTGTGAAGCAATAATAATGAGTTCTGAATGGTTGAGGAGTGAATACTTACACATGAACAGACATCAAATAATCCTACACCATTAGACGTCCAAGGCGAAGGAACACTTAAGTAAAAGATCGGATAGGGTCCCCCTCCACTCTTTATTACACATGGAACTCCATTAAACTTGAACAGCTTCTTCCAACGCGCGTGTTACATGGAGCATCCCATCGCATTCATCGTCAAATGGTGGTCAAGTTGGTCTGGCGGCGTGGACTGAAGGTGTTGCCTGAGAAGTGACGCCAAATGGAGATATGGCGTCACCACCTTCTGTATACATAAGTGATGTCACTACGACACACGAGAGTCTGTGTTGATCTGTTCACATGTGGACACGTGCCTTCGCGCTAAAAAAAGGACCATTTGTCTAGATGAAATCAGAGATTGCCATCATTTCTAACACGCGCGCCTGTTAAGAGAGACCAATTAACTCCTCCGCATGACATCGTGGCCCACATTGGGTCTCACTCATTTCCGAACAGTTCGATGCGCCAATATCCTTCGCACGCCTCTCATGTTCCTTTATTCTTAGTGCTCCTCCTCATCTCTGGAGTAGGTATTTTCTACCGTATTCACCCATGACTTTCGCTCGGTCTACCTCTTCCTTTTTCACACCATTCACCCTGATATCATGCACTGTATCCTGTTTATTTATTGGACTGTTACCCTTTCTCTCCACATGACCGAACCAACGAAGGGTATTCCTTTCATACATGTCCATTAATGGAGCATCCAACCCACATTCTTTCTCCCCTTACTCCTTCTTAGCTCTATCCACCCCACTTCTGTCGAAAACACTTCATAGGTTAACCCTCTATTTTGTGTCAGGAAGACCCTGCATTAAAATATTTATAGGAGATGAATAGTGAAGCATCCAGGGTATTGGCAGTATTTTAGTTTCATTTGCTACGACATTTATGAACATTTTGCATCCTTACGCCCTGCCATTCGTAAGCAGAGACATCGGCTTTCGGATGAATAGTAATCTCTCCTAATTCGAATCGAGTCTCACTCTGTTTGCTTTCGATTATGGAGCAGAAATCGTCGTATCCACTGCGGCTGGCAGTTTCTTTGTGACATTTGGAAAATTTTCGGTTCGATCAGTTTAATAAGGATGGATTTTAGACGGTTATCCACATAAGTGTTCTGAGTATGTAAGTCACTTCAAGTATCCCAAGAAGCAGATGATATAAATACAATAGCCAAGTAATGTTTGGAAATAAAATGTGTAATATCCATATAATATTCACTATATTCTGGTAACTCAGTATATTTCGGTTGGCCCCGGTGGCGGTGGGGTAAAGTCCTCGCCTGCTAACCCTAGGGTCGCGGGCTCGAATCCCGCACGGGTAGATTATCCACTGCTCAGGACATGGATGTTTGTGTGTGTTAAATGAGTTAATGGTAATAGAGGACCGTACAGTCTCACAATAAAGACGAGATAAAGACAAGTAACTTTGCATGGATATCCCAAGTTCCCGTTAGTGGAGGTCCGTATGATATCTCAGATCAACATCCGTATAGCACTGGCCTGAGAAAATATGCGCGGCGATGACTCGCATGGGTTTTCGCTACTCTCTTCACTGATTTTGGAAGATATTACAAATTGCAGACATTTTATCCTCTTGTTAGGAATGAATTACCTTTCAGGACAGCATTTTTATAAATATAGTTTTTTTTGGAAACAGCCAAACAACGTGGGTTGCGCAACTGCGTATTTCCTCAGTGCCTAATCAGTCATAAAAACGGGTGTGGATTCACACCAGTCGAACTTCCTAGCGTTTTATCTGTATGCTTCTATACGGATCGAAATAACACATTCGGCTCAAGTTAAATAGACGTGTTAGAGACTTTTAAAACATTACGTAGGCATTTCATGGAAATCTCTGTTGGGACTGAGCCTTACCTCACTCAGAGGGTGTCGGTAGAGCAGCTAAGCGGGTGGTTTATTCCTCCGCCACAGTACCGGTCAATAGGGGCCTATGACACCTAGGGGTGAATGGGCCCACGATATATATAGCGGTGTTCTCCCGCGAGCAATGGGCATTTTATGGTGAGGCTCTCGTCGAGTGTTCGACGCTAACGCAGCTGCTCCCGAGAGACGAACCCACGGCGCCTTTTGAAGACCACCGCCATCTCCACAGCCAAGGTAACAACATACCAAACCTCCTATCCTCCCCGTCCTCTTGAGTCTTCTTTGCTATTTGCTTTCCTTTGAGCCAGTCACAATTCGGGGGAATATTATTGGCCGAATATATTAATCGATGTTAATAAATTAAATATATTTGAACCAGTTTTTCTTTCTACCTTTTACCGCCGCCCTGGGCCCGTACGTACGGTTCAGGATATTGTACCGTAATATTCAGTAAATATCCATACGATTTTAAAACTTGGACGTAACCAGTTTTTGATAGATACGTGAACCCTCATTTGTACGCCGATATGTTTTTCAAATGTGTTGGCCAGGGTAATCTCGACTTAGCGTCTTTCTCAATGGTTCTATTGATTCCTAACACTATGCGCCCCGAATTCAGGCCATATTGAGCCAATTGTTGGGACCGCCAGCCAGGGGCGATCCCAGGAATTTATTTCGGGGGGAGACTGCCATTAAATTACGGCAATTTTCAGTCATCCAAAAAAAACTATAAAACTGTTACATCATTATATCTACATTATAATGAGCATAATAATAACTATTTTACTTTTCAGATCAGTGATCGGAGTGTTTAATGTTGTATTTGATAACTACGTCTAGTTGTAAAAATTATTTTGTAAAACCCAAAATTTTCGGGGAGGGGGGGATATGTCCCCTTTATCCCTCCCCCCCCTGGGATCGCCCCTGTCGCCGGCCGTAAATTTTGCTTCGGAATGCGAGAGCGAGTGCATTTGGAGAAACGTGCTGTACGGCCTCCCCATTGGAGCGATTGCTATTACCCTCTCTATATTAAATATTTAGATGAAAGATTTACAAATGGAGAATCACGTTCTGTGAAACAGGCCGAGATAGAATTCTCTCGCCTCATGCCCTTACCTTTATTTCACTCTTTTTTCCCTTTCGTTTGTGGTCGCAAGGCGCGGAATGTAAAATAGACCCTGCTAAACAATTCTTTAGCTGTTTTATAGAACGTAAGAAATTCCACAGAAATTGACTCCTTTTCTTCAGAAATAGTTCCTTTTCTAAGGATCTGTACGGAACATGAGAGTTTGACTCCACAGAACATACGTTCTGTAGAGCTATTTTCTGCAGAGCAAAATAACTTCTTACAAGCTGTTCTGTATAACTCCAGCAACTCTACGGAAATATGTGAGGTTTCCGTTGACCCAATTCCTTTTCTAAGGACCTGTATGGAGAGTCGTAGGGAATTCCACAGAACATGCTAAGGAATTCTGTAGAGCGTCCTAAGGTATTCTGCAGAACATCCTAAGGTATTCTGCAGAATTCGTAAGGAATTCCGTAAAATGGCGTTTCAATACTTAAAGGAAGATCTACAGAACTTTTTGAGAAATTCTATAGAAGTACGTATTTTAAGGAAACTGTACAGAATGTTTTAGCAGGGGATGAATTTGAAAAACTGGAGATGCAAAAATTTCGCGCTGCTCCACGTGTGTGTCTCGGTTTGTGGTTAGGATGTTGTTATGGTTTTTAATGGCAGAAACTCTTTTTTCATTGTTGAATAGGTTTTCTCCTTCGCAGTCCACCCAAGTAGGGTGTTATGTCGTCTTCCTTAAAAAAAAAATCTCGTCATTTTTCCGCAAAATTTAACGCTCGCAACTGTAACTTTTACCCTCTGAGGTGCCGTTGAGAAAATTAAAAAGTTGCGAAGGCCGATGTCATGTTGAGCGATTGTCATAGTTTTGAAGTATATCGCCATAGAGGGAATGCATCTCTGTCGCGATAAAACTTCGGTGAGTAATGCGAGGGCATTACTCACCGAACAAGCTGATTCGAGCAGGAGATAGTGGTCCTGCGTTGATGTCTATGGATGAACATACTTGGAACTGATGACGTGACTTACGAACGTGAAAGATAAATGCATCTGGGGCTGGCTTGAGTAATTGTATGCACTTGCTATGGAAATGAAACTGGTAAGGGAAAATCATTACCCTTATCCTATACTATATGAGTCCGTTTTCCCCGGAGATGATCCAAGGTCACTGTTGTCATCATTACTCTCAAAAACAATTTTCCATTCTTCATTGAAGGCGTTTTTGAAGTTTTTCATTTTCTTGGCGAGTTTTTCGCACAGAAGTCGAATACGGTTTAGGAAAGCATTAATAAAAATATCTATTCCTCCTCTTCGTCCACTGAAAATTGATCCACAGCTCTCAGAATCGCTATAATACAAATTTAAACTGAAATATTGTTTCAGTCGCCCAATATAAAAAAAGCATATTTTTTCTACAACATGGTATTCAAAATGGAAAGCGAAGATTTTTGTCGGTACAATGATAAAAGAAGCCTGTAATGAATAAAATGGCTTCGCTGTGACATTTTGAAGAAAATTATAAAGAAGAAAAAATATTTGCCAGGAAAGGCAATGGACGAGGTTTATACGATATCCAACATCGGTTGGTCTGGTTAAAGTTATGTTTAGATACGACAATAATCATAAAGAGTTTATTTTAGTCTTCTATTTTTTAAGCATTTAATGAGACAAGCGTAGGGCCGGATACAGCAAAAATAAATAACTGTCCAGAAAGATTTAGACTTAAGGTCACAAAAAAATGAACTTTATGAATGAGAACTGGCAATTTTATTTCAGTACCCGTGTGTTCTAAGAGAATTCGCGTTTTCTTCGAAGGTTGTTGTACATATTTTGTTTCGATGGTACTTATGCTTTTCCATTTCAGTTTGCACCAATTTTAGCTAGGAAGGTTGAATTATAGGAGGAAGGAGAGTGATGTCGAATGAATTATTTAAGATGAGAATTATGGTAAAGTTTTTCGGTGAAAAACTAATCGCTGCATATGTGATCTTTTTTTCTGACGTAAATTTGAATGCTAGTTCTGCTTTACCTTGGTCATATCTGCCGTGTAGGATTCCCCTTATCTTTAAGGTTAACTTCTACGATAATCTTTCCATGTTCTGGTGATGCTCCATGCGCAATTTTACAATGCAGCATGCTAAAAATACGATTACGCCCCTGTAAAAGTCGGAAGAGATATTATTCCCTTCAATTCAAACCTAATCTAATCGATATATCACTCTTATAAAAAATGGGTTATTCTGCGAAGCGTGCCATCTTTTATCTCATTTTTCTGGAACAAACGCTGTCCATTTTTTTTTCTTTTCGTGACATATAATAGCGGTTCGCCTTAGTAAATAGAAGTGTCAAGGTACAGTATATACCGCCGGCGTCTCTGCAAGCAGCCCTGAGATGAACCACCTCACACCACTGACAATATCATAAACACATGATGAGCGGTCACCGCAAGGTCAGAGGGAACACGCAGCCGAAATGAGTATCGGGGTCACGCCCTCCTATCCTCCTCTCTCTTGCGTGGTCAATAATGTGCTCGCCCTCTCGCTTCTCTTGTTGTTCCTTCGTGGAAATGTGTACACGTCCTTGCTTGCGTTGCCTGGAGAGGCGCCGACTATTCAAGGCTCATCACGCACGCACACACGGCCGTGGTTCCCCAGACAACCCACCGCACGATTTCGGCGAAGAGGAGCGCTTGCTCGTACGAATTGTGGGTACTCTCTCAACTCTTGCTCCCGTCGAAGGACGTTCGACACGATACTTAAAGCCATGAATATATATTATGGATAGTTATCTCGTCGCCAAAAACTGTTGTCTAGGATTCCGTAAATGAACAACTTTTTGGAAAGTGGTGCCGCCTAGTGATGGAATAAGGAAGTTCAAATGGAAATACAGTAGTTAGTTTGTAAATAAACACGTCGCACTGGTTTTACCGTGAATATACATGGGTTTTACTTACAATTAATCCTAAAGCAGTGGATAAAAAATGTGGTACTACACGCGGGACGTAATTATACACTTTTTTAATATCGTCCGGTGTACAGATATATTTAATTCCTCTCCAAATTTATTTACACAATTGCACAATTAACTTCTTAGCACTTCGTGAGTATCGCCATACGGAAATTTAATAATAATACGAGGTGACTTCATGAGTATTCCCAATGGTCATCATTGCAGTGTAGGTTAAAAGGAATGCACTTACCGCCGCCTTGAACAGATTCTTATTTTTCAATCCAAGTCTCTTATTTGGGGTCCTCGTAGACACATACCCTATTTTGTGGCCTGGTACGAAGCAAGTTCTGTTTAAACAAGGCATTCTAAATTCTTTATTTAAGCCGAACGGGGTTAATGCATTCAAATTAGAATCCGAGTCTGGCAAACATCGTCGTCGGCACACGATGGACGATTCATAAACATCTTACACATTTTGTGTAATAGATATTTCCTCTCTATCATTTACAAAGTAACTTTTAGATCACAAAAATAGTAAGATATTATTCAAAGTATCAAATAATTCATATCTCCTCGATCGTTATTGAATATTCACCACAGTCTCACGTTAGCAACAATTAACTACGTCTATTTACGATAACAACTGAAAAGACTATTCGAAGTGGCGCCAAGGACTGGGTGAACTAAAAGTGGAAATTTAGGCAGCACGTAGCCTAGGCAACAATTCCAAACATCTAAATCCATAATATATATTCATGCTTACAGCACTGAATATCGAACTGAACTCGGCATTCTTGAAATCGTATCATGTGAAAGGTGTGATCGCATCCGATCATGAAATTGAATTTAATTATCAGTGTTGATAAGAGAAATAATTACGACTCTTGTATTCCATTCGATTCTTGGATCCAGCGACAAATCAGATGCAAGCGGGCGAGTCGAGCGTTTCGGGAGAATACCGCAGTGGAGATGTGGTCTACTAAAATGCAGGGCCACATAAATAATCTTCGGGGGAGCTAAGTGAACTATAATGGGGAAATTTTTTCCTGAGACCTCCAGAGCTGGTTTTCTGAAGATTGTTTATAATTTTTTGTCAGCAACACAGTAGCTAGTTACGCCAAAAAAATTGGCCAAATTTATCAACGATGCCTAGTTAATCGAATGCCCAAACGTCGCCCCTGCGCTCTGAAATCTGTTGGCTTTTTCGATCTAGTTTTCACTTGCGTTAAGCGATGAAGATAGATTAATTTGATAAGCATTTGTTAAGAGAGCTGATGCAGTTTTTTCATCTTTATTTACGAACACAATACATACAACAAACGAATTGCCTCACCTCAGAAATGAAAAAAATGAACATCGCAATGAGAAACCTTCACACACGTATTTTAAATGAAAGGTTATCACAAGGATCAGCTAGGGAACATTAATTTCAACAAAATCAGCAGCTTGTAAAAGCAGTCTCCTCGGTATCGAATTCTATCCCAAATTTAGTTCTGGGTTTTCGTCGCCAATTTCAGTAGTGGATTCATTGCTGACTTAAACATCGTGTGAAACGGGCTTTTACCCTTTTCTCGAAGATCGAACCGCGAGTTTCGAGCAGTGTGCCACAAAACAATGCAATGGCTGCTTTCCATCCTGTCGACTCATCAGTCTTCTTCAGTTCACTCGCGAAAACTCGAGTCGACTCGTGTCTTCTCGAATTGAGAGCAAAAATTAGATGCGCAGCAGCAGACGCACATTCAAGACTCACATGCCGACTCGTAGTTAGTACTTGTTGGTGGAGCGGTAATCGAATCCACGCAATAAGTTCTTCTCCTGGGTTGATTCTTTACGAGCATTATTACATAATACTTTGATAATATCGTCAGATTATCCTCAAATTTCACTTGGCCGAAGTTGAAGCGGTATGTACGTAACTTCATGGAAGAATAATTGTGTGTAAATGCACTCCTCCAAAAACGTAAACATTTCTGGTTTGTTTTTATACCTACTATTCATGCTCGAAAATAATGCATGTTCTTCATAAAGCCTTTGAATGCGGCATGACGTGAACTCACGTCATGGTTATCTTTACGCTGGTGCTGATGACGTGATCTCACGTCATGGGTAGCGTGAGCGTTCCAGAATTCACTAGGGAACTTTCACTAGGTCCCCTTGTGAAAGCTGGAACACTCACGGTACCCATGACGTCATATCACATCATCAGCACCAGCGCAAAGACAACCATGACGTGATTTCACGTCATTCCGCACTCAAAGGGTTAATGGCTAATAGAACCTCGATATATTAAACTTAACCAGTGTGGTACCTATCAATTCGACGTAAATACGTGATGAGAGTGGTCCTTATTTTTCGAAAATTCGAATATATATAGTGGGAAACCCCCTAAATTTGTTCCAATGTGTAAAAAAATAAAGTATGCTGAATATTATTGCAATTGCGGAATGGAAAGATGTACCGCATCGCACCTACACTTTCGAAATTCAGACATTTTTTCGTATTTCTAGACAATTCCTGACGATTGCGGAGCTCTCAGCGTTTTAAATTGCTTCACCAACGACTCATCATACATTAGTGATGTTCCATCTCGAATATTTTCAATATCTGCGCGATAGTTTCCAATGGCCCCGAGAGTGAGTGCTTGTCACCCAAGTCGCCGGGCGCCCTCTTGCGTCTTCGCTGGAAGTTAAGTCCGCTGCCATGTATCACGTTTAGCGATTTGCAAAATTAACAGTACGTTTAAGTCGTTTTGGGAGATACATATCGTCATTTGACTCGTGTGTTTTATCCTTGGGGACCGGGATGGTCTAGTGGTTGCGTGTCTGACTCCCGTTCTGAAGGTCGCAGGTTCGAGACTATAGTCTTTTAGACTTACAGACTTAATTTCTTTCAAAAAATTGTACACATACAGCAGTAGCGCCAATTTACAGGAAACATATTACAAAAAACATGAAAGAGGACAAAAACACAATAACAGCATAAAAATAAACAATGATAGCCCAACATTGAAAGGGGAAATATTTGATTTGTTGACAGGTGGGATATAGCTTGGGTGGTGAAATTGTTACATGGTAAATAAAAAGGATCGACAGTGTGAGGGAGTGAATTTAGAAGGGGTGGGAGGCGAAATATTAATAATAAATATAAAGGTGAGCACTTGGTGAGAGATGTTCTAGGAATAGACAGATGGAGTAGGGTATGGGTGCAGGTGGATCGAGTTGGTATCCTGAAGTTGAAGAGAGAAAGCAGTTCAGGGCAATCAATGGGCGAGTTAAGGGTACTGTGGAGGAGTTTCAAATCCATTTTAAGTTCGAGGGTAGAAATGGAAAGAGAGGACAGCACAGCGTTTGAGGACATATTACGGAAACGTGGGACTCTGTGCTTGACTTTTTTGGCAAAGAAGTGAGAGATGCAATCGAGGGATTTTAGATTAATTGGGGCTGACATAGACCAAATTGGGGAGCAATATGATGATATCCGAAGGACAATTGTTGAGAAGTAGGAATTGAGTATTGTTGGATCTTTAATCTCTCTGAAGCGGTAAAGAAGGCCTAATAGGGACATCGCTTCATTTTTTTCAGTCTAAATGTGGTAAAGACTTATTTTTAGTTTAGACTTATAAGTCACGTAATTTATTCAATTCATTCAAAAAACTACCCGAACTCGATCTGACCCATTTTCTGAGAGGTAGCAGTCTCAGCATAAGACATTGATGGCGCAATCCAAGAAGATCGGACCGGCATAAATGATGACTTTATCAATGACACTTTTTGAGCAAAAACATCCGTAACTTGAGAAGAACGTGTGTTTGAAGAACTGTAGAAGAACGTATAGCGGAGCTACTCGAGTTTCGTCACACAATTAGTCATCAGTATTTCAGGTGTGTAATTCTGTCCAAATAAAATCTTAATATTTCGCAGTGACTTTGATAATTAAGAATAAAACATATGGGGCTCTAGCATCCACTTTTTTTAAATACGAACGGAATAAAAATGTTTCTCCTCTAGGAGTATGCTCTGCTTGGAATAGAAGATAGAAGAGCTCTTGACATACCTCTCCGGGTGGATCGTCTTATTGCTGTTCGAGGTCCATGATAGAATTTTTGCCTTAAGAAATGATAGAAATACATCACACAACTGCACTAACTAATAATTAACCTACTAATTAACGTGTAATACACATGTGGATTTGTCTTGGCTCACGCTCACGATACGGCAGAATGTGCTGTTATTTTAGAGTTGGCAACCAATATATTTTATTGCAGAATAAAACTTATCTATGAAAGGTAGGGTGAATGTTATAATGGAAATGAATAATGCCGACAGAATGAGCCCAGTCGTAATTAATTATAATACATCTGATGGGCCAGAGATTGCATCAAATGGCCAGGATCCAGGAGTTCCTTTTTATAAAATTCATAAATTTCATTGACATTTTTGCTCTTATACTAGAGTAGCAAAAAATATTGAAATCGGAAATCAAAAACTTTTAAGTAATGGTCCACTAATATTTTTATTGTTTACGACCCGAGTTTCGTCACGTAATGACATCTTCAGGCACAAATATTATCCCACATGGGTATATATACAAAATCAGGTGCATAGGAAGACGGGGAAGGGATGGGGGAAGAGAAGGAAAACCGTTGGAGTATGGTGTAATGGGTAAGGGGCAGGTAGGGAGAGGTCTGCGAGGGGGGGAAGCGTTGGGCTGATTGGAGAAAATACCGGGCGGCGGGAAGGGGGTGGGGGGAAAGTGGGAGGGGAAAAATAGGAAGAATACATACTTTTTCCTTAGAAATGTAAAACTACAATGAATACACAGGTCGACGGTGATTAGCAAGTCCAGGCTATTGATGAGAGTACAGTTCAAATGAAGTGGAAAGCTCTTTGTTGATGCTCAATGATGGTTTAATTACTCGGAAAACCTTGAATAGGTAAAGGATTATATACAATGTATCCACAAGTCCCTGAGATTAGCAGTCCGGGCTATTGATGCGGGTGAGTTTCAATTGGAGGGGAATGCACTTGGGAACTTTGTTTACCTCGCCGACCTCCCCCTACCTGCCTCTTACCCATTACACCATACTCCAACGGTTTTCCTTATCCTCCCCCTTCCCTTCCCCGCCTTCCTCTGCACCTGATTTTGTATATATACCCATGTGGGATAATATTTGTACCTGAAGATGTCATTACGTGACGAAACCCGGGTCGTAAACAATAAAAGTATTAGTGGGCCATTACTTAAAAGTTTTTGATTTCCGATATGGAGAGGTTCCACAAAGTGAAGCCTGAATGTATCAGTTAAGTATATTGAAATGTTTGAAGAGAGAGGGAAAAGCGATAACAAATAATTAATGTAATATTTTGAGACAAAACTATTGAGTGTACACAATTGCAGGAATCAAGACGAAGAATTCAACAGCAATGGGGAAAAAATTAAAGTCGTAGTGGTGGCTGATCTGTTTAAAAGATCTGTGATCTCACAAGAGAAGATAAGTTATTTCAAATCGCAGTTAGGAAAAAAAGTATTGCGGTAAGTAGTCATGAAGTGAGCCATTTTATACCCCATACAGACCAGACAAGCGCTCAAAACACAAAAGGAAAATTTTAATCATTGAACGGAATAGAGAATAAAAAATTCATTTTTATCGTTGGTTTCGTTTTTGCCTCAAAATTGCTTTTTCGGCTCCATGTATTTCAGAGAACCTTTCGTCTGAAATGTCTCTGTCCTCTACAGGTTTTAGGGCGCATTGTAATGCTAATAATATTTATTCCACTCCTACAAGAAATGCAAAAATAAAAATAATAAACTAAACAGAAGAGTGAAATTAGGCACCCCTGATGGAAAGCTCCTGTGATGGGGTTGTTATTCCTTGGATATGGCGTTTTTTGGCAGTTACATGAAAATATAACAAAATAAAATATACAAAGGGCTATTCAACTAAACATACAAGTAGTGTCCTTACACAATATGAAAATATCATCTTATCACAGAGATGTTACAATTTATCTATAGTAGTATACATCTCAGTCAATTACAGGTAATAGAATACAATGCATATGGAGCAACTCCACATAAACTAAATGGAATCTATGAACATGGTCAATAGAAAACTTATTAAAGAGACTTTAGCTATAGTTTTGAATAATATTTCAACAATTGTTTGTAAAAATAATCAATTTAACAGTTTCTTAGTAAACAACACTTGGTTGTTACAGCAGTATAACTATTGTGGTAACTTCATAAAAACTTTTGGTGCTTTATAATTATAAAAATGTTTATAGGCATCTACATAAGGTTTCGGAATCATAAAACCATGATTTTTTCTCAGATTAGTAGTGTTGGGCCAACGTTTATTTTGGTGCCCTCCACGATTATAGAAAACTCTTAAAACTTTATACACATAAGTGCCTAACTGGAAGAATTTTTAGCCTTAAAAACAATGGATACGAAGACTCCATCCGAGGAGTACGTAGAATCACCCGTTGGATTTTGTTTTGGGCAACTCTTATGGGCTGAATATTTGTAAAATAACAGCCTCCCCAACAGGATATGCCATATTGTCTCAAATTAAAAGGAAAATTTTCAATACTGCCCATGCCACTCTGGCTTTCTGGAAAAGAGTGACTTATTGCCATAGAGATTTTCTATCTTATGAGCTTTAGCGCTTAAAAATTCAGATATTATGTTCTTGCTCTTTTCGTATAAGACCATTGAGAATTCTTTGTGTTGACTCTAAAATTCTTGTCTCCTCTACGAAGTAGCAATCACGCGTCTCCGTGTGATAAATCTTCGGTTAAATTCTGTGTGAAAATGTTCCCTTTTCGCGAGATGTTTCCCACGACTGCAGAAGAACAACCTATAATTCGAAACATAAAGCCAATAGGGACTTGTTCGTATTTTTAGTACCCCTACGTGGAGACTCGGAAAGGGGTGCCGAAAGGCGTTTGGTCTCCTGGATGAGACTTTTTATATAGAAAAATCTTAATCAAAACATTAATACCAGCTGTTTATAACACATACCTACCTAGTTGGTCGCTAAGAGAATCTCGAATCAAATTGAAGTATCTTGCATCACAAGCGGCTCCAATAGGAACAAAACTCAGGTGAAAGGTTTGGATTAAGACACCGCAGATTATTCTAAATATTTTCTCAAAATACTAGGAGTGTTCCTAATAGATATTAAGATAAATCGTCATTTATTGCAAATTTAAGTCTTTGATTTTATTAGTTATTAATTCGATCTCAAAAGACTTAGTGATTGAATGGCTATAGTTTTATTGTACATACCTATTTCAGTGAAGAGGTCCGGAACAAACAGGGGAAAAGTTCGTGAAGCAATTGTATTTCTCAAAAGTATCGACTTTAGTCGATTCTTTGAGAAAAAGAAAATTGATGCAGCAGTTTCGTTTAGAATGTAAAAACATTATGATAAATATATGTTGAAAGCCGTGTGCGACTACCAATGTAAATTTCCAGACTGCTTTGCTGCAAGTCCTGAGGAGTTTCGGGGATACCTGTTAAAGTATTCCTAGCAAATAAAACTAAATGATATTTTTATCATGTTATGTTAACTTTCATATTAGATAAAACCAAAGAAGACAACGTGATGCGTGGTATAGAACACGAGAGGGCGCGCCCGGCGACTTTGATGACAGGTGCTCACTCTCGGAGTCATATCATGGAATCTACGGGGCATGAATTAAAAATGTTCGAGATAGAACATCTCAAATGTGTGATGAGTCGTTGATGATAGCAGAAAAGCAATTTGAAACGCTGAGAGCTCCGCAATCGTCAGGAATGGCCGGAAAACACGAACAAATGTCGAAATTTCGAAACTGTAGGTACGATGCGGCACGTCTTTCCCATCTGCAATTCAATAATTTTCAGACTTTATTTTCTAGCCCTAAAGCAAGCTCTCAAACGTATTACTTAATACATGTAAGATCTTGCTTCGTTATTCTTTCTTTTTCAAACAATTTACCATGACCGGTGTGCTGCCTGGCGTCGACTCGCATCTGGCGCTTCTTGCGACGCAAAGTGATTGAAGATCACCCTGGGCACGGTCGGTAGACTTGCATCGATGAATGGAAATAACTCAATTAAGGAGAATACCCACATTATCGACCAATTTACTCGTCTGCGATATTCAATTTGAAACAAATATTGTGAAATTTTTATAAGCCTCAAGTCCTTTCGATTTCGTATGAGAAGGAGGAATTCTACCGCCTCCAATCTGATAGGCGCACTCTAAGATAGCTAGTTGACACTAATTTATGATGCGGTTAACAAATTTTATTTACCAAACTTTTACAACACCACAGATTATATAAAACTGACACAGTCTGTGACTACGAAACAGACAGTGTCTGTTTTATATAACCTGTGGTATCGTTAAAGTTAGGTGAATAAGGTTTTTAACCCTAGGATACCACTAAGTGACTCGAGTTTTATTATGCGGGTTCACACATTAGTTATCCAAGGTGATATTACGCTTTTATTGAGCCGAGCCGTTATGTCCTGCATTGTTTTTATTGATAAGCAGATAGTCGACCGCAAAATATACACTGCGATCATCTTCTCTCTTAAGATGTCCTTCCTTATACAGTAGATTCCGGTTAATTGGGACACATCGGGACTGGCGCACTTTGCCCCAATTAAGCGGCTTCCCAAATTAAGCGAAGTATCCCGTACGTATGCATAAACAAATTTAGACATGAAATAAATGAGACTAAATAAGGTTTATTATGCAAAATGTTTATTAAATTATGAATTGGTTTAATAAGTCAGCAAAATTAATTTATTTAAAAACATTTTTCAGGAATTCTGTAAGTCTTGTCGAAAACATTTCTCTCAGCCTCAGATGACGCTGGATGAATGCCTTTTACGAAGTCCTATTTAAGAACAATGCTGGGTTTATTAGATATGAATACGTGATCTACCCTTACCTGCTCTCAAACCCTCACCGCGGGTGTCTCATTCCTCTCTCGTTATCCTGGCTTATCCTTGCACTGGCAATAAGCCAAAACTGAAGGCCGTTTCCTGCACCCTTCTATCCTCAAAACACTTATTTCTCTTGACCCATGGCCTACAGCCTCCAGAGTCCATTCCCCTAATAAATGAAACGACACAGTATGAAGTCTCGTGATCCAAAAACGGAATCCGGGTCCCCTACAGGCTGGTCTAAGAGCTTTAAAGGCAGGAATAGGTACTCATATGGAAAATAATATTCAATGAAAGAAGTAGAATGTTAAAAAACCGTTTCCTGGCATGAAAAAAATTGCATTTCATTGCAAGTGTAGGGTCAATGTCGGCAATGCATGGCCTAATTAAGCGGCATGATGTCCCTTTTAAGCGGAGAAAACGCAGGGATATTCTTCAATTGGCGTCTGTTCTTCAAGACTTGCCCCAGTTAAGCGTCTGCCACAAATAAAGGGTGGCCCAATTAACCGGAATCTACTGTATAACGTGCATCATCTGTGGCTTATTTAGTCATAAAAAGCGAAAAAATAATGGTAAAAATACCTTTGAAAGAATGATTCCATAATAAATTGAACAAGCATCAGAGTAACAAATGAATACCCAATGGATTCTGTCAGAATAAAAAAAGGTGAATTTCAAGTCTTAAAGGCTTGCCAAATAAATTACATTTTTCGCTGCCTTGTTTTTTAATATTTCGAAAAATGTCGAGTCGGAAATTTTTTTTCTATTTGGTTCAACAATGACACACGTCAATGGAGTGGTGCAATGGGGGCGGGAAGTGGTATCCACAGGAACTGCTTGAACTGAACAAGAGAATGCCTCAAAAATGCTGAGAGAAGCGTATAAACTGCGATCCCCTTCCCTTAGTGGCATTGGAAGTGTTTTCAAATTGGCTGCATTACTAACAGCCAACGGCGCTATTTTCATGTGCAAACTATTGCGCATATGTATGCAATATGGGTAGCCTTTGAACCATTTCTTGACCAATTTTATGTTCTTAAGTAAATGCAGTAATATTTTTCAGCATTAATTTAAATGGACGTCAATCAATCGTCATAGTTGGCCCTCATGACACCACAAAAGTGACCCAATATGTCCTCCGGGGTACACTCTGTTTGACATGCCTGACATGGGTATTATAATCTCGAATTAGAACGCTGCCATGATGACATTGTTCCCAAGGCGCAGCCGCGACATTTCAAAGACGCGCCAGCGATGGCGGAGACACCTGTTGAGTGAAATCTCGTCCCAATAGGGTGCTCGCCTGCCCCCAGGGTCATTCTGCCGCGAGGCGTCCGACGGTCAAGAGGTACGCAACCCGCCCGCCCATTCCACTGCTCCCCGAGCGGGAACCGCGCCTTCCGGCGGACGAGAGGAGCGGGTGACGTTGAACTGGGCACACCTCCTTCGCTTGATTTAGAGGTAGGTGTGGTGTTGATTAAGGCGGTAATCATGGAGAATACATTATAATGTTTTTAGGTGGTTGTAGCGATGTTTGTTTACACACGTATTAGCGCGGAACTTTGTATACGAGTACTGGTTAGTATTTTCTATAGGGATGTGTGA
The DNA here is from genome assembly GCA_963169105.1 of Ceriagrion tenellum. Lineage (NCBI taxonomy): Eukaryota > Metazoa > Arthropoda > Insecta > Odonata > Coenagrionidae > Ceriagrion > Ceriagrion tenellum. Next base: position 17,917,648 of record OY720634.1, read on the forward strand.
AAAAAAATTGCTTGTCACCGATTTGACAGACTAAATTCCGCAGGGGATCAGGACGACTCGGTAGCATTACTGCTGGCTATAGCACTCGGCCGGAAATCGAGGAATCAGGGTTCGAATCCCGATCAAGGAGGATGATTTTTTCTCTGTGGAATTTCGCACAATTGTTACCGATATGTTTTCTTGGCAATTTAAGGCTACGATTAGCCGTGTGGGCCTTAAGTAGGTCGAAGACATTTTTGGACAATATTTCATTTAAGGTAGTTAGAGCGATATCTCATTTTACTTAGAAATCAATGAATTTGGTCTCCTATTAAAGATAAATATCTCACTCCTCTAATGACACCAAATATTCAACCCTTTAAGATATTACTTTCCGAGATATTTGCCAAAAAATACCAGCCCATTTACATGGGAAATGATACAAGTATGCACTCCACAGAGACAGTATCTACAAAATGAGGTATTTCTAACACTTAAATGTCGTAAAAAACTAACAACGTGTAGTTTGTATGTTTTCTCAACTATATTACAAAATGAATCATATTGCCACCGCAGTAAATTCTTCGGGATCACAATAAACCTTCCGCGTTTTGAAGGAGTTTCAAACGCACCGCGCGAAAAAAATGAGTCAAGTTAAAGACTTATTTAGATATTTTCAATTAATTAATTACAATTTCTGTCATATGAAACTATATTATTGCACCATTAATAATGCTATATTTAATTTATATGTCCTACAGCTGGTGAAATTAAAACGTGTAATTCGAATATGGTCTCTATTATGACTAGGGAACTATCTCGCTCGGACTACCTTAAGCGCATCTATTAGTGCGTCGGAACTTATCATACACCCATCAATGGAAATAATCAAGATTTATGCAGTCGGACCTGGATGAGCGAGGGTCCTGGGGAAGGAGATTTTTTTTCTCAGTTGTAGAGGTTTTTTACATGGCCAGTTTCTCACTCATGGAGGTTCGGACGCGACTTCCCTCGCTTAGAAAGGTTTCAATCCGGGTCCATCTCTACTCAGATCTACGTATTCTCTCACTTATGGCGATCCAAACAAGGGATAAAAGATGAGAAATTTGTGAAGTACGCAGTTGGACCCGCATTATATTACATGATATATTTCTTTATTTCCCTCTCATTGCGCAATTAGTTTATCCTGACTCTGTTTTATACGAAATGTCTCGATTAATAAACTCGCAACTTAAAGTTTCTCATCGAACGAAGACACTTTAAAAGAGCAACTTAACAGTTTGCGGAATTATGGCGGTGCAGTCATGATTCACAGGTTAAAATGAAAATGGAAAGGAATTTCCAAACATCGGTGTATTCTTCGTAAATGCTAATGGAAAAACTCTTCACTGATCCATGTCGAGGGGATGATTTTTCGCAAAATGCCGGCTTCACTTCCAAGCTTCAAGACGTTGTTTTCTGTTTTCTTCACTCTTAGAATTAATGAAGTGTGACATTGATAGCAATTTTAAGGTTGGACATTACTTCCGTCGTGGTGTAATTTTGTTCCCCAAAATCATGTGAATACGCCCAGGTTAGTTGCATCTGAGGCTCGATTGCAAAATTCATGTCTAAGAACGGACACTTATCCAGCCTTCGCTCGAATTCGGTTGATAAAAAACGTGTTTGCTCGAGTCCTCGAGCATTAATCCGCGCGTCATGAACTGTATCGGTTAATAAGTCTGTTGGAGCCCTGTTCGATTTAAAAAATTGCTCCGTGCATGGAAATAGAAAGTGAAAGGGTACTCCAAGACACCTTCATCGTCCACCTTCAAAAAAGACCGACATGACAAAAACTCACACACCATCATTTATTTTAATAAACCCTGTGGAGTTAAAAAAAAAGGCAACTCGACTGCATCCTGGCGCATTTGTTAATTCTCTCCATTATATAAAAGGCCTGCTTTTTCAATGCGCCCATGACAAAACTTTAATTTGAGGGCGTTAAATGTGTATATGTGATGAAAATTTGTGACACCGTTATGTTTAATGTCGTAAATTTTAGGTTTAAGTGACAACCATTTGGGACATTAAAATTGGTGTTTGATTTGGGAAGGTGGTAATGATGGTCATGAAAGATTATTATATCCGCTGAAACTAATCGCTTACTACCGTGAATAGAAATGCCCCATTCGATTCTCCCGTTAGAGTCTCATTCGAAGAACTCAAAGCATATGGGGAAAGTTCCCCGCAACAGGTCTCCTGGATTTACGCAAGCAGATTCAAGGTGCCAGCATGGATGTGCGTTAGGGGTTCAAATGTTTGATCCCTTTGTATGAGCTTCGCTGTTTCCCTTGATTTCTGTTAAATAGATCTAAAAGAACATTGATGACGGCAGCGCCGGCATTATCGACGAATGATGATGATTATATCGGCGCTGCCGTCGACTAAGTTTGATTCATCAACTTGTAAATAACCACTGTCAATAGGAGTTTCGGTGAGCCTGAGAACGTAGTTTTTTCATTGTGGAAGATATAAGACCAGGTTAAGTGTTAAAATATAGCTTATTATTTTGACATCCCTGAGTAAATTTATTGATCTTTGATTTCAGGCTTTCACAGTGATAAGTATTATCACTCTCAACCATTTCCGGGTTCTCTGCTGCGTTCAATTATTTTTTTACTGGTATTTTTTTTAAATTTCGGTTGCCAGCTTTGTAAGATGCCTTAATCTTTGCTTTGAATCCTTAATCATTGCTAATGGCACCACTATGCATAGCTTACAACCGAGATTTAAAAAAACTGGCTCCGCTATTTTTTTCGGAATTGGCCGCATTTGTAATTGTCCCTTTCTCCTACGATAATATTTCTAAACGCATATCTCTAATGAGAAAAATTTTCATGAAGATTTATATAGAAGTGTCATGAGGGAAAGTTCACGAGCACGAGGGCATGAATCACAAGCTAATGCTCTCAACTAATTTAGAGACAAAAAAAAAACTTCTGGGTAGTAAAACAGCACAAGAGCTGATGAATCAGCGATATAATGCATTTATGTAACGATTCCTGGAATGCGCATTTCTACAAAGTGAGGGTGTCACTTTATAAAATATCGATTATTCATGGAATTTTTTTTATCAAAAAATATTGACGAAAACTTCAAGTCATGCAACTAAAGTAACTTTCGAAAACACTTGGGACTAATGAAAATTTTCGAACTTGGTGAACTAACTGCTTGCATGATAGGTGTTGCCATGTAAAAATCATCGTGTGTTTAAATCCCAAAATATATGTTTCTAGTTACATCGTTATTCGTTTCATTAATGCATGTATCATTCCCCTTGAAAATAAATGATGGTGTGTGAGTTTTTGTCATGTCGGTCTTTTTTGAAGGTGGACGATGAAGGTGTCTTGGAGTACCCTTTCACTTTCTATTTCCATGCACGGAGCAATTTTTTAAATCGAATTTCGAGCGCATTTTGCAGAGGCGTTTACTTATGGTTCCATCAAGGGAGGTGAGTCATTAGTGACGACGACGAGGAAATATAGTGAACCCTTTTTTCGCTCCCTTCTCCATGGAAACGCGAGTCAACGATACGGTGTCACGCATGAACGATTTCCGGGTCCCATTGTCTGAATGCCATGCATTCACGACGCTTCCATTCACTCATCAAATTAAGGAAGACATCGGATTACACAACCGTCAATAGAGTCCAACGTACTCGCTGCTGGATCTCGATAAACTGATAGTTAATGAAAAAACTGCGGTCACTAATGATCCCGTTGTGTGTGCCTATCTGACAAACGAAACGCCAAGTACGGTAGTTAGAGCGATTTATAATTTCAAAAGGAATCCAATAAATTTGAACTCATTATAAAGACAAATATGACCCCTTTCCAAATAATCTAAGTATTAAACACTCACTTCATTAACCTTCGAGATGTTTGTCGAAATACGAAACCAATTTTGGAAATGGTTCAAGTACGCACTCCAGAGAGATTTTATTTTTTTTAAATGTAGTTTTTAGAACACATATATATTAACAAAAATTAAGTAGTGATTATTTTGTAGGTTTCATCTACTATTTTCGGAAATAAATCAATTACTAACCGTAGAGAGTTTGACAGAACTACAAAAACATTAAAGGCGTTTTCAACGTACGGCGCGGCGTAAAAAAATAAGTCAAGTTTAAGACTTATACTTACTTACTTACTTCCTCGGCACTACAGCCCGGTATGGGCTTTGGCCTCCCTCAAGACGCCTGTCCATTCTCTCCTGTTCTGCACTTTCTCCCACCATCTGACAATCCTCATTTTCGAGTTCCTGATCGTTTGCCAGTGTCATTATCCTTAAATCCGTCCGTATTCCGAGGCTTCTTTATGGGTTTCGTAACAGAACATTTTTTTTACGGTGTGGGATTGTTAGCCCCACGCCCAACCCCCAACCTGGAGGACCAGGATATCTCTTTTTGTCTGGCCTATCCCCCTTGACCTGTCCGGCTTGGGTGGCCCTACCAGGAGCTTTCGCTCCCGCCGGCATAGCTCTCAGGTTCACTTAGGCACGCAAGCCCCCTCATCACGACAAGAGAGAGATACCAGCGAGGGGGTTAAGACTTATACATAAAGTTATTAATTCAATTACGGAGAGTTTCAGTCAGAAGACATTATAATTTTGCGCCGTTGGCATTACAATACTTACGCCGCGCTTCTTACTGTTGCTGAAATAAAAAAAATAGAATATGGCCTCCGTAATGACAAGGGTAAAATCTCGCTCTAATTCCTATAAAGGTCCAAGTTGAAGCATACCTTTAAGAATGCCAACGGTATTATTATACGTGCTACGTCGCCCTCAAGTGATATTTTTGGAAAAGAATAAAAAAGTAATTAACTGAATTATCATTTGAGCGAAAGAAGTCGCAATTTCAATCCCAGCTTCGTTAGGTTTAGCATGACTTTAGGTGTTATGAGCTTTCGTATAATTTTTCTTGTAAACCTGGCAGAATTTCAATAAATATAGATGTTGTCCTCGGCTTGCCCTGAACTTTAAGAGCCCCTTTTATTCTACTCTTTAGCGTAATTTTACGCACGGAAACATATTTTAGGCACTTCTGCTTCAGGCTCCGGTAATGAGCTAATGAACTGATGCGAGACAGGTCCCGCGATGACTTTCGTGAAATATTTTGAGCGTTCCGCGAACAAAAATAATGCACGAAATGAAGTTATATTCGTTCAGTGGATGGAGTGGCAAAAATGACTAAATGTGCGTTGGACCGATTGAAAAACCTATCGTCTGCCGTCTAAATAGTGCGGGGCTGAATTACAACATAGGACGACACAGTTGGAGTAATGAATGTTTGCGGGGAATTACAATGGCGTACCACAGGGGGTCGAAAATCGGAAAGAGGGTTCATATTTCATTTTGTGCGTTGGTCAAGTTGTGAGAGAGAGAGAGAAAGAAAGAGATATCTGCCAAACTGATGGGTAGACCAGGAGTATTGAGTTGAAGGCTGTACCCACGCTCTGACCAGAATTAGCCCGAATTGACCCTCCATGGTGGACCCTGATTCGAGGACGTACTCCGGCAGACCGCACGACGCCTACCCGGAAAGGGAGCCAGGAGGACACCTAATCCCAATCATTTGGGCAACGGGCTCCTCCGGTTCTCAAAGATGTGCGGAAAGTTTTCGCAAAAGCGAGACTGACGGCTATTCGTCTTACGTTGTTTGGGTAATCTAACTAGTACGAGTACTTCGGGGAGGCGGAGGCCCAATTGAGGTCCTTTTGACCTCAATCCGCCTCATTGGTGTCGGCCTCGAAGGGGTTGTGGCTCGCTAACTTTCCCTTCCCTTTCCTTTTCCCTTTGTCCCACTACCACCCTGAATTGGCGATAAGCGAGAGCTTCCGGTCGAGTGGGAGGCAGTTACCCTGCGGGGAGACCCGAATCCTCTGCCGAACTGACCCCGAGATCGCTGTCCGTAGGTAAAACGCGTTTCTTCTGTGCATCTATTATTAAGTTATACTCGGTTTACATTGCTAGCATTCTACAATACTAACTCGAATGCTAGTAGTAAGAATTTTGCCGTGTAAACTAATGCAAGTTGGCTCCTACCCTGGTAAATTAAATTTGGGAGAGATGGCCCTTGTTAACCGGTATTTGAAATGCGCTTGAAGGATAGTTAGTTGAACAACACGAGTTGGAAGAAAATGGAGGCTCAAACAGAAAGAGGTAAGCACTACACACTGAAGGGGAAATTGAAATTCTCCTGGAATTATTCAGCCAGTAAGTCCATTGATAGAGGGACGCATTAATTAGATTAACACTCTAGACAGATATGAAGTACGAATTCTGTTCTGTACTATCGCAGGCGCGTTGTTTGTTTCATCTGTTTTTTTAGTGGTTTCTTACTCTTCCTTAGAGGTCATCAACATTCTTACGGAAAATTTTAGATTTCAAAAATGAAGTTCAACCAGTTTTATTAGCATGGAATAGTTTCATATTTGATCAGTAAAATAAAAATTTATTTTTATTTCTAAACGTTTTATTTTCCCATTTAGAGGTGAAAAAATCACCACACCTTCGGTACAGCCTAGAAATAAGAAAAATACAGTGAAAGGTTGCATTTTCTGTCTTTGATCGCTCGACAAACACCGCATGTATGTTATAATAACGATTTATCAAAGGGGTGTTTCAGCAGGAAAATTTCATGTCACATTCGACTCGCAAGGTGAGTTTGTTTTCGTCACGTTCATAGAGCATGAATGTCGTCACGCAATGTTGAAACTTCCCACCCGTCACGTCACGCCGTCTGTGAAGGGATTCCTCACTTCAGGCGGACGTTGTCCAAAATTAAATTTTCTACCCAAAATAATTACGTGGGCACGTTATTAATAATTAAAATTGCGAACAGGCGGATCGTCTTCGGAGAAACGTTTTCGCTAATTCGGATTAAAAACTGGCCGATTACGTTTCCTATGGGCTTTTTGAGAGCAGCAGTTTGCATCTTAAAATGAGATGTTGGTGAATGATTCAACGTCGCGCAAATGTCAGAAAATGCCATTTAGTATTCCATTCAAATTCTTATGTGTTCACGCTCACGCATTCAGGGGTTGTTGGCATAGTACTCTCATTAAAATTTCGAATTTCCGTAGGTCACTCGGCAGTCCGGTCTGGACTGGGATTATCCGTATATATTATTTCTCAAAGGTATTTTTTGGATAGGCCATATCTCTCTTGATTTTTTATAAAAATTAATGTTTCAGACGTCATTTTAAATCTTATGTTCCCCGCTTTTGATGAAAAATAAAAAAAGTTTATAATTAATGTATTTGTTTAAAAAAATAATAAAAATGATCAAAATTTAACAGTGCCATCTGTTGACAATATAATCAACTAATATGTTGGCTATGTTTACGTGCGTGAAAGGTTGTGGGAGGCGCCATCTATAAACATATCGTTTATTTACATTGTTTACATTCTACATGCAGTCAGTGTGACCGTTTACCGTTTAAGTTTACGTTATGTATCTTAGACACAGACATAAATAACATATAATTGTCCGTGGGAAGAAACAGGTAAAAGAAAAGAAAGAAACAGGAAGAAGCTGCATACTGTGCGAAATGTTCGACAGGCAGAAGAAAAGGAAGAAAGAAGGAAGAAACAGGAAGAAGCCGCATACTGCGCCAAATGCTCGACAGGCAGAAGAAGAGGAAGAAAGAAGGAAGAAACAGGAAGAAGCCGCATACTGTGCGAAATGTTTGCACAGGTCAGCTAGTTATTATTATCATTATTTTATTTTCACCGTTGGCAAAACATTTGCATGGCAACGTCGAATCAATAATTACCAAGAAGGATCATAAAAACATATTACAATAACCGGATGGTACATACATATATTACATAAAAATTGCCAAAGAGTACAGATTGACACAGTTTACATAGTAAAGTGTGATGGAAGACTTCAAAACATTAAATATTAGTTAGTGATTCATGCAAATAATGAGTGAAATCATAATAGCAATTTTAGGAGTAATTTTTGTACCTTCCTTTCGAATAAATCATGTTAGACTATAACTTTAATATCATTAGGTAGTTTGTTAAAAAGTTTGGAGGCTGAGTGGTAGGGACCATTTAGACAATGAGAACTGGAACACTGATTACAGTGAACATTATTTCTAAAACGGGTGGAGTGACTATTTTAAGAAGCATTGGTTGGAGATTTGTCCAGGCTTGAGTGAATGAAACAGACACAAGTTACAATGTAAAGGGATGGAAGTGTTAGGATTCTCGATTCAGAGAATAAAGCTTTGCCTGGGGTACGGATGGAAACTTGATACATCGTCTGGATGGCTTGTTTCTGAGCAGAGAGGGCTCTCCTGGCAGCAGTGGAATTGCCCCAGAACATGATGGCATACGATGCATGAGAGTGGATTTAGTGGAATGCTGGACTGGGATGACGTATACACCCAAGCAGCCTATCAATTGGGAAAGCGCAGCTTGCAACCTTCCTGAATATACGAGGGCAATTTTATTTTCAACCTCCAAAAGGCCATGCATGAAAGACAAGTGAATATTTAAAAAATACTTCATTACTAAAAGTTATGTGCACTTATGGTTACTTTTCGAAATAATCACCTTGACGATCGAGGCATTTTTCGTACCTGCAGACTAGCCTTACAATACCCTCTTCATGAAATGTTGCCGCCAATGAATTTAAATGAGTCTATACATTGTCATGAAGCTCCTCGTTAGTTTGGAAGCGCTGCCCTCTCAGCCACTTCTTCAGTTCATGGTAAAGATGGATGTCATTCGGCGCTCAGTACACTCGGCAAATTCTTTGATGAGTTTCTGCTGCACCATTCCCTCCTGCTTGCAGGAAACGAATGACGCTCCGCAATTTGCATTTGGTGGGAGAATCAATTGAGGCGGCCATGTTTATGTGACTGCTGCTCAGCACAGACTGACGACTTGAACTCGGCAGTGACAGAGCGTCCGACACACCATCCGCCTGTCGTTTGTCTGGTGTTTATGCTGAGCGATCGGAGGTTGAAAAAATAACTGCCCTTGTATAAATTTGGTTATGCCAGGCTTAACGCTGTGGAACTAGAAGATATAAATTTTTATTAATAAATAAATAATGCGGGAAAAGTGCTAAGTATCATAATTCAGATTTAATTTTCTGGATATTCTTCGGATTTTAGCATTACACGCATTAGATTTTCATTACTTTTCGCGGTATGTACAGTCAAAGAGCTTAATCATGTCCCTAAAGCCTAAGGATCCGTCTCTCATTCAATGGGAGAGCTCATGAAGCTTATGCATAGTTTTTTTCCTCATTTAATTATGTTTTTCTTGCCTATGGTTAGGTTACGGAGTAACCACGTTGGGTGAGGAGATTACCGTCCGCTTGATGATGTTAATCGGTGACGAAACTAAGGCTGTGAAAAATAAAATTACATGTGAAAGAAGCATGGCAGAAACTAAGCGTGAGTTTCACGTCAAGGATTTCCGCAAAGTTTGACCAGAAACCGTTTCTTTTGAGCCGTACCTCACTCAGAGGGTGTCGGTCGAGCAGCTAGGCGGGTGGTGTAATCCTCCGCCACATTACAGGTCAATAGGGGCCTATGACACTAAGGGGCGAATGGGCCCATGATATATATATATATATATAGCGGTGTTCTCCCGCAAGCGACGGGCATTTGTTGGTGAGGCTCTCGTCGAGTGTTCGACGCTAACGGAGCTGCTCCCGAGAGACGGACCCAAGACGCCTCTTGAAGACCACCGATACCTCCACAGCCAAGGTAACAACATACCAAACCTCCTATTCTCCCCGTCCTCTTGAGTCTTCTTTGTATTTTGCTTTCCTTTGAGCCGGTCACAATTCGGGGGATTATTATCGACCGTTTATCTAAACTGATATTAATAAATTATATTTGTTCAAACCGGTTTTTCTTTCTACCTTTAACAGCCACCGCACTCCCTGGGCCCATACGTACGGTTCACTTTTATCCTATTTTATAATTTTCCATAATCCTCTATACTTGCATACTTCTCTCGCTGCAATTACATCTGTGCAGTTCATCTTAATACGCACACTCTTTTGGTTAGGTCTCCTAATATTTCTCATCTTCAGACACTCTTCCGTCACATTCATCCATGGTTTTACGCCGTCCACTCCATTAGTTGTTAACGAAATTCTTCATTTTACCCTTGGAATGAACTCGGTTCAACTTAGCGTGAAATACAGATTGTTCCCATTACTTGTCCAGTTGCTTAAGGGTTTCTTGGCCAGATGTGTGGCCAGCCTGTCAGCTAAAGGGATTTTGTTATGTATTCCTATGCTTTGTCTGATTTACAATTACGTTTAAGTGACGGCGTGTTCTGTCGCAATGTTGGCAGGCATTCCTTTTTGCATCAATTACCAATGAATTCAGCCTGTCAGCTTGTGTGATTTTGTTATGTATTCATATGATTTGTCTGATTTACTATTACGTTTAAGTGACGGCGTGTTCTGTCGCAATGTTGGCAGACATTCCTTTTTGCATCAATTACCAAAAAACATTTGCAGTCAACGTATTTTCTGTATTTTATACGCATGAAAAAACACCTTCGTTGCTACGTTATGGAGAATATGTGTGCTCCGTAAATTATTCTGAATAGTCAACCGATATTGTGTGGAGACGAAACATCACTGTAACATCAGCAAATATTGTGATTTACTTGAGAGATTCGCCTAATTTAGTGAGTTCTCAGTATCATTATAATATAATGATTTGAGACTCGTATTTCATCCGCAAATTTCAATTTGATGGTTTCGACGATACAGCTGGCTACCTACTTACAATTAGATTTTTCTTCGTCCATGGATTTTATGAATTTATCGTTATTTTCTTGACATTATGGAAGAAATTTCTAATGCAACGTAACAAGACGCTACGCGTAAGTGTCCCCAACTTCCAAATGTTGTGTCATGTGCCAAACGGTAATAATGCTGCGGGATCAGAAAGGCCAAACTTCTTTCTTTTATGTCTTTTCCGATCGTTTGTTGCCACCGCCCAACCATCCCAATGTCCCGAAACTCTTCCCCATGCCGGCATCAAAATCTTTGTTAATGCCACAGACCGATTGCTGGGAGATTTTTTAATACTTTTGTTGAATCTTCTTTCATCGCTCACCTAGCCTCGATGGCCCTACCCCCACAGTCATTTGCAGCTATGCTTACTCCCTCTCCTTACCTTCAAAAACCTCAGTTGAGCCTCCGTTAAATCCCTTAATAATTTTTACTTCGCTCTGCAAAACATAGCTCAAAAGACTGACCTCGAATTGCCAGGATGTCCGTTCTGTAATACCGTGATTTTGCTTCTATTTATTATATTGGATTTCCTACTCTTTTTTTACTTGGATGAGACTGGAGTTTATTCATCATCTAGACTCCAAAAGACGAAATTGGGATGAGATTTATTGTGTTCTCTTTCAGTTTCTCCCGTTTTATTATCCCGTCTATGAATACCAGCCGGAGCTTTGGCCGGTATTCATAGACGAGAGAGGGCTTCTTTCTTTTTCTTAAAATCTTAAACAATCAGCCCAGTGGCCTGGTGTTATTTGTTTGACATATATCTTTGCGGTTACAGGCTACATTGTTCACTTTTATCCATCATTGACGACTTAAACCCTCCTATTGAAGCCTTGATATGACAAAACACGACTTACACGTTTTTCTAGCCTAAAATCTTTTGATGAGAAGCCATATTCAAATAATTTTCATCCATTTATTCGCAATCCAAATTTCTGCTCCAAGGGACAGATTTGTCCCCGAGCATATAAAGTTATTATTATTATTTTGCCGAAGTGGTTTCTTGGAAAACAAGAATCGAAAATTGGTAGCCCTTTACAAGCACTAGTCTGCAAATTCGCTATTAGTCTAGGGCCCATATTCAGTTAGGACTCAACACAACTCAACCTTGGAATGCTCGTGCCTGTGAAGCCACAGGTCCCAAATCTACTCGACTTTCGAGAGGTGACATTTGGAATTCACAAAGCTGTGACGTAAAAATGTTGTCACTGCCGAGGCGCGGATAATACGACGCCATACCGAATGACCACCCGCTGTGAGGCCCCCCACTCGCATCGGTAAAGGTCGCTCGTATTTCTTTCTATATATTTTTTCCGGGTTTGCTGACAAAAAGATGTGTTTCATAAATCACTCTTCACAGGCCAAATTCACACCGTATTCTTCCGCTGCTACATTATGGATCTCGTTTCTTTTTTTTTTAATCGTAAGCTTTGCCTCATTTGAGGCTGTCCCTGTCTCTTTCTATCGCAAAATTGAATTACGCCACGATTGGGTAGTTGACGCCTTCGTACAAATGTGTGTAACGAGTCTATCTAAATGTTGTTAAACGCATCGTGTCTGTTGCGTGACGCGCTCCGATTTTATACCACACTTATGGTTTGGGTGGTTGGAGCAATTTTTGTCTATTTGTAGAGATTTTCGGGAAAATTTGTACACGTGTACTCATAAGTGATGTCAATTGATATAAGTGAATGAAAACTGGGCCATACAGATTAGGTTTTTTTGGTCATTCAACGCCATTTTGATACAAACCCTTGTGGCACACGACAAAAAGATAAAGAAGTAAGAATTCAATTAATATGCACAGATTTTCTTATAAACGCAAGATATCACATTTCATGTTATTCAAATAGTTTCAAACAAATATCAAAGAGTTAATCCGTTTCGAAAAACATTTTTAATTAGTATGTGTCCTTTAATTTTAAATGTCGCATCGTAAACTCGAGTCGTAACTTCCTTTGTAAATATGGTTCTTAAATGCGTAAACTATAGCTCTCTATTCTTAGAAATTAGAGTTGCAATTCAATTTATGAGGATTATTGCTTCGAATAAGAGGATAGGGGAAAGACGGTGTCTACTCAAAATGCTAAATAAGAGAAGGAACACCTGGATTGGCCATATTCTCCGACACGAAAGCTTGAATAAGACCATACGAGAGGATACAGTAGAGGGAAAAAACTAGAGGGGCAGACCTAGACTGGACTAGACTGGGGCAGTTGATGAAGGAACTAGGTTGCAAATCGTACAGTGAAGTGAAAAGATTGGCCCAAGATCGGATAAAGTGGAAGACTGTTGCAGACCAATCCTAGGATTTTAACCAGAGAAGAGATTGCTTCGAAAAACCCGAAGAAAAAGGTGGTTCTACACGTGAATGGTGACATGAGTAAAACAACAGACCGGAGGGCAGTTGAATTCTCCAAACAATATGAAAAGATTAAATAATTACAACATTCATTAGCCTATGGAGTAATTTACCCACTGATGTAAATATGATGGAGGTTGTAAATACGATGTAAATATCATGAAAATCAGTTAGAGAAAGAGCCGGGCCCTTCCCTCTAATTATTTTCGTAGAGCCATATACAAATGATCATCAGTCAAAGCTGAGCTAAATTTGATCGGAGATGTTTTCAGTATTTTTATTTGTGATACTCGCAATTTGAATAAAAAAAACTCTCGCTACTCTCTAGCTCAAACAGATCAAAGAGAAAATAAAGGCTAAGTCTCTTAAGTCCGAAGCTGGCAGTTATTTTTGCCGGGCGTCCACTATTTCTAGTACAAACATTTATCAAAACTTTCGCTGGAGTAAACGTATTGCGGTATTCATCGCAGGCATGAAATAATTAGAATTTTTGACATTTGAGATCCCAAAAAACAAATGTTAAAAAATTCTCATTCCTCAACAGGACAATTATTGAATGGAACCAGTTACCTGGAGAGTTGTTTAAACCCTTACCTTCTAATATACACAGGCATTCAAAAAGAAATATAATAAATGAATGCAAAGCCTTTGATGTGCACCATTTGTGCAATTAGATCGGTGATATTAATATCTCTGTCTATATTTTACGATGTTTTTGATTATCTATGATTTTGTTTATATTTCGCCTCACATAGTATATTTTGACGTTACCTTACAGTGCCGCCTGACCTTTGTCTATTCGTACTGATCTGTGTAAATAAATAAATAAATATAGGAAATGGACTGAAGAACCGATGGATCTGAAATCTCTTTTTGCCGTGAACAGTTAGGGACTTAAAAAGTTTAGATAGAACAATGTTACGAAATTCCCACCCTCAATAGTTGAGTGGACTTTGTATGTACTTGTTTTTAATACCAAATCATCAGTATTGACTCCTTATTCTGTTTGAGATGTCTAGCATGATTGTTTCATTCATGATTCGTTATATTTTATATTTAACATCAGTGACATTAATTGAAAGTATTAGTTGTAGCTCTCTCCTAGTTTCTGATTTGACCGCGCCTTTTCCTCCCAACTGCTTTTTGGTCTGTGTCCAGGGATCGGGAGAACTTGCGCGATCCTAGTTTGAGCTGGGGCGAGTAATGCATGCCTGGTATGCAGAGTTGGGAAAGTTACAAAAAAAAGTTACACATTAAAGTGAAAGTTAACCTCGGTAAAAAGTAACTAGTTAAAGTTAAAAGTTACTTTTCTGAAAAAGTAACTGATTAAAGTTAAAGTTAAAAAAAGTAACTTTTACGTTAAAAGTTATTTTTTCTGTTACTTCAAAAAATAACCGTAAAGTAACCTTAAAAATCTATTTTTTTGCATTTACGATAAAATAAGTGCAAATTTCTCGCTTAAGAATAATTTATTTAACTTGAACTTAAAAAGTCATTAAACTTTAATGACATTCTCATTTCAAAATTGGTATCGGACATCCGTCCTCTCCTGTCCGAAAAAAGAAGTCCTGTAGCACTAAACATCCTTTCACATTGTGCTGATGAAGGAATACCAGTATTATACTTGATAAAGATACTTCTATTATAGCTAGAGAGTTCGTCAACAGTGCTACACTCGTGAAAATATCTTACTGCTTCCGCATCTGCGATTATAAGTGCCTTCTGGCTGATAGAAGTCGGTTTTGAAAAAAATGCATCCATCTTAGAAAAACCTTTCGCTTTTCGTCTCACTGTTGGATGGAGGTGAACTTTTGTTAGTGGTAGCTCTTAGGATCTCCATTCTATATTGCATTCCTTGATTCCGTTTTATTTTCCCCTTTGTCTGTTGGACAAGCTTCGTGCCCAAATTCGAACAGATCGACATTCACCAAAATTTAACGAATAAATTTAACTGAAGTTACTTTTTAATCAGTTAATGTAAAATCTTAACGAATAAAAGTTAAAAGTTAACTTTTTTTAAAGTAACGATTAAATGAAATAGTTCAATACATTGTTAACGATTGATTTTAATCGTTAATTTTTAAAATCGTTAACCCCAACTATGCTGGTATGGTATCTCCTCGTGCCTCACTCCCTAGAGGTGTCTTGCAAGGCACTTAGTGGATGGAGATGAAAGCATTGATGGTCAAGGGTACCGCATTGCGTGGACTTGGAGACTCCCTATTTGAAAGCCTTCATTTAGCAGCGACGCAAATAGGAGAAGAGACGGAAGGGTCAATAAGGTCGCGAGGAGGGAAAAAGACGCGCACTTGACCGTATGAGTGGAATGAGTAGGTACATGGTGTTGATGGCTTGTGAACACTCTGGGTCACGTAAGAGTCGAGCGGATGAATTGGAGTGTGCAGGAAACGGAAAACCATTCCAGACATATCACTCCAATCAACCCCTTCATTTGATGCATCAGTTAAATGATTACTTTCTGAGCTTTGTCTCGTAAATTCATCTCTTCGTTTACTTATATCGGAGTGTTTCTAAATGGCTGAATGTGTTCGTGTTGGTTTGTTAATAAATTTAATAATTTACTTTTTCATGATTCTTAACTTTTAGATGTAGAAGTCATCAATACATTTCACGAACCATATTGTAACGACGCTATCCAGTGACGACGCAAAGCCTCGAACCTCGGGTTTTGCTTTATTTACAGTGTTACTGCAACATTTTACTTACATTTAAAGATTATTTTCTATGCATTACCACCTAGTCACTGAGGTTACGTTTTTTGACGTCCTTATTTTTATATTTGCGTCTAATATTTTTTTTAATTCGGGAGGAACAAAAGAGCTACTCGAGTTTATTACTTTTGCGAGAAACAAAATCGATTAAGGTAGTGCGAGTGAGATAGTTCTGTAATCATAATAGAGACCATATTCGAATTATACGTCACCAGCTGTAGGACGCACGAATTTAATATTGCATTATTAATGATGCAAGAATTTAGATTTACAAGACAGAAATTGTAAGTAATCAAATTAAAAAATCTAAATAAGTCTTGAACTTGACTCATTTTTTTCACGCGGTACGTTTGAAACTCCTTCAAAACGGAAGGTTTATTGTGATCTCAAAGAATTTACTGCGGTGACAATATAATGGACTGTTAGAAGAATTAGGATGGGAATCGCTATCACAGCGTAGTTTAAATGGCTTAACCTCCTAAATAAATTTCAGGAAAATCATTTCACTGACGACGTAAAAAACATACTATTAACCCCCTCGTACTACGGCAGATCAGATCGCGCCAATAAAATTAGAGAGCTAGATTGTAGAACCGAAAGATATAAAATGTCATTTTTTCCGCGTACCATTCGGGACCATAACAGCTGTGAACGTCGTCATGAATAGTTCGAGTAGTGACAATAGGCAACATTTAATCTTTCTCATTATATTCTCTACTCTCTTATTTATGCATGATGTAAATATTGATGTTCTCATTTTTGCATGATATTTTGAATCTGTAGTAGTAGTCTTTGTATCGCTTGCATGTTGGAACGATTGAAGATAGAATGTTTCTCGGGTATTAGATTTTAATTGGCGCTTTGCATGTGTGGTACGCGGGTTTCAATATAATTTCGGTGTTCTACCATATCATTCATGCATGCATGCCTGGTGTGGAAGCACCCCCTGCCACACACCCTTTGGGTGGCTTGCAGGGTATGACGTAGATGTAGATGTATGATAATTTTCAAAAATTGTAGAGAAAACACACAAACTACACACTGTTGATTTTTTGACGAGATCTAAGTGTAGAAAATTCCTCATTTTTAATATATGGTCTCTCTGTAGTGCATACACGCACCATTTCCCATGTAAAAGGGCTGGTATTTTTTGGCAAATATCTCGGAAAGTAGTGTGGTAAGGGGTTGAATTTTTGCTGTTAATGGAAGGGATAAATATGTTTCTTTAAAATGAGACCAAATTCATTGATTTCTATGTAAAATGATATTTCCCTCAAACTACCTTAAGTTACGGATAATTATTGAAAGATAATCTGGTTGTTAGACTGAAGACCTTGACATTTGATTCAAAGAGAATTTTCGCCGTCCGGCTGTGACGTGAGGACCCATTAACTAGGAGCTCTACTGTGAGGAGATCAAAGGCACCATTTCTCATAAAATTACAAAGCAAAGTGGAAAATACTTCAGGCCAGTGAAAGGCATCAGATAAAGTCAATGACTCCTCCCTTGTTCGCTTTTTTTCATTCGTTGGCAGGGGGTGATTCGGGGGGAGGAGGGGAAAATCACTGGGATGGCTATTTATTAATGGCCAACGAATAACCGAGTTGACATTCGAGGGAGTTTCAAAATTGGAAACGGCCGGTGAGGAGAGAAAATGTAATAGTTCCAATGCTGGAAATAATCTAAGATATCTGAAAAAAGATTTCAAATCTGGAATTCTTCCTCCTCAATAATCTTTCTGTTTTCAAAAAGGAAATGGATCTAGGCTTGACTTTGTGGAAGTTATTCATAGTAGAATGAATGAAACCAACTTTGTATACTCCACTGGAGGAGTATACAAAGTTAGTTTTATTTATTCTACTTTCTGTTTTCGATATTCTGGCTACGTAGTAAGAAAATCAAAGCCAAACTCGACGATTGTTCAGCTAAGTATTCTTCTGAAAGTAAACAGTTATCACAGGGAGCATTTCACATGTTTTGGAATACATTCAGAGCGGTCATAACCACTAGCGATGCGTTGATTGAGGAATTGGTTAGGAGATGAGAACTGCTGAAGTTGCTAACATAATATGCGTTTTGGGAGGATTGAGGAACTAAAACAAAATGAAAGAATTATGAAACACTAGGTTGTTGAAGTTGGAAAGAAGTTATATTGAAAATAATAAAGATTTACGGAGAAGTAACAGATATGCACTACTACGGAGGCGATATCGCAGTCAAAGCAAGAAACCGCGATGATCTTCAAAAGGCAATAAATTCTATGGACCAAGTTCTCCAAGAATACAGCATGAAAATAAATAAGCCGGAGACAAAGATCCTAGCGTGTGAAAAAGAGAGGCTGGATGCAGAACTCACACTCAGGGGGAGAAATTTGAGGAAGCGATTTCCTTCGCTCATTTCGGAAGAAGCATGGACCATTGGAAAATCTGACCAGAACAAGCTAGAAGCCAAAAAATCTGGTGTTGGAGGAGGATGCTGCTTATCAAATGGATGGACAAAATAAAAAATTATGATGTTCACAAAAAAATAGAAGAGAAAAGTACCATACATAACACTACACAGAGGTAAACAGATTGGACACACTCTGAGGTGCAATGGCTTTGCAAAGAACATAATTGAACATCAAATAGAGGGTAAAGTTTTCAGTGGATGACCCAGGAAAAATACATGGGCCAAAGAAAAAAAGTATCAATATGTGAAGAGTTACGAGGAAGTAAGAGACCAGCATTGGTTAGGGAAGGAGAGAGGTCAGCAGTCATCCGATCACAAGATTGAACGGCCAATGATGATTACGTTCTCTGTAATTTTCCGAGGCGGCCGTGAGCGAGGTATGGATGCTATCAAGGTGTTTGGTGATGACGTAGGCTGCGTAATGCCCAGGCTATTCGTAAAATATTTATTCGTTTAAATTCCTAGACTATTCGTAAAAAAGGCGAATGCTTATGGAATGCGAATACATACGTTAATGATTAAGAACGATTTTTATATCATGAAAATTCATTATTATTATGGAAAATTATGGAATAGTGTGTATCAGGTTTAAAACATCTAAATATCTAGCTTGAAGGTCTGAGATAATCTCATCGATGGTGAACCTTCAACGCCGACGCTTATGCGCCGGTACTCAATAACCCTTTGAGTGCGGCATGACGTGATATCACGTCATCGTTGCCTTTACGCTGGTGATGATGACGTGGAATGACGTCAAGGGTACCGTGAGTGTTCCAGCTTTCACTTGTGAACTTCACTAGGCCTCCTAGTGAAATCTGGAACACTCACGGCACCCCTGACGTGATATCACGTCATCATTACCAGCGTAAAAAACAATGACGTGGTATCACGTCATGCCGCTCTCTAAGGGTTAAGCATTGCCTCCTCATCTCCCTCTTTCCCCCAATAATCTCGCTCTCTGTTTTAAATCGCGCCCTTTTCTCTTTCCTCTTACCCAACTGCCAAAATGGCCAGTGGGTATGGCCCTGGCCAAAATGCACATACATACATACCAATCACGCCGTTCCCTTCCGGGGTAGGCAGAGTCACAAACGTTTCACTCATAAATACATATTTGTTCACCTAACTCTGCTGCAATAATTTCCTCCGTAATGGCCTATCCTTGCAAATCTCTTTTGCTCCATTTACCCCCATACACATACCCCCATCTTCATGCACGCTCTCCTGTTTTAAGACTCCTAATATACCTCCTCCTAATAATCTCCTCAACCACATTCAACCACAACTTTCTCGGCTTACCTCTACCTCTCGCACCATTCATTTCACTCTTATGTATCTGTTTGGTTATTCGACTCTCATCCATTCTATCAACATGGCCAAACCAACGAAGCACACTCCTTTCATATATATCCATTACTGGAGCATCTAACCCACATTCATTTATTACTCACTCATTCCTGACCCTATCCATCCTACTTTTGCGGCAAACACTCCTCAGATGACTCATACCCACGGCGTTTAGTCTACTCTTATGTCCATCCTGACACACCCATGTTTCACTACCATACAACAAAGTGGGGAGAAGTACACTTTTTTACACGGCGATTTTCGCTTCCTTAGACAGGCACTCATTCCTTGACATGCTCCACGTGCTACCTTATAGTCGCAAATAATTGAGAAACAACTTCTCTTCCTTGCCTTCCTAGTTTGAATTACAAATTCACAATGCATTTTCAGCAATGCTGTGAGTGGACCTATTGCTTAAATAAATAAAGGAAACAACATTGGCATGGTCACAATGTTCTTAGTATAATAAGAGTTAGCGGTTCAATTATTTTAGGTTAGATTTTTTTTCATTTAGATCTAAATCACGAAACTTCTATTTCAATCGTGTTACCCCAAGTATGTACATTTTCAGTCACATCGATAATCATTTTTGTTTTATCATGTATCATGTAGTTCATACCATCTTTTATTTTAGCCCTTTAGATTTTTTACGATCGGATTATTTGTTTCACAAAACGAATACTGGTACAAAATTACAATTGAATATTTTAAAAATTATCGATAAATTAGAGTTTTTAAAATTGATTAGATTCGGGTGCCATAAAATCATCAATCTGACTTGTCAGTGAGTGACATGACTTCGCTGTTTTACCAATATATCAAACTTTGAATATAAAAAATAACCACAAACATGGTGTAACACATCTTTTCTGACGAAGGTGTTTTTTAGAGTAATCGCGTAATGCCAGGCAAATTCCAAAATTTATATCCAAAACTATGATCATAAACAAGAAACTTAAATTATGTAAAAAAAACTACTGTCCCTTTCTATATAGTATAGATTAACTACACCAATTACAATGGCATTATTCTTCTTTTTACTCCATCAGTTAAATGAAATTATTTAGCGCATTGGCGAATTAATGAGAATTTGAAGTACCATAAAATCCAAACTTCTTTTACCAAACTTGTCAAAATACCGTTCATGTACTCGGATACTTAAGAGTTGTATTTTAGAGTCAGCTGATATCTAGTACCCATGTTAGCCGACGATTCGGGTTTCCCCGCGGGCTAAAAACTCTCCTCCAGGTCTGGAAGCTTTCGCTAATCACCGGGGAGGATAGTAGTGGGAAAATGGTAAGAGAAAGGGAAAGGTAAGCGAAGCACAACCACTGTAAGGCCGACACCATGAGACGGATTGACGTTTGAAGGACGACAATGGGCCCCCACCTCCCCACAGTCCTCGTAGCTGTTGGGTTCCCCCAACAACGTTGGACGAGTCGCCGTCAGTCTCGCTTACGCGAAGACTTACTGCACATCTAATGAGAACCGGAGAAGCTCATTACCCAAATTTTTGGGATAAGGTATCCGCCGACTCCCTTTATGGGTAGACGTCGTGTGGTCTGCCGGAGTACGTCATCAAATCGGGGACCCGCCGCAACAATGGATGGTCAATTCGTACCCATTATGGTCAAAGTGTGGGTCCCATCAGCTCAATACTCCCCGTCTACCCATTGCCCATGTTAACAATCATCACATTTGCTAATACTATCGCGGTATCGAGAAGGGATTTTGTCAGTCGCGTCGTACTATTTCCCCGTAATTGTTTCGCGACCGCGTGTAAAACGAGTGCCTCAGAAGTGTGGCACTGGAAACCACAAGAGGGTCATATTGCGTCTCCGGATATTGGGGGGGGGGGGGTGGGTTGGGCTGCGTTACGCGTGAGTCACTGTCTTTCCTGAGTGGCTTTAATAATACGTCGTGACGCAATGTCTGGAGGGGTGGGAGGGGTATTTGGGCTCTTGGCGAGAATTGTTGGGGAGGGGTCTGTTGCATCGGAGAAAGGCAGAGGGCCGAGAGAGAGGGCCAGGATAAACATTTGCTCTTCTTTCCTTGACACCCACCCCTCCCCCTCTACCAACCCCCATTCCTCTTCGGACCTCCCTCCACCCTAGGGACGGAAAACAAAGGAACATCGCACTTTCACCCTCCTTTCCAAACCACCGTCTCGTGTTGCACAATCCATCCGCCGAGAGACTAGATTTGCGGGGGGAGGGGTATTCTGTATGACCTTATTCAGTAAGAACTCGACACGGTCGAATCTGGGAAAATCCTAGGATGTGACGTCAGAAAAATCTGAGCTTTTCAATGCGTCAATTCGAAATTTTCGTGGCTATGAGTAAGTTCTTATAGAGTGGCAAAGCAATGCTAAAAACTGGACATACATTTTTGAGAGCTTTGGGAAGATTTTCTCCTGTGGCACACCTTAGGGAAGTTCACCATTCACTCGCCTGCTCTTGAAGGGTACGGACGTGTTCTCGGAGCGCTCCCTAATCCGGTTCCCGGCTGCCTACCTGCTCGCTGTGCACCTGCTGCTCAGTACCTTGAAGCTGCAACCTTAGTGTAGTGATATATATATTAGCCGTAGTGAATTCTATTTCTCCTAGTTATATATTCCAAGTTATTCACGTATCGTATCGTTTTTCACTTATTCGGTCGTTATATAGTAGGTCTTCTGTTAGTGTTAGTTAAGAGTGAGTTGTGTGTGTGAGTGAATCTCTTCACTGCCGTGTTATCCCGGTTCGTGCGCTGAGTGTGTCTGTCGAGAGTGCTTGCTGGTAGTGATAAGTAGAAGCCAAATTATTATCATATCTTCATTTTGTAGTTTGTTATCTCTGTTGTTTATCCTCACGTATATTTTCATACTATTGTACGTAAATTGTTATTGCATATCGTTAGCTTATGATTCTGGTGTTCGGGTAGTAAAAGAATCTTATTAGAATAGAACTTATTATAACCTAACTCTTACTTAAGTACATATATTTTATTACTGAGTCTATAATATTCTTTTTATCATCGTTATTGAAAACTCTTTGTTTATTTTAGTTGTGAAGTTGTTTTAACTTTAGTAGTTTAGAACTTTTGTTTTGAACTTTTAGTTTTACGTCTAGTCTACTGATACTGAATAGTTAACTGCATTTCTTTTCTTGTTGATTGATAGTTTTTTTTTTCTAGTCGTTAAATAGTTTACTCTCCATCTCCCTTTTTTATATAGTATATATAACGTTATTAAAAAACCTTTACCTAAGACCGTTTGTAAAACCATCGACTGATATTCTAATTTATACATATAGCCAGTTAAAGCCTCTTTAATTACTACTTTTGCACTTATTTAATATAATATCATTTAGTTAGGTTGAATCCAAAAACACAGATCTTTCTCGCGTGCTTCGTCAGTGCTTCAACCCCTCATAGCTCACTTGCGTGACATCACCTGTCCTTCCTCCCCTATCTTTAGCGTCCTAAAAGTGAAAGTCAGTTACCTTTTGTGCTAGAGAGTTTGTGTTCTTATTTATCTCGTATTTTAGTTAGCTCTTTGCCAGGTGTGAGGTCTGTGTTAAAGTTATTTCGTAGAAGTATTGTTGTTACTTTGCCCATTGTGACCGAGCTTAGGATCGCTCAGTTCTTTTGAGTATAGCCATCTTTTTGTAGTTAAGCTTTTTTCCTTGGGAGTTCATTGCGAGTAGTGCTAGGATGTCTTCGAATAGGTCACCTGTTGGGATGATCAAAAACGCCGGCGAGTGTGCGGTTCTCCGAGCCCGCATCGCCGAGTTGGAGAGAATCCTGCGGGAACTCCAGTCTAAGGTTGAAAGAGTGGTATGCGTCCCGAAGGTGGATGGAAATTTGGGTCGCTCTTCGAAAGTTCGCCGCGCCCTACGGGCTGCACGAGTTCGCTCGATTGCTAACAGTGGCTGGACGATCGAGAGTTTGCCTGAAGGTCCGTCTTCCGATGAAGGGGCAGTACAACTCCGTAAACAGGAGGTCTGGAGGGTCGTGTCTCGGAGGAGTGGAGGTAAGGTCACTCTGAAGCGTGGTTCAGGAGATGCTTTGGCACCTCCCATTCCCGTTTCGAACAGGTACCAGTTGCTTTCGGATGGAAATTCCGAGGTGCCTGACGTGCCTACTCCTACTCCGAGACCGGCACCTAGGAAGAGTCGTCAGAGTGGGAAGGGGGGGATTGTAGTGATAGGTAGTAGTAACGTCCGCCGTGTTATGGTCCCTTTGCGGGAAAGGGCAGGCCATGAGGGTATAAGCCACCGTGTAACGTCATGGTGCATTCCAAGTGGCGGTGTTCCGCAGGTGACGCAGGCGGTTGGTGCGGCGGTCCGGGGCACGAAGTGCTCAAGTCTGCAGATTGTGGCCCATGTCGGCGTTAACGACGCCATGGACCGTGGATCCGAGGAGATCCTGCGTTCCTTCAGGGAACTGGACTCTGAAGTGAAGCGGGTAAGTCGCGACGAAGGGGTTGACATGACGCTTGCAATTTGTACTCTTGTCCCGAGGATCGATCGTGGACCCCTGGTTTGGAGCCGAGTGGAGGGCATAAACCAGAGGTTGCGTCGCTTCTGCACGGACATTGGAGCCTCCTTCGTCGACCTTCGGCCGGCAATCCGATCGTGTCGGACCCCTCTGAACCGTTCTGGTGTCCATTACACGGCCGAGGCAGCTAGCTGTGTAGCGAGTAGCATACTCGATCACTGTAGACCTTTTTTAGGATAGAGGGTAGGGCAGAGAGTAGGTCAGCTAATGGGTCGAATCAGGTACCATCGCGAACAATATTTAATAGAAAAAATATCCAAGAAAGTGTTAAGTCTAAAGAGAACAGTAAGAGGCCAGTTTCAAAAAATAGCAGTAATGTAACTTTGAATATACCTAAGAAAGCGAGTTGTAATGAGAATACACATTCCGGGAATACGCTCACTGATAAATCCTTTTCTGTCGTGGTAGTAAATTGCCGTAGCTTAAGGAATAAAGTAGCTGACTTCTACCATCTAATTGAAACTACTGACGCAGACTTAATTATAGGGACGGAAAGTTGGTTGTGTAACGAAATCGCAGATAATGAAGTATTCCCAAAAAATTTCACAGTTTATAGAAAAGATAGAGTGGAAAGGACCGGGGGAGGAGTTTTTATTGCAGTGAAGGATTGTTATATTAGTAGGAGGGAGTCATTTTCCGACGACCAGGTAGAAAGCGTATGGTGCTCCATTCAAAATCCTAAAGCAAAAACAATCTATGTGTGCGCATATTACAGACCACCAGATACCCATATAACCTCAATATTAGAACTAGAAAGTCAACTCAGTAAATTAACCACTCAAAAAAACGACTGTCATATTATAATCGGTGGGGATTTCAATCTTCCGTCCATAGACTGGGACACGTACAGTTTTATCACTGGGGGGAAAGACAAAGACCTTTGTGAGTCACTCCTGTATACATTCACATCTCACTCACTACATCAATTAGTCACTGCTCCAACTAGAGGGAAAAATACACTTGATCTTTTAGCGACAAATATTCCACACATGGTTGTAAACATAGGTACGGATAAGGGAATAAGCGACCACAAGATAGTTAAAGCTAATTTTTCCGTGAGCATGATCAAGAAACATAATCCACAAAGAAAAATCTACTTATATAATAAGGCTGACTACGAAGGTATGAAACGAGAGTTACAAAAGTCATTTACTAATTTTCAAAAAATAAGTATCAACAGTAATACTGAGGTTTTGTGGAATACTTTCCTCAACGTTACACGATCAGTAGTTAGCAAATACATACCAAGTAAATGGAAAAGAGCCAATGCAGAGCCTAGGTGGTATAACGCGGAGGTTAGAAAAACATTAAAGCACCAAAGAACATGTCATGCTAGGTTAAAAAGGGCAAAAATTAACAAATCCTCTGAAGAACTATACACAGTCACCGAAAATTACAAAATATCTAAACTCTTAGCAAAAAAAGCGTGCCGAAGGGCGTTAGCTGATTTCAAAAGTAAATTACTGGGAGAACAATTGAACGATAATCCCAAGGCATTTTGGTCGTATGTTAGGGACACTCAAGGAAATAAATCAACAGTACACACGCTTAAGAATATCAAAGGGGAAAAGATAACCAACAGTCTACAAAAAGCCAATTCGTTAAACTCATTCTTCAAAAGCATTTTCAGTACTTATACACCACATCTTTTCGATCCGCAGCCAGTTCGTTCCCAAACATTTATGCCTGAAATTATTATAAATTGTCGCGGCATAGAACAGCAGCTAAAAAATATTAACCCCAACAAATCCCCCGGTCCAGATCAAATACCTGCTCGCGTATATAAAACAATGGCATCAGACATAGCGCCTTACTTAGAATTAATATTTACCAAATCTTTAGTAGATCATGTAGTGCCTAAGGACTGGAGAGTAGCAAATGTCACACCTATATTCAAAAGCGGCGACAGGGAAGACCCTAGTAACTATAGGCCTATTTCTCTCACATCCATTTCCTGTAAGGTATTTGAACACATAATCGTAAGCTCCATTATGAGTCATTTAGATAGGGAGGAATTGTTAATAAATAACCAACACGGATTTCGAAAGGGTAGATCTTGCGAAACCCAATTGGCCCTCTTCGTTCATGACATCTTGCTCTCGGGTGAAAATAATGTCCAAGTTGACGCGATATTCCTCGATTTTAGGAAAGCTTTTGATAAGGTACCTCACGTTAAGTTGCTCTCAAAACTAGAAGCATATGGAATAGATAAAAACATTATTAGTTGGATTAATCAATTCTTACATGGGCGGGAACAAAGGGTTGTCATAGACGGTATCATGTCAAACACAGTTAGCGTTACATCGGGTGTTCCTCAGGGAAGTGTAATTGGTCCACTTTTATTTCTCTTGTACATTAATGATATTAGTAACGTCGTTAAAAGTAAGCTTAGACTCTTCGCAGACGACGCGGTTGTGTATAGGGATATTAACAATTCCGAAGATAGCGACTCGTTAACAATCGACCTACTTGCTATTCATGCTTGGTGCGAAAAGTGGCAGATGGAACTAAACATAAAAAAGTGCGTAGCAGTCAGCTTTTGGAAAAAGAAAAATTGGCCATTTAGGGCATACAGAATTGAAAATACAGAAATTATTCACGCCGAGTCTGTTAAGTACTTAGGAGTCACAATTAGTCACGACCTATCTTGGGGAAAACATATTAGGGAAATATGCGGTCAAGCATATAGGAAGCTAGGCTTTATCAAGAGAGTACTCGGAAAATGTGATGAGAAAGTGAAAGAACGTTGTTATTTTTCAATCGTTAGGCCTCATCTGGAATATGCTGTTAGTGTATGGGATCCATACGAAACGGGCTTGATATCAGAGTTAGATCGCGTACAGCGAAGAGGAGCTAGGTTTGTGAAACGATGCTACGATAAGTTGGCTAGTGTGTCTGGACTGTTAGAAGAATTAGGATGGGAATCGCTATCACAGCGTAGATTAAATTATAGGCTTAACCTCCTAAATAAATTTCAGGAAAATCATTTTACTGACGACGTAAAAAACATACTATTAACCCTTTCGTACTACGGCAGATTAGATCGCGCCAATAAAATTAGAGAGCTAGATTGTAGAACCGATAGGTATAAAATGTCATTTTTTCCGCGTACCATTCGGGACCATAACAGCTGTGATCGTCGTCATGAATAGTTCGAGTATTGACAATAGGCAGGCAGTTAATCTTTCTCATTATATTCTCCTCTTTCTTATTTATGCATGATGTAAATAATGATGTTCTTATTTATGCATGATATTTTGAATCTGTAGTAGTAGTCTTTGTATCTCTTGCATGTTAGAACGATTGGAGATACAATGTTTCTTGGGTATTAGATTTGTAATTGGCGCTTTGCATGTGTGGTACGCGGGTTTTTAATGTAATGTCGGTGTTCTACCATATCATTCATGCATGCCTGGTGCGAAAGCACCCCCTGCCACACACCCTTTGGGTGGCTTGCAGGGTATGACGTAGATGTAGATGTAGATGTAGGGAATGAAGAATTTTGGCTTACGGAGAAGGCCACTTGGAGGCGCTATTAGTACTCGGTGATTTTGTATCAACATAGGGAAGAGTGGATTTACCATTGCTGTTGTGTGCTTTTAATCGAGTATTAATTGTTTATCGTTGCTATGATACATCGGTAAACCGTTGACTCCGTGTTTGGTAATCGCGTGTCTTATTATATTGACGTGGATGCGATTCATTATAGACGATGCTCATTAATGCACCTTAAAATACATGTTTAATTTGGTCTCGACGACTCAATAAGATTTGTGTCCGTTGCAATGGATCGATTAGTAAACATCCAGGCACCAAATCATCATAAGAACATGCCAAAGCTTGTCGTGCAACTTCGATATATCTCTTCCATCTACCGGCCAAGTATTATTTAAAAACTCATATCCGAATCTCCCTATCTCTTTGCCACTCTGTATGTACTTTCTCTATGCTATGATTACAATATTTTATCGCTGTCGAGTGACTGATATTCTGTGGATCCATCTTCATCCTTCAGAATAACACTCATAGGGGAATCTTTCAAGTTTTTGTGAGAGTCCATTATCTTTTTTCGTGAAGAAAAACGGGAACTCTACAGTTGATTGTGGTCATTCATGGACACTTGAGGACACTTAAAAATATACATTCAAATTTAGTGGTAATTACAGCTTTTAAGTTACTTATGTGGTCAAAGGTGGATTTTTTGCCACAGTGAAAAATATCCATACCAATGCATTCTCTTCAAAATCTTAGCAGAACTATTTTTTCTGTATTTAATAATTTGACCTTCATATTTAAATTCGAAAATACAATAATTAATTCACTTTATTTCTGAGATTCTGCATTACATCATCTCATCAGTGCTTTTTGTCTATTCCCCCGTCTCATTTCTCAAAAACAGTTATGAGGTTTTGGAAAAAGGAAGACTCAAATTCCACGCGGTGCGCCGTCAGCGTGGAGTCACTGTTCGTGGACTGTGCGTGAATGTGCGCCATTGACGTATAATCTCGAATGGCGCGCCAAGTGATCGAGTCAAAAGGGCTTGGACGAATGGCTTCTGGTGCTCAGAGGGTGCGGAACTCCTCATCAAACCGAACGAATAATTGTGTAATAGGTTTATGTTACTCCATTCAAAAAGAATCAGAATGTCTGCTAATGTAAGCGAGGGACACACCCTATGCTCAAGGATACTATAAAAAAAAGAACGTGTCTGCTCTTTAACGACTGAAACTCTAGCCACATTGAGATTCGATGGAAATTGTACGCCATTACGCAAATGGCACATATTTAGTGATGATTGGAAGTGGTGCACAGGAACTAAAAATGCACGCATCCTGTGAATTTCTACGAAAGGGGGTAATTGGAGGGTTTTCTCCTAATTGGGATGAGTCAACGCTACCACCCAGAGTTCACTAAAGCACATTTTTAATGTCAAAATTAAGTACTATCCAAGGAGGAAAATTCATCCATTCTCTGCAAGTAGATATGGAACAAGGTAAATTCCAGTATTGGAATATATTTTCAAGTTGACATTAATATATGAATTAACAAAATTTTCTGTTTTGTGTCAATTGCATATTCAATGCTTTTCCCAAGCCCTACCCTCTCTGAAGAAAATGCCACGAGAAAATATCGGCCTGGACCGGGAATCGAACCGCGGACCTTTGGTTTGCCGGCAAACCAAAGGTCCGCGGTCCTTTGGTCTGTTTGTCTCTGTCGAGATCAACGGGAGAGAGGAAATGGCGATCGAACTTCCCAAGACGTGGACACACTGCTTCGCCGCTCTCTTTCTTCTCCACGAAGGAGAAAATTCCGTCATATTGGATCAAATACAAAACAATGTCTTAATTTTAAGTCATTCAAGAATACTTCCTGCGACAAACTAAACGCGACTGAAAGCATTTTGATTTTAGAGCGTAGAAGAACATTTTCAGTTGTGAGTTGGGTCCTTTTTTCTCAAACAAATTCTTTATTCATTGACCTTCGGCCAACCTTGAATTTTTCAGTCATTCCTTCTCCCATTTTCGTCAACCTAACCCCTATTTTTTCTTTAGAACTTTTGATCTAGTTCCTCAGTCAAACAATATTAATAATGCTGCTGACATATGTGAACTTCATTGCTGTTGACTGTATTGCGGGAAAAACTCGTATTTCCGCTATGGGAGGAACAAGCTCTAAATTATTGTGTGAATACAAATAGCTGTCACGTGTAGCTATCGTAAGGCACGACAACTTCCTGCCTAAGATCAACTTGGACGTTCCACGGAGAGCTGTTCCTTGCGATTCATCGCATGGACTTGGTGTTACGAGTGAGCGCTATGCTACATTAATGATATTTCATAGACGTTTTATACCAATATTGAGGTGGAAGGCCAATTATTTCCTTGAGATCTCTGTTGACGCCATTTCTCTCGCTCACCTTTCAAACAACAACAACAAACCCGATTAGGTCACGGATAATGGCTGAATGTGAGAAATAATTGGGTGCGGGTCAAGGTCTACGTATTTTTGGAAATTATATATGATATTGAATACATTAGTGATGTGCTTCATCGATTTCAACATCTCTCGGGTTGCATCTGCGTCAGTTGTCATTCAGCACAACAGTTTCGCCAGCTATCCTGCTGGTGTCCTCAGGTGAAGGAAACTGTTGTGCTGAATGACAACTGACGCGGATGCAACCCGAGAAATGTTGAAATCATTTGATCAACGCCGCGGAAACCTGCGAACTAACATGTGCTTCATCGTGTTACTAAAATTTTAACTCACTCAGACTTGCTGCGACTTGTACCGCATCCATATGGTTCGTTAAATTCTCCCTTTCGTTGTGATATCTACATCTACATCTACGTCATACCCTGCAAGCCACCCAAATGGTGTGTGGCAGGGGGTGCTTTCGCACCAGTCATGCATGAATGATATGGTAGAACACCGACATTACGTTAAAACCCGCGTACCACACATGCAAAGCGCCAATTAAAAATCTAATACCCAAGAAACATTCTATCTTCAATCGTTCCAACATGCAAGGGATACAAAGACTACTACTACAGATTCAAAATATCATGCATAAATAAGAACATCAATATTTACATCATGCATAAATAAGAGAGTAGAGAATATAATGAGAAAGATTTGCTGCCTGCCTATTGTCAATACTCGAACTATTCATGACGACGATATGATCTGCTATGCTAGCCGTTGCTACGGATTTATCTATCAGCAGTTAGCCAAGCGACGCGTTGATTGGGTGACTGGCGACTCGTAAAATGCATTACTCTTAACAGTGAGATTGAAATGACCCACAACTGTAGCAATCCACTCAACATTCAATCCTTTCCAACTTCCACCCGTGGTGTGTGGTACTTGGTTTGCCGTTTAATCTGTCAATTTGAGCCTCAGTATGTACCGATTGTACCGGAGTGCGAAATCCTCAATGCTTTTCCGGTCAGCATTTCATTGACAAGAAAATGATGATCAAGAGAAATTTAACTCTGTCCACCATTCGTCCTCTGAGTGCGCATCCTCTTCTCCCATTATATCCGTCAGTTTGAAGTTTACCCTGCTAAAAATTTTCTTAAAAGCTGTTCTGTAAAACCTAAGGAATTCTACAGAAATTGACTCTTTTTCTTTAGAACTAGTTCCTTTTCTAAGGATCTGTACAGAAGTTGAGAGCCTGACTCTACAGAACATACGTTCTGCAGAGTTATTTTCTGCAGAGCAAAATAACTCCTTACAAGCTGTTCTGTAGAACTTCAGCAACTCTACAGAAATATGTGAGATTTCCGTTGACCCAGTTCCTTTTCTAAGGACCTATATGGAGAGTCGTAAGGTATTCTGCAGAACATCCTAAGGTATTCTGCAGAGCGTCGTAGGGAATTCCGTAAAATGGCGTTTCAATACTTTAAGGAATATCTACAGAACTTTTTAATAAATCCTGTACAAGTATTATAAGGGAGCTATACAGAATTTTTTAGCTGGGTTGTGTCTACTTTAGCACCAGATTACAAAACCTTCCATTCGTCTGCGGTCAGAATTTCATTAATAAGAAAATTGAGAGCTAATTGCTTGTAAGATCTAATTCAGTAGGAATACATTTGCATCTACGTCATACCCTGCAAGCCACCCAAAGGGTGTGTGGCAGGGGGTGCTTCCACACAAGGCATGCATGAATTCTAAGGCAGAACACCGAAACTACATTGAAACCAGCTTACCACACATGCAACGCGTCATTTAAAAATCTACTAACCAAGAAACATTCTATCGTCAATCGTTCCAACATGCAAGGGGTACAAGGACTACTTCTACGTATTCAAAATCTCATGCATAAATAAGAACATCTATATTTACATCATGCATAAATAAGAACTTAGAGAATATAAAGAGAAAGATCTACTGTCTGCCTATCGTCACTATTCGAATTATTCATGACGACGATGACAGCTGTTATGGTCCCGAATGGTACGCGGAAAAAATAACATTTTATACCTATCGGTTCTACAATCTATCTCTCTAATTTTATTGGCGTGATCTAATCTGCCGTAGTACGAGGGTGTTAATAGTATGGTTTTTACGTCGTCAGAGAAATGCTTTTCCTGAAATTTAGCCAAGAGGTTAAGCCTATAATTTAATCTACGCTGTAATAGCGATTCCCATCCCAATTCTTCTAACAATCCAGACACACTAGCAAACTTATCGCAGCATCGTTTCACAAACCTAGCTCCTCTTCGATGCACGTGATCTAATTCCGATATCAACCCCGCTTCATATGGATCCCATATACTGGCAGCATATTCCAAATGAGGCCTAACGATTGAATAATAACAACGTTCTTTCACTTTATCATCACATTTTCCGAGTATTCTCTTGATAAAGCCTAGCTTCCTGTATGCTTGGCCGCATATTTCCCGAATATGTTTTCCCCAAGATATGTCGTGAGTAATTGTGACCCTTGAGTACTTAACAGACTGGGCGTGAATAATTTCCGTATTATTAATTCTGTAAGTCCTATCTTAATATCTGACTTTAATTACCTCTGTAAGCCCAGGAATAGCTCCAATGGCCGTAATATTTCAGTGACCAGGAGACATAAACACACGAAAATCACTCAC
Organism: Ceriagrion tenellum; assembly: GCA_963169105.1. Classification (NCBI taxonomy): domain Eukaryota; kingdom Metazoa; phylum Arthropoda; class Insecta; order Odonata; family Coenagrionidae; genus Ceriagrion; species Ceriagrion tenellum. Next base: position 17,950,495 of record OY720634.1, read on the forward strand.
ACGCTCATTCACTCCTCACATCCATGTATTCGAAAAGTCTTTTCACCGGGGACCGCATATCAACACGCAAGTCCTTCGGTTGTCGGGATTTTGCGGGGAATGGGGGAGGGGCAGGGGTAGGAGTCAATCCACACGCCGGTGACAATCGCAAAAACCGTGAGCAAAACCCATGAGTGGTGTCTCTAGAGAATTGAAACTCGGATATTTTAAGCAAGCACTTGAGGAGCTTTCCATTCGCACCAGTACGCCTACCACTTCGCAACACGACAGCGCTTTTGCCTTAAGGCTGGGACACAATCAACGTGTACGTGTGACGCGAGACGTTAACGGGACATCGGGAGACGGGGAACGCAAGTCAGCGGTCACAATCGACGTTAACGCAGTCAGGAGTAACAATTGACTAACGCAGGCGCAGCTAAGAGATCAGGTGTAAACAAGTAAGGAAGTAAATAAGTTGTCTTCGCCATGAGCAATCTTCAACAGTTGGATGTATCTGCCGACAGATGGCTCCCATTCCCGGATACTCAGGACTACCCTGATTGGATTTTCCGTGTACGGGACACGGGAAGAGATGAAAGTTGCCCATCTCTCGCGTACGCGTACTCCCCGTACACGTTGATTGTGTCCGTTCGCTATAGTACTTTTCCGTCAGCCATCTTTACGCGTATTCCCGTTAACGGCTCACGTTACACGTACTCGTTGATTGTGTCCCAGCCTTTACACTCGTTACGGACTCTACGCACTCGGCAGTAGAGTTTATAGGGGCGCTAAACAACAAAAGGACGTCGATAATATGGCCTCTGTGAATAGTTATAAATATTTTTATTTTCAGTAAAGACGTCAAACATGCATATTGATACGATTTTATTTTCTCTTTTATAAAGAATATCGTTTTCAAGAATATTGTTGAAAAAATTCAACAAATGTACTGGTAATGATACGTGTCTTTTTTCTATAATTGTTTCTAACATACATTAGGGTGTCAGGCCAGTTCATTATTCGAAAAAAGCACATTAAAATTAAATTTAATATAATTTTGAGTACCTTTTCGGAAACTATAGTCATAGCATTCTTTAATTAATGAAAATAAATTAACACTTTTATTGTGTGGTTTCCAAAACAGGAACAATGTGCATAAGTTAAATGTGGTCCGAGAAATTTTTTCGACTTGGTTAAAAAATTATTAATGAAATAAGAAATCAATGACCTTCGCTGACCACTCCAGACCCCTGTGCAATTTGAGATTGAATATTCAACATACAGCGTGTATTCTTTCGAGTTAAGCAGCTGTCTCTCCACCTCGGGTTCTTCTTCATTTTCAGCGGAAAGGCCTTAGAATACGGATAATTGCACTTCAATGTTTTGAATGCATTTTGGAAAGAGCAATATATTCTTTATTTGCGCGACTATGTGTTCTCCCAACGAATCTTTTAGACTAACCGATCGAGAAATCCACGGCCACCTTTCAAGGAGCCTGGTGGGCGAGTGTGATGGACTCTTTTTGTGGAATTAACCGTGTCCACGGGTATCCAAAGTTCATCACGAATACGGACGATTTAAGATTTAATAGTGTAGTACAGTTTCGGTTATTTTTATAATGTTGACGCGGGCAATTCCAAAAGAACAGCGCATCAGAAACAAGGACAGCGAAAGTTTTCATGATGTGGTGGATGCAAGGGGCATGCGACTCTGAGAAATGGTGTACGCTTGTTGCGAAATGGTCACGTAATGGATAGAAATGGACAGAAATGGATAAAAATGGACAAAAATGGATAGAGGTGGACAGAAATGGATAGAGATAGACAGAAATGGGTAGACATGGACAGAAATGGATGGAAATGGGAAGAAATGGACATAAATGGATAGTAATGGACAGAAATGACTAGAAATGGACAGAAATTGTCAGAAATGGATAGAAATGCCTAAAATGGAAATGCGGTGTACACCTGTTTATGAAGTTGCTTACCCCTCTGGTGGTTGTGATTGATTCACCGAGGCGAGGACAGTACTCTCATGAGATATCACCTAGATATAAACCCATCACCGAGTGGTTTGTCGTTGTGTGTCCCGAGTAAAGAGCGTTTTAGGTTGGTTGATCGATAATTTTAGCCTTGCTCCCGCGTTCTTTTTTTCTTCAGAAATCCGTGGATCCGCAATTGCCTTAAGGTAGTCCAAGCGAGATAGTTCCTTAGTCATAAGAGAGACCATATTCGAATCATACGTTTTGATGTCACCAGCTGTATGACACATGAATTAAATATTGCATTATTAATGGTGCAATAATATAGTTTTATATGACAGAAATGGTCAGAAATTTAAAGAAAATATCCAAATAAGTCATTAACTTGACTCATTTTTTTCGCGCGGTGCGTTGGAAACTCCTCCAAAACGGAAGGTTTTCTGTGATACCCAAGAATCGACTGCGGTGACAATATGATTAATTTTCAAAAATAGTTTAGAAACGTACAAACTACACACTGTTTTTTACGACATCTAAGTGCTGGAAATACCTCATTTTGTAAATAATGTCTCTCTTGAGTGCATACACGTACTATTTCCCATGTAAAAGTCTGGTATTTCCTGGAAAATATCTCGGAAAGTAATGTGGTAAGGGGTAAAATTTTTCATGTCCCTGGATAGGTGAGATATTTCCCTTTAAAAAGAGGCCAAATTCATTGATTTCTAAGTAAAATGATTTTTCGCTCAAACAACGCTAAGGCCCCTCACGTCTTCGTCAATGTTTGCACTTATTTTTTATCACGACGCACATTCTTAATATCTAGTAAATGGTTCGATATCCGCTTGCCGGAAAAAAAAGAACCACCTCCCCCTTTCACCTTTCGGGTGTTTGCGTCGAAGGCGTGGTCCGGGGGTGCCTTTTACGAGGGCAGAGGCGCCGCTTCAATCACGCGGACGCCACGGCGTCGCCGCCTCATGATAATCATCCCTCTTGCGGGCGAACCTTCCTCCTCCCCCTTCGATTGCGCGACTCCTCCACGACCCAACCCGCGACCCCCAACGATGTAGTCAATATCACCCTCGTGCAATCGCTGTCGCAATCCCACATTCAAGAAGTTTGAGCGAGAATTTGTCCTGCTCATATTAGGGACCATCTAAGAGCTTTTGTTTACATTCATACAAACGCCTGATGATGATGATTACTCATCGAAACGCGGGTTGTGAGTTATTTAATTAAAAGAAGTGGTTTTCGTTAAAGTTTGTTTATTCAAAAAAATTACAATGAATTACCACAAAGTTACAGAAGAACAAGTTAATTTTGTTTGTGAAGCTAGTACAGCTATTCAAGTTAAGTTATACAGGAAGCTCTCAATCAGGAAAAAAATCCTTAAATTACCTGTATCTTTCAATTACGCTCGAGGAAGGTCGGCATTCCTTCTTGATTTGTAGAAAAACCTGTTAAACCATGTAATTCCAGAAAGTTCAAGACATGATTTCTCTCATAAACTAATGGCCTTTCATTCCATGATTCTGATGAGCCTGTTCAACGTTCCCCTTTCAGAAGAAAGCTTCAAGAAGGAAATCAGTATAATTAAGCGTATTGTTTCAGTCAACGGGTATTCCCAAGATTTAATTGACAAATTAATTTTTAAAAACAGAGAAGACAGGCCAGGCATCAAACAAATGTATTCAGAATACAGTCATAATTAGAAGGAGTGGTGCACCTTTACATACCTGGACGCTGTAACACATAAAATTGTTGAAAAATTACCAAGAGACAAATTCCGTGTTGCGTTTAGACCAAGTGCTACCCTCAGAAGGCTCTTTGTAAAATGTAAAGACCAGATAGACAAAATAGATAGATGTGGGGTATATGCCTTAAAGTGCAGTGAGTGTAATGGTGTCTACGTGGGACAGACGGAAAGAATTTTCGGTGTGAGGGGAAAAGAAAATTAGAGTCCTTACAAAAATAATAATGATAGGAAAATTAATTTTGCTAAACGCTTATTATTTTACAGTCACAAGAGTGATTTTGAATTGGAGTTTTTAAAATTTTGCAATGAACAACGCGAACTGGACTCACGAGAACAGCTAGAGATTTAAAATATTATGAAAGTCCCAGACATCACCCTCATTAATTAAAAGAAGTGGTTTTCGTAAAATTTTATTCATTAAAAAAATTACAATTAAATACCTAAAAGTTGCAGAAGAACAAGTTAATTTTGTTTCATTAATGCAGCTTTAGAAAGCAATAATTAACTATTCTCATATGAATTTCACAAAAATATCGTTTTTCAACGCTGAACTTCCAAGTAAACAACTAAATATGCATAATCACAATCATTTGTCGTTCAATCCTTAGATTGGTTGACTGCAGCCATCCGTCAACTACCTACAGCTCTTTCCCCAACCCTCCGATAGGTCATCTAGGCTAGGTCCTCTTATGTACTGGTCATTCATTTCATGTCAAAATGATCCAATAAAAATTAAATTGGATTAATGACCAATATTTTATTACCATTGTCAATAATGTTTCACTTTTTCCTTTTACATTGCTCCATTGTTGAAACAGAACTTTAAATCGACATTTTTTTCCTTAAGAAAACTGGTTTTCGACGGAGAAAACTGTATGGAGAAGGAAAGTCTCAAATTTGAGAGTTTTAGTCCTTCAAGTCATGAGGAAGAAAAATATTCTTACTTATAACTAAACGCGTGGAACTATTCCTTTCTTTTCTGGCTGCTAATAAAAAACACAATGGGTAGGATTTTCTCTAAACAGTATGGCATGAGAATAAACAAACGCAAAACCAAGGTGATGGTTTGCAGTAATGAAGAACAATATGAACCCCCAATAATGAGACTTGGAAGAGAGAAGCTAGAAGTAATAGAGGAATTTGCCTACTTGGGAAGCAGAATAACAAGAGATGGTAGAAGCCAGAAAGAAATTGTAAGGAGAATACATCAGGCCAAAATTGCATTCTATCTTAGAAAGAACCCACTCACCAGCAAGAATATTAGTTTTGAAATAAGGAAACGGATGATAAAAGCATTTGTTTGGAGTGTGGCCCTCTACGGGAGCGAAACATGGGTAGTAAGAAAACAAGAGAGAAGGCGGCTAGAAGCCCTGGAGATGTGGCTCTACAGAAGGATGTTGAAGCTCAGCTGGAAAGATAGAGTCACAAATGAAGAGGTACTGAAAAGAGTTCAAGAAACCAGATCCCTGTGGAGGCATATCCAAACAAGAAGAGACAAACTCGTAGGGCACATTCTAAGACACGACAACATCGTTTTAGCAATAACAGAAGGAGCTATAGAGGGAAGGAATCGCCGGGGACGACCAAGGATGTCATTCATGCAGCAGATTGTGAATGATATGGGTTGCACCACATACACAGAAATGAAGAGGAAAGCAGACAGAAGAGAGGAATGGCGTACTGCTGCATACCAACCCCAGGGTTGAACACTGAAGAAGAAGAATAAAAATATCTTTGCGATCAAATCACGCGTACATAGACTTCATTTTCTCCATTGCGGGAGCTACCCTTGGACTCAACCTGTGGTCTATTTTTGACCCATAAGTATTTCATGCCTTGATAACTTTTTAAAGTTTGTCATGGGTGGAATTATATTCCAGGTCTGCCTTCCATAAGCCCTGATTGGCTTTTGCCTCTCAGCCTATTTTATTGTTAAAATTAGCCCTCTATACACAGATTCCTTGCAATCCACCTCTAGCGTAAGGTACCCGTTGAAAATCAACGGGTGTGAAAAACATTGAACTTATAAGAAAACCACAAAGCCTGAAGAATACTGTCAGCGTGGTCATTTGAGCAGTTCGCAGCCTATTTTATACGTTGTATTCTTTGTATTAGAGACGCTGACCGCTTTCCAGATCTACGGAAATATGAGTGACTGTTGCTCCTCTTTCATGCTCGGAAAACCCAAAAATGGGCCACGCTGACTCTTTACTACTTAAATAGCACCCAGGTTGATAGATGGTCACCTCGTCCCTCCGGTTCTCTTGAGTCGTCTTCCGAGTGAATTAACAGCTTGAACGCTCCCCTTGTGTACATATATTCGCATTCAATAACTTTAACTGAGTTGCGCTATTCAACCTTGATATGTGCGTTGAGTATCTTAATCAGATAAACAGATGGATATGGGAATTGGTCTAAAAAACAATTTGAGTATTTAACGATAACAAACAACGCTGTGTTTGTAGTTGGCACAGATGCATTATTATCATTACTATTCGCTGATCGTAAGTATTCTTACGCATTTAATTTCGTGTGCAGTCCATTTAATTCCTTTATGTGTATCGTTTACTAGGTAAGTGTTCTCTCATATACATGCAGTGCCCCTACGAGAGTTACTTTGAGAATGGTCATTGAAGAGTATACTTTTTGTGAATATGCATGGAATTTATCGATTAACCCCGAAGCAATCTACCATAAGGCCCTTCGGACTCTGGACCCTTCTAATAAAAATTTTCTATCTACGTGCTATCATGGGCCTGTAAAAAAATGTGATATTTAAATGCCAGAGGCGTGAATATCCTTTGAAAGTCAAATCTCTGGTTGTCATGGAAATATGTTATTGTTGATTTCAGAGAAAAATGTGAGATTTTACTGCTAAAAACATATGATTTTCAGACAAATATGAAGCAAAAAGGAAATCTATTGAAATAATTCGAAACTTCATTTATTCAGCCATCCGATTTTTTTTTAATCCCAGCCCTCTATCTTGAGTGAAAGTACTTTGAAAAAGCAAAACATGAAACCACTGCACCGAACCCAAGGCTTAGCATGGACCACCAAGGCCCTGAGGGCTTTTTAATATAGCCTACTTTACAACCAAATATATTTTCCATCTATATACCAAATTTCACTTTAATCCATCTTGTAGTTTTTGCATAATGGAGCGACAGACAGACAGACACCATTACATTTTTACATATTAGTTAGGATTTGCAGTCATTTCACATCTTACCCCACTCGTGGGAGAATCGGGAACTAAAAGTTACGAATGAGAGGTGTTTTCGTAACCAAGCTGTGAAAATCGATGTCATTAAGGCATACAGACGTAAAGAAACCTAATTAGAGACAAAAATCTCATCAATATGTTACCTCTAGGTCACTCTGCATGATAGACGATTAAAGGAATTTTTTCCCGCTATATTAAAAATTGTATGCTTTCAGTATCTCTTCTCCGTGGTTGCTAATTCTTGAGATTATTACGGATAGAGTGAACGTCAGCTTTATCAATAATATGTTTGCGGCATCGTGGAAAAATGGCTGCCGCGAGAAAACGAGGAGGGGTTGAACTTTATAAAATTTAACAGCCAACACAAGTGGGATTTCGTTTGCAAAAATTGTTTTTTTTTAATGGCTGTTCAACCGACATTGAATCATTTTAAATGGAATAACCCGAAACATCCTCTTTATTTGGTCCGTGAACTTATTCCTGGGTCTTCCTCTCGGGACATTTTTTTCCCTCTTTTTTCCCATCAATTATATTCTTCACCTGCCCATTGCGCCTCAGGGTGTGTCCTATTCACCTGGTTCTTTTTTTCTATAAAGTATTCGATAGGGTCCTTTCACTCTTCGTTTCTACTGCAAGCATCATCATTTCTTATTTTGTCCGTCCTTTTTATCTTCAGTATCCTGCTACTGAAATAGGTTTCGAAAGGTTTTTGTGGTCTGTTTTCCCAATGCTACATGCTTGTCCTTAAAGTGCCACGCTCCACGCAAATATTTCCAGGATACCTTACGGCTTGGTGTTTCCAGTAGGCTGTATGAAACAGGGATGGCAATCGAAACGAAACTCAAGTCAAAGCTAGTGAACAGTCAATAGTTATATCTCTGGGAGCGAAATGAAATGGAATTACATCCGAGGGACTGAAATCGGGGTCGAAACTAAACCAGAGTCGAAACTACTCCGGTTCAAAACCAAAAGGACGAAACTAAACTCGATTTTTACATAATTTAGTTTCGACCCAGCATGATCACGTGAATGAAAATATATTACTTATGGATTGTTATCTCGTCGCCAAAAACTGTTGTCTAGAATTCCTTAAACAAACAACTTTTTGGAAAGTGGTGCCTCCTAGTGATGGAATACGGAAGTTCAAATGGAAATGCAGTTGAATGTTTGTAAAGTAACGCGTCGCACTGGTTTTCCCGTGAATATACATGGGTTGTACTTACAAGTAATCATATTGCAGTGGATAAAGCATGTAGTACTACACGCGGGACGTAATTTTAACTTTTTTAATACCGTCCGGTTTACAGATATATTTAATTCCTCTTCAAATGTAACTACACAAACGCACAATAAACTTCTTAGCACTTAGTGAATATCGCTATACGGAATTTCCATAATAATGCGAGGTGACTTCATGAGTATTCCCAATGGCCATCATTGCAGTGTAGGTAAAAAGGAATGAACTTACTTCCGCCTTGAACAGATTCTTATTTTTCAATCCAAGTCTATTATTTTGGGTCCTCGTAGACGCATACCCTGTTTTGCAGCCTGGTACGAAGCAAGTTCTGTTTAAACAAGGCACTCTAAATTCTATATTGAAACCGAACGGGCTTAATGCATTCAAATTAGAATCAGAGTCTAGCAAACAAAGTCGTCGGCACACGATGGACGTTTCATAAATCCCTTACAAATTTTCTGTAATAGATATTTCCTCTCTAGCATTTACAAAAAAGCTTTTAGAACACAAAAATATCAAGATAATATTCGAAGCTTCAAGTAATTCATATCTCCTCGATCGTCATTGAATATTTACCAAAGTCTCACGTTAGCAACAATTAACTATAAGTAATTACTTGAATTTCGATGTGCCTTGCGAGAAGTTCCATCAAAATACTGACGCAAGAACAGAGCATGAATGCAGGAAAGCATTGCTGCATTTCTTATACTTTGGAAATAAAATCATTGAAGGCCGATGGAGCATAGAGCAGAAGAAGATTAGAATTTACACAGAAACCAAGTAATATGGCCGTGATACTGTGACCCAGTCAATAAACCCTTATAACGACTCAACAGGTTCTTCGAAATGCTAGCTCCGCTTCCATCGGGCGGTATTGGTAGCCGAATCATCTAAAATGGACCACAGGGTATCTGAGGGGAACTGAAGCACTTCTAATATATGCAATGTCTTCCGAGTTATCATAACTTCTTTTGCATTCGGAGGGCGGGGGGTAAACAACCTGAAAACATTAAATGAGCAAATTTGCAGCATTGTCTGTAAGTACGCCAGTGGCACAGATTAGCGTTGAATGCACATTCTAATTATATTTTTAATAATTACGTAAATCGTGTAATAATTAGCGTCAAATGATTTGTCAGATGTCCGAGAATGAATTTGAAGCCTGCTACTGAATTTATTAAATTTTATTCGACGAAATGGTGCACGATTGTTTTCAATTTTACAGTCTTCCAAAGCATTGCACATTCATAGAATATATGATGGAATATATCTCTCTCGTTGCTATCTGAGTGGTTTTCTTTGATATACATTGTTTCTAGTTGCCACGAAGTATTCACTGCTGAGAACGGTAGGATGCTTGCTGCTAAGGCATGCGAGAGTCCCATTGTTGCCATACGTCGAGGCATTCCCTATATGATAACATCTAGGATTCATATTGTTAACGGCGTTGCTATGCTTATATCCTAATGGAAGGAGGAATCATAACCATCGAAATATATGTTCAAAAAAAATTTTTACTAAGGTTCCGACTTTTCTTAGGTGTAGATAGACTATTAGTATGGTTTTTTAATTAATTATTTATTTACACAGCCATTTATGAATTCAGCCATTGAGATAAATGTATCGTCTGCAAATTATATTAATTTACCGCTAACTCGAGAACTTAGGTCATTAATATAAGTAATGAATAAAAGAGGGCCAATCACGTTTCCTTGAGGAACACCGGATGTAACTTTGACCATATCAGAGCTAAAACTGTCAATAACTACATTTTGTTTTCGATCACTGAGATAGTCTCTTATCCAGTTCACTATTTTATTAACTCCGCATGACTGCAATCTACATATGAGTTTTTTTGTGAGGAAACTTGCCTTCTTGGAATCAAGAAATATCGCGTTGACTTGCTAAATCGATTCACCTGATTTTAGGATATCATGAAGGAAGAGCGCAAGCATTATGTTGCAGAACCTACCCTTACGGAAGCCGTGCTGACTGCTATGTAAGGAGTTACGATTATCCAGGAATGTCATAATATTGCTAACGTCAAAGTGTTCGAGGATCTTGCATAAAAGTGATGTTAGCGATACAGGCCGATAATTTCCTGGGTCACTTCCATTTCCTTTTTTTAATATCAGTGTGACGTTAGCTATTTTCCAGTCTTGGGGCACCTTGCCTTCGGATAATGATTTGCTAAATATAATTTCTAAGAATGGTGCAATCTCTGGCGCTAACTCCTTCAGCATGCGTGCAGGTATTCCTTCTGGACCTGGGGACTTATTATTTTTAATCGAACGCAGTTGTTTAATAATTCCATCACGCTGAATTGTTATGTCCGTCATCGGCTCTTTAAAGTCAGGAATGTCTAGATTGTGTATTGAATCATCCTTAGCGAATACACTTCCGAAATATTGGTTTTATAAGTTGGCTTTATGGATGCTATTGATGACCATTTTTCCGTTTATATCCAATAAAGACTCTACTGTTGAAGATTCGCCTAGAGTTCTCTCGCGTAAGATCAGAATGACTTGGGGTTTTCATGTAGTAATTCACCGAGGATTTTTTTCTTGAAGTTTTGTAGAGTAGTGCGCATTATTTTCTTCGTTTTTTAGCGTTGGGTAATGTAAATTTCTCTCACCGAAAGTTCTATTGTTTTGTTACCTGACTAAATAGAATTTTAACATAGTTTTGTAATTGAAAAAAGAAAGAAAGAAAAAAAAATATTTATTGTTCAGGAATAAATCCATAAGAACAAAAACAATGGTAATACAGTTAACAGGCTCATAATGATTACAGAAAATTTTATGATATCTATAGAATAATGTCTTCTCGTTACATGACATATGAAACGTATTTATAGTAAAATGACAAGTAGAGTTATAAATCGAGCCAGTTAAAATACAGCACAAAAACTTAGGTGTTCAATACTTTACAAATAACAAAACGGTACAATAACAAAGAAACCATAGTAACATGAAAACAAATTTGACAAAGAAGGAGAGTAAATTATGTTATTCCCGGGAAAGCAATCATGGTATTTCATTTTAAATGTTTTAACAGATGTGCAGTTTTTAATTTGAGTTGGCATGTTGTTCCATGCGTGGAAAGCTGTTACAAGAAATGACTTATTATAAACAGTAGTGCGATGATCTGAGAAATACAATAGATTGGGATCAGACCTAGTGGACATTGTAGAAACTGAGGGACAACTGAGGAACAAATCATACAGGTACTTAGGTGATTTATTTTGAAGGAGAACAAACAAAAAGGATCCCAGAAACATTGACATTGATCCACCTTAGTTTTTTATAATACGGCGTAATGTGGACGTCCCTGCGAAGGTCAAAAATGAACCTAAGGCAGAAGTTTAAGGCGCATTGGAGTTTGACATTATCTTCTTTGTTTAGGTCATTGTAAAAAAGACAGCAGTAATCTATCACAGAGAGAATAAGCGTTGAAATGAGTGTTTTTCTTGTATTGAAAGGAAGTAAGTTTGAACTTTCAACTAATAAAGAATGGAATGAATCTTGTTCGAAATATTATTTACATGATAAGCCTGCAATAAGTTATCAGTCAACAAAATCCCTGGATTATGCACATTGTTTGAATATGGAATAGGAATACCATTAACCAAAATACTGGGAGTTATAATGTGGCTAATATTCCGTATCATCCTGGAACTACCGAAGATAATAACTTTAGTTTTGCTTGAGTTTAGGATAAAGTCATTTCGAGTGGCCCAATCAATTATGTTACTTATGTCTTCATTAATTTTGGATACAGCCTCGTCTGTTTCATAGGACAAACAACTGCGGTAAATTTGGAGGTCTTCCGCATGCAGCATGTATCTTGTGTGCTTGAGACAATTTGGTATGTCGAGTATATCCAAAGAGAATAGCAGGGGGCCAAGGTCAGACCCATGGGGTACACCAGTGGTGACTGGGGCCCAAGTTGAAAGATTACCTTGACTGTCTCTTACTGCTTGATAACGGTCAACTAGGCAAGAATAAAACCAATTCAGCACGGAGCACGAAAAGTTAAGGTTTTTCAGTTTCTCGAGTAGGATGGTATGATTAACACGATCGAAGGCCTTACTGAAATCAAGTAATACCAGCACTGTCACCAGTTTTTTGTCTGTTGCATTACGTAAGTCGTCCGTTATTTTTATTAAAGCTGACTGAGTCGAGAAATTATTGCAAAATCCTGATTGAAATGGGTCGAAACTTTTTCTGTGGAAGAAATTCAACTGATTGCGAGTGAATAATACGTTCTAGAGCTTTGGAAATGGTGCATAGTATAGAGATGGGTTTGTAATCTGATGGATTTGAAGGATTTTTGACCTTTTTTATTGGTGTTACCAAAGAGGACTTCCAGAGTGTAGGAAACTTAGAGTATTGCAATGAGTGGTTAAAAAGGTCAAGAATAAATGACGTATGATAACTCATCAAAACCAGTGTAATTGGATTTGGACCGAAAAATAAATTTATTTAGCGATTCGGGAGTTATGGACTGGAAATAAAAGTTTTTGTCAGAAAATGGTACAGCGGGATCAATTAAATTAGGTAGATGAGAATAAAGAGGGCAGTTTTCTTGATCAGTGTTTACTAGGCTAGTAAAATGAACATTAAGTTCTTCCACTGTTAGAGTAGAGGCCAAAGAATTTTGCTGGTTTCGGACTATCCCTAGTTTTCGTAGTTCCTTCCAAATTCGCTTCGGTTCACTAAGCCCAGAAAGGGCATTAGAGAAATAGTTTCTCTTGGATTTATTTATCAAAAATTTGACTTCGGCCCTCAGTTTTATGTGTTCGGCATGAAGGGCTGGCTGCTTGGAACGAATGAAGGCCCTACTTATGCGATTGCGTTCTCTCATCTTCATTGCAGATATCAATGGTCAACCAAGGGGAGGTAGGGCGTTAAGGGTGGCAGATACTCACAGGAGCATGTCGGTTGAAGCTGCTCACTAGGTAATCGTTGAAAATTTTAAGTTTTTCGTCGATACAATTTGACTGAGTCATGTATCACCAATCAGGAGAAAGTAGGTCATCGAGAAATCTTTCATGATTGAAGTTACTAAAATCGCGAAATGTAAAAGTAGGGAGTTTTTCGAAAGGAAAGATAAAATTATGCGAAAGGAATATTTGGTCATGAGCGGATAAAAAAGGCACTCGTGACTGAGGGAAGTATGATAGCTTCTCCATGTCATCCACAACACAAAGATCCAGGAATGTGTGGCTATTTAGCGTATAGTGGGTAGGTTGCGAAGAAACCAGGTGAATATTGTTGCAGTGAAAGAAATTCTTTAGGTGAAGGCAATCATAACCGCCAGCATTCATCATATTCACATTAAAGTCACCAACAACCATGACATTTTTGTATCTCGGGTAAAACCGTAAAAATGTTGATTCAAAATCAATGATAGACGTTATTTTAGGTGGCTTATATACTATAGCTAACAACAAGTTCAAAATATCAATTCCAGAAATTTCTATAATAATAAATTCAGTCGTGAAACAATACTCTGATGGGGAAGTAGCTAAGACTGAGTAACTCAATTTTTGTTGAATAAAGGCACCGACACCACCACCTCTTTTGCCACTCCTATCTCGGCGAATTGAATTGTAACCCATTAGGTTCACCATATCATCAGACACAACTGGTTTTAGCTTAGTTTCAGTCATACAAATCACATCATACGATCTCTGCACAAAATGATCCCTAAATTCGTCAATGTGAGGTGATAGTGACTGAAAGTTCACGAGGGATAAACAAAATGATTGAGCAGACGAAGTTTTCACAGGTTTTGGTAGACGTATCCTCGTATTACCGTCGAAAGTATCAACTGCGTTGCCAACCTCATATCATAACCGTCTCGAAGTCGGCTTCACAGCGTATAGTCGGATAAAGGACGGTCTTGCGAAACTCAATTAGGCCTTTTTGTTCACGATATTTTAGTTTCCGGAGAAGGTAACGTACAGGTAGATGCAGCGTTTCTTGACTTTAGAAAAGCTTTTGACAAGGTTCCCCACTGTAAGTTACTCGCGAAGTTAGCATCATACGGAATAGACAGTAATATAGTAGGCTGGATAGGAGACTTCTTACATGAACGCGTTCAAAGGGTGGTATTAGATGGTGTCAGCTCAGGCGAAGTAAAAGTTACATCAGGTGTTCCCCAGGGAAACGTGATAGGCCCAATTTTATTTCTTCTGTACGTAAACGACTTGAATACAGTAGTAAAAAATAGCAAGCTCCGTCTTTTTGCCGATGATGCAGTAGTGTATAAGGAAATTAGAAATGAAGAGGACAGACAGTTTTTAGCTAAGGATTTAGATGCGATTGATGATTGGTGTGATAAATGGCAACTAGAATTAAATTTGAAGAAATGCGCGATTATGAATTTTTGGAAAAAGAATGGCTTTCCCCGGAATAATTATTGCATCAAAGAAAACAAAATATGTAACGTAGATTCAATTAAATACTTAGGCGTCACCATCACTGAAGACATGTCATGGGGGAAACACATCAAGGAAATAACAAGTGTAGCAAACCGTAGATTAGGGTTCGTAAAAAGGGTTCTAGGCAAATGCGATGAGAGAGTAAGAGAAAGAAGCTATTTTACACTTGTCAGGCCTCATTTAGAATATGCCGCTAGTATATGGGATCCGTACGAGGAAGGTATGATTAAAGAATTAGAGCGCGTGCAAAGGAGATCTGCTAGGTTTGTTAAAGGCCGTTATGATAATTGTATAAGTGTTACGAACTTAATAGAGGAACTAGGATGGGAATTACTATCAGAACGCAGGTTAAAATTTAGGTTAAACCTTTTAAGTAAATTCGAAATAGAGTTGTTCACAGATGACGTTAGATATATATTGAGAACCCCTGCGTATTATGCTAGGTTTGATCATATTAACAAGATTAGAGAGATAGATTGTCGTACCGATAGATTTAAAATGTCATTTTTCCCTCGTACTATAAGAGAGAACAATAGGCAGCGTAGCAAAGGGATAGGTAGGTGAAATAAAGTTAGAAAGTCTGTAGTGCATGATGCATGTAATAACAACCAACAATCCCTTCCTTAATATGTAGATACTAACCATCTAGCTCCATGTGACCCTATTATCTAGCATATCTCCCTTAAATATCCTACTTGCATGTCAATAGTGCATGTTTGGTGATCTTCACCCCCTGCCACACACCCTCGTGGTGGCTCGCAGGGTATCACGTAGATGTAGGATAGTGATTCTCCTTCCCCGTCCTCTTTTATAGCAAAGATCGACCCATTGCGAACCCACAGATATTTCAATTTACCCTGTTTTTTAATTCCCTGGCGGCGGAGTATAGCCGACGGTTGGTAGTGCTGAGAGATTCGTTGATGTATATTCTATGAGAATCGTCCCAGCCAAGGTCTTTTGTGGAGAGGTTTTTCTTCTCGCGTCGCGCTGCAAGCAACTCACACACGAGGTTGTACTGAAGCAGCTGAACATTTAAGATAGGCTTAGCCGGGGAGGCGCTCCTGTTTGACCGGGTGTTAAGTCTATATGAATAGTCAATGTCACCTGGGGGATAACTTGGCTCCAAGAAGAGATGTCACTTGGCAGACTAATGTCTCGGGTTTTTCATCGCTTTTTGAGGAGTTCCATTAATATCCACGATATTCCTATGGGAGTCCTGTTCTTTAACACTTAAACGAATTTCCAAGTAATCAATGCTTTTTCGCAAAGCCTTGCTTTCTTCAACCATGCCATCAGTTTTAGTGTTGATTGAATTGAGAGATATTAGGGAATGCAATGCTCTTGGTATGCTCGGTCAGCATACCGTCAGAAGATTTCATGGGGGCTGGGACCCTTTGAGCCGAAAACTGTGAACCGACGGGTGTGTTGTCGCGCCGTTTGCTGCGGTTTTACAAAGTGCAGGCTGGGCAGATCCAGGATTTTCCAAGGACCTCTGATGGCTGCAGATCGGCTTCGGTGAGATCGGTGCAGGAGAGATGGTGAACTGCGCTGCAAATACCACACGTAAGAACTTTCTGCGTACGTTTCGACAGCTTGGTGCACACAACACAGTTTTCAGGCATTGCGATACTCGCTTTCACTGCCGGGAGCTCAACATGCGACCGTTCAAGGTGACTGCCTGATGTCGACTGATAATCGTTACCAGACTTAATAGGATTTTTATATAGGTTGTGTAATTGCTTTTGCCTCCTGTGCTCTCGCCTCACTTCGTGATTATACCAACGAGGTTAATTACTCTCCCGTTTCAATTTGTGTGGAATATATTCGTCGATTCCTTTACGTAGTATTCCAAAACATATCTCCATGATACATCGGTGCTCTCGTCCTTCATTGTGGCAACGAATTTCGTGAATGAAGCCTCTAACATATCTCCAAATGTTATGTAATTGCATTTGTCAAATAAGTAGACTTTACGTTTAGATTTTACATGGGATTCTACTGTTGTTTTCAAAGTCGTGAAAATAATTTTATGATCACTTATTCCTTCGAGGATATCGACGTGTTTAACCATAGTAGGTTGACTAACAGCTAAAATATCTAATGTTTTATTACATCTCACAGTTCGTTTACAACTTAAGTAAGAGAGTGGTATGAAAGTGTATTAAGTAAGACCTCATTTATGTCACGCTACCTTGAACTTGTTTCAACGCTATTGGTTTTACAATTTATAGCCGGGAGGTTGAAATTTCCACCGATAATTATCACGCCTTTGTTATCTCTCGAGGTAAATGATGGTAACTGAGTATTTACTTTGTACAAAACGTCGATTTTTGAATCTGGTGGTCTGTAAAATGAATATATATTTTTATATATCTATTGTTTTGCCGCTTAATGGTACACCAAACGCTCTCCATTTCACTGCCGTCTATTTGTGTTCGGTACTATTCAAATGCGATTTTACTGCTATAAATACTCCGCCGCCAGTCCTATCTGATCTATCACGTCTATAGATTTTATGTCCTATCGGAAAAACTTCGCTATCACTAATATCCCCTGCAAGCCAGCTTTCTGTTCCAATCACTATACATATCTGCGTTTTCAAATATGTGCTCAGCTTCGGCACGCTTGTCCTTTACTCTACGGAAATTTACTATTAGATAATTTGTGTCGAGTTCAGCTTGAAGAATGTCGGTTCACTGTTTACTGTGATTCTGCGTATTATCTTTTTGATGTTCTCTGAAACCACTGAGAAGTGAGTTTTTCTTTGAAGTTTCGCCGTTATCTTGAGAGCGCGTGTTAGAATTATTTTTGCTATTGACGTATCTAACATTTATTTATTTGTACTTCTCTTAAGTCTTTTCGGTACGAAAGTCTGCGTTACACGAATTTACTCGGAGGCTGTTGTCGGATCTATACTTTTAAATCCCACTGAATGACCTACTCTCTAGCCTAAAAATACCTAAAATGCTCGAAAATCCTACGAGCCACCCGTTCTGACGCCTGGGCGGAGTATCTAATGCACCCCAGAACGGTTGAGGGGGGCCCGACACGATCTGAGCACCGGCCGAAGTTCAACGAATTCTGCTCATATGCTTGCACTGAGTTCCCACAGCCTCCTGTTCAGGCAGTCAATCCTGCTCCATACATGGTGACCGCGGTCGGTCCGCGGAACAACACTACGAATGGACAGTGGCAAATCGGCACCTGATGCCCTCCGGACGCGTTCTACCTCTGAGTTTAAATCCATGAAGGAATTCAAAATTTCATCGGTTCCACGCTGGTACGCACCATTATTGCCAACATCTGCCACCACCCGCAGCCTGGAGCTGCCCGTATCTCCATAACTATTGCGGATGAGTACAGGATACCCCTGTCTCGATAGAGTCGAAATAAGGGAGAGTAAAATGTACCTGCGGTGGAATTCAACTTTTTAAACCTTTAAATTCAAACTTTTGACGTTTGCCGGTTTCAGTAAATTTTTACTGCCGACGACTTTTTTCCCTTTCATTTTGTGCATGAAGAACGGGCATTGTTGACAACAATCTGGAATTTAAATTATCGCATGATACCTGGCAGACGCATAATATGGAATTAGCGGATAATGAATATTTACAGACTTACTAGTTCTTGGTTTACATTCTCATTTTATATTAGTAGTTCTTCTTTGGGGGAGGGGGGTTTTCAGACACCCCCGACCCCTCGCATATATACGCTCCTGGTGTATTATGGGAGTGTTTCATTTGGAGCTCAGTTTTCATTATGGTCACTTATTGTGCGCGAAAACAAGCGAGAAAGTACTGGCAGGGAAGCGGTATTTTCATTGTTAAAGCACGTCTACTTAAATGTTAGATTAACCAATCGATGACAGTGGACGACCAACACAGCAGTTGGGCCATTTTTATTTATTGTTGAATTCGCAGCATGAAAATCACCAAAGGGCTAAAGGAGGTTTGGGTGGCGCTGATTTCAGAAAGTGACGCTCACTTAGCGCACGTAAAAAGCCAACGTTATTGGTCGATGGCTACGAAGTCCTTCTTGGAGATAGTAGCAAAGAAGTTCCGCATAAGTAGTGAAATCAAGAAGCTCAGTGAGAACGATAGATATTGTCACATCTATGGCGGTTCGTTATCACGCGGAACTGGAAAGCTATCATCTACATAGACTTTATTTCCCGCAATCCAACGCTGTGGTGTGTAGCAGGGAGTGAGTTATCATCAACATGTACTATCCTGTTCTGCAATAAAATTATTGCTACTATTGGTCCATTAGAGAGGGCGTGCAAATATTTTTCAGGGTGTGAAATTACATGAACATGAATCGCGCACGCTATACGCACCCCAACAATCCCATTGACAAACGGCCTATATTGATGTATTTTGTAACCATAAAGACACACTGAGATACAAGTATCATGAGTGAAGCTTGGAAAACGTGATTTTAATACTCAGTATCAGATAATGATAAAAGATTTATGGAGTAGATCGACTAATCAGGTACGCTAACCATCGACAAACCTAGTTGAAGTCTCATTGGCAGATGTGGTCTCTTTATCTTTCGCGGAAAAAAATGAAATTTTTAACCCTATCAGTTCTTCACTCCATTCACCTAGTTTTATTTTAATGATCTGATCTGAAGAAACATGTTGAATTTCGTAATCTGTTAGTAACGTCGTCAAAAAATTTGGAACTTACTAAACATATTGAAGTCTACATTTAAATCAACGGTCTTAAAGTGAATTCTATCCTAGTTGTAGCGAAAGGTCATTAACACTAACGAGACTATTATAACGGCCATTAACGAATCTAGCTGATCCATGCACGCGTTTAAACTCTGTTTTCAAGCCGTCCTCATAAGGATCCCAAATAATGTCAGCGTATTCCAAGCGGAGTCAAATCATGCTAGTTTGCGTTCTTGAACTCATGCCGGTTCAAGTATCGCGTGAAACTGACTTCTTAGTCAGCAGGAAGGATTATTTCGCCGGACAGATCCCCGGGCTCCTACGCGATGCGTTTAATCCGGTAAGATCGGCCATTGGCAAAAGAAGTAGCGGCTCTCTACCATTGGGTATTGGCGAGGGGTACTCATCTTCAAAAAGTAGTGTACCCCGCATTTACATTTCAGCCATTTCTATCCATTTGTAACCATTTCCATCAATTTCTGTCCATTATTATCCATTTCTGTTTATTTCTGTCCATTTCTATCATCTTCTGTCCATTTCTATCCATTTCTATCCAATTCTAACCACTTTTGTTAATTTCTAACCATTTCAGTCCATTTCTATCCATTTCTAACGATTTCTGTCGATTTCTATCCACTTCTGTCCATTTCTATCAATTTCTGTCCATTTCTAACCATTTCTATCCATTTCCAGCCGTTTCTGTCCATTTCGCGACCATTTCTCAACAAGCGTACATCAATTCTCAGAGTTACATACCCCTCGGGTATTGGGTAGTGTAACAGTTCAAAACCCAGTCACAATTAGATTGACCATGTAATGTAATACGAGAAACCTGGATTTTCCTTTTTACATCAGAAACCCAGATTCTGATTCATTGATAAAAGCAGCTCCAACCCTCCCTTACCGACGTTTGAGGCAGCGTACCTTAGCCGGAAACCCTTCTTGCTTCCCTTTAGGCAAACAACGAAAGAAGCGAGTTTCCGCCTCTATATAATCCCTCGGCGCAAGGGTCGGTTGGATCGTCGGAGCTCAGCGACTCCCGTCGTTCGCGAAAAGCGTCAATGTATCCGTTTCCATGGGGCACAACGTGGCAAGGTGGTGTGCGTATGGCTACTTGCCCATCAAGGCATCTCCATCTCAGAAAAAGTGGGCCGATTCCCTTGCGGGCTTCACCCGATTGTGAAACGGACTTCATCAACATCTACATACTACCCCGCGAGCCGCCGCACGGGCGTGTGGCTGGGTGTGGTAGGTTACAGGCGTGTAAAGATGTAAAAGTTTTGGGGGTGAACTGGTGACATGTCCTATGAGGGTGTATTTGGAGGAGCTCAATTCGCTTATTGTGCGTGAAAAGAACGAGTTTTTGTACCTATCTGTTCGGCATAGTATCTCTCTTATTTTATTGCATCTGTCAGACCTATAACTGCAGTGAGGCGTCATGATAATATTCTCTGCGTCGCTCTGAAACACACCAGTTTTGAATATCTCAAGCAAACTAAGCCTTGCGTGCTGCCTCCGAGTCTCTAGGGGCTTCCACCTTAAATCCTCTAACAGTTGTGTAACACGATGTTCGTTCGTAGCAGTTTTTATCGAAACGGTCTGCTTTTCTTTGTTTTTTGTTAATTTTTTTTGTTAAATCTCTGTGACCAGAGTCCCAAATGCTCGCGGCATATTCGAGGTGTGGCCTAACCAGAGCGAAGTAGCATCTCTCTTTTACTTTTTCATCCGTGGACCTTTCTATTATACGCTTAAAATAACCTAGTTTCTTTAATGCTGTGCCACGCGTGTCTTGTATGTGTGTTCCTCACGATACATCTAAAGTTAAGGTAATTCCAAGATATTTTACTATATCTGAAGATTTTATGTTTGCTCCACCCACGGTGTAGGTATGGCTTTTGTGTGATGACTTTGGCAGGAAGTGAACGGTGGTGCATTTAGTAATATTTAGTTCCTAACCCCACTCCTGGCACCACGAATGAATGTTGTTAAGGTCAGATGACAGAACTTCAAAGTCCGCGCTTATTTCAAGCTTCGCTTATTTCAAGGTAGATTACTGTATCGTCTGCAAATTATCTTAATTTACTGCAAACTCTAGAAGTCATATTATTAATATAAATAATGAATAAAAGAGGGCCAATCACGCTTCCTTGAGGAACACTGGATGTGACTTCAACCATATCAGAGCTAAAACCGTTAATTACTACTTTTTTCGATCACTGAGAAAGTTCGATATCCAGTTCACTATTTTTTATTAACTCCGCATGAATACAATTTATATAAGTGAGTTTTTTGTGGGGAACCTTGTCGAATGCCTTCTTAAAATCAAGGAATATCGCGTCGATTTGCTTATTCGATTCACCTGGTTTTATGATGATATGAAGGAAGAGCGCAAGCTGTGTTTCGCAGGACTTAACAACCAACTCGCAATTGCATCTTCCGGAATGTAATGCGTCCAACTTTTTCTCCCCCATATCCCTCCCCCCCTCCTTTTTCCCCTCTCGCCAGAATATCTTTTTTTATAGTGAGCAGGAGAGCGAGCGTCGAATGGGGCTGAGCAGCATGCCATGGCTGCGGTGGCCGGGCAGGATTCGGGACGGAGGCGGTCAGGCGACCGTCGCCCAGGCTGAGTCCGGGACCTCGAGATTCACGCCCGTCGCCCAGGCCTTCCGAAAGAAGTTCACAAAAGAACCATCGATAGAGCACGACGATCTGATCGAGAAATTGGCCATGGGGAGCCACATCAAAGGGGACGTGTGCCTCATCAAGGACAGCCCTTACCACATCCTCAGGGTGAGTCCAGCTCCTGCGAGTCGTCGCTGTATTTGAAAACCAATTGGGAACTGATGTAATTATGTACGGAGTAATTGATTTTGTAATATTTCAGGACTTTTCTGACAACTAAAACATTTATCTTTTCTATGTGGGCCGCGGGAACGAGCAGGTAAAATTTCGAAAAGAAATTATTTGCATTTTTAAAATCAGAACTGTTATCTGTTTCAAAAACTTACTCGATTGATGCATGACGTGGGTTGCCAGCTGTTCGAAAGTATGAAGTGAGCTGGTGCCTCGGGTTTTCCGTCGGAAATTTTTCCGTGGAAGTATAAATCTTGTTTTTTTAGAACTTGATAACTGTGCGAAATGCACTCGATGACTCAATGAAGTGCTCCCTTTCTTATAACCGATCGAACTAAAGAAAAATTTGTAGAGCGTTTTCTAAAACATAGTAATAACAATAATGCCTTTATGACGGCAATGAAACCCGATGCTTGCCGAGGACTTGGAGGGGAACGTTACTTAAGTACTAATATTTATTTGCCTCTAGGATCCTTTACAATAAAATTGCATGATATAAGGCACGTCAAACTGTACTAATCATATCGTAAAACAGGGTACATAAACACACTCACGTACCGCCGCATTATATTAAAGACGGAGGTTGCGGACACGAGATTCAGGGTGTGCTGAGCCCAGCCGGAGACTTTGAGCCACCTTCTCTCCGGCTGTAGCCATTACGCCAAGTCAGCGTACATTGCTAGGCACAATGCGGCCCTGCGTGTTATATTTTCATCTGCGACACCGTTTTGGCATCGACAATACTCCTGTGCTTCCGTATGCCCCTGGAGACATTGAGTCCGTCGTGGAGAACGATAAATGCACCACCTGGAGGAATTACTCCTTTTCTACCACCAGGCGGAGGCGACCAAGGCGATATCGTTCTCCTAGACCACCTCTCACGCTCCATGTTTGTGACAGAGTTTTCGGCTCCGGCTGAAACCAACATGGATGCAAAGGAGGCGGAGAAACGGGCGAAATATCAAGACCTGCTTTTTGAGTTTCGGCTAATGTACTCAGGACACTCTGTTAAACAGGTAGTCCTCATCATAGGTGTGCTCGGTGGAGTTAAGGGCTCGCTGCTGGAGAGCATCAAGTGTATTCCGTCCTGCGTGGCACAGGCGGAGTCACTTGCAGCTTGCATGCAGAAGGCCGTCTTACTTGGGTCCCTCCGTATACTCCGCACGCACGACCCAACCGCAGCGTAGCCACCAATCCGATGGGCGTCGGACGTGGCTGCGAGCACTGCCCTGCCCCTCTCGAGTCCTCGGCCATTATGACGGCAATGAAACCCGATGCTTGCCGAGGACTCGGAGGGAAATGTTACGAAAGTAATAATATTTATTTGCCTCTAGGGTCCTTTACAATAAAATTGCATGATATAAGACACGTCAAACTGTACTAATCATATCGTACAACAGAGTGACAGAGCAAGAGTTTAAAGAATGACACGAGTCACAAGTCAAGTAGTATTAAAAAATTCATTCACTGAGTAAAAAAGCTTTTCACACAGGAAAGCCTTTACCATATTCACAAATATAGATTTTGAATCAATTACTTTAAGGCCATCAAGGAGCTTGTTGAAAATTCTCAACCCCATGGTTTTGGGTGCCATTGCCTCCTTTAGTCCCAACATACGGGATGTGGTATTTCCCATTACCTCTGGTATCATAACTATGCATATCTGAGTTCCTTACGACATCAAAATAACCACACTTGACCCAGGTGACTACTGGTAAGATATACAAGCAGGGAAGGGGAAGTGTTCCCAATGTCTTAAATATTGGGCGACAATGAGCCCAATATCGCTCTTTGGCGATTAGCCGGACAATCCTTTTCTGGATTATGAATATCCTAATAGCATGACTGGAGGACCCCCAAAATATGATATCAGGCCTTATCCTAGAGTAAAACCCAAAGTAAATTTGATTTGTATTCTGTTGGATGTTAAGTCATCATTCCCACATGCTTTCCCTCTAAGGTGGCAGAGAAAGGGAACGTGGATGTCTTTGGACGACTCTACCAGGCGGATCCCAGCCGTTTGAACGTGAGGGACCCTAGGGGCAGGACGGCGACGCATCAGGCTGCCGAGAGAAACAAAACGCTGATACTGCGCTTCATTGCGTCGAGGGGAGGTGGTGAGTTTCACCTGACAGATGTCAGGTGTTCAGGTTTTTTCCAATTCCGACTCTTGTAATTCACTCCATGGTTCCATACCTAAGTGGTGTGACGGCATAAACGCATAACGAGCAAGAAGAATTTTGACCCTGAGCGAAATTCTGGTTTCAGCTTGCAAGTTGAATAAAATCATCATGTTAATGTTCTTGCCATTGTGTGAAATTCGCAGTGGAAAAATCATTCACAGTAGAAAAATAGACTCAGATTCGCCTGGACGGGGAGTCGAACCCAGTTCCCTCGACTTCGCGCCGAGTGCTCTCACCAGTTAAGCTACCCAGGCATCCTCTTCCACTGTGAATCTCATTGGGGCTTTAAGGAGAAAGTTGTCCTCAAAAGTACCGTGCATATGATACCAGAGGTACCCGTGCGCGAGCGCTAAGCCCCACAGTCCATAGGGTAAAGCCCAACTTTAAACACAAAGGTGTTTACTTTGGACATATTCAAAGAACCACGAAACTAGCCACGCAGGTACTTCAACGGAGGCACGGTCTTTCATCATGTAATTTAATGTAAGTAATAAAAATTTCCATCCTGATGATTTGAGGTCTACCTGTCCCTAATTTCCAGTGCGTTATTGTTCTAGGCAACACAGCATTTGAGTCATTTCTTTTCAAACCACGGTCATATTTTCGAAGTGTGGATTGAAAGAGACAAAAGAGCCCGAGATAGAGACCAAAAACAGACTCAGATCGGCGCAAATAGTGCATTGATATAAGTTTCTTCAGTGAATTCCTCCCGCCAAGGCGTTTCCCTGTGGATATAATTCATTTAAATCGAACCATCGATTGTTTGTACCCGATTTATCGATATCCATCGGGATCAAATCTGAAAAAGATGCATAATGAGTCGAATTATCCTATCTGAAGAAGAGAGAATTCAGTGCAAGTATGTTCTCTATTGGATAATTTTTGGTATTTTCCCCTCTTTTTCAGATTTGAATGTTCAAGATAATTCAGGAAATACTCCTTTGCACGTTGCTGTTGAAAATGAAGCCTTGGATTCCATAGACTTTTTAATCAAGAAGTAAGTATATAATTACCTACTTTTAAAGGGAAGTGTATGCCTTCATAATTAGATTCCTTTATCTCTTGTACGTAATTGAGTGAGAGAAGTTAAACCTATACCTACGTACCTATACGTATACCTATAAACGTATACCTACATGCTTAACCTACGCTCAGTCACTAACAACCAGCGTCGCGCGCACATGCTCCGAATGCCACCTGAAGTAAACCTATGTTAGGAGGCGTTGCATATATCCTGTGCGGATTTAAACAGTGATGAAATTTTTCTGTTTCCACTACCATTTTTACACATGATATATCGTTTGCAGATAATCTGAAATGTCAGAAACGTATTTAGTATAAACTTATAGTTCGGCGTGAAGTTCCTGGCGCTTCAGTACGATGCAAATAAGAAGAAAATGTGGTGCCTTTGGCGTCGTTCGTGAGTGGTAAATTTAAAGCCAGGAAATAAAATAATCATTTTCATTTGCTCCTTCAATCAGCCGTAATTTGTCAAAATAAGACACACCCAGGACAAAAATGGGTTTCTGTGAAAGTGCCAGGAACTTTCAACCAAGCTATACTTTCTCACTCTTACCCCCATGACCATCTATACCCGAGCTGGGATTTGGCCTCACCCATATGCGACCTCCACATTTTTTCCGTCCTCTGTCCCATTCACTGTTCCCCCTGCAGGATGATGTCCGACTTGACTCCATTCCACCATCTTCGTCTCTGTCTTCCTCGAGGTTCTCTTTCTTCTGGTCTTCCCAGGCCTACCATCTTTAGTGGTGTACCCAAATCACTTAGTATTTTAGGTATTTGTGAAGATCTCTTATTTCCTTGTAGTGCTTGGTTCTCATTACCCCATTTTTATGTGTGGAGCCTAAGACTTTTCTCAAGATTTTGTTTTTAAATATTATAAGGTTTATCTCTTCCTTCTTGTTAATTATCCTTGTTTCTGGACAATGCAAAACCAATGGGCGAAAAATTGCATGGAATATTCTTATTTTTGTCGTCTGAGATATTATCATTGAAGTTGGGATCTTTTTGCGTGCATACAAACTTTTCCGGAATCAATGTATTGTTAGCTATTCCAGGTTCTTCACTGTTTTAGTTTGATATCATTACTCTGAGGTATTTGAATTGTTCCACTCCACACTTATTGTGCTGTGCCAATTTACACTTATTGTACGCGCTTGTTGGTGGTCATTTCATGTAAGGTGTGTGTATTTCATCTTCATGTCATATATTTTCATCGTCATGTATCCTGTCTAGTGAAGGAAAATACTTGTCAGTTCTTGGTTTTCTTTGCTTTCTGTCAGCAGGGTCATATGTTGTGCATTTAGGAGAATGTTAATTTTAGATCCTACTCATATTCTTAGGTAAGTCTTTCTTACAGTTTGTAGGGCTTCATCCAATGCTATGCAAAACAGCAGAGGTTATAACCCATCACCTTGCGTTACTCCCATTACTTGGCACTTCAAAAGCATCAGATATTTCACCATCTATCTTGTTTTTCCTGTCAGCTTAGTTAAATTTACAATTTTTTTAGGAACACTAAACTTTTTCAATACCTATTTTGCCTGACTCATCGACTTTTGAAAAGTCAATAAGTATGTTTAAAAAGTAACTCCTGAGCCAGTCAATCCTTACATTTTGAGAAAATTTGCCGAAAATATCTCTGCCATTATTCTTAGAGTGCATGGTGGCTAGATTACATAAGTCTAAATATTATATGTTTCTAGTGGTAACATATGTCATTCATTGCTTCTAAAAGTTCTGAATAATGATTATATTTTAGAGCAGCAAGTAAAATGTTGCTCAAGGAAGCAGGAATACCATTTGGCAGTGGCCACTTAAGGTTACCGAGGCTCGGTTCTGAGTGTGTGTTCCATCTTATCTGCTTCATTTCAGTGGTGTTGATACTAACATTTTAAATGAGAAGAAACAGGCGCCTTTACACTTAGCAACCGAGCTAAACAAGGTGAAGGTTCTTGCCGCCATTGCACAATACAAGGACAAATTCAACATCCAGCAAGGAGGAGAGCACGGACGCACACCACTGCACATCGCTGCCATCCTTGACCTTGATGAGTGTGCTCACATCTTGGTAAGAATATAGAACCATGGGCAATTTGGAGATTGAATTCCCACTCTTCGTTTAATTTTTCTTTCAACACACTTTGCTTAAGCCTTGTATTTACTTTGCGTTTGATCAATATATGTTATTTTTTTCCTAATATTTGTGAAAATATTTTTGATAGCCTCAATATTTTCTTCGTTATAATTTGAATTGGATTTTGTTTGGATGGTGCGGAATGGTGGGGTGATAGGGTTGCCTGGTAACGATAAATTGGTAAATCGGACGCCATGAAATTCGGATTAAGCCGGTCGATGGAGATGAATGAGTCGCGGTTTGGCAAGCGGATTTTATGCACCTTGTCATTCCGCTTCAAAACCCTGTTGTAAGGCGGCTGTGAAGAACCACGGGTTGCGCCGTGTCTGACAAAGACGTGCGACGCCGTCGGCAATTGTTTAAAGATAAAGACTTGACGGGAACCGTGGTGGGCAGCAGGGAGAGGGCTCAACTCCGAGGAATGTTCCCGCAGCTGAGATATGAAGGTGGTTTCGGCCAGCAGTGGTGGGGATGTTGGCGAGAGGAACTCCCCGGGATGGCGGAGAGGTTCACCATATACTAACTCCGCGGCTGTGGCTTCGATGTCCTCCTTCCACGAGGTTCGGAATCCCAGGAGGATGGCGGGAAGTTCATCCACCTAATGTGAGGTCTCGAGGCAACGGATGGCTGCTTTCAGTTGGCGATAGTACCGTTCCACCATCCCGTTCGCCTCCGGATGATAGGCCGACGTTCTCAAATGCTCCGCGCCGGTCATACGGGTGAGTTGGTGGGAGAGACTGCTCTCAAATTGCCTGCCTTGATCGGTGGTGATTCGTTGGAGCGTGTCGAAACGCGACATCAATTCGCGGAATAACGCAAATGCTACTGTCTCGGCTGAAATATACGCAATAGGGATTGCCGCTGGCCTGCAGGTGAAGCGGTCCACACATGTGAGGCAATACCGAAAACCACGAGAAACTGGTTGCGGTCCGACTAAATCAATATGAACATGTTCGCACCTCCGTCCTGGGCAAGGGAAATTGTGCACGGGAGAGGCGACATGGCGGGTCACTTTCGGCTGCTGGCACGAAATGCACGAGCGGGTCCATAGGCGACAGTTCTTTCTTATAGAGGGCCACACGAGGCGAGAGGTGACAAGTTTTGTGGCCGCTTTCACTCCGGGATGCGCCAGGTTATGAAATGAGTCAAACGCCTGGCGCCGGAAGGTAGGGGTGACGTAAGGGCGAGCACAAGGGGTGGAAGTGTCACAGAATAACTGCACCGTGCATCCGGGAATCGGTAGTCTTTTCAGTTTGAGAGAAGAATCCTCGTTGTTGAGGAGAGCACCGAAATTCAGACTTAAAACTCCCCAACCGTATGAGTGTGTAACGGAATTGTTGGCAGCAAAAAGTTGATATTCTGCCCGCTGTCTTGGGCCCTTGACGAGCAAAAGAGGGAACACGGTAAGGTCAGCACCAGTACCCACAAGAAATTGTACCTTGGTTGCCGTGTCCGACACGAAGAGGCGGCTAGCTGTAGGCCTGAGGTCGGCGGCCGCGTCTACCGAGTACCCGGGGTGTTTTCCGGCGCGTAAGAGCAAGGCCGGGTGCAGTGCCGCGCGTCGGCATCGAACTTCCAGAGGTACCAACACAATCGGTGGGCGGGGACTACCGAGGAGAAGGGTCTTATAATTAACCAGAATTGGTCCAAGTAGACCATCCATTGGTCCGGTAGGACCCCGATCCAATGATGTACTCCAAAAGACCGCACTACGTCCACCGTTAATGGGAGTCGGCGGGTATCCTATCCCAAGAATTTGGGGAATGGGCTTCGCCGGTATTCATTGGATGTGCGGTGTGTCTTCGCGTAAGCGAGACTGACGGCGACTCGTTCAACGTTGTTGGGGGAACCCAACAACTACAAGAACTGGGGGGAGGCGGGGGCCCATTGTCGTCCCTTTGACGTCAATCCGCCTCATGGTGTCGACCTCCCAGTGGTTGTGCTTCACTAACCCTTCCCTTTCCCTTACACTTTTCCCACTACTTCCAATACTCGGTAATAAGGGAGAGCTTGAGGCCGAGAGGGAGGTTTTTTGCCCGGCGGGGGGACCCGAAACACCTGGTACCAACACGATCCGGACTCACGGCGTCCTGATGGTCCGTCTTCGTAGTCGCGAGGTTGGCTGCGAAAGCGGGAATTGGATCGGGAGTGGGACTGGGAGCGGTTCTCTCGTGAATGACGCGTGACAGAAAGGGAAGCGACCTGTCGGGTGAGGTCGTCCATTCGGCTCAGGAGAGAGGCCATCATGCCCGAGCAACCAATGGAGCAAGTTGATGTGTTGGGAGCCACACCTCGCTCACCTGCGCGTGGAGAGTGAGTCTTTCTCGCCAGGCGCCATTCATGGGTCCGCGTGAATGGGTTCGCGTTCGGAATACCTGGCCGACTTCTGGGGCGGAGGTATGGAGATGATCCTCCAACCAACCTCGCCTGCGGTCCCTGGTTTTCCATTCCTCGGCTTCAGGCCCAGCTATTGTCTTGCCGTCCCATTCCATCGTCTCTTCTCCCTCGCTCTCGCCTTCTCCCTGTCTCTCCTCCCACCTTTTAAGGCGGTTCAAGTGTACCAACAGGCGACGTCGAGGATTGTCTATCTTTCTCATCCAGTAGATGACGTCGGACATTCTCCCCACGACTTGGCAGGGGCCAACCTCAGGGCGATGAAATCTTCTACATTTGCCCTTTGAAGCAGGCATGCGAAGCCACACAATCTCCCCTTCCTCAAAGGGGGTGCCATTACACCGGCGGTCGCTGTGATCTTTTTGTCGAAGGTTAGCCGACCTCAGCCTCCCCTTTTGGGTGGCCGAATTCCGTCCTCAAGTGCATCCACTACCCCTTTTTCAACGGGGGTTTTCTTCTGTCTTTCCCTCGTGTTTTCACTGGGAGCCCCTAGCACCGCGTCAATTTGACACTTCTTCCCTCTTCCCCCAGCCGCATTGTTCACTCACAGCACGAGTTCATCGGCATTACAATGGTCTTTTCCCGGCTGATTCATAAATATGATATGCCAATCGCTTCACCAACATTTGGTGATGAGGGTGCAAAATCACGTACACCCTCGCTGCCGCAGCATTCCGCGAAAGCAAATGCCGAGCCCTCTCAGCACCGTTGCTCTCAGCTACGCCCCTCGTTCTTGGCCTCTCCTCGCCACCTTGACAGGACGGGCGAGGGCATTGGGCTCTCAAGTGACCCCTCTCGCCACACATCCAGTAACGCAGCCTACGATCTCCACGCGTGACCCGGACTGTTGAGCGCCGCAACTCAGGAGCGGGGCCGCGGGCGACACCACCCGAAACGGCGACTGCCCGGTGAAAACAAGCACTTATTTCAATATCTCCGAACTCCGTCTCAACGCGGCTTCCACCCTGCCCTCGCGATCACATTCTCGGCTCTGCATGCTCACTGCTCGCGGTCCCGTGGTGATCGTTTCCACTGCCCGCGAATTCACTCCCTTGGTGTAGGACTCCGCAAAAATAGATAGCTTCCACCTCGGTGGCCACGCTGATAGCGTCCTCGAGGCTCACGGGTCACACCTGTTTCACCCGCTCTCGGATTTTCTCATCTATTCCATCCTAGAAACGATCGAGCAGCACGGCCTTCCTCACTTCCTCGTGCCAGTGGGGATATGCACGCCGAGCGAGGCGCCCAAGATCCATTGCAAAGGCGGTGATGTCATCCCCGGGATTCCGCGTACTTTAGGTGAATCACATCTTTTCACTCGCTTCCGTCGGGCTGAAACGCTGCCCTAATGCCTCCCGCGCCTTCACAAAATTCGTTCGTCTTTCTTCTGGAAGATCTCGAAACGCGGTTTGAGCGTTTCCCACGAGAGATAGTCACAAGTACAGCGTCTTCTGCTCCTCGGGCCACTTATAAATTTCTGCTATAGTCTCAAACTGTAAGACCCAGTCTTCCCAGTCCCCTGCACCACCAAACTTCTCCAGCATCAACATGTTCACCATGGTTGCTGCAGCCGAACCACACGCGGAAATTCCCGGATCAGAGTACGATCCTACCGACTGTGCCAACGTAGCACCGGTTCGCGGGAGAAGGAAAGGGTTGGTAAGAAAAATGACTTGTTCACACTGCTGCTCAAGCGAAACTTCTTTATAGTCCTTCCTTTACAAAAAAGTTTCCCCCGCAGAGGTCCGCCACCTCTCGGGGCCCCCCTACTCTCCATTTAAACAGGGATTTCCCGGGGCCCCTGCCGACTTTGGCTACCCCCATTTCAGTCGGCTCCTACCGTACACTACTTATTTGAGGCAATTATGTTCCAACAAAATTCTTAATGTACTTCTATATGTAAGACTTCTCCTGAGGTCGTGTAGGTCCTTTATCCTTCTACATCATTTGTTCTAGTTATGTCTGGTAGAAATAGATAAATGCACATATTCAAATTAATTTATTATTTATTGGGGAAGACTCATTCATGCCTAACTTAACTTCCTCAAATTTGATCTATTTTTGCACAAAAAATTTGGCCAGTGACATGAGAGTGCATAACCAGATTCTTCCAAATAATATTTTGTGCCATGCCATAATCAAATTTACATAATGGTTTAAAAGATAGTAATTTTGTAGAACTCATAACACAAGTCCTAATCTAATGATGTCTTTGAGCAGACTAAGGAGTTTGGTGCATGCCCCCGACAGCCCTGCCACAATGGCTACTACCCAATTCACGAGGCTGCCAAGAATGCATCTTCCAAGACCTTGGAGGTATTTTTGGAGTGGGGAGAGAAAAGAGGTTGCCGCCGCGAGGAAATGATGTCATTTTATGATGCAGAGGGAAATGTGCCATTGCACTCAGCCGTGCACGGAGGAGATATCAAGGTGAGGAGAAAATATCCCCTCAGCTGTATCCAGGAGTGGCTCTAATAATGGTCACTTGGAAGATGACGGAACTTTGTTGCAATCAAATTCAAGATGACTCATTCCAAGCACATGACTATTCACTCTAATACACTGCTCACCATACAACACACTGGCTCACAGGATTTTATGAACAAAATTGCAAATAATGATTTAAGTGTGCAATGCAAGGTTAGCTATGGATTATTACAGTCTCAGTGTTATTCTGTTGAATGAATCTTTGCACATATTTCCTGACCTAATGTTCTAGCATCCTACTCATTTCAAACTGAAACTCACATCTGGAGAGATTTGGCCTTCTTGCAACTCATTGTTCCCCGTCCATAGTTGGCCAACTGAATGAATGTATCCTTTGGCATTTGATTAGTCTCTGATGGGCTTGAAACTGTTCTGAGTAATCCTGATATAAATTTTTTAGAGTTTTGATCCTGTAGCTGATTGAAAGTCCTTGGATCCCACGTATAAGTTCAAGCATGTCAAGAATATTTACTTAATATTCTATAAGAGCCTGCCCACATCAAAGAAAGCCATAGTGAGCCTAAGATGCCAAGGTATCGGACTCATTCAGAAGAATAAAATGCATTGACAATGGAAGAGAAGTTTTTGGAAATTTACATCAAGTGCACAATATGTGACTCCTGTAACATTTATCTTTATTTGACATTTTCTCCAAACCTTTTTCCCAACACCATTTAAGGTATACTGGGTCTGTCCATAAAGTAATGAGACTGGCTGCCATGTGGTGCTCCAGTCGCCAGCAGCACACTTCCCGGCGGAAAGATTTATGGTGGGGGTCTAAGCTAAGCAATGTACTGGGGGGGTGTCGCCTCTAAGCTCTGATACAGAGAGAATCACATGTGGTGCAAAATCTGTTTTTGAGTTCTTGTTGCAGCAGAAATCATCAAAAATGGACTGTTCGCTGGAGCAGCACTATGTGATTAAAGTTTGCTTTCACCTGAGCAAAACTGCTTCTGAGATGCCTGCATTGGTTAAGGAGGCTTACAAAGATGACGCCCTATCAAGGGCCCAGGTTTTCTGGTGGTTCAGTGAGTTCAAGATTGGACGGGAGACCATTGAAGATATGAAGTGATCTGGATGGCCTTCAACAAGTGGTTTGGACAAAAATGTAGCCTAATTCCAAGATGACAAGCGTGGGGTGGTCCACAAAGAATTCGTACTTCCGGGACAGACCAATAATCCCATTTTCTACAAAGAAGTCCTTGCATACCTGTACAGAGCCGTCAAATGGAAACGACCGGAGATTGCTGATCGTTGGAAGCTCCACCACGACAATGCTCCAGCCCACACCACCTTCGTTGTGACCGCCTACCTGGCCTGAATAGGGGTTGCAACCATGCAGCAGCCACCATATAGCCCATATGTGAGCCCAGCAGACTATATCCTGTTCCTAAAGCTCAAGAGAAGCCTGAAAGGTCACCATTTTGATGATGTTCCCGCCATCCAGTAGGCAATCACCAAGTCTCTGAAAGAAGTAATGGCAGCTGACTTCCAGGGAGCCTTTGCAGTGTGGGAATCATGTTGGCATTGGTGTATCAATGCCCAAGGAAACTATTTTGAAGAACTTTAACAATATGCCCTGAATGGATTCTTTTTACCAGGCCCAGTCTCATAACTTTACGGACAAACCCTGTATGACACTTGTCCCCTAGTTATTTTTCTTTTCTTCAGACATTATACCCATGAAAAACTTTGAAATTATTCAGATATGATGTATGTTGATGAAAGATCTTATCAGATCACGATGGTAATTCATGTTGATGTTTGATGGCATTTTTTAGCGATATCCATGAATGAGCATATGGTGCCTTACGAGTTACAGAATATCTCTCCTTGACAACTGAATTGGGTGCCTCTTCAAAAGAGAGGGTACAAAATTCAGGCCTAATCTTGTACAATATCCATTTTAAATATACATATATCTAAGAAGAAGAAAAGTGTAAAAAACAGTTATATGTTCAAAATGAATTAATATTATTGATTGATGTACTCATAGTAGGTTTTGTGAGAGTTTTGGCCAGGAAAACTAAATGAGAGGAGCACACTGAAACCTGATCTTAAGAATCGGAGAAGGCATATCCTTGAGCCTTGTCTGTATGGAATCTTTCTGAGGAAGGGAAATATTTTTCTGTTGATCTTCCATATTTCCTCCATACAGTTCTTTACTATATAATGCCACTGTATCAAATACATTGGTATTGCTATGGTTTTAATGGTTATTTTCTGTTTTTCGTGCGGAATAGGCTGTAGAGCTCTGTCTCAAGAATGGGGCCAAGATATCTACAACTCAGCAAGACTTATCAACACCTGTCCATTTGGCTTGTGCTCAAGGTGCAAAAAAAGTGATTGAACTCATGTTTACCATGCAACCAGCTGAAAAGTGCATGTGTCTGGCTGCCTGTGATGTTCAGAAGATGACACCGGTGCATTGTGCTGCCATGTTTGATCACGTGGAAACTGTGGAATATCTGGTTAAAGAGGTAAAGAAGTGATTCTCAGCTCAATAAGCAAAAATTAATTGAAGCATGTTGGATTTTTACATGGTGATATATATTTTTTCTCCTAGGGCAGTATGAGTCTTGAGCTGAATCTTGTTATCTTCATTTGAAAATGATGAAGGATCCTTGAAACTCTTGAAAATAAATAGTTAAGGAATATTTATTTGCAGGGTAACTGAGAGTAAAAACGCCACCTATTCAGTTAATTTGCAGTAACTTTTTATGAAATTATTTCTTAATTCCAAAATTTTTGTTGTAAATAACTTGTCATATTAAAAGATCGTAGGCTTTCCCGGCGAATAATATTAGTAAAGTCTTCTCGGGTTTGGCACCGGGAAAGGCTATTAAAGGCCAATGTTTCAACGAGAAACTCTCTCATCGTCATCAGGGCTATTAAGCCTTAACCAGTGCCAAACCCAAGAAGACTTTACTGACTTGTCATATTATTTATCCAGTACCTTTACAATAATACTAAAATCACTTGCATTTGGTGGAACAGAGGGAAAATATTATGAACTGTACAAACTGGCATTATTACCTTCAGTGAAGGTGATAATGTCGTTCAGAGCATTATTATAAAAACATTAGCTTTTATTGCAATTAAAAAGAAATTTTCATTATAAAATACCTAGTAGTTTAATTTAAAAAAATGAAATTAACAACCTAGTTCAAAGTATAAACACCAAAATAGTATCTGCCAAGTACCTACTTGTTAATCATGGTCAATCACTCAGTTCCACACAACCATCTTCACTAAAAGAGATAAGTCCCATTTCATGGATGCTCCCTTTGTAACTTTTCATCGTATCATGTTTTGCAGTATGTACACTCTATCACATTTTGCTCACTATGTTTGTCATAAAAACATCCATAACAAATACCAAGTTATAAGTCCTTTTATTGTGACCTCTTAGTGCAATTTTGTGCTTTTGACTTCAGGTGACTGTTAACAGCGGCTGATATTGACTGGCATTCAGGGCTAAAGTGCTGTCTGCTGAAATTGTACCTTTTCCTTTATGTGGTTTTTCTTTCAATTCTGATAGTCAGAAGGTTTTCCATCGGTGATTTCTCCGGTGAAACAGATTTTGGACTGGAATTGGTGCAGAGCTTTCTTTGATTCGCCCTTCAACAGGGATGATTCTAGCATCAGGTCTTTCAGACACAGAACTTGGGGAAAGCTGTTTCCGGAAAAATATTCAGATTGTATGGATAGGTGCCACTTGCCTTAAGATGGGAAAATTCATTAGCAGGCATTGCTGTGCGATAACACGCTTCTGAAAAAAGCTGGGGAAATTGGAGTTCGCCAATGGATCCACCTGGATATTGGTGACAGAAGGTGTGGACAGGGTCATTGCAGTAATCCTTCAATGGCTTGAAGAAGCTCTGGCCCAGAGGCTGGAGCTATTGAATGCAGTGAGCTGGAAGGCACAGAATCATGATACCAAGTTCCTCACCAACATTTATGGCAGACTCACCTAAATGACTTCTGTGACCATTGAGTGGGGGTAGGCAGTTTACAGGAAAGTGACAATGGTTGAAATGATGTAAGAATTCACAGTAATTCTCTGTTGTCACATATCCTTTTTGTATAATGTACAGTTCACTCCCTATTGGGAAGTCATCTCCAAACACTTTCTTCCCATGCACTTACTTCCTACTATACCTCATTCCCATATAAGTATCATAGGCAGAATCCAATTAGTGCCCGTAGCAATAGTGCAAGTTATTATAGTAACAGTCTCCCCTTGCTCTCCATCCATTACTACATGCACTCTCTTAAGGCCCTTTGGTGCAAGTACTTTTTCCTGACCATTAAAAATTAACTGTTGCCCTGACTCATCAATATTGTAGACCTATTGCAGTTGCAGTTCCATTTTCTTATAGGTAGAATCTGAGAGCTGAAGAAAATGGTAGACCCTGCCCATATTAAAGCGCATGAGCCAACCATAACTCAAGTTTTCCCCCTTTCTGATTTTCTGAACACTTTCTGGATTCCATTTCATGAAACCTTCAAACCAGTATTGTCCTGCTTCACCATTGAAATAAGGGGTTTATATATTTAATGCTTATTCCAATGCTTTAACACACGAGTTACCTTGTGATGCCTAGATCAACATGTGGTCTAGTTGAACAATTCCATCCTTTTGTTTGTTTTCAATTTCCACATTAAAACCAGGACAGCGACCAAGATTTCTGACCGGTTCCTTATGGTCTATTTTTATCCAGTCCCTGAGAGTTCTAGGAGGAATCTTCCAGATTATCACAGCTTCTGCCACGCATCTTACAATTTTCAACTTCTTCAATCGTCTGTTTCAGATCCTCAGTGGATCATTAAGCTTGTAACTTTGGCAGGGTTTTCTCATTTTGTCAGCTACAATAAAAGTAATAATATCCCATATTTCACTATTGATCGGCTTAATCTCTCCTGATATTTATGAGAATATGTGCTTAGCATTTAAAATGCAGTGTAACAAACTAGGAAACACTGCTGCTATGGTGTTTATACTTTTTAGGTTAACCTACTATGCAGCATTGGATCAAGGTCATTGGATTTTGAGGAATAAGATTTATGTAAAAACTAC
This sequence comes from Ceriagrion tenellum, assembly GCA_963169105.1. NCBI lineage: Eukaryota > Metazoa > Arthropoda > Insecta > Odonata > Coenagrionidae > Ceriagrion > Ceriagrion tenellum. The sequence continues at coordinate 17,987,951 of OY720634.1, forward strand.
ATTGCAAATTTAGCTTTCTTTCTGCACAACAAACCTGTTTATTATGTTGTCAATGTCTATTTGAATATCACAGTGGATATACAGCATGATGAGACCATTTAAGCGTATTTCATCAAATAATTAAAAAATTGGTCATGTGCCATTTGGGTATTTGTTAAAAAGTATTGAATTACCAAAAAACAAATCTGCATGATGCCACTTTTTTCGCTCTTATAGATGGACATCACCATAAGACTAAAAGTACTAGAACAGTATAAGAAGTATATATAAAAAGTATAAGAACAAGTCTAAAAATGCTCACGCTAATCTGTCCATGCACAAAAATGGCTCCAACCACCTCAATAGCATCAGGTGAGCACTAGTAAGTGCCAGTAGGCTATGCTATTGTGGTTAATTGATTGAATTTACCATTTATCACTGATCTGAGGAGTCTGAGGCAGATCTTATCTGCAGATACATCACAGAATAAAGGAATAGGGAAACAACGTACAAATGTGTGGAGAAGTAAACAACCAAGACTTAACTCCACAAATGTGACAAAATACTCGCAAGAACTGGACAATTAACAAGTCGTAAAGAGCACGAGGGAAGAGGGAGCCATATTTTAGGCAGTTATAAAGAAAGGCCATGCCATGACAGTAATCCACACTCACGTCAGTCACCATATATCTTAGCTTCCCACATTCTCACAGTTCTCAACATATTACACACTTCATTAGTTGATGAAGATAAAAACTTGCATTGGAGAACAAGTTACATAGTAATCTTTTTTTATTGTCCCAGGAATAACCAGACTGGCCACCCTCCTCACCCCCTCCTTAATTTGCCACTGCCACAAAGATTCCACAATTTATAGAAATTATTGTACTTACAATATCACCAGAAGTGTATGGATTCCTTCCAGAGTGTGAGCATGCAAACTATGGCATTCTAACAAAAGCTATATGCCACAATGAGGCAGATTAATGTTTTCACTGAGCTCCATGATGAAGCCTCCGCTACTGTGGCATTATTACCTGCAGATGCCATGTATAAGTTGAAATAGCATGCCTCGTTAAATGCTGATTTAATGTAACAGTTCTTTTCATGAAAACAATGTTAATGAAGTTCCTTAACTACAGAGGAGTCACATTCCGTATAAAATATTGCATTACGGTATTATTCAAACTTATGTCATCTTCAAATAAATATTGAAGCCATCTGAAGCGTAGGCTGATGAGCTTGCGCCTTCTTCTGGTGTCTGCACTGAATAAGCACAACATTTCAAGAATGCTTCCAGGGGTGGGCATAGTTGCATTCTCCATTACTAGCCATTTTACAGGTACTGCCATCAACGATAAATATCCATAAAAACTCATCAAAGTTCCTGTGGCATTATTACCTGCATAACATTATTGCCTTCAGTTACCCTTTGTTGATAGATTCCCTAATGAGGACAATATATAAGACCAATAAAGCATGAGAAACTAGCAAGTTATGTATGCCATCAATATTACATTACACCACAACTCTGGCTTCAGTAAGACCTCAAAATTTTTTGATGAATATGTCACTGTTGACAAAAGGTAAGGTTTACTTTATTTTGTTCACTGCAAACACACAATTGCATACATTTACTAAGAACCCAAGTTACAGTAGATTTTGGCACCATTTTCATATGATATTTTTGAAGTTAATAACATCTTTCTGTAATGGAGTGCTATAAAGTACAGTCAGTCTAGTTATCGTCTTCTGACATGGCTTTCTAAATCATGTTGAACTACTTACACATATGTAAAATATGCATACACACATGTAGATAGCATCATCCTTCTGTTTTTCTTGAAGATTGCCCTTAAAAGGCTTTTTATTGATGTCACTACTGTTCAGAATCGTTTCTCTAAAAAAAATTGGTTACTAAGGTTGTCCCATTCTTTTTTCAGCTATCATTTCTTGGATAGAATGTACTGACTGCATTAGCCTGCACTTTATGCACAACTGAGCAAACCCAAGTTTTTCTGTCATGCAATGATGTTGGGATTTCATTTATTTTTGCATATATATATATTGATTGCATCATCTCATCAATAATTTGGGGTAGCTAGTCCATTAGTTTTCATGCTTCATGCTTTGCATCTCTCTTTATTGTCTTTGCAGGGTGCTGATGTGGATGCAGAAGATAAAGATGGACGTTCTGCACTGTTGTTGGCAGCATCACGGGCTGCATGGCGTACAGTACACAGTCTAATCTCTCTTGGTGCAGACGTATGTGTCCAGGATAGCAATCAGCGTAATGCACTTCATTTAGTGGTCCTTAATGGAGGGAGATTGGAGGAGTTTGCAGATCGTTTAAAGAGGGTAAGCTATAACTATGTATTGTGATGATTGCGATATGTTTTTTTTTGCAAAATGCCATTGTTTTTACCTTTGTTTGCAATGCAATCATTTGTAATCACATTAGAGTAATTTTAATATTGAACAATTCTAGCCAATGAGTAATATTCTACTTTATTATTTCTGCAAAGTTATAAGACATCCTTGAGATTAGGTCATGCATCCTCATCCCAAAAATATCCTATATCCTTGCACTGAAACATTCATGCTAGATGTTTAATTTGAGGTGGATAACTTTGGGGCTGCATACCAATACTGTTGACCATTGAGGCTTAAAATAAAAAAAAGGGCAGAGGAAGATGACTCCTGCAATTGACATGAAGCAACATTGACACCGAGACAGATGAACACAGCGGCCCTGGAAGCCATCCAAATGCCCATAGTAAATAATAGAATTACAGATCTTGGGTTTACTATCACCTCATGTTTTCCAATTTACACCTTATGGTGTTGGCAAATTGCAAATGCAAACATTCTTAAACCATTACACATCTCTGATAGTCGGTCATTATGGGGGCTCTCACTCATGAGCTTTTTAATTCTGGGATGTTGTTAAGCCTCAGAACTCATTGATGTATCAACCCACTCTGCAGGAAGAGACTACATGGAACTGTGTCCAGTTTAAAAAATCTAACCTTTAACAGTTGGCATTAGTATATCTTTTTTTTCTACTGTCAATATTGAAATGTCTAATAAAGAGAAAATATGGACTCTCTAAAATTTTTATGTTAGTTTTATCCCATTTGGATCACTTTGAAATTTAAATATTGCAGGCCAAGTAAAGTTGACCAAATAATAAGGATACCCTCTTCAAAGTGGTTCGTCATTTATACGATAAGTGGGAATTGAGTGGAAATATGAATATTCACTGGACAGAAAATCATCTATTGAATTTCATTTCTCAAAATAGTTTTCCTTATCTACATTGATAATTGAGTGGAAATATGAATATTCACTGGACAGAAAATCATCTATTGAATTTCATTTCTCAAAATAGTTTTCCTCCTCTGAATTATAGTCTCCCATACTTCTAAGGCCTCAGTTTAGAAAAAAGTTTTAAACAGCATAGCAGACCTTTGTTTCAAGTACATAGTTTGTCTCAATATTTTTAGCATGTATGGAGTTTATTAATTCAACATATTAATCACATTATTCCTCCATAAGAATTGTGCAGTACCCTTCTCATTGCAACAGCTCTGCTTGAAATTTGAAGCAGACATTTCGTTCTTCCATCATAGCAATAAAACCATACCACCATGATGAAGACCCTTCATTTCTAAGTAGGCTAAGATGGCTCTGATTTTTCAAAATTTAGAAAATTAGAGACTATGTATTATATCTTTTTCTGATACTTTCATGATTGACAGAGTAAGTCTGAAGAGTGCCTCAGACTGCTGTTAAATGAAAAAGATAACACAGGATGCACACCACTTCATTATGCAAGTCGTGGAGGTCTAATAAGAAGTCTTGAAAACTTAATACGTCTGGGAGCCTGCGTAAATCTCAAGAACAACAATAATGAAAGTGCTTTGCATTTTGCTGCCAGGTAAGGAAAATATAAATTTTGTATTTTCTCTTTCATTTCGGATCATATTAAATGTATGAGACACTTGTATAATTAAATTAGTAAATGGTACTAACATATATGAAGTTAGTAGATAAAATAATTGGGGATTTCTGACTTTGAATGATGGGTCAATATGGGATAAAAGATCAACTATTGTTGACTTCCATGGATCCAGTTGCAATATATGTTTGTCATTTTTTCATGAAAAACCAAATTGTAGCTTCCAAGATATGTACACTTGCATTTTGGTTGCCATCTTCTTATTAGTAGTTGGCCAAAAATTTTCAATGCCCTTATAGGTTTTTGGAAAAAATTGAATAGAAGATTATTTTGGAAGGTAAGATTTGGTTAGTACATTAAATTTTCTTTTCTAACAGTAATGAATTGTACATGATTGCTGCAGAAATTATCAAACTTCCAGAATGCACTATGATTGGGAATGTGCGAGCAACTCTAAATTTGAGCTAAGTCAAGTTAAAAAGTACTTGACTATAGCTTAGTAAAAATGCTCAAGTCGAGTTTTTTGTGATGAATTTGAAGTTGTTGGAAAAATGGTTTACCTTATAGGTGTGCCTTTTCACCCTTGCTTGTCTGAACCTAACATTACCACCTCTCGACAGCACTTTCCCATCACCACACTCTGCCTCATTCGATAGTGCAAGGTGGAGGAGTTTATCCCACACAGCATCTTCTCAATGATAATATTACCATGCTCAAGGCAATTTCATAGGATGAGCCAATCGCATTGGGGGAAGGATTTGTCTTCCCCTTCTTTCTCTTTCCTCTGATTTCCAGAAATTTCCCCTTACTTGAAGTGTGGGTTGGTTGGTTAACCCTTTCGCACCGATGCCTCTCCCAGAGAAATGCTTCCCCTGATACGAGTAGCATAAGAATTTTCTGTATTCCTCTCTACGGAGCTCTCATGAGGCGACGAATCATTTAGGTATGCCTTACGCCCGATTTTGAACCCCACTCAGCAGGACATCCGTGCCCTTCCACCGGGTACCCATGTCGTTCCCACCATGCCGTCCCTTCTCAGTGGGACTTCCGTCCCTTCACTCGGCACCCATTCTCGACCCACCATCTCATTAGCAAACCCTTTCACAGCATGTGATTGCGGTCAACTTATTGCATTGAAGTGGTTTTTATAAACAAAAACTCGTTGCAAACTTGATAGTATGGATATCTGAAATGAATTCTTTTGTTTTCACGATAAATTTAAAATTTTGAACGAATTTCTAGCGGTAATATTAACAATTTTCGGATATTTATCTACTTAATTAATGTGATTAGGAAATTTTTTTAAATTTCCTCAAGTTGTCAGAATAAAAACTGTGAAAGAATACATTGGGTGTGTCAATTTTTTAAGATGAATTACCAATAGGTAGAAGCCGACTCTTATCAGCTTAAGTTATAAAACCAAGTTACTACAAATGATTTAATCTTTAGGATAAAATTATGGAGAAATCATGATGGAAACTTGCGATCCAACGAAAAAAAGACAACTCTGTTCGTATTAGAGCTAGAATTTTGCTTAAAAGTTGCTAATGCTTTTGCTCGTTACGACTTGTTAATTGTCCATTTCTTGCGAGTATTTTGTCACATTTGTGGAGTTGAGTCTTGGTTGTTTACTTCTTCACACATATGTAGCATGGGTGGACTCACCAGGAGAAATCATCCCTGCTCCTCCTAGTTGAGCCCAAAGGTTGAAAGTTTTGAAAAACACTAGTCCTTCTACCATCTCATGGTCATAGTCCATGGAAAGCTGTCATGGATACAAATGCTCTAAAACTACTGCAGGGAAGTGTGATTTTACTGTGTCGTTGACTGTAGTACATGTATAGTTATGCTGAGAGTGAAGCAAGGGTGTAGGGCAGTGCTTCATGCTGGCTGAGGGATCATCAGTTGATCTGCCCATCTGATATTCCAAAAATGGGTCCCCAATTGGTGCTCAATGGTATATAAGTACAGGCTGTTTTTAGATTTCAATCCACAGTAATTTATTAGCAAATGAACTTTTATTATAGGTATGGGAGGTATAATATTGCATGTCAGCTCCTAGATTCCGAGAAAGGAACCTTCATAATCAATGAGTGTGATGGTGAAGGACTGACACCATTGCATATAGCATCACAAGAAGGTAAGGAATAAGAATTCAATATATGAATGCATCTGAGTATTGTTGTGTGTTGCCTTGGCTGGAATGATATAATATATATCTCATATAATAATATATATTATGGGAATTTGAAATTTAAACTGCAAAGAGCTTTGTCGTTGATGTTTCCACAACGTTGAAAAGTAATGCTGCCGTTAAACGCGCACACAATGTTCTGGTAACGTTAACGTTACAATGTAACATTTGGCATATAGCTACAACATTGTGGCAACTTTCTCTCCTGCTGGGGATTTTTTCCCTTCTGGACTTCCAAAGGAAAGTGGGCTTGTGTTCGACGTTGTTGACCTCTCTGTGTTCATCATCAATGGCCTTCACATTTGGTCATTCTATATTTGGGCTAATTTGGCAGTAGAATCATCTAATAAATTAATTGCTTCTCAAGGTCACATTAGAGTTGTGCAGCTGCTGCTAAACAGAGGTGCCCTTCTGCACAGGGATCATAATGGACGCAACCCCTTGCATTTGGCAGCAATGAGTGGTTACACCAAGACTATGGAACTGCTCCATTCGGTTCATTCTCATCTTATGGATCAAATGGATAAGGATGGGGTCAGTAAATGGTGAATTTTTATGTGAATGCTATATCTGTCTCATTCATGAGCTTCAATTTTATTTAGCTGCACTATTTGTGTGCTTAAATTCTTTCCATTTTTCTTCATTGCGTCAATGAGGGAGGGAGAATTATAACATGTCATCAGTTACTCTAAGGAATATAAATCATTACAGGTTATGTGTTATTAGAAGTGATGGTTCATCAGGATTTTAGCAATCTGAACCCAATGAGTCATCTAAAAGTAGGTGGTTACATATTTTTCAATAATATTATAAAATAATTTGGGAAACAAGCTGATAATTTTCCTTCACATTTATTTTCAATAATTATTGATTGCATAACCCTAGTAGCAGAGGACATTGAATTAACGTTTTGGCAACATTACGATGGGAAAAGGTACAAGGCCATACAACTTTGATGTTAGTTTTGATAACGTTGCATGCACGTTGCCTGGACATCCGAATTTCCCCAAAAACTGCATTGCAGCAAAGTTGTCAGTGCAACATTTAAAAAATAATTGACGTAGCAGGCTTTGGCAATCGAAAAAATTCTCATAATTACATATTAATATATTACCATCCATCTGAACTCAATGACTACAGATTTTACATGGCATACTGCCCAATAACGGAATATTTTTCTTCTCAATTGCTTTAAAATGGCATGTTAAATGCAGGAAGTATCAGGTGGTTTCTATTTTCACTCAAATTTTCCTCTTACAACTTACATTACTCCAGTTACAGTGAAAGTGACTGAGCAGGCCATTATTTCTTTGATTTTATTGCATGTTTATTTTGCACAGATCGGGAATCGGAAAAATTTTGAGATGGGGAAAAAAGCTCTAAAGCCGGGCACCTACGGGCAATTTACTGGTTCCTAACCCTCCTAACCTGAGCAAACTACATTATTCTGTACAGGAAAGCATTTTTAGGTCCAAGAAAATACTGACATGCATGGATCAAAAGAGCTGCATTTTGCCATCCCTTGTTGGTGCTAGATAAAGCATATATTTTAAAAGCAGCCTGCGTAAATGTTGCACGTATGTTGCCTCAATGTGAAATGATAACATTGAGCGTGGACATTGATGTTATGTTCTAGCAACATTCACGTTGCCATGTAATATTGTGCTCATTGATGCAATGTTGTGATAATGTCCTCTGCTACTAGGGAAGAATACAATGACTCCAAGCTTAAGGCTGCTACACACGGGACTGCAAACTTGACAAGTATGCATGCATACATACTTCATCATGAATAACCTTTTTGTACAAGCATCCAAAATTTCCCTGCGACACCATGAGGAACAAGTAGAGATGGGACATCTGAACATTACTGTGGTAGGATATATGGATTGACTAGAGTGCCTAATACACAGGGCTAGTTCAGTAACCACTTACCTACCATGTATTTCATAAGATATCAAAAATCTGCCTGTAAGGTAGATATAACCATTGAATGAATCCAATGTAATTATTCATCCTAATTGGAAAAAAAATAATTAGAATTGTCTGAACTTTTCAATCCAATATTACACACATTTGGGTCATTGCTCTTTCACACTGTCACTTTCCATGGTGTGCAAGAGGTTTGTGATAGGTGTGATGATGATGGCTGAGTTAGCTGTTGAAACTTTGGTTTGTAATTATCTACCCTGGTGTAAAATCCTTGAAAATTATAATCAATTTATTTGTTAGGAGAGCCATAAAACCCATCATGCATGAAATGTCCAGTCCAGAATACTGGAAGCATGGATACTGTAGAATGATTTTCAGTAAACTTGAGGATAACTAATAAATGAAAGTATTCTTTACATAAGGTTTAGTTAAAGAATGAGAGAATGTCCTATAGTAAATGTAAGGGTAGCTCAGAGTAATAATAATAGCTTGTATACCCTCTACCAATGTACGCGTGTATCTATCGACCTATACCTATCATATAGTCTGCTCAGAATCTTACATTGTACTTTGCGAGAAGCAGTGGATGGTGAAGGTCGAGTATATATATATATCCAAATGGTGCTGAACAAATGTGTTAGCGAGAAGTAATTTAAAAAATTCTAAATAACATTAAATAGTTGTCACCCATTCCGAAGGTTTTGTGAAGACAACATGTTTACGAAGTGCCTACTGGAAACTGTTAGTGGGGCTTCTTTTCATTCCCTCTGCATTCAACTTCAATTTGATTCTTAGGTCCCTCATCCTTCTTTTAGGAGCTCTAAGATGTCCAAAACTACAATTATTTGGGTGAGGCAAGCTGCTAAGTCCAAATATTGTGTTTTTCTGGTGAATTTCCTTGCATCTCAGAATAACCTTTTATGTCTTTAGGTTTTCAGAGTGACAGCTGAGTTTTTTCAAAAGCTGTTCAATCTGATCAAGCGTTATTATGATTGCATGGGGTACATTAGCAATTAAGGATTCATTTTACCTGGAGCATGATTTAGTATTCAACTGGATAATTTTTTTTCAGAACTCAGCTCTGCACCTTGCTACAATGGAAAACAAACCAAACTCAATAACACTGTTGCTCTGTATGCAATGCAAACTTCTGAAAAATAGGCAGGGTTTAGGTGCAATTGATTATGCATTATACTACAAGTTTCCTGAGGCTGCTTTAGCAATGGTCACACATGAGGCAAGGTTGGTTGATAAAAAATAAAAACTCCCCTGTCATTTCTCTCAAGTTAAATGTCTTATGTCATATTCCTAGAATAATATCACCATAACACCCCTTAGATGGGCCTTAATTGGGCCCCTTATGCATTTCAGTGTATGAAGATGCTATGAATTTGGAAAATATTGCTTAATATTTCTGTAGCTAATCAATTCATAGAAAAAGGTCATAAAAAATCATGTTGGTTGAACGAACGAAGGAATGCTGTGCGAAGGGCTTGTGTGCTCCAATGACCCCTAGAAATGAACTGAGGGGAGCAGTGCTCATGGTAGGGCCACCCATGCCAGATAGGTTGAAGGATAGGAGACAGACGAATGGTAGTCCAAGCAGCATCTGCTCCTCAGTGAGGCGGCTGCAAAACATGTTTGACCCCAGTTGGGTGGCCTCTCGTGAGATTGTGCCATGGTTAAAAACACTATTGAGAAGGTAACGGAATACTAACTCAATTTAAAAAAAAGCCTTGAAACATAGCAAATACAGGACTCTGCTCAGTGTGCAGGGTGTCATCCCTGGGAGCAGAGAGAGAGCAGGGCTTCTGTGGTTATCATCACATGAAATCCTTGCCCAGAAGTAGGAGCAAATGCTGAAGCATAGGAAAAGAAGCAGAAGAGAAACGCTACAATCAGAATGTGCACATGGAATGATGGGGTTATGTTAAGGGTGGGAAAGTTTGAGAACACAAAGGAAGAAATGGAGGAGGTGGGTGTTGACATCATGGGTCTAAGTGAAGTAAGATAGCAGAGACTATTGAAGTGATAACTTTAGAGTGATAAATAGTGGTGGGGATGAAAGACTGTGCTTGGGATGCATTCGTAATGTACTGGAAACTTGATAGAAAAGTAGTCTATGTAGAACAGGTGAGTGATTAAATTATAGTCATTGAGCTAAAGGTAGATCCAACCAACTTAGTTATTATCCAGGGCTATCTCTACCTTGATTCATAGTGAGGAAGATGTAGATGGGGTATATGATCAGGTTGAGGAAATAGTCAATATAATACATTGGAGTAGGTAGTCGGTAGTAATGACAGATTGGAACATAGTGGTGCATGAAGGAAGGATGGGTGAGAAATGGGCAATTATGGACTGAGAAGAAGAAATGACCACAGAGAGAAAGTTGAGGAATTCTGCCAGAAAAATAATCTAGTAATCACGAATACATGGTCCAGGCATCACTCTCAGCTCAAGTACACTTGGGAGTTAAATTAGGAGGTATTTGATGTAGCTCAAAAGGAGAGGAAGCTGGCAGCAGAAGTTTGGAGGAGTTAGGAGAGATGAATGGAGGAAGTTTGGAAAAGAGGGAAGGTTGAAGAGGGTAATGGAACCTTGGGAAGAGGGAGAAAGATGATAGAAATTCTGCATGTATGGAGATGAGGGAGATGATATGAGAATTTTAAGAGGAATGTAATGGCAGATTGCCTATTGCAGGTAAAACTGAGCGATTTACTAGAAATAAGGGTATTGAGATTTTTCATCACAATACTTGCCACCCATCTGGTAGAATAATCCAATAAACTAGTACAATATGCCTAAATAGCCAGTTTATGGGGCCACGCAGAAACATTCACATGCACTTAACTCCCTTCAAGGGATGCCACTCTCTTCTTAGTGGACTCTTTGACAAATGACTGACAAAATAGCTCATTAGTTCTGTTGAACCACTATCTGTTACTTTCTATGTATAAATTGATTGCTCTTGGTGAATTATAATGTACTTAAAGGTGCATGAAATGTAGTCTATATTTCTCATTCATTGGGTTTGAGCATGAATGTTTAAAATGCTCCAAATCTTCCTTTTCAATGGCCCGTCATGGAGTCTCATTTTTCATGTCATCTGTTGAAGAGGTGGAGAGATTTTATCCCAGTCATCAGAGAAATATCCTTCTGTAGTGTTGGCTCTAATTGCTTATATGCCACATGTCTATGGAGCAGTTTTGGACAAAGGCATAATCACAGCTAATTGCAAAAAAGATTCAAAAGAATTTTATGTAAGTATAAACGGCTGTTAATGCTTTATTTTGTTGAAGTTAGTTTATAAATGTATCTAAATCCTATCTGAAGTATTTTTGAGTAATTGGAATTGGATATGCAAGCCCTATTGTTAAACTGTGACAATGAATTTTAGTTGCAATCGTGGGTGCATCTTCTTTCCTTAGAAAGTGGATAGGCATAATCAAAGTGGATAAAATTGCATGATTGCTGAAGTTTTCCATGGGCAGGTGTTTAGGAAATCAAAGCTAGCAAAAAATGAGCAATTGTTCTTTTTATCTTTGGTTCTGCTGGTGCATCACTGAAGATTCAATACAATTTCAAGTGCCTTGAAAATATTGAAAATAATAACCCTTTGGAGCATGAGGATGGAGGAAAAATGGAAAGTGAAAAACCCTTGCCCCTTCCTGTGTTAAATGTGAGTATTTCGGGAGTTCTGCATGATTATTCTTACTCACGTAAAATTGACAGAAAAAAAATCATTTGCCTGGACTGGGATTTGAACCCAGACCCTTCAGTTTTGCTCAAGGGGGAAGTTTTTCTCACAGTTATTGTGTAATTTATGGCATGGAGTGCTGATGTGTGAGTGTTAAGCACTACTCTCCATGAGGTAAAGCCCAACTTTTAACAGAATGTGTTTACTTAAATGTAAATAACTGTGGAACTAGCCATGCAGTAGCTTTAACAGAGTCATTCCCTAATAGTTACACATTTTTGTGGAGTCCGCTGTGAAAAATTCTTCTCTCTTGACTGGAGTCATCTAATATTACACGTACTATGTACAAAGTAGTAGGTCATACATGTGAAGAAAGAGTTGAAAAAAAACTCTTCATGATGAATGTTATTAACTACATATATCTAATGAAAATAGGGGTGCTGCAGTTCCACTGTGCTTATGTCCAAGCCATCACTATAGCCATAACTTTGTTTTCTTTCAAGATTACACATAATATGTTAGCATCACCATTTAATCTTATATAACATACCCCTCCTCCCTATTATTGTGATATTTTAAGTCCAGAATTTAATTATGAATATTTTGTTTTCCTTCCAGTAATAGTTTTATTAATTTTTATTAAAATAATAATATTTTGATTAGGTACTTCTGAATCCAATGTCTGCCTGTTTACAGCTTAGCCAGAAGTAAAATAGTACTCTCGGTCTTGATTTGAGCATAGTCTCATTCATAACAAATTCTTTCCCGATGTTGTTTGTCACTATGTACCATGTGGCAGAAGCCAATGCATCCTCTTGTCAGAGGTTAATGGTGCACATTTTAAGAAACTTGAATTGCCTATGAATTTTTATATCCATGTTCCATTCCAATCTGATACTTACCAGCCATAATAAATTTTACCACACTCAGAAAGGGACATTGCATTTTCAACCTTAGGACCAGCTTGATGTTTACTAAACGGCTGGTATGTGTCAGTACAAAGCAATTGCCTGAGTGAGGGAAAATTTGCCTTATACTAACTCATACCAGCCGTTTAGTAAACATCAAGCTGGTCCTAAGGTTGAAAATGTGATGTCCCAAGGCTTACCATCTGGTTGTACCAGTCTTACTAATCCATCATGGCACCCTTGCAAAGCTACTCTAAAAATTTTAGTTAATTGGTAAATATGCTTAGATTGACAATGTGGATTTATTCTTTAAGTTTTGTTTACAAATATCATCCATTCAAAAGTTACTGATATTGCATTGTAAACTTACTTGCAATTTACATGTTAGTGGGTTAGTGCAAAACGTGAATTCCATGTTTGGTTAGTTATGAGCAATTCTTTTTAATTACCCTAATGAATACATAGAGAAATACTTCTTTTTAACTTTGGTGGTAACTGCTTCCAAGTATGAGTGCGAACAGTAGTGTTATTTGAAGTTGGAATAGACCCCTTCTCAAGTGTACAGGTTGTGGTTATTTGTTTCGGACGTGCTTTCCCCGGAAATAGTTCAGTTAGTACACTCTAAAACATAACTGGCCCATAGTACATGGTATGTAGTAAGGGCTGTCCTTGGATTGCAACATGTACTATAGCAGATGACTTCAGCAATTAGTTCTAGATTCTTCATTCTTAGTGCTACAGGAGTGGTGTTTGTAAATGTTATTCATTTCTATGTACCTTTTGATGGTCAAGTTGGGATTCTGTGTAGTATATTCGTTTTATATGCTATAATTTACAACAACTGTTCTAATTTCAGGCGATGGTAGCTCATGGTCGTATAGAGCTTTTATCTCATCCATTGAGTCAGAAATATCTTCAAGTAAAATGGAATTCCTATGGAAAGTATTTCCACATGACCAACCTACTATTTTATTTGATTTTTCTGACTCTAGTGACTTTATACATTGCACACATCCTCCCAAAATGTGCATCAGTCACAGGTCCACTTCCTGAAATACCTCATCTCTGCAATTTGACAACAACAGATAGTAATACTTCTGTGTCTGTAGTGGTGAGTGCATTTTGATGTGTTGTCTCACCTGCAAATTCGAAAACCTGCTAAATGTCGTAGTATGAGTTATACTTAACCTGTTCTGTTCCCCCTAGAACTCTATTGTACTGCTATCTTTATTGATCGAGCTCATTTTTTTAGGTATGATTTTTATGAATAAACATCCAGGATATTTGTAAATATAATCATTTCTTAGTTTCCAAAAGTGATAGTTCATATATTGCTTAATTTTTCAGATATTACAAATATTTTATCCATTTTATTTATATATATTTTTATTAGTGAACTCACACCGTTAAATGTTGAACTTGTTTTGCAGTGAAATTTAGAAATCCAATCAATAAAACATTTACAATTTTGATTGTATTTCTAAATTTCACTGCCAAATAAGTTCAACATTTAACGGTGTGAGTTCACTCATAAAAATATATGTAAATAAAATGGATCTGAAAAATTGTGAAATATAGGCGAGGACTTTCCCCCTCCAGCCCTGGTGGCAGTGGGGTAAAGTCCTCGCCTGCTAAACAGAGGGTCGCGGGTTCAAGTCCCACCTGGGTGGGTTTTTCACCACACAGGGCATGGATGTACGTCAAGTTCTGTTGGTCCGGTCCCTGGAAAATCTGATGACAGGCTCAGCAGCCTATCAGGATTCCGGAGACATACGGGCCAACAGAATCGTCCGGCAGCAAAAAAAAAAAAATATGAATTATCACTTTTGGAAACTAAGAAATAATTATACTTACAAATATCATGGATGTTTTGATGTTATCCAGTGTACTATCTTCTAATGTTTATTTGCTTTAAATACAGTAGAGAAAAAGAAATCTGGTAGAAATACCAAAGTCAAAGAAATCACCATGTAATCTCTCCACACATAAATATCATGGGATGCACCTAATGGCACCATATGGTACCACAGAAATGTTACTCATTGTTTATCCCCAAAACCCTACAACCAAAAATATCTATTTATCTGTGACTGAAAAAAGTAGTTTTCTACTTTTTTTAAAATAATTCCTCTATTCAGACATCAATATTGGCAAATAAATGGGCCGACAAAAGCAAAATATTTGCAATCATAAGCCGTAAAATATGAAAATTGATGCAAAGTTAATAAAATCCAGTAAGATGTCAAGAAGTGAAAAGTAATGTAATTTTAACCCTTCAGTAGGTGCATTAAATTTTGTCACACAAATGGGCGAGCGGGCCACACTGGTGGCCCAAATTCAATTGATTTATTGCCTACAGTTTCCATTTTTTTGTAAAATATTTTCATAAATAACATATTTAGACTAATGTCTATTGTTAAGTTAGGTTTTTTGCGATGGGACATATTTA
Source organism: Ceriagrion tenellum (assembly GCA_963169105.1). Taxonomy (NCBI): domain Eukaryota; kingdom Metazoa; phylum Arthropoda; class Insecta; order Odonata; family Coenagrionidae; genus Ceriagrion; species Ceriagrion tenellum. Next base: position 18,003,074 of record OY720634.1, read on the forward strand.
TAGTTTTTTGGAACAAAACGCTAAGTCCTTGAAATATCATGAAATATTTTGAGCATTGAACATCCATTGAGACATAATTTATATAAAAAAATGCAACAATTATTATATAACTGAATGAAAGACAAAAGCTGATAAAAATGTAATAAAAAAATTTTTTTCCTAATCTTGTCATTTCACAAGTTGTTAAATTATCAAACTTACAAATGAAAAATAATTTACATAGAGAAATAAGATTATCAGATTCACTACAGAAAAAAAGCATCTTTGATCAAAGGGTAGAATGAATGGATCACGAAATGCATTATGAAATTCATGATTTACAGTCATATTTTTACTCATAAATTTTTCATCTAGTTTAGGAGGGAAAGATATAAGCATAAGAAATATCATTCTTAAATACAATTCTTCAAATGGCCCATAGGTGACATTTGCATGTCCGTTTCCCACATTTGATTCATCACTGCCTTGTTGTTCTATTAAGCTTCTTCCACAGGCACTGCACCATCCATAAGAACTGTATGTTTTGATTGGAGGGTTAGTGGGGTCACATATTCCAAGGAATGCACGAGCCCATGCACTTACTTGCGTTGGGAGAGTAGTAATTCCAATCCATTTCATCCTTTGCAGTTTTATCATTTCCCTAGCTCTCTCCTCCAGAGTGTCACGTCTTATAACTTGAATGGATTTTGTATTACCCTTGAACATGCTTAGGGCATTGACATTGGCAATGTTCAATAAATCATTAAAAAATTGCCATTGTCTTGTTTTACATGCCAAATAATATTTAGCACAGATTGTCTAATAGATCCACACCAATTTTAGTTGTATTACAGAATGTGATCATACCAGGTTTCTTTCGGTAACCACTTTCCGGATCAATGGCAAAATCATGTTTCGTTATCAAAGGAATCCATTGTAGAGAGAACCAGGACAGATTTATTTTTTACTGTACAATTCTTGTGGAAACCAAAGAGTAATGAAGTCACTGTTCTGCTCTTGCTGGGTAAAAATTCTTTCGGAATATTTTGTATTCCTTCTTATCTTGCCAACATGTAAGCCTATTTTCTTCCAATTTTTTGGCCAGTGGGACAATTGTGAACCAGTTATTCTGTTGGTACCCACAACTGGCTCAACTAAGCAAACAACAATCTCTTGAGCAGAATTAATACTTCAGTACTGTCCTTCTGGCAGTGATCCAGCAAAAATTTTGAGATTCAATGAGTAGGCATTTTTTTACATCAACTAATGCAAACTCCTTTAAGCCATATTCTGCTGGGTTACTCAAAAGGTAATGTCTAAAGCAACAATGCCCATGAAAACCAGAAGTTGCCTCCTCCACTGTTGGAGCTCACTTGTGTGAAAGAACTGCTGAAAGTTACCCATAAGTATTCAAAAACTTCCCGAATGCTTCCAGTTTGTCAATCTATTTCCGCTGATTCCAAATTCTGATATCATCAAATTTTAGGCATCTCAAAAGGATTCGAAATTTCTTTTTGCTCATAGCAAGCTTCTATACCACTTCTTGTGAATTGTCCCATAATTGGGAGACATTTTGTCTTGTGCTCCTCAAACCCCTATTAGGTGAAGTAAACTGATTCTTCATTGCTCGCCATGTCTTCTCCTTGGGTGACTTCATGTTCACTGGCCTCTTGCTCTGAGGAAGTATTATGTTCACTCTCCTGAATAATGTCTTCATCAAGCTCATCTGGGTCTTCTTCCTCCCCTGATCCAATTTTCAAGTCCTTTGATTCCTCAGCATAAATTTTGACGTTCAATGTGTAGGCATTTTTTTACATCAACTAATGCAAACTCCTTTATGCTATATTCTGCTGGGTTACTTAGAAGGTACTGTCTAAAGCAACAACTTGATTCCTCATCTAGCCATCTCTGTATGTTGTTATCCTGAGCATAGTTTCGCCACAATCTTTTCGTGGAAGACATTACTAAGAGTCACCTCAAGAGATAATTGAACTCTAAGGACGAGAATAGAAGTATTTTGGAAATTTTGAACATTTTATCTGAAATGTTATTTACAAATTCAACATATAAACACAAAAACCGATAATTTTCCTTGCAAAATGGCTTATTCCCAGAGTATTATAGAGAATGAAAATGGAACACTTCCACTTCTGTTGACTATTTTGCAAGTCCGCAAAGAGGATGATTTGCTACTGTCTAAATGTTCCCTGCAAGCAGCACACACTGTCTGCAAATATCTGGGTGTCAGCCAACCTGAGAGAAAAGAAATCCTGAAGAAGGGTCACTGTACCCTTGATAAACGGTATCACTGGGAATCCCCGCTTGAGCATAGGAGGAAAGCTCTTTGTTACTAGACCGCGGGAAGAAGGGTGGAACTTGGTCACTTGCACCCCCAGCCCTCCTTCCCCAGCGGAGCAGACAAGAAAGCGGGCCTCTTGCCTCTTGAGGTAGATACCCAAAAAATGTAACATAAAAGTCCTGAACATTGTTTTCTCATCAACGTAGACAAATATCTGAGAAAAATTTGCTGTACAACTATAAGTGCTGCTGACAGAAAGAGATTTCACAATTAGTCACGTGGGCAACCTTGTGGCCTGGTCACATTGGCTTACTTTTGCACGCCATTTAATACTAACCCTACAACAATTTGTAACAAAGGACCATGTGAGGTGCATGGGCCACCCCTGTGGCTCACGGGTCTACTGAAGGGTTAATAATATTTGTGTCATTCTCTCGGGCTCGCCACCGGCTAAGAAATTTATAGGCAGCTGGCGTTTTGGGTTCCGACTTGTTACCCATTCTCAACGCTACTCACTAATAATACACTACCAACTGGTAACAAATGTACCACTAGTTGTTAACAGGTCCACCTGTACTCCATATCTGAGTTTCTTTATGAAATATACCTACCAACTAGTTTAAATACATTTATAACAGAGTCAGTAATGTGTGCATGACTTCTGTTGCTCATTATATTTTTGCTCTATATGTCATATTTTGATGATTTTGTGGGTAAGTCTTTCTTGTTTTTCTGTTTTAAAAGTTAGGAAGATGAAAATATATGCTACAAAAATATAAAAATGTTGTTCCATTTGTTATCCCTTTAGTGTATGGTTTCAATTTTAAATGGGTTCATTTTTTTAAGTTAAAAAATTGGAAGTTAAATTAATTGTACCATTGACATTTTCAGAATGAGTATGTACATGAACGGAAAACACCTATGATGTACTTCACTTCAATCGGAATAGTTGTATTCATAATTGTCAACACAATCAGGGAAGGAGTTCAAGCATATCAACAAAGATGGAGATATCTTCTGGACCCATTCAATACCATCACTTGGATACTCTACTCCTCGGCTCTGATTATGATCTCTCCTGTTTTTGGTGCTCAACTTGGTGCAAACATATTTCCCTGTGCATCAATAACTGCTTTCCTCAGCTGGTTTGCCCTCCTAAGTTATCTTCAAAGGTCTTTATCAAATTTGTCAATTTTTTATGAATTCAGGAAATCTTTAATGAGCATTGGTTACCCGTTGTCAATTAACTTTCTTATTGATAATCTCTTCCAGGTTTAATATGATTGGGATATACATAGTAATGTTTCTTGAAGTTCTGCAAACTCTGATCAGGGTTTTATTGGTTTTTTCAATTCTCATCATAGCCTTTGGCCTGGCATTCTACATATTGCTTTCTCAGGTAATATTTTTCCATACTCATATGATATTGTATAAATAAAGCTCTTTAATAAACATAAAAGCAATAAATTTTTTACTTCAAAAAAGTGGTGGAGGAACTTCAATTATGTGGCTTTATTTTGAACAACTAGTTAAAAATGCAGATATTTTTCATGACCAGAGACTCAATTAATGGTGATATCATTTAGCAGAACTTCTCTGTACACAAAATGCCTCTCATGTTTTGAGTATCATTGCAGTTTGTATCCTACTTAGATATGGGTAAATTACCGTGATTATCATATAAGGTAATTTACCTCAGGAGAGGATTGTGGTAACTTTTGATGATTACTGTAATTTTCTGGAAATTTTTCATTCTCTGTAATTAATAGCTAAAATAGGTGCTGGGACTCACAGACCCAATGATAAAAATTTCACAAATAAATATAAACAATCCATATTTTATGATAATTTCTCTCCTTTCATTTCGTCATTGCAATTATTTCATTTTCAATTGAACTTTTGGAGAAAATTTAAATAAATAGGGATGAAAAACTAAAATAAACCATTAGCATACCCAAAATCAGGGGCACAATAGGGGTGGGGGGTCAGGAAAGAGCATTGCCCACCCCAAGCACGATTTTTGGGGGGGGGACTAGTATAAATCAGAGGTTGTGGCTCACTGTTTAATGGACACTGCCCAATTTGCAAAATTATTTGCACCTTCATCCCTTAGTGGATTGAAATTTGCAGACTCTCAGACCCATTTGAGTGAAATTTAATTGTAGACTCTCTTCCCCCCCCCCCCCCGGTTAGCTAACTTATACAGATTTTTCAAGGAGTTTGCCCCCCCACGATTCGGGGGGTTGTTGCGCCCCTATCAGATAATCAGAATTGGAATCAATTTCACTGGGTTTATTTTCTCCATTTTACAAGCTGCAAAAATATTTGAAAGGCAATAAACTGTGCCCTATTCGCTATACAAATAAACAATACCCTGTTCTTAACTCAAATACATACCTTAAACTGCAAAAATTATGTTCCCTGAATTTTTCCAAAGAGTGATGCCAGTGGTCGCATTGGGTCTGTCAGACCCCAGCACAAGAACAATTGCACAGAACCTCGAATGAAGTCGGGTCCCAACTGAACAGTGAACTATCAGGGACATTGTGACAGGAAGGTAGACGGCACTGCATATACATTATTGCAGCCATGAAGAAAATTACAAAGAAATACATTTTCGCTGGGTCTCACAGAGCCAGCAAGACTACTGCCAGGTTAATGGGAGAGCCAATAGCAATAGTAAGGGATTAATCACTTTAAATCAATTACTATTGCTGCATTAATGTAGATATTTGAGTTAAGAAAATTTAAAAACAAATATGGCAGCTCACACGCAGTAGGCATTTTCATATTTGGTATAACAAATTTTTATTGAAACATTCCACAAGTAAAAATATTCCTCAAATGAGGTGTAGGTGCCTTATTTTATAATCAAGATTATATGAAATATATATATAGACTTTGGTGAAAACAATATGCTTCTAATATATTGATCTAAAAAATATCTGAGTTGGAGGTGAATATTGTAGTTGCAATGATTTTCAGGGGTGGTGGTAAAGTTATGTAAAATTATGAGGTAATTTTTGTAATATCCCTTATCCTATTTCCCTTGGTTAATACCACAAATATTCAACTAAAAAAATTCCCTGTCTAAAAATGAATTTCCATCCATCCAAACATCATCCAGCTTATTTTCCTGGACATTGCTGGATGGAATAGCTTGGTATTCTGATATGGGTGAACCATTCCAGTCAGTCAGCCATTTAAACCCTGTAATTTTATGCCATTACTCAGCTCTTACTTTTTTGCCATTCTGTAAGCTAATGATTATTTCTGCATTTTTATGAATTTCTACCACCTGAATTTATATTTTTGGGATCTTCAGTAGCACTTGTGACCTATTTTTTTGGAATCAATTTGATAAATGTTTTAGAGGCAATTTGCAACATGTAAGAATCAATATCCTAGCTTATGATATGCCATGTGCCACAGCCAAGATAAGCCCAAAGCATTATCCATATTACGCATTTTATCTTTGAGATAGGAAGTGAGGGGAGGAGATTGAGGTAACTGGTCAAAGATTGGAGACATTCTTTGTGGGTGTTTTGGTAGCTGATGGAAGTTGACTCAGTTGTTCTTATTTTGGAATTAGCAGTCTTTATAATGGCTCAGGTGGATCATTCAGCTATGACCATGGGATCAGTATTCAGTTTCCTGAGGAAAATGATACAATTCAAAGGGGTAAGAGTACTTTCTGAAAAAAATTAGTGGAGCCTTCAAAATAATAAATATGCCAATGAATTTTCACAGGAAGGATGGGTTTCTACAGCGAAACACATAGAAAAGTTTACTTATTCTATAGTGTTTAAGGTGCACTCTCTTTTCCTCAAAAATACTTTCTAAAATTGATATCTGTCTTATTGGATGAGGGTAAAGCTATGGCTTCATGCGTCTGGTTTTGCAGTGGTATCAGAAGTGTCTAGCTCTCTTCTTTCGTCACAGACTGAATTGTTGCAGCAAAGTAAGCACCATCATTCATTAGTTTCTGAGATTTTCATCTAATAACTTTGATATAGTTTTTTAAAAATAGTTTAGCCATTTTTGAAAGTTATACATGCCACTTGCCATTTGACCCTATAAATTGTTGGCATAAATTGATGTTGATTTTAAATTTTTTCCGACAAAATCAAATCTGAAAAGTCACTGTGCATCCTATGACCTGAGACATATGTTATCTACACCTCTTCTAATCTGTGTAGAGGATATAGATAAACATGGACAAGCATGTCTAAAATCCATCAAAACACCTTTGCATCGAGGACACTTGCAGGATAGCCTGTAAAACTTTTGTTTCACAGCCAATTCAAGGGGAAAAATTCAGTAAAATGTATTGGCCATCTTTTTAGTGATGCGGCACCTTGTAAAAGAATTTCATAAACTTGTGATAGTTTTTAAATGCACTTATGTCTCTATTTTGCTTTATGTCATGTTTCAGGTATTAATTGCTTTTTCAACATTTCTAAAGTTTTGTGCAGATACCACTTCTTCCACATACTATTTCTTTGTTTATGAGGCACAAAAAATGCACTCTTTACTTTGAGTTTGCGTGAAGGGAATGTCTATCTCTCCACCCCTCTGGAGTTAAACAGAGGATTTCCTCAGGGATCAGTCCTTGGCCCTATATCGTTTTTAATTTTTATTAATGCGCTACCTGGGCAGCTACAGTTCAGTGTCTCACATAAAAGTGTTATGTATGCAGACGATGTAAGTGTTCTGACATCAAGTAAACATTTAAGTGATTTGGTTGTTTCTAGTAAACTATTGCTGAAAAGTATGACTTCATGGTGTCATGATAATAATTTTGTTTTAAACATTGATAAAACCCAAGCTATGGTTTTCTCTACTGCTCATAGCACTACTGACATTAACTATTCTTTGACAATCAGTAATCAGGTAAATACTGTTAATTCTTGTAAGTTCTTAGGACTTCATGTTGATTGTAACCTGAAATGGACTGTTCATGTCACATTCAGGATGAAAAAGCTAAATTCTGTGTTCTACCTACTGTCAATTTTAAGTCATTCAGTAAGCCAAAATATTTTGATAACATTATACCATGGATTATTTTATTCAAGAATTTCCTATGGTATTGTACTGTGGGGATAGCCTACTCACCCTCACAGTGTACTTAAAATACAAAAAAGATGGTGAGAGTGATGTGTTATAAAAATTACTATGCTCATTGTCGTCCTCTATTTAATAGTTAAAAATTGTTATCTGCTCCTTGTGTGTATATATATCATTGTGTATTACTAGTGAAACAAAATAGTTCTGAATTTGAATAGAATATTAAAATACACATGTATGGCTCAAGGCAATGAAATAACCTACATGTTAAGCCAAGTAATTTATCTATGGCTTCTAATGGTCCAAGGTCTATGTGTGTGAAATTATACAATAACCTACCAGAATGCATCAAATAAGAAATGAGGATACCTGTTTTTTAAAAAATGGTCTGAGAATATCTGGTTGATAAATGTTTTTATAGTGTTAAAGAATACTTGGTGCCGAATTTTTAATATTTTCTTTTTGTAAATTTTGTAATATTTCTTGCATATTAACATATCCTATGCACACACCAGTAGCCACTGTGTAATGTGTCTCTTGGACGAATAAAAATCTTATCTTATCTTATCTCATAATACCTACATAAATGTTGGTGATGGAAATTTTGAAATATTTCTTCAGGTTGTTTTAAATAGCAGAGTAATTATTTTTTCAATCCTTCTTGTTTTGATTTTATTGTGAAAATTATATTTTTACGTTTTTTTCAGGGAAAACACAAGTCATTTTCAAGCATTCCATTGTCATTGATGCGAACATTTTCTATGATGTTGGGAGAAATAGACTTTCTTGGAACTTTTGTGTCCCCATACATCAATAAAAAAGGAGACCCTAGAACTGGAGCCTTGCCATATGCAAATACAACCTTCTTCATGCTTGTCATCTTTATGGTGTTCATGCCAATTTTAATAATGAATTTGCTCATTGGTTTGGCTGTTGGAGATATAGAATCAGTTAGGAGAAATGCTCAACTCAAGAGGCTAGCAATGCAGGTATGTGAAGAAAATGTTAAGAATTTCTATTTATGTAGTACCTCTGACAACATTTCTTATCTTATAGTTATGCCACTGCATGTCTGTACTAGTTCTCATGATTTGATGTACCTTAAGTAAGTTAGAATTTTCAGAACTCCTGATTATCTGTATCTACAAAGGCTGCAGCATTCTGCAGTATCTGTTTGTGTACAGTGCCTTTTTCAAACTAAGACCCTAGCAGCCTCTTCAAAACACTTCCAGAGCTATTTTTGTAGCTCAGTAACTCTTTTAACAATGGGGGAAAATGTTGGTATCTTCTGGTTATTTTGCCGATACTAATTGAGCTACATTATCCAGTATGTCATAACGCAGAAGTAACCAGAAGGCCAACAAAATTCTCCTTTTGAAAAAGGATTGCATCATCCCCGTCAAATGGCTGGATCCTCATTCATGGATGTTATGAGCGGAAAATATTATGAAACAAACCTTAAGTAGGATTTCTTCCAGCCTTGTTCAAAAATTGGGAGGTAAAGGCAATAGTCATTCAATTGACGAATTCATGCAATAATATGCTGCCCACACCGTTTGGGGAAGAAGCACATTCCATTATTAATGATAAGGATTGGTCATAGTCAGCCAAGACCAGCCCTGAGATAATCAATCTCTTAACATGCACAAATGCTTCCTCACATGCTCCTGACCAATCCGACTTAACATGTTATCCTAACATTTCATGTAAGAGAGCATACACTCTAGCAAGGCTAGGAAGAAATTTGGTGTAGAAGTCCACCTAGATCCAAAAGAGCTCTGAGCTGTGATGTATTTTGTGGAGCTGGGGAATTCATGATTTCATCAATTGTTCCTGTTTTTGCATGCAGCCTGAGCTTATCAATTTTGTGCCCCAAGAATTCCACTAATTCACTCAAAAAAGTGACTTCAGATTGGCTTTGAACCCAAAGTATAGCAGTCTCTTTAAAATCACCATCATATTTCTCCAATTCTCCTCATCATTTCTGCCTGTTACAAAGATATCATCCTGGAAACATGACACCCATGAAAAGCCCAGCAATGCTTGATCCTCAAAGTTCTACATGTCACTCACAATTTATTGGCGTCAAATCAAGAAAATGAATACAAAACAAAATGCACCTGACTCAGAGCAAAGCAGCCAAAACATATATCACAAACAGTAAATCATTCAATTTTCCAGGGTTCAATGTGAATGTTTCTGAAGAAAGGTGACAAGGTGGTCAAGTACTTGTCTTATGTATCCCATGGTCATTCTGTTTGAGTAAAATCACAGAGTAGGTATACTTATTCTTCTACAGATATGAGTATACTTATACTTATTACTCTATGGTAAAATTAAGAACTTTAATATTACTTGTACTCTCAGTCATTACATGCCTGTTAGTTGACTGTTTCAATTTTATTTTAGGTGGTGCAACACACTAGGTTGGAAAGGAAACTCCCAAAAATGTTTTTGGAAAAGGTGATCAGGACAGAAGTGATTGAGTACCCAAATGCAGTCCGAGGAAAACTTGGATTTTTGGAGTCTGTTCTCAAAAAGTGGCTGGGTAACCATTTTACCAACGACAGTATGTTCTTTTCCAATTCTCTGAAAGGAATGCTTAGAGTATGAATAACTTGTGGTAGGCTCTCTTTTATTACACCTCAATTTCTAATTCACAATTATCTATTAACTGACTTGGTTTTAAAGAGAGCATTATATTCATATTTTTCTCATCCTTTCAGATATATATGATGAATATTGAAGACCTTATTCTTATTTAAAATATGAACTGCACTGTGGCTTTTGCCTATATATTATGTCTTATTTGACAGCAAACTGAGTTTTGTAACCACATAATGTATGCATTGGCCGAAATGAAGGATAGGAAGTAATGGCATAGCCAAAGTAATGGCACAACATTTTATAAGAATAATAATAATACTTTAAACATACATGAACAACTTAATCAACTCAAAGAATTATAGTACCATATATGTTTCTTGATATATGAACATGAACTATCAAAGCAAAACTTCTAAATTTATTAGAAATGAATGTGTGAGATATGCATTTGAAAGAAACGAGGGGCAAGTCAAATATTGCCACTAAACAAAGGGAGAAATGTTTATGTTTAATTAGGGTGTGCTTGGGATTGAGGGGCTCTGTGCAAATGAGAGTCGGGGGTCCCTTAACATAGCATTTCTTCATAAGTACATATTACCATCTGTCGATCACATTTCTTGGAAATAAGGATGTTATTCAACAATTTGGCTAATGAAAAAATTTAGATGTGTATGTTCTTACCATGTTCAATGACCTTTGACCTTCAAAAGGTGAGGTTATTTTTTGCTAGAAAGGGGGTTATTTTTTCCAAAAATGTATCTCAGAAGGTCTCTAAGAAAGGAGTGTTAATTATGTCTTAAAGGTAGAGACGGGCTATTCTGAAAATTGCCGTGGTAATTTTTGTAAATTACCATGATACTTTACATAATTTACCACAGCCCCTGAAAATGCCGTAATTTTCAGGAACAACTTATACCTCCGTCTTGGATATTTTTCATCCCAATATATTCCAAATATATTATTTTAAGCCAAGCCAGTACATATTTCATACATTCTTAGTTATAAATTTAGGCATGCACAACTCATTTGTGGAAAACTTTTACTTGTGGGATTGTATTATCATCTTATCAGTTTGTCTTGTATTTGTATTAAGAAAGAGTGAGACTTTTACAATAATAATCTGTATTAAAATCAGAAACACATGAGATACATAAGAGCTATTTTTCACCGGCGGCGCAACCAGTCGCGAAACCGTGGTGTCTTTAAGCTACCAAACCCAAACACCATGGAGACACCAGAATCGCCACAGTATCAAAATATAATTTTGAACACTTACCAAAGTCTTTCTTTAGCTCAGCAGTTTGCCCCTGTCCTCCAAATAAATCAAAAACTCCCTCCCAACATTTCGTTTTCAAGTCTCCATTGGAATAATCCAGTGATGAACTATCCCAAATAGATGGTTTATTTTGTATTTCCATAATATTACTATAAATTATATAACAAATTAATTTAATAATAATATTATAATATTGCAGACCATACGGTTTGACGGAACATAAATGTAATATAAGTTCTAATAAAATAAAATATATAAATAAAATAAATGTATTGTATCAAAATTATCCATCATAGCCTATGCTGCAACCAGGGGCGATTCCAGGGGGGGGGGGATAAAGGGGATACATCCCCCGAAAATTTTGGATTTTAGAAAAAAATTTTTAACAACTAGACGTAGTCATCAATACAACATTAAATACTCCGATAACTGATCTGAAAAGTATAATACTTATCATTATGCTCATAATTATAATAATATATATAGATATAATGATGTAACAGTTTTATAGTTTTTTTAGGATGACTGAAAATTGCCATGATTTAATGGTAGTCTCTCCCACAAAATAAATTCTTGGGATCGCCCCTGGCTGCAACTAAACAAATGTCTTGACAACAACAGTGTAGGCGTGTGAATGAGGAGGGAATGGGGTGTCACTGGCAGCGCGACTGGTGGCCGAGTGAGTGAGATACCATGCAGGGGTATAATAATTAGTGGTAGCGCAACCAGCGAGGCAACGCTGCCAGTAACATTCTGTGCACGCATCCATGCTGGTTGTGCCATCAAACTGGTTGTGCAACCTGTGCAACCAAGCGGACACCAGGTGAGATACTCTCTATGGAGCTGTATACATTTTGTTGGTCGTGGCAACTGGTTGCGCCGCCATGGTGTCCCGGTGAAATATAGCTCTTAAGAGTATATCTACTGTACCTAACCCATATTTTTTTAAAGTAAACAAAAACAGTTGCTATGTATATAACACATCATAGATACATGTATATGATTGTATTCTCAACACTCCCTCTCAATCTAGTCCAATTTCTTTTCTCAATTTGAAAATTTGTTGTCTTTTAAGATTCTTCGTTAAAATATCTGCAACCTGATTTGTAGTGGAAATATACTTAAATTTTATATACTGTTTCTTGACTAGTTCTTGAATATAGTGATACTTAACATCAAGATGTTTCAGTCGCTTGTGTTCCCATCTTTTTATTGCTGCTATACATGATTGATTATCTTGATAAATAGTAAAAGGAGTTTTTGTAAATTTTATTTCTGTAATAAAATTTGATAACCAAACTCCTTCTCGTCCGGCTTCAAATAAGGCAATATATTCTGCATCTGTTGAGATGTCTTTACTGTACTTTGGTTCTTTGTTGACCAGCAAACAGAAGCTCCAAAATTTTTAAATAAGAAACCTGAAGTTGATTTTCTATCTGTAATATCTCCAGCCCAATCTGAATCAGCAAATCCTACTAATTTCTGATTACTGTCCTTGAATTGTAACTTTTAATCCAAAGTTCCTTTCAAATATCTGAAAATTCTTTTTAATGAGATCCATAATTATTCTGAAGGCTTGCTTTGATATCTGCTACATAAATTAATGGCTGCACTTATGTCAGGTCTTGTGCATAACATTACATAAATCATACATCCTATTAATTCTGTGTAAGGTTTGTTTTCAATATTTCCTTGGTTTCCTTATTTTCACTATTAAAATAAGTATTTGGATCCATTGGTGCACTAGTTTCCTTGCAATCCTCTATGTTAAATCATTTCAACAAGTTAATTATATGCTGTTTTTGATTTAAATAAATTCCTTCTTTAGTCCAATCAATATTAATGCCTAGGAAGTCGTTCAAATTTCCCAAATCTTGCATTTCAAAGTTTTCTTGCAGTGTAGGTACTCATGATTACTTCAATTTCTTCTTGATAATTACTTGCAATTATTATATCATCAACATAGATTAAAAGATGTAGAATTCTTCCATTATTTCTTCTTATGTATAAACAAGGATCATATATTGACCATTAGTTTTTGATTTTAAAAAAATTCATTGAACTTCGCATTCCACTCATAAGGAGCTTGCTTCAATCCATAAAGAGATTTCAGTAATTTGCATACTTTATTATCATTCTTCTCATCTAATCCTTTGGCTTTTTCATGTATATGTTTTATTTAATATTTTAATAATCTTTCTTATTTTCTTTCTTGTTTTTTATCTAATTTTTTATAAAAATTAAGTTCATTTTTCTAATGCCCAAGTTCTCTTCAGTCATTTTGTTAGCAAGAGTTGTTGAATGTTTACCAGTTTTTCTTATTTTTCTATAGAAGTAAAATCCTTCCACCAACTACATTTCTTTGTCAAACTTTGTATAAGCATTCCATTATATTTAATAAATGTATGTATGCATATAATTAGTACCATCATTATGAAATTCGATATATAGTAGAGCGTCAATAATCCGGACCGTCGAAAATCCGGATTCACATCCGCTGAAAAATAAGTTGAAGTGAATACAATGTATATATCTGTCAATAGCGTTGAAGAAAGACGTGCTACAGTATCACAGTATATTTCATTGGAATGCTACGTAATTAGTTCATATTTTATAGTTTTATTTATCTGCTCTAATTTTTTCACTGCAATATTAAAGCATATTACTGTTTTTATGGTTTTCAGCGAAGTAGCATCAGATGGCTTGTTCTTGGTTCTGTTCGAAAATCTGGACTTTTTGATAATCCGAACTGGGTCCATCAACAATTGATCCGGATTATCGATTCTCTAATGTAGTAAAATGGACAAATGTTGGGTCCCATCTATTAAATATAAGAGACTTTACTGTACTGCAATGTGTTCCCCTACTTTTCTTGTAATCAGATTGGTCTTCATCCAGAAATTCTTCTTCCAACCTCCTGATGATAATTCTGGTTAGAATTTTTTTATGTATATGCATAATTGCTAATCATTCTGAAGTATTGGCATCTCTCAGCTCTATTTTTAGGGATGAGGATTCTCTCAGTCATTTGTTCTATGTACATTCTTTCTATGTAGAGCCCTTGGGAATTTGCCCTCTATTGGCTAATGCCACAAATTAAGCTGGATAACTCATCCAGGGTACTCAATCCTGCATACTTGCAGAACTTAAAGGGCATTTCATCAATAAGTGGTGCCTTTCTCCCTCTCAATTCCTTCACTGCAACATTAAATTCTTTTCTTGGTATGGAGAATCCTTTTTTCATTTTCATCCTCAGTACCTTCATCATCAAGAATCCTGATGTGAAATAATTTGCTGCTGTCAAATTTCTCTTGGCACTTTTTTCCGTATCTTTCCTCTGTCTTTTTTTTTCGATGAAATTTTTATTTTCTTCACTCTTTAGGACATTTACTTTTGCTGGGTGTCACTTGAAGTAATTCCTTACTGTGAGCAGTTTCAACTTTTCCCTGGATGAGATGGCCCTCCTTCTATTTACATAAGCTTTTCATCCTGTCCTCTGTGGCTTTTCTTGCTTTACAGCCAATTGAATTTGCTTGCATTTTCAAAGTGTTACTTTTGTAACATCCCCCTCAGTCTCCAGCCAGCATCAGGTTTCAGTGCTTTCATAATGACTGAGGACTCAGGAGGGGTTGGGCAGTGTTTGTGATCTCATCTGATTCCCATCAGATAAGTGACTACACTGCCATTGGGTCATGTGCACAGAGGAGCCGGTGTAACCCAAGGATGATAGCCTTCTGCATGTCAGCTGCTGGTGATTCTGCCTGCGCCACACAGGGTAGAATATGGTAGATGCCCTCTAGCAGTGAGCCCCAAACTCATCCAAGCACACCTATGATCAGGACTACCAGTATCATGGAGTGTCCAAGGTACATTTGCCGAGGCTCAAAATGCAGGTCTTGATATTTCATCCTCCACCTCCATTGCATCCATGTTTCCTTCAGCCAAAAGCTCAATTATAAACATGGAGCACAACAGCTGGTAGTCAAAGATAATGATATCAATCTTTCTTGCCTCCAACTGCCTGGTGGTGGTGAAGGAGTAATTCAACCAGACTGTGCATTTATCATTCTCCTCTATGGACTCGATATCTCCAGAAGCATCACAGGCATTCTGTTGATGCCATAATGGTGTTGAAGGTGAAACCTGCAGAGGTGTGTTGTGCTGAACTATATATGCTGACTTGGCATGATAACTGTAGCCGGAGAGAAGGTGACACTAAGTCTTTGGTTGGGCTCGGCATGCTCTGCATTTTATGTCTGCAACTTATGCATTTTTTTATCAGGTGGCAGAACATGAGTGTGTTTGTGACACCAGCCTGGCAAACAAGGGTTAAACCTTCAGTCTCAGACTTTAGACCAGAATAGGATATGAAGGCAAACTTCAGCTCCGTCAATAGCCCATGCTTTTCCCTGTTTTGTTCTTAGCGTCTGTGCATGGGCTTATTGGTATGCCCCTTCAGCTTAGCTTTCTGCTTAGCTTTTTTAATTTTGAGCTTGAAGATGTCTGCCTTCAATGACACATTATAGCAAATATCATAATGGGAACATGTATAATTATAGTAAATAGTGTAAATATAATAATTTAATTAAAAAATAGTAAATATAATATTAATGAATTTAATGGCATTCATTTAGTAATAAGAGTAATTGAACTGTAGGAATCTTTAATTTAGACAGTTATGTGTTCTCTAGATTCATAATTGATTTTTAATTTTTTACCTACACCAGCTGCTGATGGACTTCCTGATGGCAAAGATGAATACCTATCAGAGAGTTTGGAGAAGCAAAAGAGGCAGCTAAGTGAGATCTCTAACACCTTAAATGCACAGCATCAGTTGATGAGACTTATAATTCAGGTAGGATGCAAAGCAAAAACTATAATATGACTACAATTTTAAGTTGGTCAAAAGATTTTTGGGGTAACTTCTAGCACAGCGTGACCACACAATTCTGTATGCATATGTAGTACTGAGCTTTAGGCCATTGTTAGGAATTTGTGGCATGAATGGTGAATGGTAGTGGTGAACAGTTACTTTTTAACTTAAAAGCCATCTTCGAGGATCTTTAGTCCTGTTTTGTCTTACCTGCCATTAGTCCTAAAGATCTGAAGTCCTGCCTCGATCCGTCTCCATAAATTTTGGCATGAACAATTAAAAGAGCATAAATAAAATGTGATTGCATATACAAAATGCTTCTAATTTAGATATTGCAATACAAACACTTACCTTAATATCTGATGCATAACAGGTGTCCAAAAAAAATATTTTCACCATGTAACACTTATATGTACCACATAAGGAATGAAGAGGATATGGGGAAATGATCTGGCCAATGGTTGCTAAATAGTAGATGTTAATTGTTGAATGTTGGGGTTGGGGAATAGTTGTGCTACTAACATTAAATAAGGTTGTTGAATGGACATTTATAATTGCTAGCCAGCCATTATGCATGATAATTCCTGCATGGAAACTGCTGCTTTTCTCAAATCAGTGGAAATTTTTTTGAGAAACTTCCAGATTTCATGGAAATGACAGTGACACTATGGTGTAATGAATGCGCAATTAGAAAATGTAAACCACTCACCTATTACATATGTTGTTTTTGAGACATAATAGTGCAAAAATGGCCAATTACATGAGTTTTTTGTACAAATTTGACACGATTTTTCCAGTTTTATCAAAGCTGTGGTAAAAGGATACTCACTAATTTCACCTCTTGAATATGCTCTATTTTTCCTCTGCCTACAACATTGTGGACCTGTGGATTGAAACAGGGAAGCTTGGGTGGAATGGTTAGGCCCCAAGCAGCATTGAATAAAGGCTGGATATTGGTCCAATATTGGCTCTACATCGGCAACATTGGCCTGTTATTGCCCTTATTTAGCCAACATTGGTCCAATATTGGGATCCAATATAGGCCCCTTATCAGGAGCAAATATTGGCCTAATATCGGCCTAATATCGGCCTAATAATAATACCTAATAATAAATAGGAGCCAACATAGGCCTCATGTCAAAAAGATTGCAGAAAGTTGAGCCAGTGAAAGTCAAATTCACTAATCAAAACCAATATATGCACATTACATAGTCCGTAATGATACTCTATTAGGGCAGCTTTTTGAGCATTTAACCTTTTCGCGCCTAGCGTCGGCTATATCCGACATGAATTTTCCTACGCAAACGAGTGTCGGCTCTGGGCGACAGAGAAAAACCAACGCAAAAGACATAATATCGGGTATAGCCGATGCGAGGGAAGGGAAGTGACCGATACGGGAGCAATAATCCTAGGTATGCAGTAAACCCTTGCGACCCAGCTCAGGGACAGCCCAGACCCTTTCTTCGACAAGTGAGCTCGACCCTCTACATCAATATTAGCCCTCCTTACTGCATGAATCTGCGGTTAATTTATTGCATCTGCAATAGTTTTTAAGGCAATTATTTATCCTTTCTACAAAATTTTTAACTTTATGAAGTGAATTAATTTTTTTGTAGAGTCTTAGCAAATTTCAAAGGAAATTCTAGCGTTGATAGTAATGGAGCTCTTGTGTGGAACTCTCAATAGTTTGAGCTCTAAATGGAACTCTAAATTTGTTAATATTAACGCTAGAATTTTGTTTAAATTTGTTAAATGATCAGAATAACATTAGAAATTCACTTAAAGGCATAAGTTTTTGAAGTATTAGGCAAAGAATTATTTAAAAAAACAACGTCAATGCAACAAACTTACAGCGGTCTCCTGCAGAGAGAGGGGCTGCTGAGGGTTGGGGGGTCGAGCCGAGTGCCCGGGGGAAGGACATGGTGACATTAAATGGGATAAAAGTTATTTCACTCTTATTGGGCCTCATCTGAGTTATTTGTTGGCATTTTGGACCAAGGACTGAAGGGTTTAATCCAGAAAGTCAGTAAATTAAAATTAAAAGCTACTCATATTTCTAAAAAAACTGCCATGATAAAAAATGAGCATTTTCCTCCAGCAGATTATGATCACAGTAAAAAAAAGACTGAGACAATGGATAGTCGAAACATATCTTATATTTCATCCTCTCCTTCAAATTCCCCTCACTGTGACCTATAGCATGGTTGGTGCCCGAGCACCTTTGTTTTCACGATTTTGTGTGAAAAATTAAATGAAAAATAAAATGGGAAAAATTCAGGCCAGGTGTGGCCTGTGGGTCATAGATTACCTGTGCCTGATTTCAAACCATCCATTTCTGAATTCAGTAGTAAAAGTAGACTTGGCCAAATACTTTAAAGTTATGCTTTGTATCAGATGAATTCTCTGCTAATTGCTTTGAAAGCGTGTGGGAAATGGTGACTTCCCTTATTCTTCTGACAGAAAATGGAGATCAAGACAGAGGCTGATGATGTTGATGAAGGAGTTTCCCCAGGGGACATAAGCCATTCAAGGCCTTGCAGTAGATGGCAGACACCCTCCTTTAGGAGCAAGTTGCACTCAGCAATTGCTTTTGGAAAGAAAAATACCAGCTGAGGAGAAGAATTCATCATTGAAATCTTATGTTTTTTTTTTACAAGGCCTGATCATTTGTTGATGATCTTTCGGTCCTCCAAACATGTTCAGTTTTACATCATTGGAATTAATTTGGAATACCTATGTCAATAAAAACGTAAAAATTTTGTGATAATATCATTGACAACTCCATAATACCCAGTTAGTTCTCACAATAAATGTAAAAAGTATGTAGATTTAAGAGACATAGTTGAAGAGGTTTTCTGCTCGGTGATGTCATCTGTGACTTGAGCTCCCTCTATGTCATCTTTTTCGCAATTACAGTAGAAACTCGAAAATACGAAACTCGAAATTACGAAAGTTTGATTTTACGAAGCCAAATCATATCTGTCCTGATTCTAAGGGTATCAAAATGCATGCAACATGTTACGAAATAACGAAGTTTTGAAATTACGAACTTCGGTTCTCGGTCCCGACGTGACAAAGTTACTCGTTTTTACGAATGATGTCGGGTCACAGCAGCGTTTTTAGGCTCTCCTTGTAGGAGTGAAGACATTGATCATCGTTGCCGAATACATTATACACCTAATGTGACTTATATGAACGATGATACATTTTTCAATGCTGCAGTAGTAAGGACGACTTTTAGTCAAAGGCAAACTAATAGTTCATAAAATATGACACCAATCGAACGATATTATTTGTTTTCACGAGTTCAGAGTTACCGATAACGAATAAAATAACGTGAAATAATTGAATACGAACATTCGCCCGTGGGAGACAAATTGCAACCACCAGGCATTTTACTCTCGAGTTCACGAGTTACTCTTATCGCGAGTCCAGAGTTACCGAAAACAAGTTAAGAAAAGTGAATTAATCGAATACGAACATACTCACCCGCGGGAGACTAATTGCTACGGCGAGCATTTTAGGTACTCTCATGAAACATGGCATTTTTTCGTACCCGTTTTCCCCAAACATAAATCCATGATGAGTATTCCTATTACAGAAATCGTTTGCTGCGCACGTGTTCTCAAAAACTTGACGGAGTTCGGAGATGATACCATGGCGTTCGAGCGGTAAATTCAGTCGTGCACATCACCCAAGGAAGCTTTTTTCTCACAATTTCAGACTTATTGCCCTCAACTTGGTCTATGGCATAATTATACCGGCTGGAAACAGTTTTCATCGAAAGACTCGGGTTTAATTAACTGTCCTAATTGAAAGTTTTGATGTGGTCGTCGAGCAAGGCATTTCGTAAGCATTGCCTTCCCTTCTTTCGTCGCCAACAGCCAAGAAAACCAGAGAAAATACGAGTTCGCTTGGTTCATGCGACCACTGAGTTTGACGCACATTAGTTATTCACGTTCGCGGCGAACGCGGTGATTCGCGGTGAAATCAGTGATAGAAAAAAATTGGAAGAGATGGGTGATTCAGATGCATCTCAGTTTAGTTCCTCTGACTCCGATGATTCTTATATTCCATCCGATTCCGAAGAAGACAGTGATTCTCCGCATTCAGAGGACGAAAGTGGAGAAGATTCTTCATCTGAAGAGGAGCATGTGACTCCATCGTCAAGTTCTGGTGAATGGGGAGACTGCACCAATACTACGAGAAGATTTACCTTTTCTGGTGGTATTAGTTTAGGCGTGCAATTGGACCTTTCAGATCCGGTGAGTATTTACAAACATTTCCTGAACGACGAAGTGCAAACACTTATAGTGGAAGAGACTAATAGATATGCAAGTCAGTTCATAAATTCTGAAGTGATTAGCCGACGATCTAGGATGCAGAAGTGGAAAGACACAAATAAGGGTGAAATACGAAAATTCATAGCCATCCTGATTGCTATGGGTATAAATCATTTACCCAAAATGCGGCTATATTGGTCTCAGAAACCATTATACGGAAATGACTTGATCAGGAATATCATGAGTAGGGATAGATTCGAGCTCATATTGAAATGTTTTCATGTCAGTAACAATGCTGACGTTACGGCCAAAACTGATAGATTAGCCAAAGTTAGGCCACTCCTCGACCTACTCCGTGGGATATTTCATTCCACGCTCACTCCTGGGGAAAATATTGTAATAGATGAATCGATGGTACCTTGGAGAGGTCGACTACATTTTAGGCAATACTTACCAGGAAAGGCTCATAAATATGGCATCAAATGCTATAAGCTTTGCAGTCCAGACTCATTCACGCATAATCTCCTGGTTTACGCAGGGAAAAATGAAGTGCCCGAGACGAGGGAGAATGTTGGTCATAGCCACAAAGTTGTGCTGCAGTTGACCGAGGGACTTTTTGATGCTGGACGGACATTGTACATAGATAATTTTTACACTAGTGTGGGCCTTGCTGAAGATCTTTTGGGTCGTAGAACATATGTTTGCGGCACCCTGCGGGCGAATCGGAAAGGTAACCCACTAGAGGTTCGTCAAAAAAAGTTGAAAAGGGGGGAAATTATTGCTAGGGAAAATGGAAAAGGCGTCAGAATCATGAAATGGCAGGACAAAAGACCGGTGATGATGATTTCCTCTAATCCCGAACTTAGTGAGATTTTGGTTCCAACAAAGTCAAAATCTAAGCGAGGGGAGATAAAAATGAAGCCAAAGTCAATTGTTGCGTACAATAGTGCTAAAAAGGGGGTAGACATTTCTGACCAAATGTCTGCATACTACACTTGCATTAGGCGATCCCTCAAGTGGTATAAGAAACTGGCACTAGAATTGCTTCTAGGAACATGTATGGTCAATTCATGGGTGTTACACAATAATTATGGCCAAAATAAGAAAATTGAAATGCTGCATTTTCGAGAAAAGGTTATTGAAGGACTTTTGAAAGATGATGTTGACTATAGTGAGGCCGCTGGAGGAAGTGTTCCCGCTTCGAAGAAGAGGAGGTCCTTACATCACCTAAAAAAATACGAAGGCCCTATAAGGACTAGTCGGAAGAGATGCCTCACTTGCTATGAAAGAATACGAAAAGAAAAGGGAATAAAAGAAGCAAGCTCAAAAACTAAAAAAGTGAACACATATTGTGAGGAATGTGATGGACATTCTACAATGTGCTTGGACTGTTTCAATAGAATTCATCATTGACATTTTCAAGAAAAATCAGTATATTCAGCATTATTCTTTCTGTTTCTTATTTTTTGTTCTCTTTATGGTACGAAATAATGTTTGCTATTTTTTGTTGAAAATAAAATACTGATTTATGCGTCCGTCAAAATGTCTACGGAAGTATGACGACTCAACAAAATGTTCAGTGAAGTAAGAAACTTATTTTTGAGCAACTGCAATTTTTTGTTGTGAAAATTTGTGTTCCTCCTTCAGAAAAATTGTTTTGATTCCTCAAATTATGATATCCACACGGAAAATGGCATTTATTTATTCTGAATTTTTGGTATTTCGGTTGGTATTTATGTATGTGTTTTTGCGTCAATCTTCTATTCTGTTCATGGTATCAATAAAAATGTTTTCTTCATTTTTGATTTTGTTGTAAATAATTTTACCGATGTATGCATCCCTCTAAATGTCTACGGAAGTGCAACTATCGTAAATATATTCAACAAAATGCTCAGTAAAGGACGAAACTCAACACTTTGAAATATAAAATAGCTATTTTTTAGTGTAATTTAGTGTTTCCTCTTTATGGAAATTTTTTTGTAGTATAAAGCTATGAAATCTACATAGACAATGGCATATATTCATTCTGTATAGTTGGTATCTCCGTTTGTACTTATGAATGTATGTTCCTTCATTTCATTATAATAATAGTTATGTAGTGAGCTTTTAGTGTTTGAATTGATAATAAAACCTTATCAGTTTTATTTAGTTTATTTTTACAAGTTGTTTATTTATGACGATATGGGAAGGTAATATAATCGAAATGGTGAGTATAGTAGTATTTTGACGCACGATACAAGGAGGGGAAGCCTCTTCCTCGTATGGCCATCTTGAAGTTTTATTGAAAACGACAATGCCATTTCTAGCGATGTATAATGCCTCTTAAATAGTAGGTACATAGTAGTAAAGCATTCTTCATTGTAAATGTAAATAAAAACAAACAAAATTGATTTAAATTTTCATATAATTTACAAAGACGTTGTAAGACCGTAAAATTTAGCGTCGTTTATTTGCCGTGTCGTAGAAAATAATGGCACAATAACGGTTCAACTATGTGTAGCTCTCGACTACCTTCAATATGACTGCCATATTCTGTACTTTATATGAAAATGTTGTTTTACTATTGCATAAGATTTATAAAACTGCTTACGGAATTAATACGATTGAGAAATTCTAACGCGACACACGTCGCCAAAATTTTTCCCGACCCCTGTAAACTATGGGTAGGCAATCCGCAATACAAGAAGTACGTATTTCAAAAAGTTGTTACCAGGAATCAAGTTGTTACCAGGTGTTTTAAATTTAATTTTTTGTAGTTAGTTATGCTAAAAACTGAAAATATTTAACATAAATACGGATAAAACACCATAAAAACTGAATCTTTACTTCACTGCCCATCATTTTTCATACTACCTTTCTGCAGGCAAAAAGTTCGGATTGGCATCAGTAAAACAACTTCGTGGGCGATGAAGGACGTTTTTAGTCCGTCCTCACAGGCGTACGTGGACAGAAACCCCTTTAATTCTTACGGCAAGCGTGACCACCGGTGGGTCATGCCGCCCAGAGAGCTTGGAAACCCATGACCCACCGGTGGGTCATGACGCCCAGGGGGATAGGCTAGCCATGACCCACCGGTGGGTCATGCCGCGCTGAACGTGTTAAGGATGACTAGTTCTGGGCGCATGTGGAATCAATGGGATAAAACGCTCTCGCACCCATATATATTTATATCGGAAAATGGTGTACTTTTCTTTCTCTCTTTCTTTCCAACCGAGCGAAAAAAATATCCTGAAAGAGAGCTTAGCTGCGTTCCTGTACATTGATATAGAATCTGATGTGTTTCGTAGCTTAATCCTAATATAGAGAGAGATATTTATAAGAAGAGGATAAGCGGAACCATCCTATGCGACACCAAAAGTCACGCCGTCGGAGAGGGGGCAGAAAGCCTCTTCAGCATCCTAGCCCAATAGGAGGAGCTTTCATTTTTTCCTTTAGTTATTGGAAGATACTAGTGCTGGGCGAATCAGGGATTTTCATTTCGAATCGAACCGAATCGAGTCTCCCACATAAATTTCGAATCGAATCGAAACGAATTTTTTCAAAATATTCGTTAGCGAATCAAATCACCCTAAAAAATATTCGCTTGCGAATCGAATTCGAATCCTAAATAAAAATGCAAAGGTTTATGCAGAGTTATAGTAACGTAGATTTTCACTATTGTATTTCAGGGCCTTATATTAGCTTATACATCTAAATAGTTGCACAAAGAATAGCACAGAATAGCGTGTGGTCGTTTTAAATTTTCGTTTCGCGTGAGGAAAACATCTTCTAAACGGACGGCGCGCAATTCTGGGATGAGCACCATGTTTGAATGCATGTAACGATTCGAAGACAAATCTATCCGATTCGAATATTACGAATCATTCGCTTTCGAAGCATCCCGATCCGCAGGCGAATCGAATCGAATCAAGCCTGATTCGAGTCGATTCGATTTGGAAGCATTCTCACAGCTCTAGACGATACCCTCCGAAGGATATCAAGTGTGGGGGCTAGTTGATACCCAGCCAGTGCGGAAGCAAGATACGAATTGGCCGGCATCTTTGGGTAGGGGCGTTGAGGAAAGGAGTTCCGAGTGTTATAACTGTCATGCCTATAAAAACTAATGAGAAAGAGAAGGGGAATATCGTTGGAAGAGAAGATGAAAATGGTTCAAGTAGTTGAATCAGATAAGTTAAGTAAAAGTGCAGTGGCGGAAAAGTTTGGGATGTCATTGTCAACGCTTTCAGCAATCGTCGCCAACCGCCTTAAAATTCTAGAGAAAGTGGAGGAGGGGGTATCACCGAAAAGGAAAAATTTTATGCGGCGCTAAGTTCACTGAAATTGAAAATGACATTTAACCCTTCTTCTGCAAGTGTCTTGAGCAGGATATTCCAGTAAGTGGCCCGATCATTCAACCAGCGGCGAAATAAATTCTTTAACGTCAGAAAATCGAAGATTTCAAATGATCCGTTGGTTGGCTTAGGAATTTCGAATCCCGATTCAACATTGTGTCGTTGAAGATTGTGGAGAAGGAAGTCACGGAGTGAGGTATCCTCAAAAACAATTATTAATTAACTATCCTGGAGAGTGGCAGAATTCTCTTTCCCAGCATCTGATTATCCTGTTCCTGAGGTTAGTCTTCGATCAAACCGCCTTAATGGTGAATGAATTCCTGTTGGCGCCAGAAATGAATATTTATTTGTCAATTTTAACGTTTAGGAAGAAGTACGGGATAAAATGTCTATCGAGATAAGAGGTTTGGCAAGTGATTTTCAAAATTACCCCCTCGCAGGTTGGCAGTTCATTGGCTGCAATCCCCAGCGATTATTTGCCGATGGATGACGATCTCCAAGCTCGTGTAGATCGAACGCTACAGCCGGCGACGGAAGAGCCTGTGGCAGGGCCCAGTAAGGAAAGCAGCGACGAAGACGAAAATGACCAAGTCCTGATCTCTCCGATTTTTTTGTTCAATAAGTGATTCTGTCGTCAGAAGAACTGAAATATATTTATAATAAACAATCATTCGCATTTCCTCTTGACTTATTTTTCACCGACTCCCATTTCTGAGATTGTCGGAATGGATCGGATATTCAGGAAATGCGAAATGGAAATGCCCCCCCATTCCCATCACCTGGAAAATTCCCCCAGTTTCCATCTCCGCCGCTTCGAAACCTCGGCTTACTCTCCCCCATTCTCTTTCTCACTCGCTGCGAACCTATCAAACGCTTCCCTTCCCTCTCCTACTGGTCATATTTCTCCCTCAAGTGACCCACCATGTCCCCCTTCCCTGCTCGAGCTCACCTGCTCTACGGGTGAGCACGAGCCATACCCCTGATAATGAAGCTCCCCTTGCCGGCCCTGCAAAAGATCAGGCCCGTTCAGAGGTGCCCATCCCCCCAAATGCTGATGGTGCATTACCCCCCAAAACCAACAACCCCTTACCCCCCACCCCCGCCGGTATATAGGTATTTATCAGGTTATAATTTGATAGCCTATCTAAGGTAGTAAGGAGTAACGCCGAGGGAAACGGAGGATTCGGGAACTTTTTTGATTATTAGCTTCCCAAAATCGTTTTCAACACTTTTCTGGGAAGAAAATCTTAAATCATCATACACGTTGTAGACCACTGTGATATCCATATTTTTAGAGTTAGTTTTGAGGGTTTGGCTACAATGATTTATGACCAAACCCTCAAAAACTAACTCTAAAAAATAGAAATAAAATATTAAGCAAACTAATGCGCTTATACATCTACATACTACCCCGCGAGCCGCCGCATGGGCGTGTGGCAGGGGGTGGTAGGTCACCAGCCGTGTAAAGGTGTAAAATTTTTGGAGGTGAACTGGTGACATTCCCCCCAAAAATTTTTTTCTGTGGCGCAACTTGCGCCATACATCCCCCCTGTGGGCGGCCCTGGGCCCCTTCGTGTCTTACCTCCTCCCACCCGCTCAATACTAGGTCAGGATGCAATGTCCCCAGCTGACTCTGCAGAACCCCCATACCACTCTTGGGACCTTTAAGAAGCCCTTCCCCCACTATCAAGGAATATTAGCACGCCAATGGGTCTACTGCAGCCGAAATATTGTTATGTGGGCTGCGACGGACGTCGTGGAAAGAAGAATTGACACAGTGGGAAAGGAGTCAAAAATGACCAAAACGAATTGATTTCCAACAGTCACACTATATTTTATACACTATATTACATTTATGAATACACAACAATAAGGCCCCCAGGCTAGTTACCGAAACTTGACGCGCAAAGCCTGCTGACGAGGTACACACTTCGGTGGCTGGCAGAGAAGAGAGGGCCTGCGATGAAACGCCCGGTCGGCGCAGTCAAAAGGAGGGGAGATAGCTCTGGATCAGTGGAGAAGGGGGAAGTAGGGGAACTGTTCGTCCAGCCATTGGTTGAGACGGCGGCGTAGAGGAGCACTATTGCCACAAAGTTCCGAAAAGAGGCCGCCAGAGGCGAATTCACTATAAAAGTAGGGCATCTTATTCTTGTCGCGCAACATCGCCGACAACGCGCAATATCGCCGTCAGTGAGCACTTTGAAATCTCTATGTCCGCAAGTGAAAATGTCCGCGGCGAAATTATGGCCAAATTTGTGCCGAAATTCGGCACAGGGCATATCTTGATTCATGATAAAAGCCTCCACTCTTCAGAGTCATGAGCCACCTCTCCGCCGACGCAGCCGGTTGAGGAAAAAGAGGAGGGAGACAGGTTGCGACTATTCAGCATGAAGCCGATGATTCATTCGATGTTTATTCCTCGCACGCATCCCTTGGCCTTCACGTCCAGCTAGATGGACCTCCCTAGGGACGTAAGATACTCCTGAGGCCATGGGTCTCGCAGCTGTTTTTGTGAGAGGGTGAATGGAGTAACCCCCACGGAGAAACAACCCCAAAGGGGAAAGGAGGGCAAGACATCGGATTCCGCCTCGGCGCGTGGCCTGACCTGGAGCTGTAATGCTCAGACGAAAATCTTATTGCTTGATCGTAAGCAAAAGAAAAACGATAATCAAAAATATCCCGCATGTTAATTCAATATCGAATCTTTATATTTAAATCGCATTTTTGTTCAGAAATCATTTTCGTTCTGCGGAAAAGTCACCAACGACAATCGCGGATGTGTCGTTTCTTACAATGGATTACGAGTGGAACCCAGAATAATATTTTGAGAAAGCTATAATTGTAGGTTTCAATGTGTCTTCAGGCATTTCCGTCAGTTGTATAATTCCTCTATAAATATCTCACAAGAGAATAACTTTGAGATAAAAAGATTAGACGAAAGAATAGGATTTAAATCGTATTTATGTTCAGAAAACATTTTTGTTCCGCAGAATAGTCAGCAACGACAATCACGAATGTGTCATTTCTGACAATGGATTGCGACTTGAAGCCAGGAAATCACCAAGAGAAATGAAATATTGTAGATTTCAATCTGTCTAAAGGCATTACTTTCATTTATATAATTGAATAATAAATATCTCACAAGAAATAATTTTGACAGTAAAAAGATTAAAAGTGAATAATTGCATTTAAATCGTATTTATTTTCAGAAATCGTTTTACATCCGCGAGATTTCACCAACGAAAATGGCGGATGTTCGTTTCTTAAAATAGATTTTGCTTAGAAAACATTCGGGTATTAACGTCAGTTATATTATTCCACTTTAAATATTCGCGAGAAATATATTTTGGGAGTAAAAAGATTTAACGATAAGAATTGAATATAAATCGTATTTATCTTCAGAAATCGTTTTAATTCCGCGGAAAAGTCACCAAATAAAATCGCAGATATATCATTTCTGAAAATAGATTTCGACTTGAAACCAGAAAAACTGGGAGAATGCAAAAATTGTAGTTTTCAATCGGTCTTCGGGCAATGCCATCAGTTACATAAATCCACTATAAATATCTAACAAGAAATAATTTTTGTGAGAAATGAGATTAAGTGAGATGAATTAGATATATATCGTATTGATGTTCAGAAACAGTTTTAGTTCTGTGGAAAAGTCAGCATTGACAATCGCAGATGTGTCGTTTCTTACAATGGATAACGAGTTGCAACCAGAAAAAGCTGTAAGAAAGCAAAAATTGTAGCTTTCAATCTGTCTTCAGGCATTACTTTCAATTATGCTTCTCCACTAAAAATATCTCACAAGAAATAAATTTGAGAGAATAGAGATAAAATGAAAGGATTGTAATTAAATCGTAATTATGTTCAGAAAATATTTTAGTTCCATGGAAAAGTCAGCATTGACAATCGCGGGTGTGTCGTTTCTTACAATAGATTACGAGTTGGAACCAGAAAAATACTGTAAGAAAGCTAAATTGTAGTTTTCAATCTGTCTTCAGGCATTACTTTCAGTTATATAACTCCACTATAAATATTTCACTAGTATTAAATTTTGAGAGAAAAGAGATTAAATGAAAAGAATTTTATTTAGATTGTAACTATGATCAGAAATCATTCCGTGGAAAATTCAGCATTGAAAATCGCGGATTTGTCGTTTCCTACAATGGATTTTTAGATGAAATCAGAAATATACTGTGGGAAAGCAAAAAAATGTAGTTTTCAAGTTGTCAGGCAGTGCCGTATGTTATTTCATTCCACTTTATACATCTCGCATGACAAAAAATTAAGAGGAAAAAGATTAAGCTTACAGAATTAGATATAAATCGTATTGATGTTCAGAAAGCATTTAAGTTCTGCGGAAATGTCAGCATCGACAATCGCGGATGTTTCGCTTCTGACAATGGAATTTTGATTGAAAGCAGAAATATACTGTGAGGAAGCAAAAAAATGTAGTATTCAAGCTGTGTTCAGGCATTATTATCAGTTATATTATTCCACTTATAGTTTCTCACATAAAAACAAATTTAAGATTAAAAAGATCAAACGAAATGAATTGGATTTAAATCGTATTTATGTTCAGAAATAATTTTATTTCCATGGAGAAGTCAGCATCGACAGTCGCGGATGTTTTATTTCTGACCATGGATTTCGAGTTGAAACCAGAAGTATACTGTGAGATAGCAAAAAAATATATAAATTTCAAGCTGCCTTCAGGAAAAACTTTTGGTTATAAAAGTCAGCTCTAAACTTGATACAAGAAATACATTTTCGGAGAAAAGAGGTTAAATGAAAATAATTAAATTTTTATCATTATTATGTTGAGAAGTCATTTAAATTCCGTGGAAAAGTCAGCATTGTAAGTCGCGGATGTAACGTTTCTTACAACGGATCTCGACTTAAAACCAGAAATATACTGTGAGAAAGGAAAAATTTAGTTTTCAAGCTGTGTTCAGGAATAACCGAGAAATATATTATTCCACATTAAATATCTCACTCGAAAAATATTTTTAAGTGTAAAAATAGTAAATAAAAAGAATAGTGTTTTTATCATTTTTTTGTACCGATATCATTTAAGTTCCACGGAAAAGTCAGCATCGACACTCGCGGTTGTTTTATTTCTGACAAAGGATTTCGAGTTGAAACCAGAAATATACTGTGAGAAGGTAAAGAAATATAGCATTCAAGCTGTGTGAAGGCATTACCGTCAGTTATATAATTCCACTTTAAATATCTCATATTAAACAAAATTTAAGTCACTCGAAAAACAAATTAATAGTAATATAGATAAAATAATAATTGAATATATTAATCTTATTTATATTCAGAAACCATTTTAGTTCCGCGGAAAAGTCAGCATCGTCAATCGTGGATGTTACGTTTCTGACCTTGGATTTTGAGTTAAAACCAGATATATGCTGTGAAAAAGCAAAAAATATTAGTTTTCAAGCTGTGTCGGGCATTACCATCAGTTATATAATTCCACTTTGAATATTCTCATGAAAAGAAAAATTGAAGAGTAAAATGATTAAAGGAAAAGAATTCAAATAAATTCGAAATATTCAGAAATCATTTTAATTCTGTTGAAAAGTCAGCATCACAATCGCGGATGTGTCGTTTCTTACAATATATTAAGATTTGAGACCAGAAAAACACTGTAAGAATGGAAAAACTGTAGTTTTAAATTTGACTTCTGGCATTACTTTTAGTTATATTACTCAACAAAAAAATCTCACATGTAATAAATTAAGAGAGAATAGAGATTTAATAAAAACAATTGGATTTAAATCCTATTTTTTTCAGAAATCCTTTTAGTTCCGCGGATAAGTCAGCATCGACAAACGCGTCTGCTACGCTTTTTACAATGGATTTCGAGTTGAGACCAGAAATATACTGTGAGAAAGGAAAAATTATAGTTTTCATGCTGTGTTCAGGCATTACCGTCAGTTATATAATTCCACATTAAATATCTCATACGAAATAAAAAAATTAAGTGTAAAAATATTAAACGAAAAAAACTGGATTTAAATCGTATTTATGTTCAGAAATCATTTTATTACCACGGAAAAGTCAGCATCGATATTCGGTGATGTTCCCTTTCTGAAAATGGATTTCGAGATGAAACCAGAAATATACTGTGAGAAAGCAAAAAAAGTGTATTTTTCAAGCTGTGTTCAGGTATTGCCGTCAGTTATTTGATTCCACTCTAAGTATCTCATATGAAAGAAATTTAAGAGCTAAAGGATTTTTAAAAAAAGAATTGGGTTTAAAACGTATTTATGTCCAGAAATCATTTGGTTTCCCTGGAAAAGTGTGCATCCACAATCGCGGATGTTACGATTCTGAAAATGGATTTCGAGTTAAAACCGGAGATTAACTGTCAGAAAGAAAACATTTAGTTTTCTATATCTGTTAAGACCAATGCCGTCAGTTATATAATTCCACTTTAAATATCACACCTTAAAAATAAATTTAAGAGTAAAAAGTTTAAACGAAAGGAATTGCATTTAAATCGTTTATGTTCAGGAATCATTTTTTATCCGCCATAAATTCAGTATCGACAATCGCGGATGTTACAATTTTTGACAATGGATTTCAAGATGAAACCAGAATTTTATTGTGACTAAGCAAAAAAATGTTCCTCAAGCTGTGTTCAGGCACTTTCGATATAATTTCATTTTAATTTAAATATTTCACATGAAAAAGAATTAAAGGGTTAAAAGATTAAACGTAAAAATTTTTATTTAAATGGTATTTATGTTCAGAAATCATTTTCGTTCCGAGGGAAAGTTACCATCCAAAATGGCGGTTGTGACGATTCAGACAATAGATTTCGACTTCAAACCTGAAATATACTGTGAAAAAGATATAAATTATGTATCAAACGTTAGCTATATAATTCCACTTTATCTATCTCACATATAAGAAATGTTTAGAGTAAGAAGATTAAACGAAAAAATGGATTTAAATCGTATTGATGTTTAAAAATCATTTTCGTTTCGCGGAAAAGTCAGCATCGACATTCGCGAATGTTTCGTTTCTGACTATGGATATCGAGAAGAAATCAGTAATATAATGTTAGAAAGCAAAAAATGTCGTTTTCAAGCTGTGTTTTGGCATTACCGACAGTTACATATATCCACTTTAAATTATTCAGATAAAAAAAATTTAAGGGGTAAAAAGATTTCAGGAAAAATATTGGATTTAATCGTATTTATTTTCGGAAATCATTTTAGTTCCGCGGAAAAGTGAGCATAGACAATCTCAGATGTATCTTTTCTCAAAACGGATTTCCAGTTGAAATGACATATTAGATGTGAGACACCAAAAAAATTGTGCTTGATCAATCTAGGTTTAGGCAGAACTATCAGTTATTTAATATCTTTTCTTATCATCTCACACGTAATTAAATTTGAGGGTAGAGAAATTATACGAAAATAATTGGATTTAAATCGTATTTCAGTTCAGAAATAATTTTGTGTTCTGTAGAGCAATCAGATTAGATAATTGCAGATGATTTTTCTCCCACAATGGATTGTGAGTAGAAACCGGAAATTTACTGAAAGAAACCAAAGATGACTACTTTTAAAACTTTGTGAATCACCAACTGTCAGTTACTTAATTCAATTATGAAAATATCAACTTTAAAAAACAAAAAACAATAGACAAAAATTTGCATTTAAATCCTATTTGTGTTCAGAAATTATTTTAGTTCTGCGAAGAAATCAGAGTTGATAATCGCGATTATTTCGTTTCTAAATATCTCACATGAGATTAATTTTCAGAGTCAAAAGATGGAAAAAAAGAATAGAAATTAAATTCGAATATATATTCAGCATTCATTTTTAATCCGCAGAAAACTCAGCAAAGACAATCTCAGATGTATCTTTTCTCAAAACGGATTTCCAGTTGAAATGAGATATTAGCAGTGAGACACCAAAGAAATTGTGTATGTTCAAGCTATCGTCAGGAAGAACTATCAGTTATTAATTTCTTTTCTTATCATCCAACATGAACTTAAATTTACGAGTAGTGGTAATATACGAAAGGAAATGAATTTAAATCGTTTTCATGTTCAGAAATTATTTTTTGTTCTGTGGATCAATAAGCTACGATAATCGCGGATGATTTATCCCTGACAATGGACTTTAGGTAGCAGCCAGAAATGTCCTGCGAGATACCAAATATTTGTTGTTTTCAAGCGTTGTGAAGGCATAACTGTCAGTTACTTAATTCAATTCTAAAATTCTTATTAAATAAAATTAAAAACTTAAAACATTAGACGAAAACAATTGCATTTAACTCCTATTTGTGTTCAGAAATCATTTATTTAAGCGGAAAAATCAACAGTGAAAAATCACAAATATTTCGTTTCTAAATATCTCACATGAGATTATTTTCAGAGTCGAAAGATTGATGGTAATGGATAGGAATTAAAATTCGAATACAAATTAAGATGTAATTTTTTATCCGCGGAAAATTCGGCATAGACAATCGCAGATGTATTGTTTATCAAAATGGATTTCTAGTTGAAATGACGTATTAGCTGTAAGACACCAAAAAAATTGTGTTTGCTCAAGGTACTAATAGCTCTTCCTGAACATACCTTGAATACTTTCGTATCAATTCACATGAACTGAATTATAGAGTAGAGGGAGTATAGGAAAAGAAATGGATTTTAATGGTATTCGTGTTCAAAAATAATTTTGTGTTCTGTGGATCAATCAGCTTGGAAAATCGCAGATGTTTTGCCCCTGACAATGGATTTTTAGTAGAAGCCAGCAATAAACTGCGAGAAACCAAATATTTGTTGTTTTCAAACTTTGTGAAGGCATAACTATGAGTTACTTAATTAAATTCTGACTATCAATATATATAAAAATTGATAAATTAGACGAAAACAATTGAACTTAAATCCTATTTTTGTTCAGAAATCATTTTAGTTCTACGGAGAAATAAGCGTTAACTATTGCGGATGTTTCGTTTCTAAATATCTCACATGAGATTAAATTTCAGAGACAAAAGATTTATGGAAAAAAATGAAAATTAAATTTAAATTTATATTGAAATATTATATTTAATCCGCGGCAAATTCAGTATATACAATCGCAGATGTATCGTTTCTTGCATGGATTTCCATTTGAAATGAGATATTAGCTGTGACACACCATAAAAAATGTGTTTGTTCAAGAAATTATTAGGCAGATGTATCATTAATTTATTTATTTTCTTATCATCTCGCATTAACTTAATTTTAAGAGTGGAGGGATAATCCGATACGAATTGGTTGGAAATCGTATTCATGTTCAGAATAAGTTTTGTGTTCTGTGCGTCAATTACCTTGGACAATCGCTGATGTTTTGTCCCTGAAAATGGATTTTTAGTAGAAGCCAGAAATAAACTGCGAGAAACCTAATATTTGCTGTTTTTATACTTTGTAAGGAGATACCTGTCAGTATCTTAACTCTATTCTAAATACCTCAATTTAAATAAAATTAAAAATTCAAAACATTAGACAAAAAAAATTGCATTAAAATCCAATTTGCGTTCAGAAATTATTTTAGCTCTGCGGAGAAATTAGGGTTGACAATCGCGGATATTTCGCCTCTAAGTATCATACATGATATAATTTCTCGGAGTCAAAAGACTGATGGTAAACAATAGGAATAAAAATTCGAATATATAATGAGATATTATTTTTAATCCGCAGAAAATTCAACATATACAATCGCAGATGTATCGTTTCTCAAAATGGATTTCCAGTTGAAATGAGATATAAGCTGTGAGATATCAACAGAATTGAGTTTGTTCAAGCAATTTTCAGACAGAACTATCAGTTATTATTAACTTTGGCTATTATTTCAGATGAACTTAAAATTAAAAGTAGAGGGATTATACGAATAGAAATGGAGAAAAAAAATGGTGAAACTCAAAGTTATCCCTTCTCAAAGTTTGAAAGAAACAAATTTTTGGTTTCTCGCTATATTTCTGGCTTGTACAATAAATACATTCTCAGCGATTAAACATCTGCGTTTGTCCTAGCTGAATGATCCAAAGACTCAAAAATTATTTCTGAACTTAAATACGATTTAATACCATACATTTTCGTATAATCCATCGACTTTTAATTTTAAGTTCATTGGAAATGATAAGAAAAGAATATAATAACTGATAGTTCTGCCTCATATAGCTAAAACCAACACAATTTTTTGGTGTCTCACAGCTAATAGCTCATTTCAATTGGAAATCCATTTTGAGAAATGATACATCAGTGATTGGATATGCTGAATTTTTCGCGGATTAAAAATAATATCTCAATTCATATTCGAATTTTAATTCCTAACCTCTACCATCAATGTTTTGACTTTGAAAATTATTCTCAGGTGAAATATTTAGAAACGAAATATCAACGATTAACAAAGCTGATATCTCCGTAAAACTTAAATAATTTCTAAACTCAATTAGGATTTAAAAGCAACTTTTTTCGTCTGATGATTTCAATTTTTAATGTTTTTTTATTTTGAGATAATCAGAGTAAAATTAGAAAACTAACCGTTATTCCTTATCAACGTGCAAAAACAACAAATATTTACTTTCTCGCACTATATTTCTGGCTTCTACTAAAAATCCATTGTCAGGGACGAAATGTCTGCGATTGTCGAAGATGATTGACCCACAGAACAATATATAATTTCTGAACATGAAAACGATTTCAATTTATTTCATTTCCTATAATCTCTCTATTCTTATATATAATTTCATGTTAGATGATAAGAAAAGAAATTTATAACTGATAGTTCTTCCTGAACATAGCTTGAACAAATTCAGTTTTTTGGTGTCTTACAGCTCTAATATCTCATGTCCAATGTAAATCTATAATAAAATACGATACATCGTCGATTGTAAATTCTGAACTTACTACGGAAAAAAATATTATCTCAATATTTATTCGAATTTTAATTCTTATTCTTCTAAATAATTCTGAATCAACTCTGAAACTTAATCTCATGTGGGATATTTAGAAATAAATTTATGCGATTCTCAACGATGATTTCTCCGCAGAACTAATATGATTTATGAACACAAATTGGATTTCAATAAACTTTATTTCGTTTAATGTTTTCAATGATTAATTTTTTTTTAATTTAGATATTCACAATATAATTAAGTAACAGACAGTTATGAATGTCACAAAGTACGAAAACAACAAATATTTGGTTTCTTGCAGGGTAATTCTGGCTACTATTATGAATCCATTGTCAGGGGTAAAACATCTGCGAATGTCCTAGCATATTGATCCACGGAAAACAAAATTATTTCTGAACATGAATACGATTTAAATACTCTTCTTTTCCGATTGTCCCTCTCATTTTAAGTCCATCCAGTTTCAGTCCATCTGAAGTAATGAGAAAAGATAATAAGAACTGATAGTTCAACCTGAAATTTGCTTGAACAAACTCAATTCTTTTGGTGTCTCACAGCTAATATCTCATTTCAACTTGAAATCCATTTTGAGGAACGAAACATCTGCGATAGTATATGCGGAATTTTTCGCGGTTGAAAAATAATATCTCAATATATATTCGAATTTTAATGCCTACCTTTTACCATCAGTCTATTGACTCTGAGAAATTATCTCATGTAAGATATTTAGAAACGAAATATTAACGATTAACAAAGCTGATATCTCCGCAGAACTTAAATAATTTCTAAACTCAATTAGGATTTAAAAGCAACTTTTTTCGTCTAATGATTTCAATCTTTAATGTTTTTTTATTTTGAGATAATCGGAGTAAAATTAGAAAACTAACCGTTATTCCTTATCAACGTGCAAAAACAACACATTTTTACTTTCTCGCACTATATTTCTGGCTTCTAATAAAAATCCATTGTCAGGGACAAAATGTCTGCGATTGTCGAAGATGATTGACCCACAAAACAATAAATAATTTCTAAAGATGAAAACGAAATCAATTAATTCATTTCCTATAATCTCTCTATTCTTATATATAATTTCATGTGAGATGATAAGAAAAGAAATTTATAACTGATCGTTCTTCCTGAATATAGCTTGAACAAATTCATTTTTTTTGGTGTCTTACAGCTCTAATATCTCATGTCCACTGGAAATCAATAATAAAATACGATACATCGTCGATTGTAAATTCTGAACTTACCACGGAAAAAAATATCATCTCCATATTTATTTGAATTTTAATTCTTATTCTTCCTCATAATTCTGAAGCAACTCTGAAATTTAATCTCATATGGGATATTTAGAAATAAATTTCTGCGATTCTCAACACTGATTTCACCGCAGAACTAATATGATTTCTGAACACAAATAGGATTTCAATAAACTTTATTTCGTTTAATGTTTTCAATGATTAATTTTTTTTAAATTATATTTTCAGAATAGAATTAAGTAACAGCCAGTTATGCCTTGACAAAGTTTGAAAACAAAAAATATTTGGTTTCTTGCAGGGTAATTTTGGCTACTTTTATTAATCCATTGTCAGGAATAAAAAATCTGCGATTGTCCTAGCATATGGTTCCACGGAAAACAAAATTATTTCTGAACATGAATACGATTTAAATACTATTATTTTCCTATTGTTCCTCTACTTTTAATTTTAAGTCCATCTGAAGTAATAAGAAAAGATAATAATAACTGATAGTTCTACCTGTAAATTGCTTGAAGAAACTCAATTTTTTTGGTGTCTCACAGCTAATATCTCATTTCAACTGGAAATCCATTATGAGAAACGATACATCTGCGATTGTCCATGCTGAATTTTCCGCGGATTAAATATTATATCTCAATATATATTGTAATTTAAATTTCTTTTTTTTTCTATCAATCTTTCGACTCTGAAAAATAATCTCGTGTGAGATATTTAGAAACGAAATATCCGTGATTTTTCACATGCTGGCTTTTTCGCTAAAATAAATGATTCTTGAACAGAAATAGGATTTAAATACAATTGTTTTCGTCTAATGTTATAAGTTTTTAACTTTCTTTAATAGGATTTTTAGAATAGAATAAGGTAACTGACCGCTATGCCTTCACAACGCTTGAAAATATGTGGTGTCACGCCGAACATTTCTTGCTTCTACCTCAAGTCCATTGTCAGAGATAAATCGTTCGCGATTAACGCAGCTCATTGATTTACAGAACAAAAAATAATTTCTGAACATGAAAACGATTTAAATCCATTTCTATTCGTATAATCCCACTTACCTTAAATTTTAGCTTATGTGATATGAAAATTATCGAAATTAAAACCTATAGTTATTCCATAACATAGCTTGAAGAAGCCCTTTTCTTTTGGTGTCTTACAACTAATATCTCACTTCCTCTCGAAATCCATTTTAATAAACGATACATATGCGATTGTGTAAGCTGAATTTTCCGCGCATTAAAAATGATTTCTCAATATGTATTTTAATTTCTATTTTTCTCAATCGTATTTTCATTTCTATTTTTCTCCATCGTTAAATCAGTGTTGAGAATCGCAGAAATTTATTTCTAAATATCCCATATGAGATTAAATTTCAGAGTTGCTTCAGAATTATTTAGATGAATAAGAATTAAATTCGAATAAATATTGAGATGATATTTTTTTCCGTGGTAAGTTCAGAATTTACAATCGACGATGTATCGTAATTTATTATAGATTTCCAGTGGACATGAGATATTAGAGCTGTAAGACACCAAAAAAAATGAATTTGTTCAAGCTATATTCAGGAAGAACGATCAGTTATAAATTTCTTTTCTTATCATCTCACATGAAATTATATATAAGAATAGAGAGATTATAGGAAATGAATTAATTGATTTCGTTTTCATCTTTAGAAATTATTTATTGTTTTGTGGGTCAATCAGCTTCGACAATCGCAGTCATTTTGTCCCTGGCAATGGATTTTTAGTAGAAGCCAGAAATATAGTGCGAGAAAGTAAAAATGTGTTGTTTTTGCACGTTGAAAAGGAATAACGGTTAGTTTTCTAATTTTACTCTGATTATCTCAAAATAAAAAAACATTAAAGATTGAAATCATTAGACGAAAAAAGTTGCATTTAAATCCTAATTGAGATTAGAAATTATTTAAGTTCTGCGGAGATATCAGCTTTGTTAATCGTTGATATTTCGTTTCTAAATATTTCACCTGAGAATAATTTTCAAAGTCAAAAGATTGATGGTAGAGGATAGGAATTAAAATTCGAATATGAATTGAGATATTATTTTTAATCCGCCAAAAATTCAGCATATCCAATCACTGATGTATCATTTCTCAAAATGGATTTCCAATTGAAATGAGCTATCAGCTGTGAGACACCAAAAAATTGTGTTGGTTTTAGCTATAATGAGGCAGAACTATGAGTTATCATATTCTTTTCTTATCATTTCCAATGGACTTAAAATTGAAAGTAGATGGATTATACGAAAAGGTATGGTATTAAATCGTATTCATGTTCAGAAATACCTTTTGTGTTCTTTGGATCAATCAGCTAGGACAATCGCAGTTTTTAATCGCTAAGAATGTATTATTAGTACAAGCTAGAAATATTGCGAGAAACCAAAAATTTGGTATTTTCAAACTTTGAGAAGACATTACTGTAAGTTACTAAATTCCACTCTGAATATCTAAAACTAAAAAAAATTTTAAATTGATTAAATTAGACGAGAAAAAATATCTTTTCAATCCCTGTGCGTTCATAAATCATTATAGTTCTCCGAAGAAATCAGCACTGTCATTTGCGTGTATTTCGTTTCTTAATATCTCACATGAGAAAATAATTAGGAGACAAAAATGCGATGGAGAAAAATAGAAATTAAAATACATATTGAGAAATCATTTTTAATGCGCGGAAAATTCAGCTTACACAATCGCATATGTATCGTTTATTAAAATGGATTTCGAGAGGAAGTGAGATATTAGTTGTAAGACACCAAAAGAAAAGGGCTTCTTCAAGCTATGTTATGGAATAACTATAGGTTTTAATTTCGATAATTTTCATCTCACATAAACTAAAATTTAAGGTAAGTGGGATTATACGAATAGAAATGGATTTAAATCGTTTTCATGTTCAGAAATTATTTTTTGTTCTGTAAATCAATGAGCTGCGTTAAT
Organism: Ceriagrion tenellum; assembly: GCA_963169105.1. Lineage (NCBI taxonomy): Eukaryota > Metazoa > Arthropoda > Insecta > Odonata > Coenagrionidae > Ceriagrion > Ceriagrion tenellum. Next base: position 18,042,927 of record OY720634.1, read on the forward strand.
CGCGAACGATTTATCCCTGACAATGGACTTGAGGTAGAAGCAAGAAATGTTCGGCGTGACACCACATATTTTCAAGCGTTGTGAAGGCATAGCGGTCAGTTACCTTATTCTATTCTAAAAATCCTATTAAAGAAAGTTAAAAACTTATAACATTAGACGAAAACAATTGTATTTAAATCCTATTTCTGTTCAAGAATCATTTATTTTAGCGAAAAAGCCAGCATGTGAAAAATCACGGATATTTCGTTTCTAAATATCTCACACGAGATTATTTTTCAGAGTCGAAAGATTGATAGAAAAAAAAAGAAATTTAAATTACAATATATATTGAGATATAATATTTAATCCGCGGAAAATTCAGCATGGACAATCGCAGATGTATCGTTTCTCATAATGGATTTCCAGTTGAAATGAGATATTAGCTGTGAGACACCAAAAAAATTGAGTTTCTTCAAGCAATTTACAGGTAGAACTATCAGTTATTATTATCTTTTCTTATTACTTCAGATGGACTTAAAATTAAAAGTAGAGGAACAATAGGAAAATAATAGTATTTAAATCGTATTCATGTTCAGAAATAATTTTGTTTTCCGTGGAACCATATGCTAGGACAATCGCAGATTTTTTATTCCTGACAATGGATTAATAAAAGTAGCCAAAATTACCCTGCAAGAAACCAAATATTTTTTGTTTTCAAACTTTGTCAAGGCATAACTGGCTGTTACTTAATTCTATTCTGAAAATATAATTTAAAAAAAATTAATCATTGAAAACATTAAACGAAATAAAGTTTATTGAAATCCTATTTGTGTTCAGAAATCATATTAGTTCTGCGGTGAAATCAGTGTTGAGAATCGCAGAAATTTATTTCTAAATATCCCATATGAGATTAAATTTCAGAGTTGCTTCAGAATTATGAGGAAGAATAAGAATTAAAATTCAAATAAATATTGAGATGATATTTTTTTCCGTGGTAAGTTCAGAATTTACAATCGACGATGTATCGTAATTTATTATAGATTTCCAGTGGACATGAGATATTAGAGCTGTAAGACACCAAAAAAAATGAATTTGTTCAAGCTATATTCAGGAAGAACGATCAGTTATAAATTTCTTTTCTTATCATCTCACATGAAATTATATATAAGAATAGAGAGATTATAGGAAATGAATTAATTGATTTCGTTTTCATCTTTAGAAATTATTTATTGTTTTGTGGGTCAATCATCTTCGACAATCGCAGACATTTTGTCCCTGACAATGGATTTTTATTAGAAGCCAGAAATATAGTGCGAGAAAGTAAAAATGTGTTGTTTTTGCACGTTGATAAGGAATAACGGTTAGTTTTCTAATTTTACTCCGATTATCTCAAAATAAAAAAACATTAAAGATTGAAATCATTAGACGAAAAAAGTTGCATTTAAATCCTAATTGAGTTTAGAAATTATTTAAGTTCTGCGGAGATATCAGCTTTGTTAATCGTTGATATTTCGTTTCTAAATATTTCACCTGAGATTTATTTTCAAAGTCAAAAGATTGATGGTAGAGGATAGGAATTAAAATTTGAATATGAATTGAGATATTATTTTTAATCCGCCAAAAATTCAGCATATCCAATCACTGATGTATCATTTCTCAAAATGGATTTCCAATTGAAATGAGCTATCAGCTGTGAGACACCAAAAAATTGTGTTGGTTTTAGCTATAAAGAGGCAGAACTATGAGTTATCATATTCTTTTCTTATCATTTCCAATGAACTTAAAATTGAAAGTAGATGGATTATACGAAAAGGTATGGTATTAAATCGTATTCATGTTCAGAAATAATTTTTGTGTTCTTTGGATCAATCAGCTAGGACAATCGCAGTTTTTAATCGCTAATAATGTATTATTAGTACAAGCTAGAAATATTGCGAGAAACCAAAAAATTGGTATTTTCAAACTTTGAGAAGGCATTACTGTAAGTTACTAAATTCCACTCTGAATATCTAAAACTAAAAAAAATTTTAAATTGATTAAATTAGACGAGAAAAAATATCTTTTCAATCCCTGTGCGTTCATAAATCATTATAGTTCTCCGAAGAAATAAGCACTGTCATTTGCGTGTATTTTGTTTCTTAATATCTCATATGAGAAAATAATTAGGAGACAAAAATACGATGGAGAAAAATAGAAATTAAAATACATATTGAGAAATCATTTTTAATGCGCGGAAAATTCAGCTTACACAATCGCAGATGTATCGTTTATTAAATTGTATTTCGAGAGGAAGTGAGATATTAGTTGAAAGACACCAAAAGAAAAAGGCTTCTTCAAGCTATGTTATGGATTAACTTTAGGTTTTAATTTCGATATTTTTCATCTCACATAAACTAAAATTTAAGGGAAGAGGGATTATACGAATAGAAATGGATTTAAATCGTTTTCATGTTCAGAAATTATTTTTTGTTTTGTGAATCAATGAGCTACGTTAATCGCGAATGATTTATCCTTGACAATGGACTTGAGGTAGACGCAAGAAATGTTCGGCGTGACACCACATATTTTCAAGCGTTGTGAAGGCATAGCGGTCAGTTACTTTATTCTATTCTAAAAATCCTATCAAAGAAAATTAAAAACTTATAACATTAGACGATAACAATTGTATTTAAATCCTATTTAATTTTCAAGAATCATTTATTTTAGCGAAAAAGCCAGCATGTGAAAAATCACGGATATTTCTTTTCTAAATATCTCGCACGAGATTATTTTTCAGAGTCGAAAGATTGATGAATTGTGAATGTGAACTTACCACGGAAAAAAATATCATCTCAATATTTATTCGAATTTAATTCTTATTCTTCTAAATAATTCTGAATCAACTCTGAAAATTAATCTTATGTGGGATATTTAGAAATACATTTCTGCGATTCTCAACGCTGATTTCTCCGCAGAATTTAATATAATTTCTGAACACAAATAGGATTTCAATAAACTTTATTTCGTTTAATGTTTTCAAAGATTAATTTTTTTTCAATTTAGATATTCAGAATAGAATTAAGTAACAGACAGTTATGCCTTCACAAAGTATGAAAACAACAAATATTTAGTTTCTTGCAGGGTAATTTTGGCTACTTTTATTAATCCATTGTCAGCAAATAAAACATCTGCGATTGTCTTAGCATAGGGATCCACGGAAAACAAAATTATTTCTGAACATGAATACGATTTAAATACTACTCTTTTCCTATTTTCCCTCTACTTTTAATTTTAAGTTCATCTGAAGTAATAAGAAAAGATAATAATAACTGATAGTTCAACCTGAAATTTGCTTGAACAAACTCAATTCTTTTGGTGTCTCACAGCTAATATCTCATTTCAACTTGAAATCCATTTTGAGGAGCGAAACTACTGCGATAGTATATGCGGAATTTCCCGCGGATCAAAAATAATATCTCAATATATATTCGAATTTCAATTCCTAATCTTTACCATCAGTCTATTGACTCTGAGAATAAATCTAATGTGAGATATATAGAAACGAAATATCCGCGATTGTCAAAGCTATTTCGCCGAAGAACTAAAATAATTTCTGAACACAAATAGGATTAAAATGCAATTTACTTCGTCTTATGTTTGCAATTTATAATTTATTTTAATATGAGAAAATTAGAATAGAATTACTTAACTGAGTGTTTGTCCCTCACATATTTTGAAAACAACTTATATTTGGTTTCTCGCAGCATATTTTTGGCTAGTGCTAAAAATCCATCGTCAGGGACAAAACATCTGCGAATGTCCAAGCTGATTGATCCAATATACACAAAATTATTTCTGAACTTGAAAACAAGTTAATTCCATTTCTTTTTGTATAATCCTTCTTCTTTTAATTTTAACTTCATCCGAAATAATAAGAAAAGAGAATAATAACTGATAGTTCTGCCTGAAAATTGCTTGAACAAACTCAATTTTTTTGGTGTCTCACAGCTAATATCTCATTTCAACTTAAATCCAGTTTAATAAACGATACATCTGCGATTGAATAAGCTGAATTTTCCGGGCATTAAAAATGATTTCTCAATATGTATTTGAATGTTAAGTTCTATTATTCTCCGTCGTACTTTTGACTGAAATTTAATCTCATGTGAGATATTTAGAAACGAAATATCCGCGATTGTAAACGCTGATTTTTCCGGAGAACTAAAATGATTTCTGAACGCAACGGGATTGAAATGCAATTTTTCTCGTCCAATGTAATCAATTTTTAATTTCTTCAGTTAGAGCTATTCAGAGTGGAATTTATAACTGATAGTTATGCCTTCTCAAAGTTTGAAAAAAACTAATTTTTGATTTCTCGTAATATTTCTGGCTTGTACTAAAAAAACATTCTTAGCGATAAAACATCTGCGATCTTCTTAGATGATTGATCCAAAGAACAGAAAAATTATTTTTGAACATGAATACGATTTAATACCATACCTTTTCGTATAATCCATCTACTTTTAATTTTAAGTTCATTGGAAATGATAAGACAAGAATATAATAACTGATACTTCTGCCTCATTATAGCTAAAACCAACACAATTTTTTTGGTGTCTCACAGCTAATAGCCCATTTCAATTGGAAATCCATTTTGAGAAATGATGCATCAGTAATTGGATATGCTGAATTTTTCGCGGATTAAAAATAATATCTCAATTCATATTCGAATTTTAATTCCTATCCTCTACCATCAATCTTTTGACTCTGAAAATTAATCTCAGGTAAAATTATTACAAACAAAATATCAACGATTAACAAAGCTGATATCTCCGCAGAACTTAAATAATTTCTGAACTCAATTAGGATTAAAGAAGCAACCTTTTTCGTCTAATGATTTCAATTTTTAACGTTTTATATTTTGAGATATTCAGAGTAGAATTAAGAAACTGACCATTGTTCCTTCACAACGTGCGAAAACAACAAATATTTACTTTTTCGCAGTACATCACTAGCCTCTACTAAAATTACATTGTCTGGGAAAAGAGTCTGCGATTGTCAAAGGTGATTGACCCACAGAACAATATATAATTTCTGAACATGAAAACGATTTCAATTTATTTCATTTCCTATAATCTCTCTATTCTTATATATAATTTCATGTTAGATGATAAGAAAAGAAATTTATAACTGATAGTTCTTCCTGAACATAGCTTGAACAAATTCATTTTTTTGGTGTCTTACAGCTCTAATATCTCATGTCCAATGGAAATCTATAATAAAATACGATACATCGTCGATTGTAAATTCTGAACTTACTACGGAAAAAAATATTATCTCAATATTTATTCGAATTTTAATTCTTATTCTTCTAAATAATTCTGAATCAACTCTGAAACTTAATCTCATGTGGGATATTTAGAAATAAATTTATGCGATTCTCAACGATGATTTCTCCGCAGAACTAATATGATTTCTGAACACAAATAGGATTTCAATAAACTTTATTTCGTTTAATGTTTTCAAAGATTAATTTTTTTTCAATTTAGATATTCACAATAGAATTAAGTAACAGACAGTTATGCCTTCACAAAGTATGAAAACAACAAATATTTGGTTTCTTGCAGGGTAATTCTGGCTAATATTATAAATCCATTGTCAGCAAATAAAACATCTGCGATTGTCTTAGCATAGGGATCCACGGAAAACAAAATTATTTCTGAACATGAATACGATTTAAATACTACTCTTTTCCTATTTTCCCTCTACTTTTAATTTTAAGTTCATCTGAAGTAATAAGAAAAGATAATAATAACTGATAGTTCAACCTGAAATTTGCTTGAACAAACTCAATTCTTTTGGTGTCTCACAGCTAATATCTCATTTCAACTTGAAATCCATTTTGAGGAGCGAAACTACTGCGATAGTATATGCGGAATTTCCCGCGGATCAAAAATAATATCTCAATATATATTCGAATTTCAATTCCTAATCTTTACCATCAGTCTATTGACTCTGAGAATAAATCTAATGTGAGATATATAGAAACGAAATATCCGCGATTGTCAAAGCTATTTCGCCGAAGAACTAAAATAATTTCTGAACACAAATAGGATTAAAATGCAATTTACTTCGTCTTATGTTTGCAATTTATAATTTATTTTAATATGAGAATATTAGAATAGAATTACTTAACTGAGTGTTTGTCCCTCACATATTTTGAAAACAACTTATATTTGGTTTCTCGCAGCATATTTTTGGCTAGTACTAAAAATCCATCGTCAGGGACAAAACATCTGCGAATGTCCAAGCTGATTGATCCAATATACACAAAATTATTTCTGAACTTGAAAACAAGTTAATTCCATTTCTTTTTGTATAATCCTTCTTCTTTTAATTTTAACTTCATCCGAAATAATAAGAAAAGAGAATAATAACTGATAGTTCTGCCTGAAAATTGCTTGAACAAACTCAATTTTTTTGGTGTCTCACAGCTAATATCTCATTTCAACTTAAATCCAGTTTAATAAACGATACATCTGCGATTGAATAAGCTGAATTTTCCGGGCATTAAAAATGATTTCTCAATATGTATTTGAATGTTAAGTTCTATTATTCTCCGTCGTACTTTTGACTGAAATTTAATCTCATGTGAGATATTTAGAAACGAAATATCCGCGATTGTAAACGCTGATTTTTCCGGAGAACTAAAATGATTTCTGAACGCAACGGGATTGAAATGCAATTTTTCTCGTCCAATGTAATCAATTTTTAATTTCTTCAGTTAGAGCTATTCAGAGTGGAATTTATAACTGACAGTTATGCCTTCTCAAAGTTTGAAAAAAACTAATTTTTGATTTCTCGTAATATTTCTGGCTTGTACTAAAAAAACATTCTTAGCGATAAAACATCTGCGATCTTCTTAGATGATTGATCCAAAGAACAGAAAAATTATTTTTGAACATGAATACGATTTAATACCATACCTTTTCGTATAATCCATCTACTTTTAATTTTAAGTTCATTGGAAATGATAAGACAAGAATATAATAACTGATACTTCTGCCTCATTATAGCTAAAACCAACACAATTTTTTTGGTGTCTCACAGCTAATAGCCCATTTCAATTGGAAATCCATTTTGAGAAATGATGCATCAGTAATTGGATATGCTGAATTTTTCGCGGATTAAAAATAATATCTCAATTCATATTCGAATTTTAATTCCTATCCTCTACCATCAATCTTTTGACTCTGAAAATTAATCTCAGGTAAAATTATTACAAACAAAATATCAACGATTAACAAAGCTGATATCTCCGCAGAACTTAAATAATTTCTGAACTCAATTGGGATTAAAGAAGCAACCTTTTTCGTCTAATGATTTCAATTTTTAACGTTTTATATTTTGAGATATTCAGAGTAGAATTAAGAAACTGACCATTGTTCCTTCACAACGTGCGAAAACAACAAATATTTACTTTTTCGCAGTACATCACTAGCCTCTACTAAAATTACATTGTCTGGGAAAAGAGTCTGCGATTGTCAAAGGTGATTGACCCACAGAACAATATATAATTTCTGAACATGAAAACGATTTCAATTTATTTCATTTCCTATAATCTCTCTATTCTTATATATAATTTCATGTTAGATGATAAGAAAAGAAATTTATAACTGATAGTTCTTCCTGAACATAGCTTGAACAAATTCATTTTTTTGGTGTCTTACAGCTCTAATATCTCATGTCCAATGGAAATCTATAATAAAATACGATACATCGTCGATTGTAAATTCTGAACTTACTACGGAAAAAAATATTATCTCAATATTTATTCGAATTTTAATTCTTATTCTTCTAAATAATTCTGAATCAACTCTGAAACTTAATCTCATGTGGGATATTTAGAAATAAATTTATGCGATTCTCAACGATGATTTCTCCGCAGAACTAATATGATTTCTGAACACAAATAGGATTTCAATAAACTTTATTTCGTTTAATGTTTTCAAAGATTAATTTTTTTTCAATTTAGATATTCACAATAGAATTAAGTAACAGACAGTTATGCCTTCACAAAGTATGAAAACAACAAATATTTGGTTTCTTGCAGGGTAATTCTGGCTAATATTATAAATCCATTGTCAGCAAATAAAACATCTGCGATTGTCTTAGCATAGGGATCCACGGAAAACAAAATTATTTCTGAACATGAATACGATTTAAATACTACTCTTTTCCTATTTTCCCTCTACTTTTAATTTTAAGTTCATCTGAAGTAATAAGAAAAGATAATAATAACTGATAGTTCAACCTGAAATTTGCTTGAACAAACTCAATTCTTTTGGTGTCTCACAGCTAATATCTCATTTCAACTTGAAATCCATTTTGAGGAGCGAAACTACTGCGATAGTATATGCGGAATTTCCCGCGGATCAAAAATAATATCTCAATATATATTCGAATTTCAATTCCTAATCTTTACCATCAGTCTATTGACTCTGAGAATAAATCTAATGTGAGATATATAGAAACGAAATATCCGCGATTGTCAAAGCTATTTCGCCGAAGAACTAAAATAATTTCTGAACACAAATAGGATTAAAATGCAATTTACTTCGTCTTATGTTTGCAATTTATAATTTATTTTAATATGAGAAAATTAGAATAGAATTACTTAACTGAGTGTTTGTCCCTCACATATTTTGAAAACAACTTATATTTGGTTTCTCGCAGCATATTTTTGGCTAGTACTAAAAATCCATCGTCAGGGACAAAACATCTGCGAATGTCCAAGCTGATTGATCCAATATACACAAAATTATTTCTGAACTTGAAAACAAGTTAATTCCATTTCTTTTTGTATAATCCTTCTTCTTTTAATTTTAACTTCATCCGAAATAATAAGAAAAGAGAATAATAACTGATAGTTCTGCCTGAAAATTGCTTGAACAAACTCAATTTTTTTGGTGTCTCACAGCTAATATCTCATTTCAACTTAAATCCAGTTTAATAAACGATACATCTGCGATTGAATAAGCTGAATTTTCCGGGCATTAAAAATGATTTCTCAATATGTATTTGAATGTTAAGTTCTATTATTCTCCGTCGTACTTTTGACTGAAATTTAATCTCATGTGAGATATTTAGAAACGAAATATCCGCGATTGTAAACGCTGATTTTTCCGGAGAACTAAAATGATTTCTGAACGCAACGGGATTGAAATGCAATTTTTCTCGTCCAATGTAATCAATTTTTAATTTCTTCAGTTAGAGCTATTCAGAGTGGAATTTATAACTGACAGTTATGCCTTCTCAAAGTTTGAAAAAAACTAATTTTTGATTTCTCGTAATATTTCTGGCTTGTACTAAAAAAACATTCTTAGCGATAAAACATCTGCGATCTTCTTAGATGATTGATCCAAAGAACAGAAAAATTATTTTTGAACATGAATACGATTTAATACCATACCTTTTCGTATAATCCATCTACTTTTAATTTTAAGTTCATTGGAAATGATAAGACAAGAATATAATAACTGATACTTCTGCCTCATTATAGCTAAAACCAACACAATTTTTTTGGTGTCTCACAGCTAATAGCCCATTTCAATTGGAAATCCATTTTGAGAAATGATGCATCAGTAATTGGATATGCTGAATTTTTCGCGGATTAAAAATAATATCTCAATTCATATTCGAATTTTAATTCCTATCCTCTACCATCAATCTTTTGACTCTGAAAATTAATCTCAGGTAAAATTATTACAAACAAAATATCAACGATTAACAAAGCTGATATCTCCGCAGAACTTAAATAATTTCTGAACTCAATTAGGATTAAAGAAGCAACCTTTTTCGTCTAATGATTTCAATTTTTAACGTTTTATATTTTGAGATATTCAGAGTAGAATTAAGAAACTGACCATTGTTCCTTCACAACGTGCGAAAACAACAAATATTTACTTTTTCGCAGTACATCACTAGCCTCTACTAAAATTACATTGTCTGGGAAAAGAGTCTGCGATTGTCAAAGGTGATTGACCCACAGAACAATATATAATTTCTGAACATGAAAACGATTTCAATTTATTTCATTTCCTATAATCTCTCTATTCTTATATATAATTTCATGTTAGATGATAAGAAAAGAAATTTATAACTGATAGTTCTTCCTGAACATAGCTTGAACAAATTCATTTTTTTGGTGTCTTACAGCTCTAATATCTCATGTCCAATGGAAATCTATAATAAAATACGATACATCGTCGATTGTAAATTCTGAACTTACTACGGAAAAAAATATTATCTCAATATTTATTCGAATTTTAATTCTTATTCTTCTAAATAATTCTGAATCAACTCTGAAACTTAATCTCATGTGGGATATTTAGAAATAAATTTATGCGATTCTCAACGATGATTTCTCCGCAGAACTAATATGATTTCTGAACACAAATAGGATTTCAATAAACTTTATTTCGTTTAATGTTTTCAAAGATTAATTTTTTTTCAATTTAGATATTCACAATAGAATTAAGTAACAGACAGTTATGCCTTCACAAAGTATGAAAACAACAAATATTTGGTTTCTTGCAGGGTAATTCTGGCTAATATTATAAATCCATTGTCAGCAAATAAAACATCTGCGATTGTCTTAGCATAGGGATCCACGGAAAACAAAATTATTTCTGAACATGAATACGATTTAAATACTACTCTTTTCCTATTTTCCCTCTACTTTTAATTTTAAGTTCATCTGAAGTAATAAGAAAAGATAATAATAACTGATAGTTCAACCTGAAATTTGCTTGAACAAACTCAATTCTTTTGGTGTCTCACAGCTAATATCTCATTTCAACTTGAAATCCATTTTGAGGAGCGAAACTACTGCGATAGTATATGCGGAATTTCCCGCGGATCAAAAATAATATCTCAATATATATTCGAATTTCAATTCCTAATCTTTACCATCAGTCTATTGACTCTGAGAATAAATCTAATGTGAGATATATAGAAACGAAATATCCGCGATTGTCAAAGCTATTTCGCCGAAGAACTAAAATAATTTCTGAACACAAATAGGATTAAAATGCAATTTACTTCGTCTTATGTTTGCAATTTATAATTTATTTTAATATGAGAAAATTAGAATAGAATTACTTAACTGAGTGTTTGTCCCTCACATATTTTGAAAACAACTTATATTTGGTTTCTCGCAGCATATTTTTGGCTAGTGCTAAAAATCCATCGCCAGGGACAAAACATCTGCGAATGTCCAAGCTGATTGATCCAATATACACAAAATTATTTCTGAACTTGAAAACAAGTTAATTCCATTTCTTTTTGTATAATCCTTCTTCTTTTAATTTTAACTTCATCCGAAATAATAAGAAAAGAGAATAATAACTGATAGTTCTGCCTGAAAATTGCTTGAACAAACTCAATTTTTTTGGTGTCTCACAGCTAATATCTCATTTCAACTTAAATCCAGTTTAATAAACGATACATCTGCGATTGAATAAGCTGAATTTTCCGGGCATTAAAAATGATTTCTCAATATGTATTTGAATGTTAAGTTCTATTATTCTCCGTCGTACTTTTGACTGAAATTTAATCTCATGTGAGATATTTAGAAACGAAATATCCGCGATTGTAAACGCTGATTTTTCCGGAGAACTAAAATGATTTCTGAACGCAACGGGATTGAAATGCAATTTTTCTCGTCCAATGTAATCAATTTTTAATTTCTTCAGTTAGAGCTATTCAGAGTGGAATTTATAACTGACAGTTATGCCTTCTCAAAGTTTGAAAAAAACTAATTTTTGATTTCTCGTAATATTTCTGGCTTGTACTAAAAAAACATTCTTAGCGATAAAACATCTGCGATCTTCTTAGATGATTGATCCAAAGAACAGAAAAATTATTTTTGAACATGAATACGATTTAATACCATACCTTTTCGTATAATCCATCTACTTTTAATTTTAAGTTCATTGGAAATGATAAGACAAGAATATAATAACTGATACTTCTGCCTCATTATAGCTAAAACCAACACAATTTTTTTGGTGTCTCACAGCTAATAGCCCATTTCAATTGGAAATCCATTTTGAGAAATGATGCATCAGTAATTGGATATGCTGAATTTTTCGCGGATTAAAAATAATATCTCAATTCATATTCGAATTTTAATTCCTATCCTCTACCATCAATCTTTTGACTCTGAAAATTAATCTCAGGTAAAATTATTACAAACAAAATATCAACGATTAACAAAGCTGATATCTCCGCAGAACTTAAATAATTTCTGAACTCAATTGGGATTAAAGAAGCAACCTTTTTCGTCTAATGATTTCAATTTTTAACGTTTTATATTTTGAGATATTCAGAGTAGAATTAAGAAACTGACCATTGTTCCTTCACAACGTGCGAAAACAACAAATATTTACTTTTTCGCAGTACATCACTAGCCTCTACTAAAATTACATTGTCTGGGAAAAGAGTCTGCGATTGTCAAAGGTGATTGACCCACAGAACAATATATAATTTCTGAACATGAAAACGATTTCAATTTATTTCATTTCCTATAATCTCTCTATTCTTATATATAATTTCATGTTAGATGATAAGAAAAGAAATTTATAACTGATAGTTCTTCCTGAACATAGCTTGAACAAATTCATTTTTTTGGTGTCTTACAGCTCTAATATCTCATGTCCAATGGAAATCTATAATAAAATACGATACATCGTCGATTGTAAATTCTGAACTTACTACGGAAAAAAATATTATCTCAATATTTATTCGAATTTTAATTCTTATTCTTCTAAATAATTCTGAATCAACTCTGAAACTTAATCTCATGTGGGATATTTAGAAATAAATTTATGCGATTCTCAACGATGATTTCTCCGCAGAACTAATATGATTTCTGAACACAAATAGGATTTCAATAAACTTTATTTCGTTTAATGTTTTCAAAGATTAATTTTTTTTCAATTTAGATATTCACAATAGAATTAAGTAACAGACAGTTATGCCTTCACAAAGTATGAAAACAACAAATATTTGGTTTCTTGCAGGGTAATTCTGGCTAATATTATAAATCCATTGTCAGCAAATAAAACATCTGCGATTGTCTTAGCATAGGGATCCACGGAAAACAAAATTATTTCTGAACATGAATACGATTTAAATACTACTCTTTTCCTATTTTCCCTCTACTTTTAATTTTAAGTTCATCTGAAGTAATAAGAAAAGATAATAATAACTGATAGTTCAACCTGAAATTTGCTTGAACAAACTCAATTCTTTTGGTGTCTCACAGCTAATATCTCATTTCAACTTGAAATCCATTTTGAGGAGCGAAACTACTGCGATAGTATATGCGGAATTTCCCGCGGATCAAAAATAATATCTCAATATATATTCGAATTTCAATTCCTAATCTTTACCATCAGTCTATTGACTCTGAGAATAAATCTAATGTGAGATATATAGAAACGAAATATCCGCGATTGTCAAAGCTATTTCGCCGAAGAACTAAAATAATTTCTGAACACAAATAGGATTAAAATGCAATTTACTTCGTCTTATGTTTGCAATTTATAATTTATTTTAATATGAGAAAATTAGAATAGAATTACTTAACTGAGTGTTTGTCCCTCACATATTTTGAAAACAACTTATATTTGGTTTCTCGCAGCATATTTTTGGCTAGTACTAAAAATCCATCGTCAGGGACAAAACATCTGCGAATGTCCAAGCTGATTGATCCAATATACACAAAATTATTTCTGAACTTGAAAACAAGTTAATTCCATTTCTTTTTGTATAATCCTTCTTCTTTTAATTTTAACTTCATCCGAAATAATAAGAAAAGAGAATAATAACTGATAGTTCTGCCTGAAAATTGCTTGAACAAACTCAATTTTTTTGGTGTCTCACAGCTAATATCTCATTTCAACTTAAATCCAGTTTAATAAACGATACATCTGCGATTGAATAAGCTGAATTTTCCGGGCATTAAAAATGATTTCTCAATATGTATTTGAATGTTAAGTTCTATTATTCTCCGTCGTACTTTTGACTGAAATTTAATCTCATGTGAGATATTTAGAAACGAAATATCCGCGATTGTAAACGCTGATTTTTCCGGAGAACTAAAATGATTTCTGAACGCAACGGGATTGAAATGCAATTTTTCTCGTCCAATGTAATCAATTTTTAATTTCTTCAGTTAGAGCTATTCAGAGTGGAATTTATAACTGACAGTTATGCCTTCTCAAAGTTTGAAAAAAACTAATTTTTGATTTCTCGTAATATTTCTGGCTTGTACTAAAAAAACATTCTTAGCGATAAAACATCTGCGATCTTCTTAGATGATTGATCCAAAGAACAGAAAAATTATTTTTGAACATGAATACGATTTAATACCATACCTTTTCGTATAATCCATCTACTTTTAATTTTAAGTTCATTGGAAATGATAAGACAAGAATATAATAACTGATACTTCTGCCTCATTATAGCTAAAACCAACACAATTTTTTTGGTGTCTCACAGCTAATAGCCCATTTCAATTGGAAATCCATTTTGAGAAATGATGCATCAGTAATTGGATATGCTGAATTTTTCGCGGATTAAAAATAATATCTCAATTCATATTCGAATTTTAATTCCTATCCTCTACCATCAATCTTTTGACTCTGAAAATTAATCTCAGGTAAAATTATTACAAACAAAATATCAACGATTAACAAAGCTGATATCTCCGCAGAACTTAAATAATTTCTGAACTCAATTGGGATTAAAGAAGCAACCTTTTTCGTCTAATGATTTCAATTTTTAACGTTTTATATTTTGAGATATTCAGAGTAGAATTAAGAAACTGACCATTGTTCCTTCACAACGTGCGAAAACAACAAATATTTACTTTTTCGCAGTACATCACTAGCCTCTACTAAAATTACATTGTCTGGGAAAAGAGTCTGCGATTGTCAAAGGTGATTGACCCACAGAACAATATATAATTTCTGAACATGAAAACGATTTCAATTTATTTCATTTCCTATAATCTCTCTATTCTTATATATAATTTCATGTTAGATGATAAGAAAAGAAATTTATAACTGATAGTTCTTCCTGAACATAGCTTGAACAAATTCATTTTTTTGGTGTCTTACAGCTCTAATATCTCATGTCCAATGGAAATCTATAATAAAATACGATACATCGTCGATTGTAAATTCTGAACTTACTACGGAAAAAAATATTATCTCAATATTTATTCGAATTTTAATTCTTATTCTTCTAAATAATTCTGAATCAACTCTGAAACTTAATCTCATGTGGGATATTTAGAAATAAATTTATGCGATTCTCAACGATGATTTCTCCGCAGAACTAATATGATTTCTGAACACAAATAGGATTTCAATAAACTTTATTTCGTTTAATGTTTTCAAAGATTAATTTTTTTTCAATTTAGATATTCACAATAGAATTAAGTAACAGACAGTTATGCCTTCACAAAGTATGAAAACAACAAATATTTGGTTTCTTGCAGGGTAATTCTGGCTAATATTATAAATCCATTGTCAGCAAATAAAACATCTGCGATTGTCTTAGCATAGGGATCCACGGAAAACAAAATTATTTCTGAACATGAATACGATTTAAATACTACTCTTTTCCTATTTTCCCTCTACTTTTAATTTTAAGTTCATCTGAAGTAATAAGAAAAGATAATAATAACTGATAGTTCAACCTGAAATTTGCTTGAACAAACTCAATTCTTTTGGTGTCTCACAGCTAATATCTCATTTCAACTTGAAATCCATTTTGAGGAGCGAAACTACTGCGATAGTATATGCGGAATTTCCCGCGGATCAAAAATAATATCTCAATATATATTCGAATTTCAATTCCTAATCTTTACCATCAGTCTATTGACTCTGAGAATAAATCTAATGTGAGATATATAGAAACGAAATATCCGCGATTGTCAAAGCTATTTCGCCGAAGAACTAAAATAATTTCTGAACACAAATAGGATTAAAATGCAATTTACTTCGTCTTATGTTTGCAATTTATAATTTATTTTAATATGAGAAAATTAGAATAGAATTACTTAACTGAGTGTTTGTCCCTCACATATTTTGAAAACAACTTATATTTGGTTTCTCGCAGCATATTTTTGGCTAGTACTAAAAATCCATCGTCAGGGACAAAACATCTGCGAATGTCCAAGCTGATTGATCCAATATACACAAAATTATTTCTGAACTTGAAAACAAGTTAATTCCATTTCTTTTTGTATAATCCTTCTTCTTTTAATTTTAACTTCATCCGAAATAATAAGAAAAGAGAATAATAACTGATAGTTCTGCCTGAAAATTGCTTGAACAAACTCAATTTTTTTGGTGTCTCACAGCTAATATCTCATTTCAACTTAAATCCAGTTTAATAAACGATACATCTGCGATTGAATAAGCTGAATTTTCCGGGCATTAAAAATGATTTCTCAATATGTATTTGAATGTTAAGTTCTATTATTCTCCGTCGTACTTTTGACTGAAATTTAATCTCATGTGAGATATTTAGAAACGAAATATCCGCGATTGTAAACGCTGATTTTTCCGGAGAACTAAAATGATTTCTGAACGCAACGGGATTGAAATGCAATTTTTCTCGTCCAATGTAATCAATTTTTAATTTCTTCAGTTAGAGCTATTCAGAGTGGAATTTATAACTGACAGTTATGCCTTCTCAAAGTTTGAAAAAAACTAATTTTTGATTTCTCGTAATATTTCTGGCTTGTACTAAAAAAACATTCTTAGCGATAAAACATCTGCGATCTTCTTAGATGATTGATCCAAAGAACAGAAAAATTATTTTTGAACATGAATACGATTTAATACCATACCTTTTCGTATAATCCATCTACTTTTAATTTTAAGTTCATTGGAAATGATAAGACAAGAATATAATAACTGATACTTCTGCCTCATTATAGCTAAAACCAACACAATTTTTTTGGTGTCTCACAGCTAATAGCCCATTTCAATTGGAAATCCATTTTGAGAAATGATGCATCAGTAATTGGATATGCTGAATTTTTCGCGGATTAAAAATAATATCTCAATTCATATTCGAATTTTAATTCCTATCCTCTACCATCAATCTTTTGACTCTGAAAATTAATCTCAGGTAAAATTATTACAAACAAAATATCAACGATTAACAAAGCTGATATCTCCGCAGAACTTAAATAATTTCTGAACTCAATTAGGATTAAAAAAGCAACCTTTTTCGTCTAATGATTTCAATTTTTAACGTTTTATATTTTGAGATATTCAGAGTAGAATTAAGAAACTGACCATTGTTCCTTCACAACGTGCGAAAACAACAAATATTTACTTTTTCGCAGTACATCACTAGCCTCTACTAAAATTACATTGTCTGGGAAAAGAGTCTGCGATTGTCAAAGGTGATTGACCCACAGAACAATATATAATTTCTGAACATGAAAACGATTTCAATTTATTTCATTTCCTATAATCTCTCTATTCTTATATATAATTTCATGTTAGATGATAAGAAAAGAAATTTATAACTGATAGTTCTTCCTGAACATAGCTTGAACAAATTCATTTTTTTGGTGTCTTACAGCTCTAATATCTCATGTCCAATGGAAATCTATAATAAAATACGATACATCGTCGATTGTAAATTCTGAACTTACTACGGAAAAAAATATTATCTCAATATTTATTCGAATTTTAATTCTTATTCTTCTAAATAATTCTGAATCAACTCTGAAACTTAATCTCATGTGGGATATTTAGAAATAAATTTATGCGATTCTCAACGATGATTTCTCCGCAGAACTAATATGATTTCTGAACACAAATAGGATTTCAATAAACTTTATTTCGTTTAATGTTTTCAAAGATTAATTTTTTTTCAATTTAGATATTCACAATAGAATTAAGTAACAGACAGTTATGCCTTCACAAAGTATGAAAACAACAAATATTTGGTTTCTTGCAGGGTAATTCTGGCTAATATTATAAATCCATTGTCAGCAAATAAAACATCTGCGATTGTCTTAGCATAGGGATCCACGGAAAACAAAATTATTTCTGAACATGAATACGATTTAAATACTACTCTTTTCCTATTTTCCCTCTACTTTTAATTTTAAGTTCATCTGAAGTAATAAGAAAAGATAATAATAACTGATAGTTCAACCTGAAATTTGCTTGAACAAACTCAATTCTTTTGGTGTCTCACAGCTAATATCTCATTTCAACTTGAAATCCATTTTGAGGAGCGAAACTACTGCGATAGTATATGCGGAATTTCCCGCGGATCAAAAATAATATCTCAATATATATTCGAATTTCAATTCCTAATCTTTACCATCAGTCTATTGACTCTGAGAATAAATCTAATGTGAGATATATAGAAACGAAATATCCGCGATTGTCAAAGCTATTTCGCCGAAGAACTAAAATAATTTCTGAACACAAATAGGATTAAAATGCAATTTACTTCGTCTTATGTTTGCAATTTATAATTTATTTTAATATGAGAAAATTAGAATAGAATTACTTAACTGAGTGTTTGTCCCTCACATATTTTGAAAACAACTTATATTTGGTTTCTCGCAGCATATTTTTGGCTAGTACTAAAAATCCATCGTCAGGGACAAAACATCTGCGAATGTCCAAGCTGATTGATCCAATATACACAAAATTATTTCTGAACTTGAAAACAAGTTAATTCCATTTCTTTTTGTATAATCCTTCTTCTTTTAATTTTAACTTCATCCGAAATAATAAGAAAAGAGAATAATAACTGATAGTTCTGCCTGAAAATTGCTTGAACAAACTCAATTTTTTTGGTGTCTCACAGCTAATATCTCATTTCAACTTAAATCCAGTTTAATAAACGATACATCTGCGATTGAATAAGCTGAATTTTCCGGGCATTAAAAATGATTTCTCAATATGTATTTGAATGTTAAGTTCTATTATTCTCCGTCGTACTTTTGACTGAAATTTAATCTCATGTGAGATATTTAGAAACGAAATATCCGCGATTGTAAACGCTGATTTTTCCGGAGAACTAAAATGATTTCTGAACGCAACGGGATTGAAATGCAATTTTTCTCGTCCAATGTAATCAATTTTTAATTTCTTCAGTTAGAGCTATTCAGAGTGGAATTTATAACTGACAGTTATGCCTTCTCAAAGTTTGAAAAAAACTAATTTTTGATTTCTCGTAATATTTCTGGCTTGTACTAAAAAAACATTCTTAGCGATAAAACATCTGCGATCTTCTTAGATGATTGATCCAAAGAACAGAAAAATTATTTTTGAACATGAATACGATTTAATACCATACCTTTTCGTATAATCCATCTACTTTTAATTTTAAGTTCATTGGAAATGATAAGACAAGAATATAATAACTGATACTTCTGCCTCATTATAGCTAAAACCAACACAATTTTTTTGGTGTCTCACAGCTAATAGCCCATTTCAATTGGAAATCCATTTTGAGAAATGATGCATCAGTAATTGGATATGCTGAATTTTTCGCGGATTAAAAATAATATCTCAATTCATATTCGAATTTTAATTCCTATCCTCTACCATCAATCTTTTGACTCTGAAAATTAATCTCAGGTAAAATTATTACAAACAAAATATCAACGATTAACAAAGCTGATATCTCCGCAGAACTTAAATAATTTCTGAACTCAATTGGGATTAAAGAAGCAACCTTTTTCGTCTAATGATTTCAATTTTTAACGTTTTATATTTTGAGATATTCAGAGTAGAATTAAGAAACTGACCATTGTTCCTTCACAACGTGCGAAAACAACAAATATTTACTTTTTCGCAGTACATCACTAGCCTCTACTAAAATTACATTGTCTGGGAAAAGAGTCTGCGATTGTCAAAGGTGATTGACCCACAGAACAATATATAATTTCTGAACATGAAAACGATTTCAATTTATTTCATTTCCTATAATCTCTCTATTCTTATATATAATTTCATGTTAGATGATAAGAAAAGAAATTTATAACTGATAGTTCTTCCTGAACATAGCTTGAACAAATTCATTTTTTTGGTGTCTTACAGCTCTAATATCTCATGTCCAATGGAAATCTATAATAAAATACGATACATCGTCGATTGTAAATTCTGAACTTACTACGGAAAAAAATATTATCTCAATATTTATTCGAATTTTAATTCTTATTCTTCTAAATAATTCTGAATCAACTCTGAAACTTAATCTCATGTGGGATATTTAGAAATAAATTTATGCGATTCTCAACGATGATTTCTCCGCAGAACTAATATGATTTCTGAACACAAATAGGATTTCAATAAACTTTATTTCGTTTAATGTTTTCAAAGATTAATTTTTTTTCAATTTAGATATTCACAATAGAATTAAGTAACAGACAGTTATGCCTTCACAAAGTATGAAAACAACAAATATTTGGTTTCTTGCAGGGTAATTCTGGCTAATATTATAAATCCATTGTCAGCAAATAAAACATCTGCGATTGTCTTAGCATAGGGATCCACGGAAAACAAAATTATTTCTGAACATGAATACGATTTAAATACTACTCTTTTCCTATTTTCCCTCTACTTTTAATTTTAAGTTCATCTGAAGTAATAAGAAAAGATAATAATAACTGATAGTTCAACCTGAAATTTGCTTGAACAAACTCAATTCTTTTGGTGTCTCACAGCTAATATCTCATTTCAACTTGAAATCCATTTTGAGGAGCGAAACTACTGCGATAGTATATGCGGAATTTCCCGCGGATCAAAAATAATATCTCAATATATATTCGAATTTCAATTCCTAATCTTTACCATCAGTCTATTGACTCTGAGAATAAATCTAATGTGAGATATATAGAAACGAAATATCCGCGATTGTCAAAGCTATTTCGCCGAAGAACTAAAATAATTTCTGAACACAAATAGGATTAAAATGCAATTTACTTCGTCTTATGTTTGCAATTTATAATTTATTTTAATATGAGAAAATTAGAATAGAATTACTTAACTGAGTGTTTGTCCCTCACATATTTTGAAAACAACTTATATTTGGTTTCTCGCAGCATATTTTTGGCTAGTGCTAAAAATCCATCGTCAGGGACAAAACATCTGCGAATGTCCAAGCTGATTGATCCAATATACACAAAATTATTTCTGAACTTGAAAACAAGTTAATTCCATTTCTTTTTGTATAATCCTTCTTCTTTTAATTTTAACTTCATCCGAAATAATAAGAAAAGAGAATAATAACTGATAGTTCTGCCTGAAAATTGCTTGAACAAACTCAATTTTTTTGGTGTCTCACAGCTAATATCTCATTTCAACTTAAATCCAGTTTAATAAACGATACATCTGCGATTGAATAAGCTGAATTTTCCGGGCATTAAAAATGATTTCTCAATATGTATTTGAATGTTAAGTTCTATTATTCTCCGTCGTACTTTTGACTGAAATTTAATCTCATGTGAGATATTTAGAAACGAAATATCCGCGATTGTAAACGCTGATTTTTCCGGAGAACTAAAATGATTTCTGAACGCAACGGGATTGAAATGCAATTTTTCTCGTCCAATGTAATCAATTTTTAATTTCTTCAGTTAGAGCTATTCAGAGTGGAATTTATAACTGACAGTTATGCCTTCTCAAAGTTTGAAAAAAACTAATTTTTGATTTCTCGTAATATTTCTGGCTTGTACTAAAAAAACATTCTTAGCGATAAAACATCTGCGATCTTCTTAGATGATTGATCCAAAGAACAGAAAAATTATTTTTGAACATGAATACGATTTAATACCATACCTTTTCGTATAATCCATCTACTTTTAATTTTAAGTTCATTGGAAATGATAAGACAAGAATATAATAACTGATACTTCTGCCTCATTATAGCTAAAACCAACACAATTTTTTTGGTGTCTCACAGCTAATAGCCCATTTCAATTGGAAATCCATTTTGAGAAATGATGCATCAGTAATTGGATATGCTGAATTTTTCGCGGATTAAAAATAATATCTCAATTCATATTCGAATTTTAATTCCTATCCTCTACCATCAATCTTTTGACTCTGAAAATTAATCTCAGGTAAAATTATTACAAACAAAATATCAACGATTAACAAAGCTGATATCTCCGCAGAACTTAAATAATTTCTGAACTCAATTAGGATTAAAGAAGCAACCTTTTTCGTCTAATGATTTCAATTTTTAACGTTTTATATTTTGAGATATTCAGAGTAGAATTAAGAAACTGACCATTGTTCCTTCACAACGTGCGAAAACAACAAATATTTACTTTTTCGCAGTACATCACTAGCCTCTACTAAAATTACATTGTCTGGGAAAAGAGTCTGCGATTGTCGAAGGTGATTGACCCACAGAACAATATATAATTTCTGAACATGAAAACGATTTCAATTTATTTCATTTCCTATAATCTCTCTATTCTTATATATAATTTCATGTTAGATGATAAGAAAAGAAATTTATAACTGATAGTTCTTCCTGAACATAGCTTGAACAAATTCATTTTTTTGGTGTCTTACAGCTCTAATATCTCATGTCCAATGGAAATCTATAATAAAATACGATACATCGTCGATTGTAAATTCTGAACTTACTACGGAAAAAAATATTATCTCAATATTTATTCGAATTTTAATTCTTATTCTTCTAAATAATTCTGAATCAACTCTGAAACTTAATCTCATGTGGGATATTTAGAAATAAATTTATGCGATTCTCAACGATGATTTCTCCGCAGAACTAATATGATTTCTGAACACAAATAGGATTTCAATAAACTTTATTTCGTTTAATGTTTTCAAAGATTAATTTTTTTTCAATTTAGATATTCACAATAGAATTAAGTAACAGACAGTTATGCCTTCACAAAGTATGAAAACAACAAATATTTGGTTTCTTGCAGGGTAATTCTGGCTAATATTATAAATCCATTGTCAGCAAATAAAACATCTGCGATTGTCTTAGCATAGGGATCCACGGAAAACAAAATTATTTCTGAACATGAATACGATTTAAATACTACTCTTTTCCTATTTTCCCTCTACTTTTAATTTTAAGTTCATCTGAAGTAATAAGAAAAGATAATAATAACTGATAGTTCAACCTGAAATTTGCTTGAACAAACTCAATTCTTTTGGTGTCTCACAGCTAATATCTCATTTCAACTTGAAATCCATTTTGAGGAGCGAAACTACTGCGATAGTATATGCGGAATTTCCCGCGGATCAAAAATAATATCTCAATATATATTCGAATTTCAATTCCTAATCTTTACCATCAGTCTATTGACTCTGAGAATAAATCTAATGTGAGATATATAGAAACGAAATATCCGCGATTGTCAAAGCTATTTCGCCGAAGAACTAAAATAATTTCTGAACACAAATAGGATTAAAATGCAATTTACTTCGTCTTATGTTTGCAATTTATAATTTATTTTAATATGAGAAAATTAGAATAGAATTACTTAACTGAGTGTTTGTCCCTCACATATTTTGAAAACAACTTATATTTGGTTTCTCGCAGCATATTTTTGGCTAGTACTAAAAATCCATCGTCAGGGACAAAACATCTGCGAATGTCCAAGCTGATTGATCCAATATACACAAAATTATTTCTGAACTTGAAAACAAGTTAATTCCATTTCTTTTTGTATAATCCTTCTTCTTTTAATTTTAACTTCATCCGAAATAATAAGAAAAGAGAATAATAACTGATAGTTCTGCCTGAAAATTGCTTGAACAAACTCAATTTTTTTGGTGTCTCACAGCTAATATCTCATTTCAACTTAAATCCAGTTTAATAAACGATACATCTGCGATTGAATAAGCTGAATTTTCCGGGCATTAAAAATGATTTCTCAATATGTATTTGAATGTTAAGTTCTATTATTCTCCGTCGTACTTTTGACTGAAATTTAATCTCATGTGAGATATTTAGAAACGAAATATCCGCGATTGTAAACGCTGATTTTTCCGGAGAACTAAAATGATTTCTGAACGCAACGGGATTGAAATGCAATTTTTCTCGTCCAATGTAATCAATTTTTAATTTCTTCAGTTAGAGCTATTCAGAGTGGAATTTATAACTGACAGTTATGCCTTCTCAAAGTTTGAAAAAAACTAATTTTTGATTTCTCGTAATATTTCTGGCTTGTACTAAAAAAACATTCTTAGCGATAAAACATCTGCGATCTTCTTAGATGATTGATCCAAAGAACAGAAAAATTATTTTTGAACATGAATACGATTTAATACCATACCTTTTCGTATAATCCATCTACTTTTAATTTTAAGTTCATTGGAAATGATAAGACAAGAATATAATAACTGATACTTCTGCCTCATTATAGCTAAAACCAACACAATTTTTTTGGTGTCTCACAGCTAATAGCCCATTTCAATTGGAAATCCATTTTGAGAAATGATGCATCAGTAATTGGATATGCTGAATTTTTCGCGGATTAAAAATAATATCTCAATTCATATTCGAATTTTAATTCCTATCCTCTACCATCAATCTTTTGACTCTGAAAATTAATCTCAGGTAAAATTATTACAAACAAAATATCAACGATTAACAAAGCTGATATCTCCGCAGAACTTAAATAATTTCTGAACTCAATTAGGATTAAAGAAGCAACCTTTTTCGTCTAATGATTTCAATTTTTAACGTTTTATATTTTGAGATATTCAGAGTAGAATTAAGAAACTGACCATTGTTCCTTCACAACGTGCGAAAACAACAAATATTTACTTTTTCGCAGTACATCACTAGCCTCTACTAAAATTACATTGTCTGGGAAAAGAGTCTGCGATTGTCAAAGGTGATTGACCCACAGAACAATATATAATTTCTGAACATGAAAACGATTTCAATTTATTTCATTTCCTATAATCTCTCTATTCTTATATATAATTTCATGTTAGATGATAAGAAAAGAAATTTATAACTGATAGTTCTTCCTGAACATAGCTTGAACAAATTCATTTTTTTGGTGTCTTACAGCTCTAATATCTCATGTCCAATGGAAATCTATAATAAAATACGATACATCGTCGATTGTAAATTCTGAACTTACTACGGAAAAAAATATTATCTCAATATTTATTCGAATTTTAATTCTTATTCTTCTAAATAATTCTGAATCAACTCTGAAACTTAATCTCATGTGGGATATTTAGAAATAAATTTATGCGATTCTCAACGATGATTTCTCCGCAGAACTAATATGATTTCTGAACACAAATAGGATTTCAATAAACTTTATTTCGTTTAATGTTTTCAAAGATTAATTTTTTTTCAATTTAGATATTCACAATAGAATTAAGTAACAGACAGTTATGCCTTCACAAAGTATGAAAACAACAAATATTTGGTTTCTTGCAGGGTAATTCTGGCTAATATTATAAATCCATTGTCAGCAAATAAAACATCTGCGATTGTCTTAGCATAGGGATCCACGGAAAACAAAATTATTTCTGAACATGAATACGATTTAAATACTACTCTTTTCCTATTTTCCCTCTACTTTTAATTTTAAGTTCATCTGAAGTAATAAGAAAAGATAATAATAACTGATAGTTCAACCTGAAATTTGCTTGAACAAACTCAATTCTTTTGGTGTCTCACAGCTAATATCTCATTTCAACTTGAAATCCATTTTGAGGAGCGAAACTACTGCGATAGTATATGCGGAATTTCCCGCGGATCAAAAATAATATCTCAATATATATTCGAATTTCAATTCCTAATCTTTACCATCAGTCTATTGACTCTGAGAATAAATCTAATGTGAGATATATAGAAACGAAATATCCGCGATTGTCAAAGCTATTTCGCCGAAGAACTAAAATAATTTCTGAACACAAATAGGATTAAAATGCAATTTACTTCGTCTTATGTTTGCAATTTATAATTTATTTTAATATGAGAAAATTAGAATAGAATTACTTAACTGAGTGTTTGTCCCTCACATATTTTGAAAACAACTTATATTTGGTTTCTCGCAGCATATTTTTGGCTAGTGCTAAAAATCCATCGTCAGGGACAAAACATCTGCGAATGTCCAAGCTGATTGATCCAATATACACAAAATTATTTCTGAACTTGAAAACAAGTTAATTCCATTTCTTTTTGTATAATCCTTCTTCTTTTAATTTTAACTTCATCCGAAATAATAAGAAAAGAGAATAATAACTGATAGTTCTGCCTGAAAATTGCTTGAACAAACTCAATTTTTTTGGTGTCTCACAGCTAATATCTCATTTCAACTTAAATCCAGTTTAATAAACGATACATCTGCGATTGAATAAGCTGAATTTTCCGGGCATTAAAAATGATTTCTCAATATGTATTTGAATGTTAAGTTCTATTATTCTCCGTCGTACTTTTGACTGAAATTTAATCTCATGTGAGATATTTAGAAACGAAATATCCGCGATTGTAAACGCTGATTTTTCCGGAGAACTAAAATGATTTCTGAACGCAACGGGATTGAAATGCAATTTTTCTCGTCCAATGTAATCAATTTTTAATTTCTTCAGTTAGAGCTATTCAGAGTGGAATTTATAACTGACAGTTATGCCTTCTCAAAGTTTGAAAAAAACTAATTTTTGATTTCTCGTAATATTTCTGGCTTGTACTAAAAAAACATTCTTAGCGATAAAACATCTGCGATCTTCTTAGATGATTGATCCAAAGAACAGAAAAATTATTTTTGAACATGAATACGATTTAATACCATACCTTTTCGTATAATCCATCTACTTTTAATTTTAAGTTCATTGGAAATGATAAGACAAGAATATAATAACTGATACTTCTGCCTCATTATAGCTAAAACCAACACAATTTTTTTGGTGTCTCACAGCTAATAGCCCATTTCAATTGGAAATCCATTTTGAGAAATGATGCATCAGTAATTGGATATGCTGAATTTTTCGCGGATTAAAAATAATATCTCAATTCATATTCGAATTTTAATTCCTATCCTCTACCATCAATCTTTTGACTCTGAAAATTAATCTCAGGTAAAATTATTACAAACAAAATATCAACGATTAACAAAGCTGATATCTCCGCAGAACTTAAATAATTTCTGAACTCAATTAGGATTAAAGAAGCAACCTTTTTCGTCTAATGATTTCAATTTTTAACGTTTTAAATTTTGAGATATTCAGAGTAGAATTAAGAAACTGACCATTGTTCCTTCACAACGTGCGAAAACAACAAATATTTACTTTTTCGCAGTACATCACTAGCCTCTACTAAAATTACATTGTCTGGGAAAAGAGTCTGCGATTGTCAAAGGTGATTGACCCACAGAACAATATATAATTTCTGAACATGAAAACGATTTCAATTTATTTCATTTCCTATAATCTCTCTATTCTTATATATAATTTCATGTTAGATGATAAGAAAAGAAATTTATAACTGATAGTTCTTCCTGAACATAGCTTGAACAAATTCATTTTTTTGGTGTCTTACAGCTCTAATATCTCATGTCCAATGGAAATCTATAATAAAATACGATACATCGTCGATTGTAAATTCTGAACTTACTACGGAAAAAAATATTATCTCAATATTTATTCGAATTTTAATTCTTATTCTTCTAAATAATTCTGAATCAACTCTGAAACTTAATCTCATGTGGGATATTTAGAAATAAATTTATGCGATTCTCAACGATGATTTCTCCGCAGAACTAATATGATTTCTGAACACAAATAGGATTTCAATAAACTTTATTTCGTTTAATGTTTTCAAAGATTAATTTTTTTTCAATTTAGATATTCACAATAGAATTAAGTAACAGACAGTTATGCCTTCACAAAGTATGAAAACAACAAATATTTGGTTTCTTGCAGGGTAATTCTGGCTAATATTATAAATCCATTGTCAGCAAATAAAACATCTGCGATTGTCTTAGCATAGGGATCCACGGAAAACAAAATTATTTCTGAACATGAATACGATTTAAATACTACTCTTTTCCTATTTTCCCTCTACTTTTAATTTTAAGTTCATCTGAAGTAATAAGAAAAGATAATAATAACTGATAGTTCAACCTGAAATTTGCTTGAACAAACTCAATTCTTTTGGTGTCTCACAGCTAATATCTCATTTCAACTTGAAATCCATTTTGAGGAGCGAAACTACTGCGATAGTATATGCGGAATTTCCCGCGGATCAAAAATAATATCTCAATATATATTCGAATTTCAATTCCTAATCTTTACCATCAGTCTATTGACTCTGAGAATAAATCTAATGTGAGATATATAGAAACGAAATATCCGCGATTGTCAAAGCTATTTCGCCGAAGAACTAAAATAATTTCTGAACACAAATAGGATTAAAATGCAATTTACTTCGTCTTATGTTTGCAATTTATAATTTATTTTAATATGAGAAAATTAGAATAGAATTACTTAACTGAGTGTTTGTCCCTCACATATTTTGAAAACAACTTATATTTGGTTTCTCGCAGCATATTTTTGGCTAGTACTAAAAATCCATCGTCAGGGACAAAACATCTGCGAATGTCCAAGCTGATTGATCCAATATACACAAAATTATTTCTGAACTTGAAAACAAGTTAATTCCATTTCTTTTTGTATAATCCTTCTTCTTTTAATTTTAACTTCATCCGAAATAATAAGAAAAGAGAATAATAACTGATAGTTCTGCCTGAAAATTGCTTGAACAAACTCAATTTTTTTGGTGTCTCACAGCTAATATCTCATTTCAACTTAAATCCAGTTTAATAAACGATACATCTGCGATTGAATAAGCTGAATTTTCCGGGCATTAAAAATTATTTCTCAATATGTATTTGAATGTTAAGTTCTATTATTCTCCGTCGTACTTTTGACTGAAATTTAATCTCATGTGAGATATTTAGAAACGAAATATCCGCGATTGTAAACGCTGATTTTTCCGGAGAACTAAAATGATTTCTGAACGCAACGGGATTGAAATGCAATTTTTCTCGTCCAATGTAATCAATTTTTAATTTCTTCAGTTAGAGCTATTCAGAGTGGAATTTATAACTGACAGTTATGCCTTCTCAAAGTTTGAAAAAAACTAATTTTTGATTTCTCGTAATATTTCTGGCTTGTACTAAAAAAACATTCTTAGCGATAAAACATCTGCGATCTTCTTAGATGATTGATCCAAAGAACAGAAAAATTATTTTTGAACATGAATACGATTTAATACCATACCTTTTCGTATAATCCATCTACTTTTAATTTTAAGTTCATTGGAAATGATAAGACAAGAATATAATAACTGATACTTCTGCCTCATTATAGCTAAAACCAACACAATTTTTTTGGTGTCTCACAGCTAATAGCCCATTTCAATTGGAAATCCATTTTGAGAAATGATGCATCAGTAATTGGATATGCTGAATTTTTCGCGGATTAAAAATAATATCTCAATTCATATTCGAATTTTAATTCCTATCCTCTACCATCAATCTTTTGACTCTGAAAATTAATCTCAGGTAAAATTATTACAAACAAAATATCAACGATTAACAAAGCTGATATCTCCGCAGAACTTAAATAATTTCTGAACTCAATTAGGATTAAAGAAGCAACCTTTTTCGTCTAATGATTTCAATTTTTAACGTTTTATATTTTGAGATATTCAGAGTAGAATTAAGAAACTGACCATTGTTCCTTCACAACGTGCGAAAACAACAAATATTTACTTTTTCGCAGTACATCACTAGCCTCTACTAAAATTACATTGTCTGGGAAAAGAGTCTGCGATTGTCAAAGGTGATTGACCCACAGAACAATATATAATTTCTGAACATGAAAACGATTTCAATTTATTTCATTTCCTATAATCTCTCTATTCTTATATATAATTTCATGTTAGATGATAAGAAAAGAAATTTATAACTGATAGTTCTTCCTGAACATAGCTTGAACAAATTCATTTTTTTGGTGTCTTACAGCTCTAATATCTCATGTCCAATGGAAATCTATAATAAAATACGATACATCGTCGATTGTAAATTCTGAACTTACTACGGAAAAAAATATTATCTCAATATTTATTCGAATTTTAATTCTTATTCTTCTAAATAATTCTGAATCAACTCTGAAACTTAATCTCATGTGGGATATTTAGAAATAAATTTATGCGATTCTCAACGATGATTTCTCCGCAGAACTAATATGATTTCTGAACACAAATAGGATTTCAATAAACTTTATTTCGTTTAATGTTTTCAAAGATTAATTTTTTTTCAATTTAGATATTCACAATAGAATTAAGTAACAGACAGTTATGCCTTCACAAAGTATGAAAACAACAAATATTTGGTTTCTTGCAGGGTAATTCTGGCTAATATTATAAATCCATTGTCAGCAAATAAAACATCTGCGATTGTCTTAGCATAGGGATCCACGGAAAACAAAATTATTTCTGAACATGAATACGATTTAAATACTACTCTTTTCCTATTTTCCCTCTACTTTTAATTTTAAGTTCATCTGAAGTAATAAGAAAAGATAATAATAACTGATAGTTCAACCTGAAATTTGCTTGAACAAACTCAATTCTTTTGGTGTCTCACAGCTAATATCTCATTTCAACTTGAAATCCATTTTGAGGAGCGAAACTACTGCGATAGTATATGCGGAATTTCCCGCGGATCAAAAATAATATCTCAATATATATTCGAATTTCAATTCCTAATCTTTACCATCAGTCTATTGACTCTGAGAATAAATCTAATGTGAGATATATAGAAACGAAATATCCGCGATTGTCAAAGCTATTTCGCCGAAGAACTAAAATAATTTCTGAACACAAATAGGATTAAAATGCAATTTACTTCGTCTTATGTTTGCAATTTATAATTTATTTTAATATGAGAATATTAGAATAGAATTACTTAACTGAGTGTTTGTCCCTCACATATTTTGAAAACAACTTATATTTGGTTTCTCGCAGCATATTTTTGGCTAGTACTAAAAATCCATCGTCAGGGACAAAACATCTGCGAATGTCCAAGCTGATTGATCCAATATACACAAAATTATTTCTGAACTTGAAAACAAGTTAATTCCATTTCTTTTTGTATAATCCTTCTTCTTTTAATTTTAACTTCATCCGAAATAATAAGAAAAGAGAATAATAACTGATAGTTCTGCCTGAAAATTGCTTGAACAAACTCAATTTTTTTGGTGTCTCACAGCTAATATCTCATTTCAACTTAAATCCAGTTTAATAAACGATACATCTGCGATTGAATAAGCTGAATTTTCCGGGCATTAAAAATGATTTCTCAATATGTATTTGAATGTTAAGTTCTATTATTCTCCGTCGTACTTTTGACTGAAATTTAATCTCATGTGAGATATTTAGAAACGAAATATCCGCGATTGTAAACGCTGATTTTTCCGGAGAACTAAAATGATTTCTGAACGCAACGGGATTGAAATGCAATTTTTCTCGTCCAATGTAATCAATTTTTAATTTCTTCAGTTAGAGCTATTCAGAGTGGAATTTATAACTGACAGTTATGCCTTCTCAAAGTTTGAAAAAAACTAATTTTTGATTTCTCGTAATATTTCTGGCTTGTACTAAAAAAACATTCTTAGCGATAAAACATCTGCGATCTTCTTAGATGATTGATCCAAAGAACAGAAAAATTATTTTTGAACATGAATACGATTTAATACCATACCTTTTCGTATAATCCATCTACTTTTAATTTTAAGTTCATTGGAAATGATAAGACAAGAATATAATAACTGATACTTCTGCCTCATTATAGCTAAAACCAACACAATTTTTTTGGTGTCTCACAGCTAATAGCCCATTTCAATTGGAAATCCATTTTGAGAAATGATGCATCAGTAATTGGATATGCTGAATTTTTCGCGGATTAAAAATAATATCTCAATTCATATTCGAATTTTAATTCCTATCCTCTACCATCAATCTTTTGACTCTGAAAATTAATCTCAGGTAAAATTATTACAAACAAAATATCAACGATTAACAAAGCTGATATCTCCGCAGAACTTAAATAATTTCTGAACTCAATTAGGATTAAAGAAGCAACCTTTTTCGTCTAATGATTTCAATTTTTAACGTTTTATATTTTGAGATATTCAGAGTAGAATTAAGAAACTGACCATTGTTCCTTCACAACGTGCGAAAACAACAAATATTTACTTTTTCGCAGTACATCACTAGCCTCTACTAAAATTACATTGTCTGGGAAAAGAGTCTGCGATTGTCAAAGGTGATTGACCCACAGAACAATATATAATTTCTGAACATGAAAACGATTTCAATTTATTTCATTTCCTATAATCTCTCTATTCTTATATATAATTTCATGTTAGATGATAAGAAAAGAAATTTATAACTGATAGTTCTTCCTGAACATAGCTTGAACAAATTCATTTTTTTGGTGTCTTACAGCTCTAATATCTCATGTCCAATGGAAATCTATAATAAAATACGATACATCGTCGATTGTAAATTCTGAACTTACTACGGAAAAAAATATTATCTCAATATTTATTCGAATTTTAATTCTTATTCTTCTAAATAATTCTGAATCAACTCTGAAACTTAATCTCATGTGGGATATTTAGAAATAAATTTATGCGATTCTCAACGATGATTTCTCCACAGAACTAATATGATTTCTGAACACAAATAGGATTTCAATAAACTTTATTTCGTTTAATGTTTTCAAAGATTAATTTTTTTTCAATTTAGATATTCACAATAGAATTAAGTAACAGACAGTTATGCCTTCACAAAGTATGAAAACAACAAATATTTGGTTTCTTGCAGGGTAATTCTGGCTAATATTATAAATCCATTGTCAGCAAATAAAACATCTGCGATTGTCTTAGCATAGGGATCCACGGAAAACAAAATTATTTCTGAACATGAATACGATTTAAATACTACTCTTTTCCTATTTTCCCTCTACTTTTAATTTTAAGTTCATCTGAAGTAATAAGAAAAGATAATAATAACTGATAGTTCAACCTGAAATTTGCTTGAACAAACTCAATTCTTTTGGTGTCTCACAGCTAATATCTCATTTCAACTTGAAATCCATTTTGAGGAGCGAAACTACTGCGATAGTATATGCGGAATTTCCCGCGGATCAAAAATAATATCTCAATATATATTCGAATTTCAATTCCTAATCTTTACCATCAGTCTATTGACTCTGAGAATAAATCTAATGTGAGATATATAGAAACGAAATATCCGCGATTGTCAAAGCTATTTCGCCGAAGAACTAAAATAATTTCTGAACACAAATAGGATTAAAATGCAATTTACTTCGTCTTATGTTTGCAATTTATAATTTATTTTAATATGAGAAAATTAGAATAGAATTACTTAACTGAGTGTTTGTCCCTCACATATTTTGAAAACAACTTATATTTGGTTTCTCGCAGCATATTTTTGGCTAGTACTAAAAATCCATCGTCAGGGACAAAACATCTGCGAATGTCCAAGCTGATTGATCCAATATACACAAAATTATTTCTGAACTTGAAAACAAGTTAATTCCATTTCTTTTTGTATAATCCTTCTTCTTTTAATTTTAACTTCATCCGAAATAATAAGAAAAGAGAATAATAACTGATAGTTCTGCCTGAAAATTGCTTGAACAAACTCAATTTTTTTGGTGTCTCACAGCTAATATCTCATTTCAACTTAAATCCAGTTTAATAAACGATACATCTGCGATTGAATAAGCTGAATTTTCCGGGCATTAAAAATGATTTCTCAATATGTATTTGAATGTTAAGTTCTATTATTCTCCGTCGTACTTTTGACTGAAATTTAATCTCATGTGAGATATTTAGAAACGAAATATCCGCGATTGTAAACGCTGATTTTTCCGGAGAACTAAAATGATTTCTGAACGCAACGGGATTGAAATGCAATTTTTCTCGTCCAATGTAATCAATTTTTAATTTCTTCAGTTAGAGCTATTCAGAGTGGAATTTATAACTGACAGTTATGCCTTCTCAAAGTTTGAAAAAAACTAATTTTTGATTTCTCGTAATATTTCTGGCTTGTACTAAAAAAACATTCTTAGCGATAAAACATCTGCGATCTTCTTAGATGATTGATCCAAAGAACAGAAAAATTATTTTTGAACATGAATACGATTTAATACCATACCTTTTCGTATAATCCATCTACTTTTAATTTTAAGTTCATTGGAAATGATAAGACAAGAATATAATAACTGATACTTCTGCCTCATTATAGCTAAAACCAACACAATTTTTTTGGTGTCTCACAGCTAATAGCCCATTTCAATTGGAAATCCATTTTGAGAAATGATGCATCAGTAATTGGATATGCTGAATTTTTCGCGGATTAAAAATAATATCTCAATTCATATTCGAATTTTAATTCCTATCCTCTACCATCAATCTTTTGACTCTGAAAATTAATCTCAGGTAAAATTATTACAAACAAAATATCAACGATTAACAAAGCTGATATCTCCGCAGAACTTAAATAATTTCTGAACTCAATTAGGATTAAAGAAGCAACCTTTTTCGTCTAATGATTTCAATTTTTAACGTTTTATATTTTGAGATATTCAGAGTAGAATTAAGAAACTGACCATTGTTCCTTCACAACGTGCGAAAACAACAAATATTTACTTTTTCGCAGTACATCACTAGCCTCTACTAAAATTACATTGTCTGGGAAAAGAGTCTGCGATTGTCAAAGGTGATTGACCCACAGAACAATATATAATTTCTGAACATGAAAACGATTTCAATTTATTTCATTTCCTATAATCTCTCTATTCTTATATATAATTTCATGTTAGATGATAAGAAAAGAAATTTATAACTGATAGTTCTTCCTGAACATAGCTTGAACAAATTCATTTTTTTGGTGTCTTACAGCTCTAATATCTCATGTCCAATGGAAATCTATAATAAAATACGATACATCGTCGATTGTAAATTCTGAACTTACTACGGAAAAAAATATTATCTCAATATTTATTCGAATTTTAATTCTTATTCTTCTAAATAATTCTGAATCAACTCTGAAACTTAATCTCATGTGGGATATTTAGAAATAAATTTATGCGATTCTCAACGATGATTTCTCCGCAGAACTAATATGATTTCTGAACACAAATAGGATTTCAATAAACTTTATTTCGTTTAATGTTTTCAAAGATTAATTTTTTTTCAATTTAGATATTCACAATAGAATTAAGTAACAGACAGTTATGCCTTCACAAAGTATGAAAACAACAAATATTTGGTTTCTTGCAGGGTAATTCTGGCTAATATTATAAATCCATTGTCAGCAAATAAAACATCTGCGATTGTCTTAGCATAGGGATCCACGGAAAACAAAATTATTTCTGAACATGAATACGATTTAAATACTACTCTTTTCCTATTTTCCCTCTACTTTTAATTTTAAGTTCATCTGAAGTAATAAGAAAAGATAATAATAACTGATAGTTCAACCTGAAATTTGCTTGAACAAACTCAATTCTTTTGGTGTCTCACAGCTAATATCTCATTTCAACTTGAAATCCATTTTGAGGAGCGAAACTACTGCGATAGTATATGCGGAATTTCCCGCGGATCAAAAATAATATCTCAATATATATTCGAATTTCAATTCCTAATCTTTACCATCAGTCTATTGACTCTGAGAATAAATCTAATGTGAGATATATAGAAACGAAATATCCGCGATTGTCAAAGCTATTTCGCCGAAGAACTAAAATAATTTCTGAACACAAATAGGATTAAAATGCAATTTACTTCGTCTTATGTTTGCAATTTATAATTTATTTTAATATGAGAAAATTAGAATAGAATTACTTAACTGAGTGTTTGTCCCTCACATATTTTGAAAACAACTTATATTTGGTTTCTCGCAGCATATTTTTGGCTAGTACTAAAAATCCATCGTCAGGGACAAAACATCTGCGAATGTCCAAGCTGATTGATCCAATATACACAAAATTATTTCTGAACTTGAAAACAAGTTAATTCCATTTCTTTTTGTATAATCCTTCTTCTTTTAATTTTAACTTCATCCGAAATAATAAGAAAAGAGAATAATAACTGATAGTTCTGCCTGAAAATTGCTTGAACAAACTCAATTTTTTTAGGTGTCTCACAGCTAATATCTCATTTCAACTTAAATCCAGTTTAATAAACGATACATCTGCGATTGAATAAGCTGAATTTTCCGGGCATTAAAAATGATTTCTCAATATGTATTTGAATGTTAAGTTCTATTATTCTCCGTCGTACTTTTGACTGAAATTTAATCTCATGTGAGATATTTAGAAACGAAATATCCGCGATTGTAAACGCTGATTTTTCCGGAGAACTAAAATGATTTCTGAACGCAACGGGATTGAAATGCAATTTTTCTCGTCCAATGTAATCAATTTTTAATTTCTTCAGTTAGAGCTATTCAGAGTGGAATTTATAACTGACAGTTATGCCTTCTCAAAGTTTGAAAAAAACTAATTTTTGATTTCTCGTAATATTTCTGGCCTGTACTAAAAAACATTCTTAGCGATAAAACATCTGCGATCTTCTTAGATGATTGATCCAAAGAACAGAAAAATTATTTTTGAACATGAATACGATTTAATACCATACCTTTTCGTATAATCCATCTACTTTTAATTTTAAGTTCATTGGAAATGATAAGACAAGAATATAATAACTGATACTTCTGCCTCATTATAGCTAAAACCAACACAATTTTTTTGGTGTCTCACAGCTAATAGCCCATTTCAATTGGAAATCCATTTTGAGAAATGATGCATCAGTAATTGGATATGCTGAATTTTTCGCGGATTAAAAATAATATCTCAATTCATATTCGAATTTTAATTCCTATCCTCTACCATCAATCTTTTGACTCTGAAAATTAATCTCAGGTAAAATTATTACAAACAAAATATCAACGATTAACAAAGCTGATATCTCCGCAGAACTTAAATAATTTCTGAACTCAATTAGGATTAAAGAAGCAACCTTTTTCGTCTAATGATTTCCATTTTTAACGTTTTATATTTTGAGATATTCAGAGTAGAATTAAGAAACTGACCATTGTTCCTTCACAACGTGCGAAAACAACAAATATTTACTTTTTCGCAGTACATCACTAGCCTCTACTAAAATTACATTGTCTGGGAAAAGAGTCTGCGATTGTCAAAGGTGATTGACCCACAGAACAATATATAATTTCTGAACATGAAAACGATTTCAATTTATTTCATTTCCTATAATCTCTCTATTCTTATATATAATTTCATGTTAGATGATAAGAAAAGAAATTTATAACTGATAGTTCTTCCTGAACATAGCTTGAACAAATTCATTTTTTTGGTGTCTTACAGCTCTAATATCTCATGTCCAATGGAAATCTATAATAAAATACGATACATCGTCGATTGTAAATTCTGAACTTACTACGGAAAAAAATATTATCTCAATATTTATTCGAATTTTAATTCTTATTCTTCTAAATAATTCTGAATCAACTCTGAAACTTAATCTCATGTGGGATATTTAGAAATAAATTTATGCGATTCTCAACGATGATTTCTCCGCAGAACTAATATGATTTCTGAACACAAATAGGATTTCAATAAACTTTATTTCGTTTAATGTTTTCAAAGATTAATTTTTTTTCAATTTAGATATTCACAATAGAATTAAGTAACAGACAGTTATGCCTTCACAAAGTATGAAAACAACAAATATTTGGTTTCTTGCAGGGTAATTCTGGCTAATATTATAAATCCATTGTCAGCAAATAAAACATCTGCGATTGTCTTAGCATAGGGATCCACGGAAAACAAAATTATTTCTGAACATGAATACGATTTAAATACTACTCTTTTCCTATTTTCCCTCTACTTTTAATTTTAAGTTCATCTGAAGTAATAAGAAAAGATAATAATAACTGATAGTTCAACCTGAAATTTGCTTGAACAAACTCAATTCTTTTGGTGTCTCACAGCTAATATCTCATTTCAACTTGAAATCCATTTTGAGGAGCGAAACTACTGCGATAGTATATGCGGAATTTCCCGCGGATCAAAAATAATATCTCAATATATATTCGAATTTCAATTCCTAATCTTTACCATCAGTCTATTGACTCTGAGAATAAATCTAATGTGAGATATATAGAAACGAAATATCCGCGATTGTCAAAGCTATTTCGCCGAAGAACTAAAATAATTTCTGAACACAAATAGGATTAAAATGCAATTTACTTCGTCTTATGTTTGCAATTTATAATTTATTTTAATATGAGAAAATTAGAATAGAATTACTTAACTGAGTGTTTGTCCCTCACATATTTTGAAAACAACTTATATTTGGTTTCTCGCAGCATATTTTTGGCTAGTGCTAAAAATCCATCGTCAGGGACAAAACATCTGCGAATGTCCAAGCTGATTGATCCAATATACACAAAATTATTTCTGAACTTGAAAACAAGTTAATTCCATTTCTTTTTGTATAATCCTTCTTCTTTTAATTTTAACTTCATCCGAAATAATAAGAAAAGAGAATAATAACTGATAGTTCTGCCTGAAAATTGCTTGAACAAACTCAATTTTTTTGGTGTCTCACAGCTAATATCTCATTTCAACTTAAATCCAGTTTAATAAACGATACATCTGCGATTGAATAAGCTGAATTTTCCGGGCATTAAAAATGATTTCTCAATATGTATTTGAATGTTAAGTTCTATTATTCTCCGTCGTACTTTTGACTGAAATTTAATCTCATGTGAGATATTTAGAAACGAAATATCCGCGATTGTAAACGCTGATTTTTCCGGAGAACTAAAATGATTTCTGAACGCAACGGGATTGAAATGCAATTTTTCTCGTCCAATGTAATCAATTTTTAATTTCTTCAGTTAGAGCTATTCAGAGTGGAATTTATAACTGACAGTTATGCCTTCTCAAAGTTTGAAAAAAACTAATTTTTGATTTCTCGTAATATTTCTGGCTTGTACTAAAAAAACATTCTTAGCGATAAAACATCTGCGATCTTCTTAGATGATTGATCCAAAGAACAGAAAAATTATTTTTGAACATGAATACGATTTAATACCATACCTTTTCGTATAATCCATCTACTTTTAATTTTAAGTTCATTGGAAATGATAAGACAAGAATATAATAACTGATACTTCTGCCTCATTATAGCTAAAACCAACACAATTTTTTTGGTGTCTCACAGCTAATAGCCCATTTCAATTGGAAATCCATTTTGAGAAATGATGCATCAGTAATTGGATATGCTGAATTTTTCGCGGATTAAAAATAATATCTCAATTCATATTCGAATTTTAATTCCTATCCTCTACCATCAATCTTTTGACTCTGAAAATTAATCTCAGGTAAAATTATTACAAACAAAATATCAACGATTAACAAAGCTGATATCTCCGCAGAACTTAAATAATTTCTGAACTCAATTAGGATTAAAGAAGCAACCTTTTTCGTCTAATGATTTCAATTTTTAACGTTTTATATTTTGAGATATTCAGAGTAGAATTAAGAAACTGACCATTGTTCCTTCACAACGTGCGAAAACAACAAATATTTACTTTTTCGCAGTACATCACTAGCCTCTACTAAAATTACATTGTCTGGGAAAAGAGTCTGCGATTGTCAAAGGTGATTGACCCACAGAACAATATATAATTTCTGAACATGAAAACGATTTCAATTTATTTCATTTCCTATAATCTCTCTATTCTTATATATAATTTCATGTTAGATGATAAGAAAAGAAATTTATAACTGATAGTTCTTCCTGAACATAGCTTGAACAAATTCATTTTTTTGGTGTCTTACAGCTCTAATATCTCATGTCCAATGGAAATCTATAATAAAATACGATACATCGTCGATTGTAAATTCTGAACTTACTACGGAAAAAAATATTATCTCAATATTTATTCGAATTTTAATTCTTATTCTTCTAAATAATTCTGAATCAACTCTGAAACTTAATCTCATGTGGGATATTTAGAAATAAATTTATGCGATTCTCAACGATGATTTCTCCGCAGAACTAATATGATTTCTGAACACAAATAGGATTTCAATAAACTTTATTTCGTTTAATGTTTTCAAAGATTAATTTTTTTTCAATTTAGATATTCACAATAGAATTAAGTAACAGACAGTTATGCCTTCACAAAGTATGAAAACAACAAATATTTGGTTTCTTGCAGGGTAATTCTGGCTAATATTATAAATCCATTGTCAGCAAATAAAACATCTGCGATTGTCTTAGCATAGGGATCCACGGAAAACAAAATTATTTCTGAACATGAATACGATTTAAATACTACTCTTTTCCTATTTTCCCTCTACTTTTAATTTTAAGTTCATCTGAAGTAATAAGAAAAGATAATAATAACTGATAGTTCAACCTGAAATTTGCTTGAACAAACTCAATTCTTTTGGTGTCTCACAGCTAATATCTCATTTCAACTTGAAATCCATTTTGAGGAGCGAAACTACTGCGATAGTATATGCGGAATTTCCCGCGGATCAAAAATAATATCTCAATATATATTCGAATTTCAATTCCTAATCTTTACCATCAGTCTATTGACTCTGAGAATAAATCTAATGTGAGATATATAGAAACGAAATATCCGCGATTGTCAAAGCTATTTCGCCGAAGAACTAAAATAATTTCTGAACACAAATAGGATTAAAATGCAATTTACTTCGTCTTATGTTTGCAATTTATAATTTATTTTAATATGAGAAAATTAGAATAGAATTACTTAACTGAGTGTTTGTCCCTCACATATTTTGAAAACAACTTATATTTGGTTTCTCGCAGCATATTTTTGGCTAGTACTAAAAATCCATCGTCAGGGACAAAACATCTGCGAATGTCCAAGCTGATTGATCCAATATACACAAAATTATTTCTGAACTTGAAAACAAGTTAATTCCATTTCTTTTTGTATAATCCTTCTTCTTTTAATTTTAACTTCATCCGAAATAATAAGAAAAGAGAATAATAACTGATAGTTCTGCCTGAAAATTGCTTGAACAAACTCAATTTTTTTAGGTGTCTCACAGCTAATATCTCATTTCAACTTAAATCCAGTTTAATAAACGATACATCTGCGATTGAATAAGCTGAATTTTCCGGGCATTAAAAATGATTTCTCAATATGTATTTGAATGTTAAGTTCTATTATTCTCCGTCGTACTTTTGACTGAAATTTAATCTCATGTGAGATATTTAGAAACGAAATATCCGCGATTGTAAACGCTGATTTTTCCGGAGAACTAAAATGATTTCTGAACGCAACGGGATTGAAATGCAATTTTTCTCGTCCAATGTAATCAATTTTTAATTTCTTCAGTTAGAGCTATTCAGAGTGGAATTTATAACTGACAGTTATGCCTTCTCAAAGTTTGAAAAAAACTAATTTTTGATTTCTCGTAATATTTCTGGCTTGTACTAAAAAAACATTCTTAGCGATAAAACATCTGCGATCTTCTTAGATGATTGATCCAAAGAACAGAAAAATTATTTTTGAACATGAATACGATTTAATACCATACCTTTTCGTATAATCCATCTACTTTTAATTTTAAGTTCATTGGAAATGATAAGACAAGAATATAATAACTGATACTTCTGCCTCATTATAGCTAAAACCAACACAATTTTTTTGGTGTCTCACAGCTAATAGCCCATTTCAATTGGAAATCCATTTTGAGAAATGATGCATCAGTAATTGGATATGCTGAATTTTTCGCGGATTAAAAATAATATCTCAATTCATATTCGAATTTTAATTCCTATCCTCTACCATCAATCTTTTGACTCTGAAAATTAATCTCAGGTAAAATTATTACAAACAAAATATCAACGATTAACAAAGCTGATATCTCCGCAGAACTTAAATAATTTCTGAACTCAATTAGGATTAAAGAAGCAACCTTTTTCGTCTAATGATTTCAATTTTTAACGTTTTATATTTTGAGATATTCAGAGTAGAATTAAGAAACTGACCATTGTTCCTTCACAACGTGCGAAAACAACAAATATTTACTTTTTCGCAGTACATCACTAGCCTCTACTAAAATTACATTGTCTGGGAAAAGAGTCTGCGATTGTCAAAGGTGATTGACCCACAGAACAATATATAATTTCTGAACATGAAAACGATTTCAATTTATTTCATTTCCTATAATCTCTCTATTCTTATATATAATTTCATGTTAGATGATAAGAAAAGAAATTTATAACTGATAGTTCTTCCTGAACATAGCTTGAACAAATTCATTTTTTTGGTGTCTTACAGCTCTAATATCTCATGTCCAATGGAAATCTATAATAAAATACGATACATCGTCGATTGTAAATTCTGAACTTACTACGGAAAAAAATATTATCTCAATATTTATTCGAATTTTAATTCTTATTCTTCTAAATAATTCTGAATCAACTCTGAAACTTAATCTCATGTGGGATATTTAGAAATAAATTTATGCGATTCTCAACGATGATTTCTCCGCAGAACTAATATGATTTCTGAACACAAATAGGATTTCAATAAACTTTATTTCGTTTAATGTTTTCAAAGATTAA
This sequence comes from Ceriagrion tenellum, assembly GCA_963169105.1. Classification (NCBI taxonomy): domain Eukaryota; kingdom Metazoa; phylum Arthropoda; class Insecta; order Odonata; family Coenagrionidae; genus Ceriagrion; species Ceriagrion tenellum. The sequence continues at coordinate 18,085,709 of OY720634.1, forward strand.
TTTTTTTTCAATTTAGATATTCACAATAGAATTAAGTAACAGACAGTTATGCCTTCACAAAGTATGAAAACAACAAATATTTGGTTTCTTGCAGGGTAATTCTGGCTAATATTATAAATCCATTGTCAGCAAATAAAACATCTGCGATTGTCTTAGCATAGGGATCCACGGAAAACAAAATTATTTCTGAACATGAATACGATTTAAATACTACTCTTTTCCTATTTTCCCTCTACTTTTAATTTTAAGTTCATCTGAAGTAATAAGAAAAGATAATAATAACTGATAGTTCAACCTGAAATTTGCTTGAACAAACTCAATTCTTTTGGTGTCTCACAGCTAATATCTCATTTCAACTTGAAATCCATTTTGAGGAGCGAAACTACTGCGATAGTATATGCGGAATTTCCCGCGGATCAAAAATAATATCTCAATATATATTCGAATTTCAATTCCTAATCTTTACCATCAGTCTATTGACTCTGAGAATAAATCTAATGTGAGATATATAGAAACGAAATATCCGCGATTGTCAAAGCTATTTCGCCGAAGAACTAAAATAATTTCTGAACACAAATAGGATTAAAATGCAATTTACTTCGTCTTATGTTTGCAATTTATAATTTATTTTAATATGAGAAAATTAGAATAGAATTACTTAACTGAGTGTTTGTCCCTCACATATTTTGAAAACAACTTATATTTGGTTTCTCGCAGCATATTTTTGGCTAGTACTAAAAATCCATCGTCAGGGACAAAACATCTGCGAATGTCCAAGCTGATTGATCCAATATACACAAAATTATTTCTGAACTTGAAAACAAGTTAATTCCATTTCTTTTTGTATAATCCTTCTTCTTTTAATTTTAACTTCATCCGAAATAATAAGAAAAGAGAATAATAACTGATAGTTCTGCCTGAAAATTGCTTGAACAAACTCAATTTTTTTGGTGTCTCACAGCTAATATCTCATTTCAACTTAAATCCAGTTTAATAAACGATACATCTGCGATTGAATAAGCTGAATTTTCCGGGCATTAAAAATGATTTCTCAATATGTATTTGAATGTTAAGTTCTATTATTCTCCGTCGTACTTTTGACTGAAATTTAATCTCATGTGAGATATTTAGAAACGAAATATCCGCGATTGTAAACGCTGATTTTTCCGGAGAACTAAAATGATTTCTGAACGCAACGGGATTGAAATGCAATTTTTCTCGTCCAATGTAATCAATTTTTAATTTCTTCAGTTAGAGCTATTCAGAGTGGAATTTATAACTGACAGTTATGCCTTCTCAAAGTTTGAAAAAAACTAATTTTTGATTTCTCGTAATATTTCTGGCTTGTACTAAAAAAACATTCTTAGCGATAAAACATCTGCGATCTTCTTAGATGATTGATCCAAAGAACAGAAAAATTATTTTTGAACATGAATACGATTTAATACCATACCTTTTCGTATAATCCATCTACTTTTAATTTTAAGTTCATTGGAAATGATAAGACAAGAATATAATAACTGATACTTCTGCCTCATTATAGCTAAAACCAACACAATTTTTTTGGTGTCTCACAGCTAATAGCCCATTTCAATTGGAAATCCATTTTGAGAAATGATGCATCAGTAATTGGATATGCTGAATTTTTCGCGGATTAAAAATAATATCTCAATTCATATTCGAATTTTAATTCCTATCCTCTACCATCAATCTTTTGACTCTGAAAATTAATCTCAGGTAAAATTATTACAAACAAAATATCAACGATTAACAAAGCTGATATCTCCGCAGAACTTAAATAATTTCTGAACTCAATTAGGATTAAAGAAGCAACCTTTTTCGTCTAATGATTTCAATTTTTAACGTTTTATATTTTGAGATATTCAGAGTAGAATTAAGAAACTGACCATTGTTCCTTCACAACGTGCGAAAACAACAAATATTTACTTTTTCGCAGTACATCACTAGCCTCTACTAAAATTACATTGTCTGGGAAAAGAGTCTGCGATTGTCAAAGGTGATTGACCCACAGAACAATATATAATTTCTGAACATGAAAACGATTTCAATTTATTTCATTTCCTATAATCTCTCTATTCTTATATATAATTTCATGTTAGATGATAAGAAAAGAAATTTATAACTGATAGTTCTTCCTGAACATAGCTTGAACAAATTCATTTTTTTGGTGTCTTACAGCTCTAATATCTCATGTCCAATGGAAATCTATAATAAAATACGATACATCGTCGATTGTAAATTCTGAACTTACTACGGAAAAAAATATTATCTCAATATTTATTCGAATTTTAATTCTTATTCTTCTAAATAATTCTGAATCAACTCTGAAACTTAATCTCATGTGGGATATTTAGAAATAAATTTATGCGATTCTCAACGATGATTTCTCCGCAGAACTAATATGATTTCTGAACACAAATAGGATTTCAATAAACTTTATTTCGTTTAATGTTTTCAAAGATTAATTTTTTTTCAATTTAGATATTCACAATAGAATTAAGTAACAGACAGTTATGCCTTCACAAAGTATGAAAACAACAAATATTTGGTTTCTTGCAGGGTAATTCTGGCTAATATTATAAATCCATTGTCAGCAAATAAAACATCTGCGATTGTCTTAGCATAGGGATCCACGGAAAACAAAATTATTTCTGAACATGAATACGATTTAAATACTACTCTTTTCCTATTTTCCCTCTACTTTTAATTTTAAGTTCATCTGAAGTAATAAGAAAAGATAATAATAACTGATAGTTCAACCTGAAATTTGCTTGAACAAACTCAATTCTTTTGGTGTCTCACAGCTAATATCTCATTTCAACTTGAAATCCATTTTGAGGAGCGAAACTACTGCGATAGTATATGCGGAATTTCCCGCGGATCAAAAATAATATCTCAATATATATTCGAATTTCAATTCCTAATCTTTACCATCAGTCTATTGACTCTGAGAATAAATCTAATGTGAGATATATAGAAACGAAATATCCGCGATTGTCAAAGCTATTTCGCCGAAGAACTAAAATAATTTCTGAACACAAATAGGATTAAAATGCAATTTACTTCGTCTTATGTTTGCAATTTATAATTTATTTTAATATGAGAAAATTAGAATAGAATTACTTAACTGAGTGTTTGTCCCTCACATATTTTGAAAACAACTTATATTTGGTTTCTCGCAGCATATTTTTGGCTAGTACTAAAAATCCATCGTCAGGGACAAAACATCTGCGAATGTCCAAGCTGATTGATCCAATATACACAAAATTATTTCTGAACTTGAAAACAAGTTAATTCCATTTCTTTTTGTATAATCCTTCTTCTTTTAATTTTAACTTCATCCGAAATAATAAGAAAAGAGAATAATAACTGATAGTTCTGCCTGAAAATTGCTTGAACAAACTCAATTTTTTTGGTGTCTTACAGCTATTATCTCATTTCAACTGGAAATCCATTTTGAGAAACGATACATCTGCGATTGTCTATGCTGAATTTTCCGCGGATTAAATATTATATCTCAATATGTATTCGAATTTTAATTTCTATTTTTTTCCATCTATCTTTCCACTCTAAAAAATAATCTCATGTGAGATATTTAGAAAAAAAATATCCATGATTTTTCACATGCTGGCTTTTCCGCCTTAATAAATGATTTTTGAGCACAAATAGGATTTAAATACAATTGTTTTCGTCTAATGTTATAAGTTTTTAATTTTCTTTAATAGGATTTTTAGAATAGAATAAAGTAACTGACCGCTATGCCTACATAACGCTTGAAAATATTGGGTAACTCGCCGGACATTTCTTGCTTCTACAACCAGACTGGTTGTTCTCAGGGATATCAGGGTTATTCTCAGGGATAAATCATCCGCGATTAAAGTAGCTTATTGATCCATAGAACAAAATATAATTTCTGAACATGAAAACGATTTAAATCCATTTCTATTCGTATAATCCCTCTTCCCTTAGATTTAAGTTTATGTGAGATGAAAATAATAGAATTTGTAAACCCTTAGTTATTCCATAACATAGCTTGAAGAAGCCCTTTTCTTTTGGTGTCTTACAACTACTAATATCTCACTTCCTCTGGAAATGCATTTCAATAAGCGATACATCTGCGATTGTGTAAGCTGAATTTTCCGCGCATTAAAAATGATTTCTCAATATGTATTTGAATGTTAAGTTCTATTATTCTCCGTCGTACTTTTGACTGAAATTTAATCTCATGTGAGATATTTAGAAACGAAATATCCGCGATTGTAAACGCTGATTTTTCCGGAGAACTAAAATGATTTCTGAACGCAACGGGATTGAAATGCAATTTTTCTCGTCCAATGTAATCAATTTTTAATTTCTTCAGTTAGAGCTATTCAGAGTGGAATTTATAACTGACAGTTATGCCTTCTCAAAGTTTGAAAAAAACTAATTTTTGATTTCTCGTAATATTTCTGGCTTGTACTAAAAAAACATTCTTAGCGATAAAACATCTGCGATCTTCTTAGATGATTGATCCAAAGAACAGAAAAATTATTTTTGAACATGAATACGATTTAATACCATACCTTTTCGTATAATCCATCTACTTTTAATTTTAAGTTCATTGGAAATGATAAGACAAGAATATAATAACTGATACTTCTGCCTCATTATAGCTAAAACCAACACAATTTTTTTGGTGTCTCACAGCTAATAGCCCATTTCAATTGGAAATCCATTTTGAGAAATGATGCATCAGTAATTGGATATGCTGAATTTTTCGCGGATTAAAAATAATATCTCAATTCATATTCGAATTTTAATTCCTATCCTCTACCATCAATCTTTTGACTCTGAAAATTAATCTCAGGTAAAATTATTACAAACAAAATATCAACGATTAACAAAGCTGATATCTCCGCAGAACTTAAATAATTTCTGAACTCAATTAGGATTAAAGAAGCAACCTTTTTCGTCTAATGATTTCAATTTTTAACGTTTTATATTTTGAGATATTCAGAGTAGAATTAAGAAACTGACCATTGTTCCTTCACAACGTGCGAAAACAACAAATATTTACTTTTTCGCAGTACATCACTAGCCTCTACTAAAATTACATTGTCTGGGAAAAGAGTCTGCGATTGTCAAAGGTGATTGACCCACAGAACAATATATAATTTCTGAACATGAAAACGATTTCAATTTATTTCATTTCCTATAATCTCTCTATTCTTATATATAATTTCATGTTAGATGATAAGAAAAGAAATTTATAACTGATAGTTCTTCCTGAACATAGCTTGAACAAATTCATTTTTTTGGTGTCTTACAGCTCTAATATCTCATGTCCAATGGAAATCTATAATAAAATACGATACATCGTCGATTGTAAATTCTGAACTTACTACGGAAAAAAATATTATCTCAATATTTATTCGAATTTTAATTCTTATTCTTCTAAATAATTCTGAATCAACTCTGAAACTTAATCTCATGTGGGATATTTAGAAATAAATTTATGCGATTCTCAACGATGATTTCTCCGCAGAACTAATATGATTTCTGAACACAAATAGGATTTCAATAAACTTTATTTCGTTTAATGTTTTCAAAGATTAATTTTTTTTCAATTTAGATATTCACAATAGAATTAAGTAACAGACAGTTATGCCTTCACAAAGTATGAAAACAACAAATATTTGGTTTCTTGCAGGGTAATTCTGGCTAATATTATAAATCCATTGTCAGCAAATAAAACATCTGCGATTGTCTTAGCATAGGGATCCACGGAAAACAAAATTATTTCTGAACATGAATACGATTTAAATACTACTCTTTTCCTATTTTCCCTCTACTTTTAATTTTAAGTTCATCTGAAGTAATAAGAAAAGATAATAATAACTGATAGTTCAACCTGAAATTTGCTTGAACAAACTCAATTCTTTTGGTGTCTCACAGCTAATATCTCATTTCAACTTGAAATCCATTTTGAGGAGCGAAACTACTGCGATAGTATATGCGGAATTTCCCGCGGATCAAAAATAATATCTCAATATATATTCGAATTTCAATTCCTAATCTTTACCATCAGTCTATTGACTCTGAGAATAAATCTAATGTGAGATATATAGAAACGAAATATCCGCGATTGTCAAAGCTATTTCGCCGAAGAACTAAAATAATTTCTGAACACAAATAGGATTAAAATGCAATTTACTTCGTCTTATGTTTGCAATTTATAATTTATTTTAATATGAGAAAATTAGAATAGAATTACTTAACTGAGTGTTTGTCCCTCACATATTTTGAAAACAACTTATATTTGGTTTCTCGCAGCATATTTTTGGCTAGTACTAAAAATCCATCGTCAGGGACAAAACATCTGCGAATGTCCAAGCTGATTGATCCAATATACACAAAATTATTTCTGAACTTGAAAACAAGTTAATTCCATTTCTTTTTGTATAATCCTTCTTCTTTTAATTTTAACTTCATCCGAAATAATAAGAAAAGAGAATAATAACTGATAGTTCTGCCTGAAAATTGCTTGAACAAACTCAATTTTTTTGGTGTCTCACAGCTAATATCTCATTTCAACTTAAATCCAGTTTAATAAACGATACATCTGCGATTGAATAAGCTGAATTTTCCGGGCATTAAAAATGATTTCTCAATATGTATTTGAATGTTAAGTTCTATTATTCTCCGTCGTACTTTTGACTGAAATTTAATCTCATGTGAGATATTTAGAAACGAAATATCCGCGATTGTAAACGCTGATTTTTCCGGAGAACTAAAATGATTTCTGAACGCAACGGGATTGAAATGCAATTTTTCTCGTCCAATGTAATCAATTTTTAATTTCTTCAGTTAGAGCTATTCAGAGTGGAATTTATAACTGACAGTTATGCCTTCTCAAAGTTTGAAAAAAACTAATTTTTGATTTCTCGTAATATTTCTGGCTTGTACTAAAAAAACATTCTTAGCGATAAAACATCTGCGATCTTCTTAGATGATTGATCCAAAGAACAGAAAAATTATTTTTGAACATGAATACGATTTAATACCATACCTTTTCGTATAATCCATCTACTTTTAATTTTAAGTTCATTGGAAATGATAAGACAAGAATATAATAACTGATACTTCTGCCTCATTATAGCTAAAACCAACACAATTTTTTTGGTGTCTCACAGCTAATAGCCCATTTCAATTGGAAATCCATTTTGAGAAATGATGCATCAGTAATTGGATATGCTGAATTTTTCGCGGATTAAAAATAATATCTCAATTCATATTCGAATTTTAATTCCTATCCTCTACCATCAATCTTTTGACTCTGAAAATTAATCTCAGGTAAAATTATTACAAACAAAATATCAACGATTAACAAAGCTGATATCTCCGCAGAACTTAAATAATTTCTGAACTCAATTAGGATTAAAGAAGCAACCTTTTTCGTCTAATGATTTCAATTTTTAACGTTTTATATTTTGAGATATTCAGAGTAGAATTAAGAAACTGACCATTGTTCCTTCACAACGTGCGAAAACAACAAATATTTACTTTTTCGCAGTACATCACTAGCCTCTACTAAAATTACATTGTCTGGGAAAAGAGTCTGCGATTGTCAAAGGTGATTGACCCACAGAACAATATATAATTTCTGAACATGAAAACGATTTCAATTTATTTCATTTCCTATAATCTCTCTATTCTTATATATAATTTCATGTTAGATGATAAGAAAAGAAATTTATAACTGATAGTTCTTCCTGAACATAGCTTGAACAAATTCATTTTTTTGGTGTCTTACAGCTCTAATATCTCATGTCCAATGGAAATCTATAATAAAATACGATACATCGTCGATTGTAAATTCTGAACTTACTACGGAAAAAAATATTATCTCAATATTTATTCGAATTTTAATTCTTATTCTTCTAAATAATTCTGAATCAACTCTGAAACTTAATCTCATGTGGGATATTTAGAAATAAATTTATGCGATTCTCAACGATGATTTCTCCGCAGAACTAATATGATTTCTGAACACAAATAGGATTTCAATAAACTTTATTTCGTTTAATGTTTTCAAAGATTAATTTTTTTTCAATTTAGATATTCACAATAGAATTAAGTAACAGACAGTTATGCCTTCACAAAGTATGAAAACAACAAATATTTGGTTTCTTGCAGGGTAATTCTGGCTAATATTATAAATCCATTGTCAGCAAATAAAACATCTGCGATTGTCTTAGCATAGGGATCCACGGAAAACAAAATTATTTCTGAACATGAATACGATTTAAATACTACTCTTTTCCTATTTTCCCTCTACTTTTAATTTTAAGTTCATCTGAAGTAATAAGAAAAGATAATAATAACTGATAGTTCAACCTGAAATTTGCTTGAACAAACTCAATTCTTTTGGTGTCTCACAGCTAATATCTCATTTCAACTTGAAATCCATTTTGAGGAGCGAAACTACTGCGATAGTATATGCGGAATTTCCCGCGGATCAAAAATAATATCTCAATATATATTCGAATTTCAATTCCTAATCTTTACCATCAGTCTATTGACTCTGAGAATAAATCTAATGTGAGATATATAGAAACGAAATATCCGCGATTGTCAAAGCTATTTCGCCGAAGAACTAAAATAATTTCTGAACACAAATAGGATGAAAATGCAATTTACTTCGTCTTATGTTTGCAATTTATAATTTATTTTAATATGAGAAAATTAGAATAGAATTACTTAACTGAGTGTTTGTCCCTCACATATTTTGAAAACAACTTATATTTGGTTTCTCGCAGCATATTTTTGGCTAGTGCTAAAAATCCATCGTCAGGGACAAAACATCTGCGAATGTCCAAGCTGATTGATCCAATATACACAAAATTATTTCTGAACTTGAAAACAAGTTAATTCCATTTCTTTTTGTATAATCCTTCTTCTTTTAATTTTAACTTCATCCGAAATAATAAGAAAAGAGAATAATAACTGATAGTTCTGCCTGAAAATTGCTTGAACAAACTCAATTTTTTTGGTGTCTCACAGCTAATATCTCATTTCAACTTAAATCCAGTTTAATAAACGATACATCTGCGATTGAATAAGCTGAATTTTCCGGGCATTAAAAATGATTTCTCAATATGTATTTGAATGTTAAGTTCTATTATTCTCCGTCGTACTTTTGACTGAAATTTAATCTCATGTGAGATATTTAGAAACGAAATATCCGCGATTGTAAACGCTGATTTTTCCGGAGAACTAAAATGATTTCTGAACGCAACGGGATTGAAATGCAATTTTTCTCGTCCAATGTAATCAATTTTTAATTTCTTCAGTTAGAGCTATTCAGAGTGGAATTTATAACTGACAGTTATGCCTTCTCAAAGTTTGAAAAAAACTAATTTTTGATTTCTCGTAATATTTCTGGCTTGTACTAAAAAAACATTCTTAGCGATAAAACATCTGCGATCTTCTTAGATGATTGATCCAAAGAACAGAAAAATTATTTTTGAACATGAATACGATTTAATACCATACCTTTTCGTATAATCCATCTACTTTTAATTTTAAGTTCATTGGAAATGATAAGACAAGAATATAATAACTGATACTTCTGCCTCATTATAGCTAAAACCAACACAATTTTTTTGGTGTCTCACAGCTAATAGCCCATTTCAATTGGAAATCCATTTTGAGAAATGATGCATCAGTAATTGGATATGCTGAATTTTTCGCGGATTAAAAATAATATCTCAATTCATATTCGAATTTTAATTCCTATCCTCTACCATCAATCTTTTGACTCTGAAAATTAATCTCAGGTAAAATTATTACAAACAAAATATCAACGATTAACAAAGCTGATATCTCCGCAGAACTTAAATAATTTCTGAACTCAATTAGGATTAAAGAAGCAACCTTTTTCGTCTAATGATTTCAATTTTTAACGTTTTATATTTTGAGATATTCAGAGTAGAATTAAGAAACTGACCATTGTTCCTTCACAACGTGCGAAAACAACAAATATTTACTTTTTCGCAGTACATCACTAGCCTCTACTAAAATTACATTGTCTGGGAAAAGAGTCTGCGATTGTCAAAGGTGATTGACCCACAGAACAATATATAATTTCTGAACATGAAAACGATTTCAATTTATTTCATTTCCTATAATCTCTCTATTCTTATATATAATTTCATGTTAGATGATAAGAAAAGAAATTTATAACTGATAGTTCTTCCTGAACATAGCTTGAACAAATTCATTTTTTTGGTGTCTTACAGCTCTAATATCTCATGTCCAATGGAAATCTATAATAAAATACGATACATCGTCGATTGTAAATTCTGAACTTACTACGGAAAAAAATATTATCTCAATATTTATTCGAATTTTAATTCTTATTCTTCTAAATAATTCTGAATCAACTCTGAAACTTAATCTCATGTGGGATATTTAGAAATAAATTTATGCGATTCTCAACGATGATTTCTCCGCAGAACTAATATGATTTCTGAACACAAATAGGATTTCAATAAACTTTATTTCGTTTAATGTTTTCAAAGATTAATTTTTTTTCAATTTAGATATTCACAATAGAATTAAGTAACAGACAGTTATGCCTTCACAAAGTATGAAAACAACAAATATTTGGTTTCTTGCAGGGTAATTCTGGCTAATATTATAAATCCATTGTCAGCAAATAAAACATCTGCGATTGTCTTAGCATAGGGATCCACGGAAAACAAAATTATTTCTGAACATGAATACGATTTAAATACTACTCTTTTCCTATTTTCCCTCTACTTTTAATTTTAAGTTCATCTGAAGTAATAAGAAAAGATAATAATAACTGATAGTTCAACCTGAAATTTGCTTGAACAAACTCAATTCTTTTGGTGTCTCACAGCTAATATCTCATTTCAACTTGAAATCCATTTTGAGGAGCGAAACTACTGCGATAGTATATGCGGAATTTCCCGCGGATCAAAAATAATATCTCAATATATATTCGAATTTCAATTCCTAATCTTTACCATCAGTCTATTGACTCTGAGAATAAATCTAATGTGAGATATATAGAAACGAAATATCCGCGATTGTCAAAGCTATTTCGCCGAAGAACTAAAATAATTTCTGAACACAAATAGGATTAAAATGCAATTTACTTCGTCTTATGTTTGCAATTTATAATTTATTTTAATATGAGAAAATTAGAATAGAATTACTTAACTGAGTGTTTGTCCCTCACATATTTTGAAAACAACTTATATTTGGTTTCTCGCAGCATATTTTTGGCTAGTACTAAAAATCCATCGTCAGGGACAAAACATCTGCGAATGTCCAAGCTGATTGATCCAATATACACAAAATTATTTCTGAACTTGAAAACAAGTTAATTCCATTTCTTTTTGTATAATCCTTCTTCTTTTAATTTTAACTTCATCCGAAATAATAAGAAAAGAGAATAATAACTGATAGTTCTGCCTGAAAATTGCTTGAACAAACTCAATTTTTTTGGTGTCTTACAGCTATTATCTCATTTCAACTGGAAATCCATTTTGAGAAACGATACATCTGCGATTGTCTATGCTGAATTTTCCGCGGATTAAATATTATATCTCAATATGTATTCGAATTTTAATTTCTATTTTTTTCCATCTATCTTTCCACTCTAAAAAATAATCTCATGTGAGATATTTAGAAAAAAAATATCCATGATTTTTCACATGCTGGCTTTTCCGCCTTAATAAATGATTTTTGAGCACAAATAGGATTTAAATACAATTGTTTTCGTCTAATGTTATAAGTTTTTAATTTTCTTTAATAGGATTTTTAGAATAGAATAAAGTAACTGACCGCTATGCCTACATAACGCTTGAAAATATTGGGTAACTCGCCGGACATTTCTTGCTTCTACAACCAGACTGGTTGTTCTCAGGGATATCAGGGTTATTCTCAGGGATAAATCATCCGCGATTAAAGTAGCTTATTGATCCATAGAACAAAATATTATTTCTGAACATGAAAACGATTTAAATCCATTTCTATTCGTATAATCCCTCTTCCCTTAGATTTAAGTTTATGTGAGATGAAAATAATAGAATTTGTAAACCCTTAGTTATTCCATAACATAGCTTGAAGAAGCCCTTTTCTTTTGGTGTCTTACAACTACTAATATCTCACTTCCTCTGGAAATGCATTTCAATAAGCGATACATCTGCGATTGTGTAAGCTGAATTTTCCGCGCATTAAAAATGATTTCTCAATATGTATTTAAATTTAAATTGCTATTTTTCTCCATCATAATTTTGACTCTGAAAATTAATCTCATGTTAGATATTTAGAAACGAAATATACGCAAATGTCAGTGCTGATTTCTCCGGAGATTTAAAATGATTTCTGAACGCAAAGGGATTGAAATGCAATTTTCCTCGTCTAATGTAATCAATTTAAAATTTTTTTCAGTTTGAGATATTCAGAGTGGAATTAATCAGAGTGGAATTGCCTTCTCAAAGTTTTAAAAAAAAAACAATTTTTTGATTTCTCGCAATATTTCTGGATTGTACAAAAAATACATTCTCAGCGATTAAACATCTGCGATTGTCCTAGCTGATTGATCCAAAGAACACAAAAATTATTTCTGAACATGAATACGATTTAATACCATACTTTTTCGTATAATCTATCTACTTTTAATTTTAAGTACATTGGAAATGAACTGGCTAGTACTAAAAATCCATCGTCAGGGACAAAACATCTGAGAATGTCCAAGCTGATCCACAGAACACAAAATTATTTCTGAACATGAAAACAAGTTAATTCCATTTATTTTTGTATAATCCCTCTTCTTTTAATTTAAAGTTCATCCGAAATAATAAGAAAAGAGAATAATAACTGATAGTTCTGCCTGAAAATTGCTTGAACAAACTCAATTTTTTTGGTTTCTCACAGCTAGTATCTCATTTCAACTGGAAATCCAATTTGAGAAACGATACATCTGCGATTTCCTATGCTGAATTTTCCGCGGATTAAAAATTATATCTCAATATATATTCTAATTTTAATTTCAATTCTTTTCCATCAATCTTTTGACTTTGGATATGCTGAATTTTTCGCGGATTAAAAATAATATCTCAATTCATATTCGAATTTTAATTCCTATCCTCTACCATCAATCTTTTGACTCTGAAAATTAAAATCAGGTGAAATATTTGGAAACGAGATATCGGCGATTAACAACGCTGATATCTCCGCAGAACTTAAATAATTTCTGAACTCAATTAGAATTTAAAATCAACTTTTTTCGTCTAATGATTTCAATTTTTAATGTTTTTTATTTTTTGATATTCAGAGTAAAATTAGAAAACTGACCGTTATTCCTTAACAACGTGCGAAAACAACAAATATTTACTTTCTCGCAGTATATTTGTGGCTTCTACTAAAAATCCATTGTCAGGGACGAAAAGTCTGCGATTGTCGAAGCTGATTGACCCAAAAAACAATAAATAATTTCTGAACATGTAAACGATTACAATTTATTTCATTTTCTATAATTTCTCTTTCTTATATATAATTTCATGTGAGATGATAAGAAAAGAAATTTATAGCTGATAGTTCTTCCTGAACGTAGCTTGAACAAACTCATTTTTTTTGGTGTCTTACAGCTCTAATATCTCATTTCCACTGGAAATCTATAATAAAATACGATACATCGTAAATTGTAAATTCTGAACTTACCACGGAAAAAAATATTATCTCAATATTTATTCGAATTTTAATTCTTATTCTTCTCCATAATTCTGAATCAACTCTGAAAATTAATCTCATGTGGGATATTTAGAAATAAATTTCTGCGATTCTCAACGCTGATTTCTCCGCAGAACTTATATGATTTCTGAACACAAATAGGATTTCAATAAACTTTATTTCGTTTAATGTTTTCAATGATTAATTTTTTAAAATTTAGATATTCAGAAAATAATTTAGTAATCCTATTTACACAATCCTAGTACCAGTTCCAACGATAGGGGAAGTGAAGGAAGTGATAAAAACCCTAAAAAATAATAAAGCACCAGGAAACGAAAATATTTCAGTAGAGATGATTAAATATGGAGGTAAACTGCTAACACTCTCCATTCACCAGCTGATAGTGGATATATGGGAATCAGAGCAGATACCCAAGGAAAGGAGTCTGGCTATTATTTGCCCAATTCATAAGGAAAAAGATAAGGCCAACTGTGAAAACTACGGTGGCAGAACTCTGTTAAGTGTGGTCTATAAAGTCTTAGCCAAAATCTTGGCTAGGAGACTTAACCCATTGGTGGAGCAAATTCTTGGGGACTACCAATGATGGATGACAATGGGGGAAAGGGTAGATCAACAACAGACCTTATCTTCATGGTTAGACAGATAATGAAAAAGTGCTATGAATATAATGTGGATGTGCACCAATTGTTTGTGGATTTTCGGCAAGTGTACGACAGTGTAAAGAGAAATAAGCTGTTCCCGACTATGGTGAATATGGAATTTCCAACTAAACTAATCAGACTGTTCCAAATGACCTTAAAGAATACAACATGTAAGGTCAAAATAGAAGGGAACCTCACCAGGGAATTTGAAATTAATTAGGGCTTGCGACAAGGTGACGTGCTATCCACCATTCTTTTCAATGTGGTACTGGAACGGGTGATGAGGAAAACAGAAGACAGCAATCCAAGTGGCACATTGTTCAACCGTATATCGCAAAATCTAGCCTATGCTGATGATCTCAATATGATATCAAGAAGACTAAAAGATCTCGAGGAAGGACTGGAGAGATTGGAGATGGAGGTAGGAAAAGTTGGGCTAAAAGTGAACTCTGCCAAAACACAGTACTTGTTTTCTTCCAGGAAAAGTACTACTGTTCGAGATAAGTCTATAATATTAAATGGGAATAAGTATGAGAGATGTAACAACTTCAAGTATTTGGGAGTGCTGGTGACTAAAGATAATGAAATACATGAAGAAATAAAAGCCAGGATTGCAGCAGGCAATAGGGCTTATCGAGCTTTATTGAAAGTGCTCAAGTCGTGCAACCTCAGTCGGAACTTGAAAACAAAGATTTACCGAACAGTGATTAGACCTGTGGTCATATATGGTTCAGAAACGTGGACCATGACCACGGCAGAAGAGCTACTTAAAAGATGGGAAAGGAAAGTACTAAGAAACATTTATGGTGCTACAAAGGAAGGTGGACAGTGGAAAATACGGAGAAACAGAGAACTCGAGTAACTCCACAAACGATCCTAACAAAGTGACAGAAACAGTGAGAGCAATAGATTAAGGTGGTTAGGACATGTCGAGAGAATGCCTGAGGATAGGATGGTGAAAAAGATATTTCGTGGTCATCCTGGTGGTAGAGGATTGAGAGGGAGACCCCGGAAAAGATGGTTGGATGATGTAGAGATTGATCTGAGAAAGATGGGAATTAAAAGATGGAGAACGCATTCCGGGAATCGTGATGTCTGGGCTAACATCGTCGGAGAGGCCAAGGCTCTACAAGGGCTGTAGCGCCGAGGAGTGAGTAAGTAAGTAAGTAACACAAATAGGATTTAAATAAACTTTTTTTCGTTTAATGTTTTCATTTTTATTTTTTTTTTATTTAAATATTCAGAAGTGAATTAAGTAACTGACTGTTATGCCTTCACAAAGTTTGAAAACAACAAATATTTGGTATCTCGCAGGATATTTCTGGCTTCTACTAAAAATCCATTGTCAGGGACATAACATCTGCGATTGTCCTAGCTGATTGATCTACAGAACACAAAATTTTTTCTGAACATGAATACGATTTAAATCCAATTCTGTTCGTATAATTACTCTACTTTTAATTTTAAGTTCATTTGAAATGATAGGAAAATAAAATATTAACTGATAGTTCTGCCTCAAAATAGCTTAAACCAACACAATTCTTTTGGTGTCTCACACCTAATATCTCATTTCAATTAGAAATTCATTTTGAGAAACGATACATCAGTGATTGTATATGCTTAATTTTCCAACGGATTAAAAATAATATCTCAATATATATTCTAATTTTAATTCCTATTCTTTACCATCAATCTTTTGACTCTGAAAATTAATCTCATGTGAGATATTTAGAGACGAAATATCGGAGATTGTCAACGCTGATTTCTCCACAGCACTTAAATAATTTCTGAACACAAATAGGATTGAAATGCAAATGTTTTCGTCTAATGTTAGTAATTTTTTTTCTTTTTATAAGGTATTTAAAATTAAATTAAGCAACTGACAGTTATACCTTCACAAAGTATAAAAACAGCAAATATTCGGTTTCTCGCAGGATATTTCTGGCTTCTACTAAAAATCCATTGTCAGGATTAAAACATCTGCAAATGTCCAAATTGATTCACAGAACACAAAATTATTTTTGAACATGAATACGATTTAAATCCATTTATTTTCGTATGATCCCTCTACTTTTAATTTGTAGTTCATTTGAAATGATGAGAAAAGAAAATAACAACTGATAGTTCTGCCTCAAAATAGCTAAAACCAACACAATTTTTTTGGTGTCTCAAAGCTAATAGTTCATTTCAATTGGAAATCCATTTTCATAACGATACATCAGTGATTGTATATGCTGAATTTCCCGCGGATTAAAAATAATATCTCATTATATATACTAATTTTAATTCTTATTTTTCTACATCTATCTTTTGACTCTGAAAATTAATCTCATGTGAGGTATTTAGAAACTAAATATCTGCGATTCTAAACGCTGATTTCTCCGCAGAATTAATATGTCTGTACACAAATAGGATTTTTTAAAAAATTTTTTTGTTTAAAGTTTTCAATTTTTAATTTTTTTAAATTTAGATATTCAGAATAGAAATAAGTAACAGACAGATCTGCCTTCACAACGCTTGAAAACAACAAATATTTGGTATCTCGCAGGATATTTCTGGCATCTACTAAAAATCCATTGTCTGGGATAAATCATCTGCGATTATCCTAGCTGATTGATCCAAAAACACAAAATAAATTCTGAACATGAAAACGATTTAAATCCATTTTTATCCCTCTCCTTTAATTTTAAGTTCATTTGAATTGATAAGAAAAGAAAAGAAGAACTGATAGTTCTGCCTGAAAATAGCTTGAACAAATACAATTATTTTGGTGTCTCACAGCTAATATCTCATCTCAACTGGAAATCCATTTTGAGAAACGATACATCTGCGATTGTACATGCTGAATTTTCCGCGTATTAAAAATAATATCTCAATATATATTCTCATTTTAATTTCTATGCTTTACCATCAATCTTTTGACTCTGAGAATTAATCTCATGTGAGATATTAAGAAACGAAATATCGGAGATTGTCAACGCTATTTCTCCGCACAACTTAAATAGTTTCTGAACACAAATAGGATTTGAATGCAAATGTTTTCGTCTAATGTTAGTAATTTTTTTTTCTTTTTATAAGGTATTTAAAATTAAATTAAGCAACTGACAGTTATACCTTCACAAAGTATAAAAACAGCAAATATTCGGTTTCTCGCAGGATATTTCTGGCTTCTACTAAAAATCCATTGTCAGGATTAAAACATCTGCAAATGTCCAAATTGATTCACAGAACACAAAATTATTTTTGAACATGAATACGATTTAAATCCATTTATTTTCGTATGATCCCTCTACTTTTAATTTGTAGTTCATTTGAAATGATAAGAAAAGAAAATAACAACTGATAGTTCTGCCTCAAAATAGATAAAACCAACACAATTTTTTTGGTGTCTCAAAGCTAATAGTTCATTTCAATTGGAAATCCATTTTCATAACGATACATCAGTGATTGT
Organism: Ceriagrion tenellum; assembly: GCA_963169105.1. Lineage (NCBI taxonomy): Eukaryota > Metazoa > Arthropoda > Insecta > Odonata > Coenagrionidae > Ceriagrion > Ceriagrion tenellum. Next base: position 18,103,589 of record OY720634.1, read on the forward strand.
ATATGCTGAATTTTCCGCGTATTAAAAATAATATCTCAATAAATATTCTCATTTTAATTTCTATGCTTTACCATCAATCTTTTGACTCTGAGAATTAATCTCATGTGAGATATTAAGAAACGAAATATCGGAGATTGTCAACGCTATTTCTCCGCACAACTTAAATAGTTTCTGAACACAAATAGGATTTGAATGCAATTTTATTCCTTTAATGTTTTCAATTATAAATTTTTTTAATTTGAGATAATTAGAACACAATTACGTAACTGAGAGTTTCTCCTTCACAAATTTTGAAAACAATAAATATTTGGTTTCTCGCAGGATATTTCTGGCTTCTATTAAAGATCCATTGTCAGGGATAAATCATCTGCGATTGATCCACAGACACAAAATAATTTCTGAGAATGAAAAGGATTTAAATCCATTTCTTTTCGTAAAATCCTTCTTCTCTTAAATTTAAGCTTATGTGAAATGATTATAATAGAAATTAACATCTGATAGTTATTCCTTAACATAGCTTGAAGAAGCACAATTTTTTTGTGTCCCACAGCTAATATCTCATTTAAACTAGAATACCATTTTGAGGAAAAATATATCTGCGATTTTCTATGCCGAATTTTCCGCAGAATAAAAATTACATCTTAAAATAAATTAGAATTTTCATTCCTATTCTTTACCATCAGTCTTTTAACTCTGAAAATTTATCAAATATGAGATATTTATAAATGAAATATCCATGATTGTCATTGTTCATATCTTCGCAAACTAAAATAATTTCTTAACACAAAGAGGAATGAAATTCAATTTTCTTCTTCTAATGGTATCAATTTTTAATTTTTTTTATTTGAGATATTCAGAGTGGAATTAAATAACTGACAGTTATGCCTTCTCAAAGTTTGAAAACAACAAATATTTGGTTTCTCGCAGTATGTTTCTGGATTCTAGTAAAAATCCATTGTCAGCGACAAAACATCTGCTATTTTCAAAGCTGACTGATCCACTGAACAAAAAATAATTTCTTAACATGAGAACGTTTTAAATCCATTTCTTTTCGTATAATCCCTCTATTCTTAAATATAAGTTCATGTGAGATGATAAGAAAAGGAATTAATAACTGATAGTTCTTCCTGAACATTGCTTGAACATACTCAATTTTTTTGGTGTCTCACAGCTAATATCTCATTTCAACTGGAAATCCATTTTGAGAAACGATACATCTGCGATTGTCTATACTGAATTTTCCGCTATTAAAAATTATATCTCAATATATATTCGAATTTTAATTTCTATTTTTCTCCGTCAATTTTTTGACTTTTTTTAAAATAATCTCATGCGAGACATTTAGAAACGAAATATCCATAATTTTCACTGTTGAATTTTCCGCTTAAATAAATGATTTCTGAACACAAATAGGATTTAAATGCGATTGTTTTTTTCTAATGTTTTCAATTCTTAATTTTTTTAACTTGAGATATTTAGAATAGAATTAAGTAACTGACAATTATGCCTTCACAAAGTTTGAAAGCAACAAATATTTGGTTTCTCGCTGTATATTTCTGGCTTCTATTAAAAATCTAATGTCAGGGACAAAACATCTGCGATTTTCCAAGCTAATTGATCCAAAAAACACAAAAAATTTTCTGATCATGAATACGATTTTTACCATATTATTTCGTATAATACCTCAACTCTTAAGTTTAAGTTAATTGCGAGGTGATAAGAATTAATAAATGATAGATCTGCCTGAACATAGCTTTAATAAACACAATTTCTTTTGTGTCTTTCAGCTAATATCTCATTTAAACTTGAAATCCATTTTGAAAAACGATTAATCTACGATAGTCTATGCTGAATTTTCCGCGGAATAAAAATAAATCTCTAGATATATTCGACTTTTAATTCCTATTCTTTACCATCAATCTTTTGACTCTGAGAACAAATCTCATGTGATACATTTAGAAACGAAATATCCGCGTTTGTGAACGCTGATTTGTCCATAAAAATGGACTTATAGTAGAAGCAAGATAAATACTGCGAGAAACCTAATAATTCTTGTTTATTATAAACTTCGTAAAGGCATATTTTTCAGTTACTTAACTCTTTTCTGAATATCTAAATTTAAAAAAATTTAAAAAATTTGACAAAAAAACTGACAGTTATGCCTTCACAATGTCTGAAAACAACAAATATTTGGTTTCTCGCAGTATATTTCTGGCTTCTACTAAAAATCCATTGTCAGGATTAAAACATCTGCAAATGTCCAAGTCGATTCACAGAACACAAAATTATTTTTGAACATGAATGCGATTTAAATCCATTTATTTTCGTATGATCCCTCTACTTTTAATTTGTAGTTCATTTGAAATGATAAGAAAAGAAAATAACAACTGATAGTTCTGCCTCAAAATAGCTAAAACCAACACAATTTTTTTGGTGTCTCAAAGCTAATAGTTCATTTCAATTGGAAATCCATTTTCATAACGATACATCAGTAATTGTATAGGCTGAATTTTCCGCGGATTAAAAATAATATCTCAATATATATTCGAATTTAACTCCGATTCATTTCATTCAATCATTTCTCTCTGAAAATAAATCTCATGTTCGATATTTAGAAATAAAATATCCACGATTGTCAATGCTGATTTCTCCGCAGAACTAAAATGATTTCTAAACAAAAATAGGATATAAATGCACATTTATTCGTCTAATGTTATCAATTTTTAATTTTATATAATTTGAGATATTCTGAATAGAATTATGTTACTGACGGTTATGCCTTTACAAAAGTTGAAAACAAGAAAAAAAAGGTTTCTCGCAGTATATTTCAGGGACAAAATTCCTGCGATTGTTCAGGCTGATAGATCCAAAGAAAACAGAATTATTTTTGAACATGAATAAGATTTAAATCTATTTCTTTTCGTATAATCCCTCCTCTCTTAAATTTAGGTTCATGTGAGATGATAAGAAAAGAATTTAATAACTGTTAGTTCTGCCTGGACAAATTTTGAACAAACACAATTTTTTTGGTGCCTCACAGCTAATATCTCATTTCAACTGGAAAATCATTTTGAAAAACTATATATTCAAACTATATACTACTGAAAACTATATAAAATTATTTGCGGAATAAAAACAAATCTCAATATATATTCGAATTTTATTTCCTTTTCTTTTCCATCAATCATTTCCCTCTGAAAATATATCTTATGTGAGATATTTAGAAACGAAATATCCTCGATTGTGAACAATGATTTCTCATCAGTACTAAAATGATTTCTGAACACAAATATGATTTAAATGCAATTTTTTTTGTTTTAAATTTTCAATTTTTCTTAATTTAAGGTTTTCTGAATTGAAATTAGTAACTGACAGTTATGCCTCCACAAAGTTAGAAAACAACAATTATTTAGTTTCTCGCAGTATATTTTTGGGCTCTACTAAAAATTCATTGTCAGGGACGAAACATCTGCGACTGTCAAAGTTGATTGATCCTCAGAACACAAAATTATATCTGAACATAAATACGATTTAATTAAAATTCCTTTCGTATAATCCCTCTACTTTTACATGTAAGTTAATGTAAGATGATAAGAAAAGAATTATATAACTGATAGTTAAGCCTGAACATAGATTGAACAAACTCAGAATTATATAGCGAGAAAGCAAATAAATGTAGTTTTCAAACTGTGATCACGTATAACTGTCAGTTATTTAATTCTGTTCTAAGTTACTCACATGAAATTTAATTTATAAGTAAAAAAATTGAACGAAAAAAATTGGGTTTAAATCGTAATTATATTTAGAAATCATTTTAGTTCTGCGGAGAAACCAGCATAGACAATCGCAGATGTTTCGTTTCTGACAATGGATTACGAGTTGATACCAGATATATACAGCAAAAAGCCAAAAAAAACTTAGTTTTGAAACTGTGTCCAGGCATTACTGTCAGTTATTTAAAGAAACAAAGTTTTGTAAAGCGTATAATAGGAAGATCCGTGTGATGAAAAAGTGAAAGAGAGACGCAACTACGCTCTGGTTAGGCCACACCTCGAATACGCCGCAAGAATTTGGGAACCTGGTCATAAAGGTTAACCAAAAAGATTTCCAAAATACGAAGAAAAGCAGCACCCTGCGCCAAATACTGCTACGAACGAACATATAGTGTTACACAACTGTTAGAGGGATTATGGTGTGAGCCCCTAGAGGCTTGGAGGATGCACGTTAGGCTTAGACTGCTTGATAAATTCAGAAACATTCAGAATATTTTTCACAGCGAAACGGAGAATATTATCATGACGTCTCACTACAATTCTAGGTTTGACAGATGCGATTAAATAAGAGAAATACTCTGCCGAACAGATAGGTACAAAAACTCGTTCTTTTCGCGCAC